>OY728133.1:480420918-481654345 GCA_963277665.1 Viscum album
TCTAAAAGATGTAAGCTTATGCCATTTTTATTTTTATTTTAACTTTATTAATATAATGTGTCCCTACCACATACAAGTGGCTCCAAGGGGTCCCCAAATTGACCCAAGGATTCCCATGGTCGGGTATGTGTCCACCAATAAGGTTAGGACACGTTTTAGGGTAATTTTGTATTATTATAATATTATTTTTTAACCCTTATTTACCGGATTTACCCTTTAACCATGGTAAATAAAATATTTACCACAGTAACTATTCAAAATGTCTAAAAATAAAAGTTACCTATTTACACAATTTGAACATCCTGATTCCAAATATGGAATCCATTTTCCTAAATTCAAAACACAGAAGTTGCAGAAATTAATTTAAAATTAATTCCCGCTGTCAAAACAAAAAGTGTGTTTTTAAGAGATAATAACTATAAAAAGATTGACACTTGTTTATGTTCGGTTTAATTGTAAAATTATGTCCAATAACCAACATTATATTAAATGGTAAAAATATATTCTAAATATACTTTAAAACCACTCAAATTCACAATTTATCACTATTAATTATTTTGATTAAAAAAGTTGTTTTTAATTAAAATTTAGTAATTTTCACTATTCATCAAAATATAAAAGTTATCCGAAAAGTACCAAAATTTCACCCTAGGCTAATTTCAATATTCCGAATCCAAAAATGAAGTCCATTTTGAAATATAAAATATATATGATTTCAAAAAGTAGGTATTACTATTCACAACGGCTAGTTTAATTAGTTTTGGTGTGTGTTAGAACTCGAGGTTGCGTACAACACACGCTATCGCATTATTCGAAGGGAAACGTACCGTGGAAGCTTCGGGTGTTACATTCTCCCCTCCTTCAAATAATTGCGTCCTCGCAATTTCTAGGGTATTACTGCATAAAAAGACTCGGGTGGTTCTTCATCATAAGTTCCTCGGGTTCCCACGTTGCCTCTTCCATCTTATGATTTCTCCACAAAACTTTTACCAGACGCGTCGTCCGGTTTCTCAGTACTTGTTCTCTTGTATCAAGAATCTTGACGGGCACTTCACAATAAGACAGATCAGGTTCCAGTACTAATTCCTCATAGGTGAGTACATGCGTTGGGTCAGGCATGTATTTTCTCAACAGAGATACGTGGAACACATCGTGAACTTTGGAGAGACTTGGCGGCATTGCCAATCGGTAAGCTACAGCCCCAATTCGTTCTAGAATTTCGAAAGGTCCGATGTACCTGGGACTCAATTTACCTTTCTTTCCAAAACGTATGACTCCCTTCCATGGATATACCTTTAGGAAAACATGATCACTGACTTGAAATTCCAAATCCTTCCTTCGATTATCGGCATAGCTCATCTGCCTACTTTGAGCTGCTTTGATGTGATTTTGGATTACTTTCACCTTTTCCACCGTTTCCTCCACCAGCTCTGGGCCTACAAGTTTTCTTTCACCAATGTCATCCCAACAGGTTGGTGTACGACATCTCTTTCCGTATAACGCTTCATATGGTGCCATCTGTATACTCGAATGGAAGCTATTATTATAGGAAAATTCTACCAAAGGTAAATATTGATCCCACATATCCTGAAAGTCAAGTGAGAAAGATCTCAACATGTCTTCTAAGGTTTGAATAGTCCGTTCTGATTGTCCGTCTGTCTGAGGGTGGTAAGCAGTGCTCAAATGAAGTTCAGTATCCAGGGATTTCTGAAGACTTTTCCAAAATCTTGAAGTAAAACGGGGATCACGATCAGAAACAATCGATAGGGGTACTCCATGAAGTCTCACAACTTCATTAATGTATAGTTTTGCTAGACATTCCAGGGGTAGATCTTCTCTTATAGCAAGAAAATGTGCTGTCTTGGTAAGACGATCAACAATAACCCATATTGCATCGTTCCTTCTAGGAGTCTTTGGTAGCCCCATGACAAAGTCCATCGTAACATTGTCCCATTTCCACTCCGGTATGGGAAGAGGTTGCATGACTCCTCCAGGCTGTTGCCTTCCAGCTTTCACTTGTTGACAAACCATACATCTTGACACAAAATCAGCAATCTCCCTCTTCATGTTGTCCCACCAAAAATGTTCCTTCAAATCTCTATACATTTTGGTGCTCCCAGGGTGTATAGAGAAATTGGAACTATGAGCATCATCCAGCAATTCCCTTTTTAGATCAGGTATATTGGGAACACAAAGTCTCTTCCCGAATTTCAAAATTCCATCTTCATACACAAAGTCTATCAATATCCCATCATTCACAGCTTTAATCTTCTTTTGGAATTCTTCATCATCGGTCTGAGAACTCTTAATCCTTTCTAGTAAAGATGGTTTGGCAACCATTTGAAAAAGCATTGATGTTTCACCTTCCCTGGTTATTCCCATGTCCATCTTCACTAGATCCATGAAAATTGGATCCCTTTCAATTCTCATATTGTTCAAAACTCCATGGTCTTTTCTACTCAAAGCATCTGCCACCTTGTTTGCCTTCCCCGGGTGGTAGTGTATCGTACAATCATAATCCTTGAGTAATTCAAGCCATCTCCTTTGCCTCATGTTGAGTTCTTTTTGTGATAAAATATACTTCTAACTCTTGTGATCAGTATAAATCTCACATTTTTCACCATAGAGGTAGTGCCTCCATATCTTCAAAGCAAAGATCACAGCTGCTAACTCAAGATCATGAGTAGGATAGTTTTGTTCATGAATTTTCAACTGCCGTGATGCATAGGCAATAACTCTATCATTCTGCATAAGGACACAGCCAAGTCCTTTCTTCGATGCATCACTATAAATAACGAACCCATCATTCCCCGATGGTAGAGTCAATATAGGAGCATTGACTAATCTTCTCTTCAGTTCTTCGAAACATTCTTCACACTCTTTTGTCCAAACAAATTTAACCCCTTTACGTGTGAGCTTCGTTAATGGGTTATCCAATCGGGCAAAATTCTGGATGAAACGTCGATAATAACCTGCCAAACCAATAAAACTACGTACCTCAGTTATACTCGTAGGTGCTGGCCATTCTTGGATTGCCTTGGTCTTAGAAGGATCAACAGAGATTCCATCTTTAGAGACAATATGGCCAAGAAAAGAAATCTCCTGAAGCCAGAATTCACACTTGCTAAACTTCCCATATAATTCATGCCTCCTCAGAGTCTTCAAGATAATGCACAAGTGATTTTCATGATCTTCGTAGGTTTTGGAGTATACCAAGATATCATCAATAAATACCACCACAAATTCATCGAGATACTCCTTGAAAACTCTATTCATTAGATCCATGAATACAGAGGGTGCATTAGTCAATCCAAACGGCATTACAGTAAACTCGTAATGCCCGTACCTGGTTCGAAATGCTGTTTTCGGAATGTCTTCCTTCTTCACACACAACTGATGGTATCCAGATCGAAGGTAAATCTTTGAAAAGTATTGAGCTCCATGCAGTTGGTCAAATAAATCATCAATACGAGGTAGGGGATACTTGTTCTTTATCGTTATAGCATTGATCTCCCTATAGTCGATACATAACCTCATAGATCCATCTTTCTTTTTAACAAAAAGAACAGGGGCTCCCCATGGAGAAACACTAGGGCGAATAAATCCCTTATTACTCAGTTCCTCTAGTTGTTTCTTTAGTTCGACTAATTCTACAGTGGCCATTCTATAAGGGGTCTTCGATATAGGCCTTGATCCAGGAATCAAATCAATGGAAAACTCAACTTCTCGTTCTGGAGGATGTCCAGGTAAATCTTCCGGAAATACATCTACAAATTCTTTCACAACAGGTACATCCTCTATTTGAACATTCCTTTCCTCACCGACAGTTATTTCATTCTCTTCCTCCCCAATAATTGAATTAAGTTGAGCTACTGGGGGTGGATCTATATAAGAATTAGGTGGTGATGATTATGCTCTAAAGATAAGGTGTTCCTTATCATTATCATCAAGAATCGTAACCTCTTTCTTCTTACAATAAATCTTCGCATCATAGTCCGAAAGCCAGTCCATACCGAGGATTATATCAAACTCAATCATAGGTATGACGATGAGATCAGCTGATAAAGAAAATTTATGTGCTCTAATGGGGACTGATTCACAAAACTTTGTTGCAATGATACTTACCTTATGAGTTTTAACTGACAACTCCCTTATTAAATCAAATTGGAAATATCTAATTTTCTTAGCAAACTGGGAAGATATGAAACAATGCGATGATCCAAAATCAAATAATGCATTTGCTAAACTTGAGGAAACCATTAAATTACCTGCCACCACGTCTTTCGGAGCTTCTACCTCAGCAGTAGTGATAGCATATGCATGGCCTTGATCCCTTGGCCTTTTCTGAGGTAAGTTCTCCTGACGCTTAGGACATGAATTTGCATAATGCCCCATCTCCCTGCAATTGTAGCACTGAACGTTGGTAGCTTCCTTCTTCCCCTTGCAATCATGAGCTTGGTGGCCTTTTTCACCACACTTGTAACAGACTCCCATTCCCTTCAAGCAAGTACCAGGATGTTTCTTCCCGCATTTACCACAAGATGGATATTCAACCTTTCCTTTCTTCCCCTTATTTCCATTCCCAGATTGATCAGCAGGTCTCTTCTTCTCTTGCTTTGCTTTAAAGTCATAAGACTTAGAGAATTCCTTTTCGGTCTTGATAGCACATGAGACAATGTCTTCATACGATGAAAAGGATTGTGATACTAATGCTCGACGGAGAAATGGTTTTAACCCATCAAAGAAACGATCAATCTTACTTATTGGGTTGCGAATATAATCACCAGCGTACCTCACTAACCTTGTAAAGTTAGCCTCATACTTTGTGACATTCTCATCCCCCTTTTGTCTCAGACTCAGAAATTGCCTTTCCATATCTGCTCGATGGTCGCGAGGGAAGTATTTTTCTAAAAACAGATCTTTGAACTCCCTCCATTCCATATTTGATACTTCATCATCTTCCTTCGTATTTTGAATCAATGACCACCATTGATCAGCATCTCCAGTGAGGAGGTAAACTTCCATGATAACATTCTCCCTTTCACTGCTCCCCAAAGCCTGAAATATTTTCTCTAGGGAATTTATCCATTGCTCAGCTACTATGGGATTTGTACTCCCATTGAACGTTGGTGGTTGTTGCCTCATGAATCGATCTAACATTGATCCTCCACGCTGTGGATCAGGGTGCTCCATACGGGTAAGGTTATTATTCATAACCTGAGTAAGTTGTCCCAGTATGGTGATTAGCTGATCGGCACCAGTTGCATCACCAGCCCCACTATAATTATCTTGAGCAGGAGGGCAATCCCTACATGGAGTTCGCACATTGATACGGTTTCCATTTCTTCCACTAGGCGCCATTTCTAAACAATGGCATAAACTAGATCAGTTTATGAATCAAAATACATAATCTCATACTTATAAAACACTTAACATAAATTGAACTATTTATGGATATAATCCATAATCATAAAAATGTTTTCTTCGAGGAAGTATATACTCATAGTCCCTTCAAAATGATTTGTAAAGAAAATGAGAGTTATCCTAAGCATATCCCCCGGGAGTGTCGTAACCAAGAGTGCAGCAAGGCCCGTTGTCGTGCACCAGTTCCCGTTCGAGTCTAGCTCAAAGCGGTGTTTTCGGGTTTTACCCCTAGGTACATATGTGCCAGAGCCGCCTCTACCTGCTCGTATCCAGACAGGGATGTATTTCTCGGAAAACTCACAAAATCTCTACAATACCAAAATTCTAGGAAGTTCTTCTATACTAATCCTCAAATTTCATCTTAGGTCTACGTGCTCTAATCAGAGTTTATCTTAATCTAGTTTCCAAGGTTTGTACTAAACTTCCTCTGATACCAACTGTAACGCCCCGACCCCAGCTACCCAGAGTCGGTGCATTAATTACATAACATTGGCATGATCACAAGAAAGATCAAATCCCGAAAGACCGATTGGTTTAGTAGCCTTGGAAACACTAGATATAATCATAAAGTTTTACATTACATTTCAAAGTGAAAAACTACTACAACAACAAAGTCTTCATATCCACACTATTAACCCCTCATAATATCCCTGCAAGTCATTCATAATTTACTTCTTCACTACCTGGGAAAAATAAAACATAGAAAAGGGGTGAGCTCAAATGCCCAGTAAGGATAACAATATAGCGGAACATTCAAAATAATCATAAACATTTAAGGCAATGAATTACTAAAACAAAAGCCTTTTAAAATTGAACTTCAACATAGTATGGCAAAAGTAAAATTAAATAATTCCATTTACTTATTCACATGGATATTCTACTAATCGAATAATCACATGCAATATCAATAACCACTTTCATAATGTTGGAATGCATAATGCCAGACTATCATAACCACATAGCCAAGGCCTCGTGCCAAAACTACAAATAAGATTTTGTCAAGGCCTTGTGCCAAGACACTAGTTTGTCTCATGAGACCTACCGATGCATCGAGGAGCTATAGCGGGCTCCACCCGTCACATATTAAGTCCAATGCATTCCAATATGAAAAGGTTTAAACATAACATAAACATTCGTATTAAAACTAGCATACGAAATGTAAATACTTTCACCATAAACTATGAATGGTATAAAAATAGAACATCCACAGTCAAACATATCACAAAACCTTCAATACAATATAGAAGTTTTGTATCATAATAAATCAACTTCAAATAATCTAAAAATCCATCAAAGGATGTTGACATAGATGAAATCAAAATTCTTTTTAAAGAAATATCTCCTTTTATTTTGAAATAATTTCAGATCCATATAAAATAAAACATTTTCTTTGAAAATATTCTTATAAGCTTGTAAGGGAAGCTTTGAAGATTTTATAACGGCGGAAAATAGCCGCACCCACCGTATAAGTTAAAAAAAACATTCTTACCTTAATTCTGTCGAAAAGGTTAAAAAGGACCTTGTTTTGAAAACGATCGAAATATTCCTTTATAAACCACTTATAAAAGTCAAAAAGGGTATAAATGACTTTAACTCATATTCTTGTAAATAGTAAAAAAAATTTGAAATGCATTTTTAAGAAACATGGATGTGGATGATAAAGAGATCCCAGTAGATTATTATGTATAAACAACCTTGGATAATGAAGAGGTTGTAAAGTAAACCCTTACCTTGTACTTTTCCTTGGTTGGGGTAGGTTAACCTCCTGTATAATAGTGAAATAATTGTTACTAAATTATACAAGAATAATATACATTAATATGATATCATATATGATCTTTTAATATTGATTTGATAATAATATCTTAGTATTATCGCCGTTTCGGGTGTTAACTTACTCATTTTCTTTATATGTTTTGTTACATAAGTCATGTTTGTTGTATCTTATTCATATCCAGAATGATATCAAGTCCTTAAACATCATTTTTAAATCATTAAATGATAATTATACTTGAATGGATACGATGGAGAATGAATCTCATCGCGTTCGTGGAGACGGTAGTCCGTACGTACGCACGAACGCTATTTCCTTTTAATTTTTATTTTAAAAGAATCGAATCCAAATGATACATAGGTATATTACTATTCCAGTATAATATAATATTTTATATATGTTACTTTAGTTCATTAACACCATCCTTTATACGTTCCATGTGTGGTATGAACGAGTCATATCATTTTAAGGGGGCGGTAGTCCGCACTTCCTCAAATGAAATTATCGTATGTATATACAACATGAAACGAATAATGGTATGAAATAAAATGGAATTACAGAAGCTTATATATAAAATATCTATCATTAATATCATATTTAATTACAGTGTCATCATAATGGCCACCATGAGAGGCGGTAAGACGTATTTGAACAATCATCGTTTCGTGAGGCGTTAGTTTTCCATCCACAGAAACATTATGTTCATCATCCATTAGATGAAGTTGTGTGTATGTGTAGTTTGAATCCTTCTTATAACAACATCCTAGTATATTGAGGATACTGGTGTTGTTACAAAAGAAAGGAAATAAAAAGAGTTTGGGGGTTTAAGAAGCAAAATAAATGAAAATAATTTAAGAGAAATCGTTACCTTTAATTTAGGTAACTCACTTTGGTTGGAACCAAAGGACTTGTTGAAATGATTTCTGCCTAAGGGGAAACTTCAAGGAGGAGGAGAGGGATGTGGGGAGCTTAGTTGGGCAGAGTTTGGACGAGCCAAGTGGCTTGAGAGGTGTGAGGAATGAGTAGAAGTGGTCTCCTTTTATAAGGGAGAGGAGGGGCTCTTTAGGAAAGAGTGAAAGTATTACTTTATAATATAATAATATTCGGTTTATAATGGTCCAAAAATCATTGAGGTCGAAGATAAGATTACTAATATTCTAAATAACATCAACCAATAAGAATTGGACAGGGTTTAGATAATATTTTAATCATTATAATATTATTTATTTCAATGATTTATTAATGAGGTAAACATTGCATCATTATTGTGTCATTAATAATTTAACTTATTTGATGTCTAAAAATTATAAATAAAATATCATTATGTAGGAAATCTTTTTAGCTTTCTAATTAATATTTATAATCTAAAATCCAACATGTATAACCCTATGTAAAAATTGTTCTTCTAAAAGATGTATGCTTATGCCATTTTTATTTTTATTTTAACTTTATTAATATAATGTGTCCCTACCACATACAAGTGGCTCCAAGGGGTCCCCAAATTGACCCAAGGATGCCCATGGTCGGGTATGTGTCCACCAATAAGGTTAGGACACGTTTTAGGGTAATTTTGTATTATTATAATATTATTTTTTAACCCTTATTTACCGGATTTACCCTTTAACCATGGTAAATAAAATATTTACCACAGTAACTATTCAAAATGTCTAAAAATAAAAGTTACCAATTTACAAAATTTGAACATCCTGATTCCAAATATGGAATCCATTTTCCTAAATTCAAAACACAGAAGTGGAAGAAATTAATTTAAAATTAATTCCCGCTGTCAAAACAAAAAGCATGTTTTTAAGAGATAATAACTATAAAAAGATTGACACTTGTTTATGTTCGGTTTAATTGTAAAATTATGTCCAATGACCAACATTATATTAAATGGTAAAAATATATTCTAAATATACTTTAAAACCACTCAAATTCACAATTTATCACTATTAATTATTTTGATTAAAAAAGTTGTTTTTAATTAAAATTTAGTAATTTTCACTATTCATCAAAATATAAAAGTTATCCGAAAAGTACCAAAATTTCACCCTAGGCTAATTTTAATATTCCGAATCCAAAAATGAATTCCATTTTGAAATATAAAATATATATTATTTCAAAAAGTAGGTATTACTATTCACAACGACTAGTTTAATTAGTTGTGGTGTGTGTTAGAACTCGAGGTTGCGTACAACACACGCTATCGCATTATTCGAAGGGAAACGTACCGTGGAAGCTTGGGGTGTTACATTATAGGTCATATGTCCACTTGATTAACATTTCAATTTTTCAATGATAATATTGAAAATAATAAAATTGTTATTTTATCATAATTTTTTTCATAATATAATAAATATTATATTAACTCTTTGTATATAAATATATATGTCATCAATGTGATGTGGTTATAAAAACTGAATGACATCTATGGATGGAGGGAGCTTTCAATACGTACGAATGAACGACAATTTTAATTTTTATAGAATAGAAATATAATAAATTAATTGATAAATTATCTTTTATTAATTATAAATATTTCATAAATACCAAATAAACACATTAATTACATCATTTTAACTGTCCTAGAGATGTTTTTGTGGAAAATTAAATACAATGGTTCCTAAGATTGTAGTTTATTGTGCACACGACTAATGAGTTATTTCCCACCATATTGATGTTGGATAACGATATATGATATTTATTTAACTTATTGGAATACTACTATATGAGATATAATTAGGTTATTATAAGATATTGGTTTAGAATATTTGAAGTAGGTGGATGAATAAATAAAATAAAAACAATTTATAATGAACTATAACTCTTATTCAGACAACACCATTTCCTATATACAATAAGACCAATAAAGATTGTATTATAACAAAAATAAAGGCTATAAAACGTGGGAAAGGACTTTAACAAGGTATTTGGGATGATATTGGAAAATAAAATTTCATTTTAAGTGTGAGAAGATGAAAAATTAAGTAGTTCCCATTTATAAGAGATGGGCCACTTTTGAAATTTTTTAAAATATTAAATTAATATAAATTAAATTTTATTCCAAAATGGATTCAAATTGATAACATAATTGGATGAAAATATTATGAGTCAAAATAATATATTCCAAAAAATACATTTTTGGATCACATGTTTACTTCTATATTCTAGTTTTAACCCCCAATTATCTTTTTTCACACTCACCATGACAACATGGTTATTTACATTATTAGGGCCAAGATATTAACAATAAATTTAATATCATCTAATAGATTCACCATTATATTTATTTTAAACAATATATTAATCACTTGTATTATGATAATATTTTTTTTGGAAATTTATATCTTTAAATACAATATTATTTTCATAAAATATAAATAATATCAATTTTTTGACTATACATTTACATTGACTTTTCTATAATTTATAAATATAATAACAATTAAGTAGAATATTTTATTACATAAAAAGAAGTTATTTTGTCCTTAATATTATTTTTTCAAGTTAATTAATCAAAATTATAATAAATTAGTATTTTGAAATTAATTAATTTTATTTTTACATTAATTGAATATTTATTGCATCATCTTTGTGAATGAATATTTGGTAATTATAATTTAAAAAAATACTATTGAAAAGAAAAATAATTTATATTGAAAAATAATATATATAGTTGAACATATCGTCTAGATATCCCTATTATGAAAATATTATATTTATTGAAAACATGAGTGTGGCATTTTTTACTTTTCATTAAATAAAATTTTCATAAGCGATATAATCACAAAAAAATTATAATGGGTCATATATAAGAAGTATGGATGATTAAAAATGAATTTTACTCAAAAAAAAAATTAAATCATGTGTTAGGAACATTTTCTAGTGCTTATAATATTACATTTAACCCTTAATATCTGAATTTATCAATACTATGAAAATTAAAAGTGCTATGTTTACTATAAATATTGATCCAAAGGGACATTTGAATAAAAATATTTCTTCATGAGAAGAAATATTGATTCAAAAATACAAAATTCAAAACACATAATTGGGAGTATTTAATTTAAATTTTAACTGGATAAATGTGACGAGGATATATTTTTTTTAGAAAAATTCTTTTTCAAATATAATTTTATTATACTAAATTCTAGTATATGATTGATATTAAAAATGCATGATTCTATTATTTTAAATGAAAATATAATAATTTATTTTCAAAACTAATATAATATAATAAATTTACTTTACTTGTACATTAAATGAAAAATAAGGGTTAAATAAAAATCTGTATTTTTCATTATTCACTAAAAATCAACTTTTTTGAGAATTATAAAAATTTAAAAATAGGATAATATTAATATTTATATTTATAATTTGAATAAAAAGTACAAATATATTTATAAATATTCTATAAATTAATTATAAATGTTTTTTAAAATCTAAATAAAACGCATTTGTGTATGAAATTGTTTGTTTGAATAATAAAATTACATCAATAAAAAAATTAGTGAGTATTTCCAAATAACTAGTCAATAAATATATTGTAATTATATACTTTTTGTATAATTTTTAATGTAGTTAATCATATTAATACACTCCAATTTAACGTTTAGGTGATAACTATCAATTAAAATAATAATATATCATTGTTCTTCTAATCTTGGTGTTTCGAATATTATATTCTATCAAATATTGTCTTCTCTTAAAATCATGGGATATTATATTATCCCCACCCATTATGAATGTATGTCTTCCATAATTTTAAATTGATATTAGTAATCAATGTTTTAAATTTTAATTTTTTTAATAAAATCTAATATCATAATTAGAGTTAGTAATACTTCTTACTAAAAATATTTATAGGGAAGTATGAAGGTCATCTAGGATAACACATTCTAGGATCCAATAATGTAAAAAAATAGTGGGATGTGATTATTTGAGAATGGTTGAAAATTATATTTTCCAAATAATTATAAAGCGAAACTGAGGTCATTGATCTCAATAATGTGACTGATCATGAGAATATTAACGACTACCAAACTATAAACCAAAGATCTAGGAAAAATACAATCAATTCATTAGAAGAAGATGAAATATAATAAATTTTTTTATTAATATATTTTTCTAATATTTGAGGAATTAATTTCTATCTATACTATGAATATAAGTTAATATACTTCCTTGAAAATAATAATATCATTTTTTAATCAACATCAACCATAAACTCATCATTCAAAATAAAAAATGAGTATTCCATAGGATTATTTTTATGGCTGAGGTATGAAAATAGTCTCCCATAAGATCATGAACTTCCAAAAATATATGATAAGATATAACTACATTTTTATGGATTAACAAAAATCATAATTTTTTTCACAGGTTAATATAATATCGAAAATAAATTAACATTTATTTGAAAAATTAATATATTAATTTCAAAAACTCACTAATAAGACCCAAATATCAATCTATATCACATTTTAAATAACTATACATAAATTTATGCTATATATCCATAAATACTATTCAAAACCAATGATTAAAATTATTTTATAATATATTTTTGAGGACAAATTTAAATTTTTTCTCCAAATAAAAAAAGGTACTGATAAAGTTACATGCATATTATGTTATATTCACAAACCAAATAATAATTAAAATATGATAATTATTTACATGAATAACTTGAATAATCATAAAGGCAAATTAAGATCATATATTATACTAAATGATCAATCCACCTTAACTCCTCAAATAATACTTTAAGTTTAACCCTAGGGATACATATACATCAAAAATAAAATAAAAAATCTTCCAAAATATCAATACCCACCATAAAATTTCACAACTTAAAACCTCAGAATGGTTGTTTAAGACTCTAAAAGTGTGATCAAGCTCAATCATATACACCAATTATGAAATAAATTAATATTAATATACCCTCACATTATAACATCTTAATATGAAAAATAATCTAAATCCTAATATGTTTCCAACTGCAAAGACCCTAAATCCACACTCTTATGTCTGATGATAAAAATATTAACATTTCATTTATGGATTTTATTTTGATAAATGAGACCTAATTTTTTTCATCCAGAATATAAATCAATAAAAGTAAATACCTAGATATCTAAATATCCAAATTACTTCTCTTTTTTATATCTTATAGAATTTGGATATTCTATTGACAACATGGATTCGTAAATAATGGGTGTACAATGTTCAACACAATATACCAATATACCCTTATTTTTATATCCAATATTATGTGTTAATGATATCCCACAATCTTCTTCCCATATGAAACCTTTCATGACTAATAAATTGTAGCATAAATCTTAAAATCCATGGGAATAGGAAACATAATGAGGGTGATCTCAAATGATCATTAATGGTAAACTTAAGACTTAACAAATAAATTTCATCAGTTAAAGTAATATTAGAATAATATAGTTATCACATAATCAATGTTTCTAATAATAACATAGGGTAATTCGTTCCCATAAATACATAGATAATAAATAATTATTCATGGAATAAATCTTTTAAAAAGTAAAGAATATTTAGAATCGATAATTATGATTCATGGGATATGAATCAAGATCAAATGAATTATTACAAACCATTTCCTTTCACTGATAAAAACTGTTAAATATGTTACTTTATTCGAAATATCATTACCATACCATCATTTATCAAAATATTTTCATAAAAACATCAATAAAGAATAGATAAATCAGAATAGTAACAGGGGCCTACATTACTATGTAACTCTTATAACAGAACTAACAAATGGAATAATCATATGGTCAAATTCCTTATCTAATTCAAAGGAGTGCTGTCATGGACCCACCCATCATTGTGTGTCACATTACAACAAAAAAATGAATTTAATTGGATCCACCCATCCCTGGTTTAAAATTGAACCAACCACCTTCATAAACAATTCCCCATAACAATATTATTACCACAATTAGTAGATACTATATTTAATCATAAAATTTTGAAAAACATCCATTATTACCTTCATTACACAATAGAAGCATGAAATGAAATGTTCCCCATGTCAATATCTTTTACAATATAATATTATATATATATAACACAATATGATTTAATAGTAAGTTATTTTCTATAATGTAATTCAATAGCTTGCGCAATATTCAACACCGAGTTCGAGCGCACCACAACTTACCAAACTAGCCGCTCAAAAGCGGTTATGAATTGTATTAACAAAATTTTAAATTTTATATACTCCTTATAATTTTAGAATACATATTATTGGTTTCTTAGACATATTATAAGAATAAATTCATTTTTTCAAATAAAAGAAGTATTTTTCAAAAAATGGAATTTTAACACCTTTTATGGAAAACCCTTTTTTTAAAAAATATTAGGCACTTTTATATATTAAATTTAAAAAAACTAAATACTTATTTGGAATTGGGACATAAAAAATTATTTTGGAGAAATTTTTGATACTTTTCTGATAACATTCATATTTTGATGAATACTGAAAAATAATTAATTTTAATTCACAAAACTTTCTTAATGGAAATAATTTAGAGTGTTAAACTATGTATTTGAATGGATTGGAAGTATAATTAGATTATATTTTTTTCATTTAATACAATTTAGGTCATTATAAGTAATTTTACATTTAAATTTAACATAAACACATGTCAATATTTTGATAGTTTTTACTTTTTTAAAAAATAGTTTTTCGGTTTTGACAATGGGAATTAATTATAAATTAAAAAATTATAATTATATATTTTCAATTTTTTAAAATGTAATTCATTTTTTAATTTGGAATATCAAAATTATATTATGGTATATTTTTGGTATTGTTATGAAAACATTCAATTTTATATGAATACTTAAAAACACAGTGTTATAGTTTAAAACAACTTTTTATTTAATTAAATTATTATTTTATTTTAATTTATTTTAGGTAAAAATAGATATATAATACCTATATAAGTTCAATATAATTCATTGGATTTATATTATAATAAAATTAGATGTATAAAATTTTATTGAACGTTTTACCATATTTTACCCACCTCCTAAGAGCAATTGCAAATTTGGAAAAAAAAAATTACTACTTCTATGAGTTTAATTTCTAAAATCCAAGAGGCATAGTTAATATTAGTATGTAAAATTTGGTTCAATAAGATGAAAACAGTTTTTGATAAATAGTAACTATTGACATTTATTTACCACGGTTAAAATTAAATGGGGTAACTAAGGGTAAAAAATCTATCATAATTACCCTAAAATATGTCTAATTATATTGGCGATGTAAAATAAGACAAAAAAACGAATTTAAGAATAAAAAATGAACCTCTTTGGTCTACTTGGATTAGATGAGGACATTTATTATAATTTTATTTAAAGAAGACATAAAAGAGTTAGATTCAATGTTTAATAACTAAACCATTTTTAATATAGGGTTACATAGAATTTAAATTCGACTATATATATTCATTAGAAAGAAAAAAACATTTCATACATAATTGTATGTTATTTATAGTTTTTATACATTAAATAATGTAATTTATTATGACACAATAATGATGCATTAATTACCTTATTAATGAAATATTAAAATGATTGATATTATAAATATCCAAATATATGTAAATTGAGACTTTTGATGAATTAAACTAATTTTTTAGGATAATATGACATGTATAGGTTATTTTAATAAAATTTATTTGAAGTGATAAAGTTATTATGGATATCAAAAAAATCAAATACTAAATAGGGTAATAAATGTACATAATTGAGTTTTAAAATCAAATATTATATTATTAATAGATATAGTATTCTTAAAAATATAAGGATCATCCAAAATACCTATATAAGGTTATATATATTAATAATTAACCACATGGTATTCACTTGTCTTGTTATAGTATGTTTATTAACCATAAAATATGAAAATACAAAGAGACCTGGTAAATGTCAAACTATTTATCTAAAAGTTAAATCTATATGATAAAGTTAATATAATGACCTAAAACTATATAAAACCCATTTATTGATAGTTTTTCGGCCATACCAACCCTATCCTTTAAATAATTAATTTTGGAGCCATTATAAACCACAAATGGTTTTATTACAAAATAATATTTCAAACTTTTCCTAAAGCGACCCTCACCTCTCTTATAAAAGGCCACTTACACTTCACATAATTTCACACCTCCAAATCCTTTTGGCTCGTCCATTACTTACGCAAATATCCTCAAATATTTCCTCCCTTCATATTTGAGACATTATTTTTTTCAAAAATCCAACCTATGTAGCCCTTTTGATCTAATTAGAAGGAGGAACTCAAAGAAGAGTTAAATATTTAATCACCTCTTTCAAGTTCTTTTCTTCTTACACTTCCTTTTTCTTTGTTGTATCCATTATAAAATAATAAATCTAGTATCTTATATATAAAATGATTTTATTATAAAAATGGTACACCCATATTCATTTTTCAATCCATCCTACAGATGACAAAGTCACCGTACGTGCATACGTATGGATTACCGTCTCCACGTCGTGGTGTGGTTTGTTATTCAAACACATCATTATGTGGATGGGTATAATAATGATTATAAATTATTTAAATAATAAATATAACACGTTAATGATTCTGTATATGTTATATACCATACAATTTCATATGATGTTTCCATCAATATAATGATATTTTCTCTCGTCCATACGTACATATTTCCATCTCCCCGAACACGATGAGAATTAATTCCCTGTTGTAATAATTCAAATATAATTTTCATTTTATGAATAAAAAATAATTTTTATGTACTTAATATAATTATTTATGTGAATAAAAAGAATCAAATCCATAAAAACATGGATTACGTAACCAAGTATATAAATAAAAACAAATCGGTTAACACTTGAAACGATGATACTACTAAAATATTATTAAAAAAACAATATTAGAGGATCATATATGATATTATATTTTTGTATATAGTTGTTTTATATATTAATAACAATTATTTAACTATTATACAAGAGGTTAACTTACCCTTGTCCAAGGAAAAGGTACACGGTATGGGGTTTTCATCTCACTTTTATTCCCGTGAGATTCATGCTATATTTGCAACCACAACATTTTGTGTGGCGTATGTACAACCCATGATTTTATTGCTTACATAATATAGTTTAATTTATAGGTATTTACATCATCATTGGATGATACTTATTTCATGGGGTGTATGTTTTGTAAGTTACCAAATCGTTAAGGAAATTTCAAATTTCAGTTTCCGCTCATCATGTTTTACGCAAACTTTATTGATTACATTACTCCAAGATTATGTTTAAAATAACTATTTATTTATATATGTATTAATTTTTACACCCCTTTGTGTGGATATAAACTTGATACACTCAATCACTGCATTGATAAATTCTCAAGTCATTGATAAAAACTTGATAAGAGTGATTTTACATCAATTTATATTCATTGAGTTAAACATGAACACATTGGTGTTGTTTTTAAAAGAATATGTGTGAATGTCCTATGTTAGGTTTACACTAAATATCCAATCATATTTAGTGTATTTATATTTTTTACGGATAATTATGTCAATTATTTATTCTTAATATAAGGATATAGTGTTTATAATGGAATTTATCTCAACATACATTCCACTGAGACTTCTTTGTTGTTATGCGCCAATTCACTTTTATTTTGTGTGTATACTATAATTTGACATATTATATCATGAATCCCTTTATTTTTATGATATTATAATGTTTTTATTAACTCTTTTATTTGTATTCAAGCATCT
The DNA here is from genome assembly GCA_963277665.1 of Viscum album. Classification (NCBI taxonomy): domain Eukaryota; kingdom Viridiplantae; phylum Streptophyta; class Magnoliopsida; order Santalales; family Viscaceae; genus Viscum; species Viscum album. Next base: position 480,438,940 of record OY728133.1, read on the forward strand.
ATCATTTTTTTATGAACATTAAATAAAATATCATTTTAAAATGTTTTAATAATTTATTATTCTAAATATTTCTCATTAATGTCCATGTTGTAAAAATGGGTTTAAGGGTTTATTTATATAGAAATTAATGTTTAAAAATTGAAATTCCTTTTAAATGTTTCAATATGGTATGTGGCACGTTGATTCAAAAATATATTTTTAACAACTTCTTGATAAATAGTGATACATTTAAATGTTTTCATGAAAATGGGATATTTCCCTCAATGATTTTTTACTAGTCATTTTCAACTATGTCAAATCCTTTACGGGATATTATTATTGATTGAGGTTGATTTATTATGATAGAAATAATCCATACTATATTTGTGGTTTTGTGATATTTTTTATTGTGGATGTGTTATTTTTATACCATTTTACAGATAATGTATTGACATTTCTTATGCTAGTTTTAAAACAAATGTTTATGTTATGTTTAAACCATTTAATATGAGGAATGCATTGAACATAGTATGTTATAGGTGGATCCCACTCGTGATCCTCAATGAATTTTTAGGTCTCATGAGACAAACTAGTTTCTTGGCATAAGGACTTGACAAAATCTTATTTGTAGTCTTGGCACGAGGCCTTGACTATGTGGTTATGAAGTATGGAATTATGCATTCCATCACTATGAAAGTAGCTTTTGATATTGCGAGTGATTATACGACTATTAGATTATCCATGTGAACAAGTAAATGGAATTATTTGATTTTATATTTTCTATATTATGCAGGTGTTTATGTTTAATAGGATTTTGTTTTAGTCTTATACATTTCCATAAATATTTATGCTTATTTATAAAATATTCCGCTATATTGTTATCATTAATGTGCATCTGATCTCACCCCATTCCGTGATTTATTTTTCCCAGGATGTGAAGAAGTATTTTATGGTTGACCTGCAGGGATAGGATAAGGATATAAGTGTATTTAAGAAGGGTACAATATTTTGTGGATGTTTTTATTTCATAATGTAATGTAAAACATATGAATGTATATTTTACTTCCAAGGATAATAATCAAATTGGTAATTCGGGACATGATTCCTTATATCATACAAATGTTATGTAATAATGCACTGACTCTGGGTAAATGGGTTTTGGTTGTTACAGTTTGTATCACATAAAGTTTAGTACATACCATGGAAGCTAGATTTATAAAAACTCTGATTTGAAAACATTACCCTAAGATTGACTTTGAGGATTAGTTTATAATAACTTTCTAAAATTTTGGTACTGTAGATATTTTTTGAGTTTTCCAGGAAATGCATCCCTGTGTGGATATGAGAAAGTAGTGATAGTTTTGGAACATATGTACCTAGGGGAAAAACCCGAAAACACCGCTTTGAGCTAGACTCGAACGAGAACTGGTGAATGACAATGCACCTTGCTGCACACTTTATTACGACACTCCATTGGGATATGATTTTGATAATTCACATTTTCATTGAAAACCAATTTGAAGGATTTTAATATAATATGAGAATAAATAACCTTGGTTATTTCTAAGTTATATTATTTCGAAAATAAAGTGTTATGATGTTATCTAAATTATTTTATGACTCACACTATGATTTCTTATTTTAGTCAATGGTTGTATACCAATGAATTCATAGTAACATTGAACATAATGTACAATGTGGAAAAGACGGTGGAAATGAGAAAATAAATGTAATTATGATAGGTGTAAATGATATTGTGTTCATTCCAAATATGTTTTCCAAAAATATGTTCAACAATATATACATTAACCAACTCTCAAACTCAACAAAGAAGAGAATGATGATGAATAATAAGAACACCAGCAGTGGAGACCATAGAGAAATGAAATCTCAATTTCCATCATGTAAGAAATGTTGAAGAAGACACCTAGGAATGTGTCTCAATGAAAAAAATAAATGCTTTATGTGTGGGAAAGATGGACATAATGTAAATAATTTCGGAGGAAAAATGAAGAATACTATAGAAGAAAAAAATGATCCCATGAATCCATTTAGTCTCATTTTCTGTAAATGTAGGTGAACTGGGAATTACCCAAGTGAATTCCCTATTCTATAGGATAACATCTTGGTAAACGAAGAAACCTTGTAGAAATTAATGGATGGTGAAATGTATAAATGTGTTAGTGCTCTTTATTGATGGGATTATATTGAATGACTTTTCACTTATATGTATAACCCTATAGTTTTTATGTGAAAATTCTATTTTAGTATGAATTGTATTTTCTATTGATGATATAGTTATACATAACCATTTGGGTTTATATGATCCTTGAATTTGAGTCAATTAAAAGATATGAAATTTGGCGATTAAAATGTGAGGTATGGGATAACATTTGTAGTGAAATTATTTTATAGTTAGTTTAAAGAATTTTTCTCATTTTTGGGATTTTATCAAATATTTTTTTTGAAAAAGGAAAACACGAAGACTGTGGGACAACCCATCGTGTTGGAAAAAGCTATGGGAATCGAACCCATAACAAGAGTACGATGGGATTTATCACCTACCAGTGGAATACGTGAAGTCCCTGGTTATTGTGACTAATTTTTTAAGTTAAATGATTTTATTTATCCATAATAAGTTTATTTTTGGTCTTATGTATTATCTAATAGATATCCTTTTTATAGGAAAATCATTTGGTGATTAAGTGATGAATGTTATTTTGGAAGATGTTTGCTCTGTTGGGAACACTATATGCCTATGAAAAATATAATTTTATGGGATTCCATTTGAGGAGTAATGGTGGATTCTTATATATGCTTTTATTGTGTATTTGTAATGATTTGGGTTATTTATAGAAATTATTAAACTATCATTGCGAATATGTAATTAGGTTAATAACTTTTATGTATGTTACTTTAAGAGTTGTCAGAGTTATTTGGAGAAAAAAGTTAACATGGAAGACTGCATAATAAAATTCTTCTATGTTTTGGGTTTCAATATTATTTTGGATTATATTGAAAGATTTTAAGGAAAATTGTTTATTTAATGGTATTTATATAACTTTGGGAATTGTTGGTTCAATTTTAGAAATTTATATTTTTATTTATTTCTCTAAATGATTATCCTTTTTGGGGATCATTTGATCATGAACTAACCATTTTGATTTTGGTTAATATCTAAATAAAAGGTAAATAAATATAGTTTATCCTTTATGGGTTATGCAATTCTTTAGATTTTGATTCTCATTCAATAGGTGTGAGCAAGACATCTTGAATAGTCATCACTTGAAAAAAAATATGAGTTAGTTGTAAAAATTTATTAAAGGATGAAACTCAACTTAAAAAGTATGTACATACCTTTATGTTCTTAATCAATATCATAAATAAATTCCTCAACTTTATGAAGTAGAACATAAAACAAAAAAATGTTATCTGTTTACTTTTCCTACTAGGAAACAAATGAATTTTTATACCATCACAAGTTTGTGGTTTTCTTGTTGTTAACATTATCATGATCATGTTTTCTATCACTCTCAACCAGAACGTGACACTTAGTTTACCTTCCATTATCCACATTTTCCTTCATGGAATCCTAGTATGGATTATCTCAGGTGACCTTTGTACTTCTCTTTATTTTTTTTATGAGATAGTTTTATTGACTCTTTTTCCGATGTGGGACATTCAATGAAGTTCCCAAGACCAAATTTAAAATTGAAAGGACGTAATATCCAAATGGGGGAAGAATGTAACACCCTAGGATTTCATAGTAAGTTATTTTCTTTAATGTAATTCAATATATTACACTACACGCAACACCGAGTTCGAGCGCACTATGACTTACCAAACTAGCCGTTAAAAAGAAATTATGAATAGTATTAACTGAATTTTGAATTTTATATACTCCATATAATCTTAGAATACATATTATGTGTTTTTTAGACATAATATAAGAACAAATTCATTTTTCAGATAAAATAAGTATTTTTTAAAAAATGCAATTTTATAACCTTTTAATGGAAAACCATTTTAAAACCAATATTTGACACTTTTATATATTCAATTTTCTGAAATTAAGTTCTTAATTAGAATATAGACATAAAAATTTTTGGACAAATTTTTTGATACTTTTCTGTTAACTATCATATTTTGATGAATACTAGAAAATACTAAATTTTAATTGAAAACCACTTTTTTAATCGAAATATTTTATATTGTTATATTATATATTTGAATTGTTTGAAAGTATAATTAGATTATATTTTTATCATTTAATTCAATTTAGGTCATTATATGTAATTTCACATTTAAATTTTATATAAACACATGTCAATATTTTGATAGTTTTTACTTTTAAAAAATCAGCGTTTCAGTTTTGACAATTTGAATTAATTGTAAATTAAATAATGCAACTTCTAGGTTTTGAATTTTTTAAAATAGAATTCATATTTGAAATCAGAAAATCAAAATTATATTAGGGTAAATTTTTGGTATTTGTCTGAAAACATTCAATTTTTGATGAATAGTGAATAACACTGCGTTATAGTTTAAAACCGACTTTTTAAAAAAAAATTATTTATTTTATTTAAATTTATTTTATGTAAAAATAGATATATAATACCTATAGAAGATCAATTTAATTCATTGGAGTCATTTTATAATAAAATTTGATTTATAAAAGTTTATTGAACTTTTTAGCATCTTATACCCACCTCCTAAGAGCATTTGCAAATTTGAATAAAACGTAATTTTACCACTTCTGTGAGTTGAATTTCAAAAATACAAGAGACACGGTTAATATCCATATGTAAAATGTGGTTCAATAAGATGATAATAATTTTTCTGAATAGTAACTTTTGGTTTTTATTACCACATTTAAAAGTAAATAGGGTAATTAAGGGTAAAAATGATTTCATAATTACCTTAACACATTTCTTAATTCTATTGGATAAGTATAATGTGACCGAAAACAACCTTAGGAATAAAATATGAACCTATTTGGTATCCATTAATTAGATTATGACATTTATTATTATTTTATTTGAATAAGAGTTAAAAGAGTTAAATTCAAAGTTTAATAACTAAATCATTTTTAATATAGGGTTACACACAATTTAAATTCAACTAAAAAATTAATTAAAAATATAAAAATATTTCCTACATAATGGTCTTTTTTTAATAATTTTTAGACATTATATAATTTAATTTATTTATGACACAATGATGATGCAGCGATTACCTTATTAAAAAAATATTAAAATAATTGATATTAGAAATATCCAAATAAATGTAAATTGAAACTTTTGATGAAGTACACTAATTTTATATGTTAATATTACATGTTAAGGATATAAGAATAAATTTTATTTGATGTGATAATGTTTTTATGGCTTTCAAAAAAAAATATTAAATAGTGTCAAAATTGACATAAATGAGTTTAAAAAAAATATTATATTGTTAATGGATATAATATTTCTAAAAATCTATGGTTCGGAAAAATGACTTAGATAATGTTTTCTATAATAATAATGAACCACAAGGGGTTTTCTTGTCCTGTTATAGTACGTTTTATAACCAAATAATATATAAATACAAAGAAACATTGTAAATGTCACAATATTTAACTAAGAGTTAAATCTAAAAGATAAGGTTACTATGAGGACCTAAACCTATAATAAACCTATTGGTTGAGATTTTTTAGACACATAACCACTTTAGACTTTAAATAATTAATTTTGGATCCATTATTACCCAAAAAGTGTTTTATTATAAAATAATATTTCAAGCATTTCCTAAAGCGACCCTCACATCTCTTAAAAAAGGGAACCTACCCTTCTCATACTTTTACACCTATAAAGCCTTTTGGCTCAGTCCTCCCCTACCCATACACTCTCCCAAATATCCTCCCTTCATCCTAGAAGCCATAATTTGGTCAGAAATCCATCCTATTGAGCCCTTTTGATCAAATCAAATGGAAGAACCCAAAGAAGAGATAAATATTTCATCCCCTCTTTCAAGTTCTTTTCTTCTTCCACATCATCATTATTTTTTGTTTCTATTATAAATTAATAACTCTAGTATCTTCTATATACATTGATGTTATTATTAAAATGTTACAACCATATTCATTATTCTATCCATCATATAAATGAAAAAGTCACCATGCATGCGTACATATTGATTATCGTATCCACGTTGTGGTGTAGTTTGTTATTCAAACACTTCATTATTTGGATGGGTGTTATAGTGTGTATATCTGATATAAATAATAAATATAACATGTTAATTATTCTGTATATATGATATACCATTAAATTATGTATTATTTCTTAATCAATATAATCATATTGTCGCTCGTGCGAAGGTACGAATTATCGTCTCCACAAACATGATGAGATTCATTCCCCATCATAATAAATCAAGAATAATTTTTATTTTATGATTGAATATAATTTTTAAAATCCTAATAACATTATGGATATGAATAAAATACATCCTATCCATAACAAACATGGCTTATGTAACTGAGTATATAAAAGAAAATCGGTATGTTAACACCCGAAACGATGATACTACTAACATATTATTAACAAAGAAATATTATAGAATCATATATGATATCATATTTATGTATATAGTTCTCATATAATATAATAAAAATGATTTAACTATTATAATAGTGGTTAAAATACTCTCAATCAAGGAAATGTACATGGTAAGGGGTTTTCATCTCACATTTATTCCCCTGAGATTCATGTTATATTTTCCACTACAACCTTTTGGTGTGGTATGAACTACCCATGATTGTATTTTTTGCATAATATAAATTAATTTATGGGTATTTAAATCATCATTATATGACCCTTCATTCATGGGTTGAATGTTTTGTATGTTACCAAATCGGTAAGGAAATTTCAAATTTCAATTTCTAGTCATTCGGTTTTACGCAAACATCATAGATTACATTACTCCATGGTTATGTGTAAAATCACTATTTTTTTAAATATTTAGTAATTTCCACTCACTTTTTTGTTCATATAAATTTTATACACACAATCACTCTATTGATAAATTCTCATTTCATCTATATAAACATGATAAGAATAATGTTAACTCAATTTCTATTCACGGAGTAAAACATCAAAGTCCTTGGTGTAGTTTTTACACGAGTATGTGTGAATGTACTCTGATTGATTTACACTAAATATTATATCATATTGAGTGTATTTTTATATGTCACACATAATTACATCCTTGATTTATCCATAACATAAAGATATAATCTTTATAATGGAATTCATCTCAACTTAAATTCCATTAAGACTTCTTTGTTGTTATGCTATAATTGACTTTTATTTTTTGTATATAATGTACTTTGACATTGTATATTTTGAATCTGTTTATTCTCATGATATTAAATACTCTTAATTTCCTCAGTTATTTTTATTCAAGTGACTCTTATTTAGTTAGGATCCCTATCTGAAATATCATTTCAAAATGTTTTAAAAATCTATTATTCTAAATCATTCTCATTAATGTCCATGTTTTAAAAATGTTTTTACGTTTATATTTATATATAAATTATATATTTAAAATTCAAATTCATTTTAAAAGTTTCAAAGTGGTAAGGGACACTTTTATTCCAAAATCTATTTTATACAACTTCTTGATAAATAGTGATAATTTTAAAAGTTTTCATGAAAAAATGGATATTTCAATCAATGATTTTTACTGGTCATTTTCTTCTTTGTCAACATCCTTTACGAGATATTATTCATGATTATGTTTGATTTATTATGATACAAATATATCATCCATTATTGATGGTTTTGTGATATGTTTGAATATGGATGTGTTATTTTTATACCATTCATGGTTTATAGATGGAATATTGACATTTCGTATTCTAGTCTCAATATGAATGATTTTGTTATGTTTAAACCTTTTCATAGGAAGAACGAATTGGACTTAGTAAGTGATGTGTGGATCCCGCTATATCACCTCGATGCATCGGTAGGTATCATGAGAAAAACTATTGTCTTAGCATAAGGCCTTGAAAAAATATTATTTGTAATTTTGTCACAAGGCCATGACTATGTGGTTATGAAGTCTGGAATTAGGCATTCCATAATTATGAAAGTAGATGTTGATGTTTCATGTGATTATTACACTAGTAGAATATTCATGTGAATAAGTAAATTCCATTATTTTATTTTATCTTTTATATATTATGATGATGTTTAAGTTTAAAAGGATTCTTTATTCTTATACATTACCTTAAATGTTTATACATAATTATAAAAGTTTCTGCTATATTTTTATCCATACCGAGCATCTGATATCACCCATTTCTATGTTCTATTTCATCCAGGATGTGAAGAAGTATTTTTTGGTAGACAAACATGGATTGGATAAGGATATAAGATTTTTTATTATGGGGAAAAATTTTTGTTGTTATTTTTATTTCATAATGCAATGTAAATATTATGAATGTATCCATTACTTCTAAGGCTAATAAACTGATAAGTCTTTTGAGACAAGATTCCTTGTATAATTCAAATGTTATGTAATAATTCAAAAACACAGGGTAAATGGGGTCGGGGCGTTACAGTATAAAGAAATAATTATTTTTTTATCATCAAAAAATATCCCCATTGTAACATTAGTGGTTATTAGCATTAATGATTTTAGATCATTTGAAATAATTAATGTGGAAAATATAATTTTCAGCAAGAAAATAACATAATAAAAAATAAAATTCATGATATATTGTGCAAATATATTCCTTTTAAAATAACATTTTAATATTACTGAGGAATATTTAAACCAAATAATGATTAGGATTATTGGAAAATCTATTCATGTTTTAAAAAATATATATAATAAATTTTTTAATCACTTGGTAAATGGAGTCAAATGTCAACCATGAAGAAAATTATTAAAAATATCCTTGTTAAAACATTTTTAAGTAAGATCTAATACAATTTGAAATTTCATTAGTTAAAAAATTATTTCGTTATTATAATTTTTTAACACATTTTTTATAATATAAATATGAAAATGAAACAATCGAAATCGAAAAGAGTGTTCAAAATTTCTATCATATACACAATAAATTCTCACGATTAATCGAAAAATAATGGAGAAATTTAATATAAATCCATTAAAAAAAATTCATAATAAGATTAAGATAAATGATATTTATTACAAGAAAATATGTTCCCATGATTCCCCACCCCTAGGGACCTTTAACATGGACAATTCTGAAAAGAAAACATACTATAACATAAAGCCTTTTCTATATTTGTATCATTTCAATAATAATCCACTTGTTATAGTAATGTAAAATGAAAATTTTAATGTCCTTTAAATAATTATATTCATTATCTAACATGTCAATGTCCTAGAATATACACCTCATAAAATAATATTGGTGAAATTATTCCCCAAAGAAAAAGAATATGAGATAAATTTCCCTTAAAATATCGTTTCATTATAATTAATAACAAAAATGCGTATTGATTATTTTTAAACATTATATTTTTATAAAAAAGAAAAAATTCATAATAAATCAATACATAAATAAATTCACACAAAATCTTATAATTTCAATGTCAATGAACCAGTTTCATAACAGAACGAATGGAAATTATGGCAATAATCCATTTAAAACATGATAATGTTATAGTAAAATTACCTTAAATTAAATAATTAAAAGTGGAACATAAAATATTATGAATTATTAATTATTAATTATATAAAATTTAAAATGGAAATATATAAACATAAAAAATATATTAGCTTTGTAATATTAATATATTTCTCAATGATAAAAAATCTAGTTGAATTTCGTTACATCGAGTGTGACTCATCACATATGCTCATTTGTAACCTAACAAATTAACTCAAGTAAATTATTTATATTTTAATAACATTATTCAATTTTATTATAACTATTATTTCTTTGATTACCATTTTATAAACAATTACTTAAACATTTATGTTTATATGAAAGTTTTTAACTGTATTTTGTTCATAATCCAGATTGGACTTCGCTCGACTAAATATGGGCAAAGTGGGAAGTAATACATCGTCTTGAGAATAGTAATCATGAAATAATTATAATAATTATTTTTAAATTATACTTTAAAATCCATCTATTTAATAGGGTTATGAAAATTCTCAAGTTACAAAATGGATACAGCTGGTCTTTTGTATGCATGAGTAGCATTTCCATTTTAAAAAATAATTATAGAAAAAGGGTATGAAATATTACATAGTTTAATAAATATAATTATATAATAAATATAATACTAATTATTTTAATATACCTATATATATCATCTATTTGACATTGTGATGAATAATAAATCACATCTGTTTGTGGAGGTGGTAGTCCACTCATATGCCACAATAACAATATCAATTTTAATGATTTGAATAGTAAAAATGTAGATGATATATTAAACAATAAAAATGATAAATATGTAACAAATATAATATATATATATATATTAATTAAATCTATTAAACAATCCATGAGATGTCATCATGGAAGATGAGTTGCATCGGTTCGAATGAAGGTACTCTACCATACACACCAATGATGAATTTGGTCCCATGTCATGGATGTTTGAGATAGATATATTATATTACATTATAATATTTATATATTAATATATTAGTGATTATTATCTTTCTATATCATCATCGTTATATTATATTTTAATAATTTTGAAGATGAAATAAAACAAAAATTCAGGGTTAATAATTTTACGTCTTCTTAGGAAAAACTCATTTTCATTAATACTTAATAACTATAATGTTTGAAATGTTAAATTATAAGGACTATGGATGTTGTGTAGTAATGTATGTAAGGGATTTTTGAATAATTATATACACCACTATGTTTTTATTTGTGAAAAAATTAGAATATGTGGTTCCCTTTAATGAGAGATAGGAGGTGAACTTCTTTAAATTCATGAACTATTAAATTAAAATAAATTAACTATGATGAAGAATGGCTAAAAATTTATTTATTCAAAGAATATATGATTATTATTTTAAATCCTCTCATACAAAAAAATTGACATGTCTTGATAACAATTTTACACTTGTATTTTGGTTGTATCCCTTGTTAAACCCTTTTCACATATACCATGAAAACAAAATTCTTTACTATTTGATGGTTATGAAAATTACTATAAATTATCAAACAGAAAATAAATGGGACATGTATGGTATTTTAAATATTATACTAATCAATTGGTTGAAGATAGAATATTTAGGAATTTTATATCACTTAATGAAATGTTATATTAGTAAAATATCATTAATTCTAATTTTAGAACTATTCTTTGAAATTAAATACTCTTAAATTGTTATACAAAATTAAATTTAAATAATATATTTTAAAACATACCTAAATGTAATTAGAATCTGTACCATTTTTGGTTCACAATAATTAAGCCGCATTATATAAAAATTTATAATTTTAATATCATTTATTTTTTTCCAATAATTGTATAGTTATTGGGTAACAATTTTGTAATAATTTAAATCAATTATTTATTCATTAATATTTAAATATTAATTAACATGAATAATTTAAATAATTTTATTGTCCAAATACTATTTATTGTTTAACATGTCCTCTGGTTATCCCATTGTTAAAAATATTATAGTTATTCCAAATAAGAGTGTGTGATTTTTAAAATTTCATGACATACAATATTATATGTATTTCATAATGTTGTATATAATATTAATAATAGGTAATTAAATTGTTATGTAATAGTATTTATATATAAATAATAATATTTAATGGGTAGTTATTGCCCGGTGTTGTGCATCACGTACTACGTAGAACACATTATTCATATAAAATATTAAGATATAAAAATGATACTAATATAAATAAAAATATATTTTAAATAAATAAAATATAATCAGAATAAGACCATAAGAATTTAGTTTTTAATACCATTTATAATATCCATGGTAATGATTTTTCACCTTTATCCCATATTTTTTAGATTTTATTGAAATATTTTGGATTTTATTACAGTGTTGTGTACCATGTCATGAAACATCTAGATGTTGAATAAATTTTGTGATGAAAATATTCCATAATACTAGGAATTACGATATCATACCATGATCTATGTTGCCTCTAGGATATTAAATGGACATGATGGATTTGAAAATTTTAGAAAGCATGATAATTGTTGGGATATCCATTGACTACTTTCTTGAATTCCAATGGTGTATAACTATATGAAACATATCTAAATTATATATTTTTGTTGGTTGATTTTGAATGTTGAAAAGTAGTTATTTTTTGAATTTGAAATTCAAATTATGAGGATATAAAAGAGGTACTTGTGAGGATTTAAAAATATATTAAAAGAATACAATATAAAAAAAAGATAATGTGGGATATTGTGCTGGGGGAGAAGAAAAAAATCTAAAAAATTATGGTTTCACATATCATTTTTAATAAAGATGAATTTATATTTAGTAATATAAATATACTAAATATATATTCTATTAATAGGATTTATTGTGTGAAAAAATATATTTGAACTTATGATCATATAAGAAAACATATTGATCATATATAAATTCATGTAGAAAATGAAATATAGAGCTGTGAATTATAATGGAAAGGGCTGGTTTATCTAAGTTAGTAAGAATACATTGTATATAATTCCTATACGAGATTTAATATATAAGGAGAGAATTGATTTTTCATGTGTGATCAAAATTCTAATAGAAAATTCACATCATTTTTAACAATTAGTTTTTCATATATAATTGATTATTTGAATTAAGCACCTGCAATATATGAAAGAATCTATTTATAGATAATTATTCTAATCATATCAATAATTATACAATTCTATAATTAAACATCTTGTAAATAAAAAAATATCCACATGTTTATAAACAAATATATATAACCCTATTGAATCTATAAAACAATATGAGGAATAATTCATGGACTTAGGAGGAGTAATAAGATTATCCAAACTATTTTTTTTCATGCTACAAAGGTAATGATTATTATGACATTAAACATATTTCCCATATATGCTCCTTATATGCGTACTAGTTCTAGTAAACCTAGTATAATAGTTGTGGCTATGACTTTAATAAATTATTTACATATTTATAACACTTATATTAGATGAATTTGATAACAAAATTTTAATGAATAGTTAAATAAGTTTCCTTTACATAAAGGGAACATGATCCATATGAAAATATCTGATGTCAAAATATTTATTTTCTCCATCATAATGATTCACCCACCTCAGAGATTGTTTTGTTATAACACAAATTGATTGTATATTTATTTATAATTATAATGTAATATTAAAATTTTAAATACGCTGAAATTGTTTTCATATAATTGGCAAGGAAATTGAAATATGATAATGGTTATTATAAAAAAAAATGAAAATAAATTTATATAATATGATGTATTATATATATAATGATTTATTTATTGAGTAAAAAATAACATGTCTGATGCAATAAACTGTTATATTTTAACATAATGAGTTATATACTATTTATAATCACAAATGAAAACACTATTATTATTTATCTACATAAATTATAATTTATTCAATACTTTTTTCAAAAAGGACCCATGGTTATCAATAATCCTAGTAATTATCCATTATAAACTAATCCTAAAATTCATGTCTATACTTAGAAAATTAATAAATATATTTTCATTAATGTTTCGTATATGTTGGTGGGGTTTTACTAACAATTGAAAAAAAAATCCCCAAATCTTATAAGATCAAAATGTTAAGGGTTATTTTCTTTTAAGGTGTAATAAACCATAATCTACATATTTCATTTGACATTATATTATATATATTTATTCTTATAATTTCCAATGTAGTAAATATAATGAAAATTTTATATTTATATTTAAATATGAATATAAAATTTTTATATTATTTAAATATTATTTAGTTTATATGTTCTTATGGTCCTTTAATGGTCAGTTTTTTATATCTAAAAACAATGACATTATATGATAATCATTTCCAACCATCATTTTTTTTATTTTATAACAACTGGATAAATATGGAAAAAATTAATTTTTTTTCTTCTAGAATGATAAAATGTATATTCAAATGATTTAGAGAAACAAATAATTTTTTTATTGATTATATTGTATATAATTATTCAATAGTAAAACATATATTTTGAAAATTAGATATATGCTTATATTTATTTAACCCCAGAACATAAAACAATTACATATATATTATAAATATTTTACCTCAGAATTTAAATATATAAGTAACTAATTGTGTTATAATATGGTTTTGATCATGATGGAAAATTGATCATGGAACATTTCTAGAAAACCCTTATAATTGGATAATATATATATATATATATATTAAATGACAAAAAAATACCTAAAAATAGAAAAAAATTAAAAAAAAAATTTTATTCTAGGATAAAAATTATTTTATAGTAAAATATTATTAAATTAATCATGGTTATATAGAATGTTATATTTTATTTTTTAAAACTCAGATTTTGATGTAAGGGTTCTCTTTATCAACATATTATATTTTATTTATGTTACATCTTTGTTGAATATATTATTTTAGGTCATATATTTTTCATATAATTAATTTCACTTAGTTCTTTTCCATTGTGTTGGGGGGATTTAAATAACTCTTTATAGTTCCATCTTGGATTAATTCTTACTCAACCCATTAAACAATTCAGAAGTGGTTAACATTTCAATTCAATTATCATTTCCTTGAGTTTATTTTTTCAAATTTATATCTATTTTCATTATTCTAATTATGATTTAATTTATTAATTTTCATTACTATATATTTATACATTATTACTATTTTCATTTACTTTTTGACATTTCCAACTTCATTCATCTTGATTAATTTTCTGACATGATAGTATGGAACATTATAAAACATATTATTATTTTTTACTGAGTCACCTATTTTCTTATTATAAATTTATTTTTTATTCATTATAAAATCTTGAATTCATATGTCACACATTAATTTTAAAATATTATTATGTGAGTATTAGTTAGAATATTATATAAACCATAAATAAATTAGTTAATGTTTTTTCACATGAGGTGTTATGTATAGAATAAGAGAATTTCGACTAAACAATCAACATAATTATGCCGTATAACATTGAATTGAATTATAATTATTTTTTATTATTATATTTTATTACATAATCACTATATGAAACAGATTAATTTTTTTCTTGATTTTTTTTGAGCCATGTAATCTTACTTACATTCATATTGATTCATCATTCCATGATTCTGTATATATATCCCCTCCTTATACAATTATTTCACCCATTTTAATTTCATGTATATGTTAAATGGATCATATTTAATACTAATATTAAATGAATTATATATGTTTTTTTGGTGGAATAATAAATAATTTTTAATATTATAATATTTTATAATGTTGTAATATGTATATATTATTAGAATATTCTAATCGTTATGAGTATGAGGTGTGTAATAGTATTATAGTTAATATATGAATTTATAAATAAGTAATATAAAATCATGTATTTAATTTATGGTTCATTATATATGTTCCTTCAGGAAATGTTTTTTATGATTCCTTGTGGCGGTGCGAGATGAGATATAGGTTATTTTAGTTTAGATTATTTCTACTTGGTCATACAAAATGAGTTATTTCCTGATTACATATCTATCATGATTCATAATTTACATCCTTATTTCATAAATATATGATTTATTTAATTTGATCGAGTTAATCATTTATTGGGGATATGTTTATCATATCAATATCAATATAATTTTATTAGATGTCTCAAAGAACACCCATATGTTTTAAATTTTCAAAATATTAGTAAATTTTATCATATGAGAAAGAATCCTCACATAAATATATTATATTACACTCACATGAGGGTTTTTAGACAAAGGGGGATATCCTACCATGTCAATTTTATTCACTCTATACCAATTTATGTTTTGGATTCAAATTTTTTCACTAAAAATAATATATATTTTAATGATTGATTGACATATTCTATGAATATATCTCAAGTATCATAGAGTATAGCTATTTCAGTGTGAATAATGATTCATCCTGAGTTGTTGTTAAAATGAACATAATTTAGTTTATCTATTTATGATATAGTTTTCGTATAGACTACTATTTTCACGTATGAGTTTGTTATATGTCCTTGGATATATAATAATTTTCATATAGGTATTAAATTTAATTTTCATCATTTTATAGCGATTTTTGGAAATATAGTTTTTAATCATAATTCATTTTCCAACATTATGTCATATGGAACATATAGTTGTTTAATAACTAAATACATATATAAATTATTTATATCCCCACGGTTTCGAAAAAAATATAGATATCATTCCTTAATGAACATTATTTACCAATGATAATTTTTATCTCCCTCCAATTAATTAAGAACAAATTTAAGATCAGTGATGATAAAGTTTCAGAATTGTGTATTCATGTTTAGTTCATTTTAAAGATGAAAATATTTTAAAATATATGTAATCTTATTGAAATGATATGAAACAGGGGTTGAAATATGTTTATATAAATATTCTATTTATTTATAAAAAATTAATTCACACCCATGTATATTTAATAAATTCAAATAGAGGATATATTAATTTGTTATTAAGGATATTTTTGGGAATTTTCATGATTTCTTTGGAATCTTATAAAAAATATTAAATAATTAAATAAAACAATAATTATTTTTTTTCATTCTCTTATTTAATTAAAATAAACTAACACTGATTTATGAGATCATTACAACTAAGAAAATTCACCAATAATGTGATATTAGGTTAAATATAATGTTTCATTTTTTTATCACGGTTGTTGTGAACAACTGAAAACATAAGGGATGAGTTAGATTGATTCTAGTATTATATTATCTACAAAAATCATTCTTTTATTGAGAATTTGATAAACATTTTTATCATTTTCTCAATACGTTAAACATACTATTGGTGAATTAGAATTTTTTCAACTACATAAGTGATTATGAATATTTTTTCACATTAGAACACACCATCACTGACTATAAAATGTTACAAAAATATTTAATTTTTCAATGGTTTATTTGAAAAACATATAACCCAATAATTATATAATCTCATACTATATATTATGAATTTTTAATACTGGGTTGTAATATTTTTTTCATTATAACAATATCTATTGAATTTTAGGGCCCCATTTAAATAATTAAAGAGAACCTTTAAGTAAATTATGATGATCATTATATTTTAGAATGAAATTGGTAAACAATTATGGTATTATATGCCTTATATGGGTGTAAAAATGTAGTTTGGTCCATGAATAGTAATTATTTGGGATCATACGTGGGATTTCATGGGATCAAGTAATTTACATGACTGTAAACAATCTCCTGGGCCAATTCCTAAGGATCATATAAGATGTTTCAAGAGAAAAGGGATTTCATTGGTAATTTTATAGTCATGAAAGACCACAAAACTACATTATGAAAAAAACCTAAAATCTCCCATGATATGTTAGTGTAAGATTGATTTTCTGGATTTCATATCATATTTTTCCCTATAAGTTTAATTTTTTAACTAATATGGTGAATTTTTCATTTTAAATTCCATAAAATATTATTTCCCTTTATTCTTCATTAATTATGTGTGTTTATATATAAAAAACCCGCTAGATCCCCTTCCATCCTATTGTTATTGTTTTATATCAAGGGAAACACTATGTTCATAGAGTATAGGTTTTTATAAATTAAAGGATTAACTATATGATTTTTAATTTAGGGATTTAATATACCTAGGTGGAACTTAAAATCTTTTTATGTGTCATGGTATTATGGTATAACATGATTTGTGGTAGGTGAGTTCCCATATTCACTAAAAATATATAGTTCTTATGGAATTTTCCTAGATTTAATTTTCTCATATTTATATTTAAAAATGATTTGTTATTATAATTATTTTTAAAATAAAATGGTTTTTTATGTTCTTGTTTTTTAGTCAGCACAATGCTAGGGTTTTTCTGGTGTATGGGTGTTTTATAGAAAATATATTTTATTGTTTACTTTTGTTGAATATTAAATCATTGAATTTTGTTTCTATGGGTAGTGATTTGGAATTGTTTCTACATATGGAATTGATTTTTGATTTTGGGTTATAATTTATCATGGTATTCAATGGTTCATATTGGTTAGGTGATTGGTTTCTTCTTTTAGGGATTGAAAATGAGTAACAAGAACCTTTATCTTCCCTAGGTTACAAACATATTTATATTTTATTAAATACTGTGTAACCCCTAATGGAAGAGTTATTTTTTGATGTTATGAGACACATTATGAGAATAAAAGTGTCTAGGGTGATTTGGATTACAAAACATAATCTAGGCTTACTGCACTGCAACTCCCCTTTCGGTGTAGATACACTATCTAAGAAATTCATGAGGAAGTGTTACATCCCATTACAGTGTTTTAGGAATTACCCTTTTCCTTCAAATTTTCTCTTTAATTGGGTGCATCTTGGGATTCCTATGGATGGATATAATTTGATATGGAAAATAACCTAATTTTCATGGATATATGTGAATTTGAATTAAAATTACTTTGTTATAAATCTTTTAATAGCTTTTATTTGTTCACCCCATGTTCAGAGAATGCCTAATTTTTTATGGGGATATTGTGAAATTATATAGGGTTTTTATATGTACAAGTATATTACATAACAAGTAAATATTTTACACAATGGGCACTTCATATCCAAACAAAATTTGTGAACATGGTTCACAATGTGTAATTAATACACACTGTTTCGGAGCTTCACATTGTGTATGTGTTAAAAATTAGTTTTTATTAAAAATGAAACATGTTTTTTAGCTTATGTGATCATCATGGATTACATGCTATCAAAATTTCATGAAAATAATTTTATAGTGTTTCCAAGATAAAATGTTTTTACATTCATCTACAAATAATTTTTCTCTTAACATAGAAGGTTTCTTCAGTGATTTAGGTAGTCCCAAATTTTTACGTATTGATTTGTTATAAATAGGGTCACTGATGTGGTTGAATTGAATCTCTCTAGGTGAGTAATCCTTTCTTCTTCTTCGTTTATTTTAATGAGGTAGTCCCAATACATTGTGTTATCATATTTTCTGATCATTTATTATATTTTCTTTTGTTTCTCTCATGATTTTCAATCATTATTATGTTCCATCTTGTCAGTGGATCCCATTGCAGGCCTTTGTAACCCATGTTTTGAAGTAGGTAACTTCATCTTTAACCTATGTTAAATGAATTATATTCGTACTATTTTTATAAATTTCTTTATAAATAAATTCTACATGATTATTTATTATGTGTAAATGGATATTCACAAAAGTTTGTTTTCCCTACATTCTGTAAATTCCAAAATAGTTATTTTAAATCTTTGAAATTATTTATAAAATGCATCACATTTGAATACTTCTATATTTAGGTGGATGTTTTAGCTTATGGTAATCGTCTAGATTTCTATCATGGTATTTTATCATGTGGATTTATAATTCTCCCTAGGCTCGTTATTCTAGGGACATGTTCTTGACATTGTTGGGGATTTCACACATGGGGTGTTCCTCTAATCCTTATGCATGTGTTCTAGGGACTATTTTTCACTAGACATTTTGTGTAGTATGAGTAGTCTAATACCATGACTAGTTGATTTCCATTTCTTTATTTACAAATTACTGTATTTTTACAACATTCTATTTGTATTGCCTTGTATTTTTACAAATGTATCTTCAGTATTCATGATTTTGATAGTGATTAACGATAATTGATATTATTCTTGATATTGACATACCATTAGTTCCTTTGAAATTCTTTGGAAAATGGATAATATTTACCATCATATTGATAAAACATATTTACTGTTTACCATGGAATATATTATTTCAAATATGCAAACATGTTTTATTTTAATAGTGGCTTATTATGGAAAACCGTAGTGGGAACCCACCGATCTTGTTAGATCACTTCCTATGTACCCCTTCGATGGTTATTTGGGATGGTTATGTTATTTGATATAGGTAATTCCAAAGTGTTGCAGTAAGGTAGTGAGTTTTCTAGTAAGATGAGTATGGGTAGTAGGGGGGTGATATATTGGGGCTTCCCTTATGTTTTCACATGAATTAGAAGTTTTGTTTCCATTTTCCATTGATGTTTGGACATTTAATTAGATATTTTCAATATATTGAGTTTTTTGGGTTCCGCTTTTTTTATTTATGGGAAACAAATTTCCTCTAATGTTTTTTATTTTATCAACACTTATTTTTCATCTTGTTTTCTCATGTTAGCATGTATCATTCCCTTTGGTTTTTTTGATTCCCAAGAGATACTTCCCAACCCGTGGGGAATGGAAACCCCATTTGGTATTATGACAGTCGTTTTAGAGGGTATTTTGGAACATTAATTTGTGTTTAGCTTGAATTGTGGTCTATCCTCAAGATACATTATCTTGGGACATCTGGTAGATAAGATAAAGTATTTTTGGTACTTTAGAGGTATATTTCATTGAGTTTATATCTATATCAATCCATGAGGAGACTCGTGTTACTATGGGACGTGGGTATTGACTCTTCTATTTTTTGTTTCGTTGTAAATCAATGTTTTTTCTTATGGGTATTCAACATTGAATTGAAATTGTAATGTGTTCTTGTAGTTTCTTTTGTCTCGTTGTGAAAAATTAATCCTTCATTGTTTGTTCTGTGAGTTCATCTGGTTTAGGTAGCTGAGGATCATCAATGTAATCCTATGATGGATCAGAACATTATATAAGTTATCATACGAGTAGTCCGTGTTCTGGATCAGAATGTAAAACTTGTTTAAAATACATTCGTTGAGGTACAACCAGAAACTATGGGAGGGAAGCAATGATCATGATAGTTCTAATGGGATATTCCATCATCCATTAAAGGGAATTAATGATCCTCAAGAGGTGGATTACTGTATATACAATTTGAATCAGTACCTTGACTTCTTGAATATATATGAGAGTATCATTGTGATTTGTATGGAATTTTAAATTAAGTTCCCCAGTAAGAGGTATGTGGATTCCATGATACAGGATAATAAGCATGTGGGCCTAGACTAGAAGGGTTTCAAGACTCTATTATTCTAGTATCAATGTATAATGTTTCTAATGATATAAAAACCTATATATTATATTTCTGTAAAACATGGAGATAATCCAATGTATCTATAAACAAATTGGTTTGCTAAGATGGTTTGTTTTACACTATATGCGTTGAAGATATACAAGCGGAAATCTAAGAATTACTAACATGGATAGTGACTGAATATCAGATATTAGTTATTTATTATGAATTTTTTGACCTATGAAGATCTTGTAGAAAAGGAAATGTTGGTAGAAAAGAATATTCCATGAAATTTTGGATCTTTTTCCTCCTCTATTCCCCTATTATATGCTTCATTTATGTGCCAAAAAAATTAAAGTATTGATTCCATTATAAGAGTGTAAGAGATGGTTCTCAATGGTATGCCACCTCAACACCTTCGATATTTCTATTACCATACCTCTAACATTATATCAGTTTTTCATGGTAAGAAACACCCACCATTCATTACCTATAGTAAAAAAATGTGTAATACTATTCAGAATTATGGTGATTTGTAGAAATTCTCTCAGAACATGTCTACCCCTTTATATGGTCTAGTATCATTAGCTCAAAAGGCTAATGAATCACAATTATTTGCATAAATTACTACAAGAAATCTATCAACAGACCTTTTGAGTGATGGACCTTCATGCTTTGGTCACATTTCTAGTAGTGGTATATTTAGTCCCAACAATAGTAATATGTACCATATTTATTCCATCCATAGTATGATTTTCTTTATTTTATAGTAATGATACCTACTCATTTATATATATATATATATATAATTTTTTTGATATTCATTACCTTCCAATGAATCTCATTTGCTTTTATGTAGAGCTAATGAAACTTATAGGGAAGAAGAAGGAGTAGGAGTTTAATTTTCCTTATGTGTTATCAATAGATGATAATAATCTAGCCTATTCTTTTCTTGTTCTATATCTCAATTAGTTTGACATCATTATATAGATGTATTGATTGTTTCTCATCAATAAGAGGTTTATTTTTATCATCGGTGTGTCTCAATTATTATTTATAATTGGATATCCTTGGTGTTCTATAAAGAGTGGAATATGTGGTTTGGTGGTGCCTGAACATCCCACCCAAAGCATTAGAGTTTTATGTCTTTAGTTTTAGTTGAGCATGATGACATTTCATATTCCATTGATCTTACCACCATTGATTGGGGTTTACGATAAATTTTTCAAGATGATTTTTTAGGAATCCAATTGAAACATTGGTATATTTAATGAATGACATGGTTCTATGGTTATAAATGATATCAATACATTATAATTTTATGTAATTAGTGGAGCTAAAAGAGATCAAGATTCGGTTGGGTGTCCTTGTGAATTAGGGGGTTTTCCCCTATTTTTTTACCATGTGTAGCACTAGTGTTCTTTACCATGAAGGAATATTGTTCACTTTGATTATGTGTGTAATGTTATAAGATGAAGTGTGCAATAGTTAAGAACGTGTATCCTTTTCCTTGGAAGGTTTATTTTTCTGATCAGTTATAGGGGGAAAAGTTAGTTTCAAATATTGATATTCAGTCATGTTTCCATCATCTCAATGTCAAGGAGTGTGATATACTATAGACATATTTTAACAGAAGTCATGTCCATTGTTAATAGTTTGTGATGTTTTTTTCGACTGACTAACACACCCCTGGGTTTCATTAATTTTATGAATATTATATTCCATTTGTATATCATCAATTTTTTGTAGTGTTCATAGATTACATTTTGAGTTACTAATGATCTGAGCATGGTCATGAGAGCCAACTGCATTTCATTTTAGAAATCCTGATAAGTCTCCATTTATTTGGAAATATTTTTAAATGACATTTCTTGATACATGATGTGAATTTCATTGGAAAATTAATTTATAAGCAGCGACTCTTAGTAAATACAGAGAAGTTATAGTTTTGATTTTTATGTGATGGTCCAAAAACAATTATTTGAATTCTGGATTTTATTTGGTCTTAATAGTTTCTATGTATTGTTCTTCAAGGACTCCTCAATCTTTCCATCATGATTGACTTATCATTCATGAAAATGGTTTAAATTAATTTGGGATTCAATGTTTTAGTATTTTTGATAATATTAAAGGAAATATGAATTCACCTCTTATTTTCATCTTAAATTATCTCGATATGGGGAATGTGGTTTTCTATAATTTTTATTGAACTATTTTGGGTTGTGTCATCATGTATGATATTCATTTGGTATCACACAGTTATCTATATCCTAGACTGCATGAGTAGAACTACCCCACTCCGGATTTAGAGGATGTCATAGATACACATATTCCTAAGTGTTGGTGTAATTATATTTTTGTGGGATGATTAATAATCCTTGTTGACCATTAAATATTGATTACATAATTTCTAAAAATAACATGAATCTTAGACAATGGTGGGGGTTTAAATACCTTCTTACATTTGAGTTCAATAAAACCTGCACCCCTGGTAAGGGGAATGTCATTGTAAATTATATTAGAATAAAATTATTCTCATAATATGTTTTGGAATCTAAGTTAGAGTGGATCCTTTTGTGTATTTTCCTCAGTTTCATGTAGATACTAAAGAGGATGTTTATGGTTTTTCATTGATCAATGTTTTGTTATAATCATATCTCCTTGATTATATTCTACAAATTCATTATTAGTATTTTATGTTCATATTCTCAAATGGCCCGCAAGACTTTATTTTTTATTGATTTCGATAATCCACCTTTCAAGGTGTGAGGTAAAACCAGTAAATGGCTCGTAGGCATAAGTATTACATTATCCACATGGCTTAGAATAATTCATTGCATGTAGGATCCAATCATTAATTACAACCCAAACTAACTATTTAGAACATCCGCTCCCCAACATGTTCATCATGAAATCAACTCTCAACTATCACATGGTGGTTTGTCTAGGATTTTTTGTGTCTGCAAAAGCTTGTCGTAAAGGCAGAATCCATACCCTCACATTATTGCAATCTGTTTAGCTTCTGCTACAGTGAAAGCTCCTTTCCCATCATCCTTATAGAGCATGTTCCTTGTAGGATTCCATGTTTTCATCTAAACTATAGGTGTCTCGAAGGACTTGAGGTGGCCCGAATTCCCTACCCACCCGAAGGAATGGGTGGCCCCAAGGCCTTAAAGGACTCGGGGTCCAAATCGGTAGGCCAAAGACCAAACATGGGAATAGTCCCAGCTTCTACAATGCCTAACAGTACCTGGTACAGTTTCCACTATAGCACTACTACAATTCACAATACAGTACCTTCTATAGTACTTCTACAGCATGACAGGAAATATGCCTCCTCCAGGATTTGATCTTGGGATTCCTGGATGCACTTAAAGAGTCCTCACTATCCGGGATGAGGCTCATGTTATTATGTTCATAAGAATTTATGAAAACCTATTTCATGTAAAGCCCATTTTTTATTGTATTGTTTCTTCAAATGGTATACTCCATTCTGGGGATTGATTTATTATACCATCATCAATATGCATTTCTATTTGTTTTTATTATCATATTTATTCATGGCTTTCCATCCATGAATATTGAATATGAATTATGACATGAAATGATGATGTTGTTGGCTTGTTTTGAATAATGACATTACTAATAATGTGTCCTATTATTAAACCTTCTAGTAGATATAGATAGATCACATTAAACCTTCATGTTATCTTTATCTTCTTTCTATTATTATTTGGAAATGGGAGGTGGTTTCCATTAGTATTGTTTTAAAATTACCATGGAATACCCAATGGAGTAAAATTATCTTCATGGTGACTAAACAATGGAAAAAATATTCCCATTTAATTCTGATCAAAGACACAAAAAATGATGATGTTCTGGGTAAGTTGTAAGTTCATGAAGATGTCAGGATACATCTTATTCCATCAGATGATGTTTTATAAAGGGATGTTATGTTTTATTTGGCGTTTTATAGGAATCCCAATGAGTTTATGGGAACATAGGTCTGATTTAAAATAGCTTAACATCCACATAAAAGTATTCAATCCAAGAATGCTACTCATATTCTGTAGGATATTTTCTATACTGTTTTATTAGATTTTAGTGGATCTCAAGATATTCAAATGGGACAGGTTGAGATTATTTTTATAAAAAAATTTATCAGTCATCAAAATAAATGTATCCTTATGGGGATTTTTATGGCCGCCCATGAAATTCACCACATTGTTGTGTAGAGGTGGGTGATTCATATTTGGTTGGACCAAGGTTTTTTCACGAGCAATCCATGAGGTTTCATGATATATTTCAGGATATTTTTTCACAATAGAGACATCATAAATCTTATTCAAATCAATTATCTCATCCTTTGGAGTACTCTATAGGTTACCAAGTTTTCTAGAATGGTTCTCCTTGGTTGGGTCACTGTAAAAATGGAATATAGGTATTTATGGCTCTACAATATGATGAACCAATTGAGTTCATTATGTAGCCTTGGTAGGTTACTTATCCATTGTAATTTTCATTTCAGTTGTCAGGAATTAATGTTTTTTGTCAAAATATCAATGCTTAAAAAATATCATCCCAATCCCTATTATGTTTTGAGTTTGGTGGATAATGAGTTATAGTAAGACATTTATTTTTTTAAGGTCCTATTGTGATCATTAAAACTCATGTGAAATAATTTTATGGGATGTATATATCATTTTTCATTGATTTATGGAGACACGAATCATATTATCATGAGACATAAAAGCATGATTCATTGCTGAGGGACTATCAATATCAACTCTTTACCAGATATCATTCTTCCACATGACATCGTGGTGATAAAAATTCTTATGGTGGAAAGTTATTAACATCTCGTTACTATCTTTTTAGTATTTCCCTTTACCATCAATGATTTCATTTTCAAATGGGTGTGTCTTGGGATTCCCAATGATGAGGATAATTTTATAAGGAAACAAACCTATGGTTTGGGCATGTATAATCTTTTTAATTAATGTAGTTAGGGAATAAATTAATTAATTTTTATGTGGGATTCACCCCAATTTTGGAGAGCACACAAGTTGGTTTTGGGTATTTTATCAAAATCAATGCATTCTGATTTTTCTTAGGAGAATACACAGTCTGTTAATAGCACAAAAAACATATAATTGCTTACCAGAGAAAATTCGTGAACTTGGTTAACATGGTGAATGTAGTACACCCCATTTAGAAGTTACAGAACATGTAATTTTTAATGATTATTTTTTAATAAAAATGTGATAGTATTTTTATATTATGTTATCTATATGGAAGAGACGATGTGTAAAGGGATTACACATCATGTAAAGGTATTTGAAAATGTCTTTTAGTGTTATACCAAGCTGAAATGTTGTTACATTCTTCCACAAACACTTTTGAATATTGAACTAAATGGATTCTCCAGTGATTTTAGGAGTCTTTATTTGATATGGGTTTATTCGTTCAGCATTGGATCATCATTGTGGTTGGAATCAATATCTAAAGTTGAGTAACCTGTTTTACTTTTTTTTGTTGTAACACAATTTAATTTCATTATCAGATTTATTGATCCATTGTGATGTTTCCTTTTGTTCCACATTATGAACCATTATCATTTTTCTCTTCATTCATGGTGGTATATCCTATTTTGGGAATGTGTGTCTTATGTTTTTGAGGTAGGTAGTTCCATCTCTAGCATGTGTTTGACAAATTGTATTGCTCTTATTTTTTTTTAAATTGATTTATAAATGAATATGGAATGATTTTTTTTGTGTAAATGGATTTTTTGAAAATGGGTTTTCTAGGGTTTTGGTAAATGGAAAATTGTTTATTTTCCAATAATCGAAATAATTTTTAAAATAAATCTCATATTAATCCTTCGGTACAAAGGCGGAAGGTTCAATATCGGTCTATAATCTATATAGACAATGATAAGTTCGTAATTGGGTTTGTACTCTACTACTTATTACTATTTGAAAGGGATATGTTCTTGAAATTGTTGGAGGTTCACTATTAGAGTGTTCCACTAATCCATAGTACTCAGTTCAACGGTATTTTTTTACTAGTCGTTTATTGTGGTATGATTAGAATTATAGCCTAATATATTGAGTTCTTTGACATTATTTAGCTATTATTTGATTTCATCATCCATAAATTCATGCTATCTTGTATATCTGTTATTTTGGATATGGTGTATATTCATTTTTTAATAAATTACCAGGAAAAATTATACTAGTAATTTATACACCTTACTTTTGTTGGTCGGAGAGTGATGGCAAGAGGGGGGGTGAATTGCCTTTTCAAAATTAATTAACAATTTATAAACAATTTATAAATGAAGCGGAAATAAAAAGGAGCAAGACACAATTTGATAACGGAGTTCGGCTTAAACCAAAGCCTACGTCTCTGCTCCCAACTCAACCATTGAGAGATTTACTTCAGCTTGCTTTTTAATGGTTGTAGCAAGAAACCCACTAGCCGTTTTAAGGTAGGCTAGATCACCTTCGTACAACTTGCTTTTTTATGATGGTTGTAGCAAGAAACCCAAAATGAAAGTGAGGAAGAAAAGGATGGTTTGTTTTAATACAAACCCAATGAATAACTAAACAATTGAAATAAATAAATTACAACAAACTTGAGGAAGCCTTGAGCGCCAAGAGTGTGAGAGTAGTTGATGTAGAGGCAGCCCAACATTCAAGGACGGAGATGGATCACAAGTAGCCTTAGAGATTTGTCGTTTAGAGCTTCAAGGGATCAAAATATCATTCCAATGTTTCGGTGGTGTTCCCGGAATCCATCCTCGTCTATTTATAGGATAATTATCCCCAAATACTTCAATATAGCCGTTGGAGGGCTTCCGGAGTCGTTGGGGGTCAAAAGTACAAGTCTGTTCAAAGCCCAACGGCTAGTTTGACTGGGCTTACCGGCTGACCGGAGCTCCAGACAGAAGGCAGAGCATTCTGTCTGGGCTCCACCGGCCGGCCGGTGGTCGAGACAGAGAGCATGCTCTATGTCTGGTTCCACCGGCTGGCCGGTGGTCCAGACACCGGGGGGCCGGTGGTCGAGACAGAGAGAAAGCTCTCTGTCTGGTTCCACCGGCTGGCCGGTGGTCCAGACATCGGTTGGCCGGTGGCACCTGGCTGTAGGCAAGGCCTACTATCTGGTTCCACCGGCTGGCCAGTGGTCAGGCACCGGCTGACCGGTGGCACCTGGCAGAGAGCTTTGCTTCTGCCAGAGACCACCGGCTGGCCGGTGGTAATCCACCGGTTGGCCGGTGGACTCAGAGAGTCCTTTTTCCAGTCTTCTTGGGCCAACTCTTTGGCAACCTTTTTCCTATCATCAAAAAAACTTGAAAACAAGTTAGAACACGATGAGAGTGATTGTGATCATTAAAATCCAAGAGAGAGGGGTACAACAATCTCCCCCTATTTTGATGATCACAATCACAAATGAGAAAGCTTTTAAAAAGGATATGCCAAGTAAAAAGAAATTAGAAACTTGGAAATGGAAAATTTTAGAGATCATTTTAATACAAGAATTTAATAGATGTATCATGTATTGAAAATGATATTAATCTTGAAAGGATTGAAATAAATAGAATGGTTTATTTTGAAATTGTAATTATAGGTCATTTAAAAGAAACAACTGAAATCAAAAACTTAACCATTTAAAAACATATTTTGATGAAAGTAATAACTTAAAATTAAACTTTTAAAAAGAGCACTTAATTAAATGAAAACTAAGTGTGTAATAGAGAGTTTTTCTCCCCCTTTGGGATTATCAAAATAGGAGGAAAAGTATGAAAGAAAATTAGAAAAACAATAATAAGGAAGTAAGCAATGACAAAAAGGATTGATAGATAAGACAACATGAATTTTATAAAAGTTGAAACGTTACATAGAAAGTTCAAAATACAAATACAAAGACAAGTCAAAAAAACAGGAACAGCTCTATTCACTCCTAGCGGGCCGAGAGTGACGGCGACGCCTGAAGGTCAGAGGAGCCGGAGGAGCCTGGACCGCCTCAAAGTGACGATCTAGAGAATCAACCCGAGAGTGGAGCTGATCAAACTGAGAGCTGATGTAAGAAAACTGTAAGTCGAGTCGGGTCTCAATCTGATCCTGGAAGCGAAGGAACTGATCAGCCGTCACCGACAAGCTACCAGTATCAGCGGGAGGGGGCACAGCCTCAGCAGGCTCTGGTGCATCATCACCCGCTCCATCTCCCTCATCAGCAGCAGCAGCAGCCTCACCTTCGTCGTCACCACTCCCTTCCTCTTCATCATCACCACTGTCCTCACTATCTGAAAGAGGATAGGCAGCAGCAATGGCAGGAGGCATGGCATGGGTAGGAGGGTGTGAATGTGTCTGAGGGGAGTAAGCCTTGAAAAGGCCCTCCTTGTCAGTAATCCACTCCTGACGCCAAGGATGCCAACAAATGTTCATTCGTTGCACCATCATAAAATTGATGATGCTATCCTTCTTTGGCTGCTCGAAGGAGGTAGCACGGAGAGGGACATCAAGAAAGGTAAAGATTTTGGTAAACAAGAGCCCGTGAGGTAGAGTTTTGGACCGGCGCGGGTGCTCAGCCACATAAGACATGTCCCGGAACAGGAACCAGACCAAATTGAAATGAATGCCTCTGGTGATATAAGAAAGAAGATAAATGTCAATAAATTTCACTGTATCGTGATCACCAATACGGGGTGCAAGGGTGGTCTGAATGAGGCGCTCAATGATGCGATGGTTAGGGGAGAGCTATGAGAGCTTGACAATGGGATCGGTGGGCTGCCCTGTGAGATGCTCAAGAGCGACAGCAAGATCAAAATCAGGGTCCCGAGGAAACTCCCCCTGAGCAAAAGCATGAGGTCCAACATGAGGAACCCCTATCATCCTGGCAATCTCCAAAGAAGTGATAGTGATGGGTTGCCCGAGAGCGGTGGTAGAGATGGTATCGACGTCGTCAGAAACAGACCACGTCAGGTGAGCATAAAATTCTTTAACAAGAAGGGGATAAATAACATCCTTCTCAGGAGGTTCAAAAAAATAATGCCATTGTTGATATTCAATGATGGAGAAAAGCTTGAGACGAGCAGAAGAAAGCCAAGAATAATCAATTACTCTACCCTGCAGAATGACTTTGTCATGCCAAATGTCCGGAAGTTGAGGGATTGAAGGAGGAGGAGGTGCTTCTTGAGCGATTCCCTTTCCCTTGCGTGAAGAGCGAGGACCCATGATGGCAAAGGAAAAAGAAATTGAGAGAGATTGAGAGAAAATGGAGTTTGAGAGGAAAAGAAGGAAGAAAGGAAGCTAGGGAAAGGAGGAGGCGCGGGTTAGGAGGAGGCGCACGAGTGAGAAAGAAGAAATGAAGGGGAAGGGTTTTATTTTTAAAATTAACCCTTCCTCCGGCCGGCCCAAAAAAGGAAAACCCGACACCACCGGTTAACCGGTGGTTGACCGGTGGTATGAAAATTCATAAAAAATTAAAATAAAATAAAAAGAAAATGGAGATTAAATAACTTAAAAAGAAATATATGCAAGCCAAAAAGAGTCAAATATTTAATAGTGCTCATTGACGAATCATCCCTAACTCCCCCTTAATAAAATCAAAACTTTCAACCGGGAGCGGTTTGGTAAAAATATCAGCTAATTGGAAATCAGTAGAAATGAAGTCCAAAGTGATATCCCCTTTTTGAAAATGGTCACGAAGGAAATGATGCCTTAAATCTATATGCTTTGTCCTATAATGTTGTATTGGTTTCTTAGAAATACTAATGGCACTAGTGTTGTCACACCGTATAGGGACATGATCGTAGAAAAGGCCATAATCCAAGAGAGTGTGCTGCATCCAAATAATTTGGGCACAACAATTACCAGCTGATACGTACTCGGCCTCGGCAGTAGAAAGAGCAACACAGTTTTTCTTTTTGCTACTCCATGAAACAAGGGACTTGCCTAGGAGATGACAGGTTCCACTAGTACTCTTACGATCTAATTGACATCCGCCAAAATCAGCATCCGAATATGAAGAAAGTTCGAAAGAAGTATTATAGGGATAAAACAAACCAATGTTTTTGGATCCTTTTAAATACTTAAAAATTCTTTTGACCGATTTAAAATGAGATTCTTTGGGATTGGCTTGAAAACGAGCACAAAGACAAACACTGATCATGATGTCAGGACGGGTCGTAGTTAGGTAAAGTAGACTCCCGATCATACTCCTATAAAGCTTGTTATCCACCGGTTCCCGGCTTCATCTAACTTAAGTTTACAAGAAGTACTCATGGGGGTACTAATTTCCTTTACTTGATCCATACCAAAACGACTTAAAAGTTCGTTTGTGTATTTGCCTTGGTTTAGAAAAATACAATTTGAATTTTGAAAGATTGAAAACCAAGGAAAAATTTTAATTCCCCCATAAAGCTCATTTCAAATTCGTTTCTCATTAAATCTGATAAATCCGTACAAAGAGATTCTTTGGTTGAACCAAAGATAACGTCATCAACGTAAATTTGGACAATTAAAAGATCTTTGGAAGTGTGTTTTAAAAATAAGGTACAATCAGCTTGACCCATTTTAAAATCATTTTCTAAAAGAAATTTTGTTAACCACTCATACCAAGCCCGAGGGGCTTGTTTTAATCCATATAGAGCCTTGGTTAAATTAAAAACATGATTTGGAAATTTTGGATCTTCAAAACCGGGGGGTTGTTCAACAAAGATTTTTTCTGAAATAAAACCATATAAAAAGGCACTTTTAACATCCATTTGAAAAAGTTTGAAATTTAAGTGAGCGGCGAATGCCAACAAGATCCTAATGGATTCCAATCTAGCAACGGGCACAAAGGTTTCACCATAATCAATTCCTTCTTCTTGATTATAGCCCTTAGCTACTAGGCGAGCCTTGTTCCGGGTTATATTTCCTTGATCATCAAGATTGTTCCTAAAAACCCATTTAGTGCCAATAATTGGATGATCATTGGGTCTTTCAACAAGAGTCCAAACATCATTTCTAGAGAATTGATTTAGTTCCTCTTGCATTGCAAGCACCCAATTCTCATCATTAATGGAATCATTAATGGTTTGAGGCTCTAGTTGAGAAAGAAAGGCTTGATGTTCAACCTCGTTGAGGATTGATCTTCTAGTTCGAGTACCGGCTTTAAGATAACCTATAACATTTTCTAAAGGATGGTCTCTAGAAGGTTTCCAAACCTTAGGCAAGGTGGAAGGCGAAGAAGGTGAAGAGGGTTCTTGATGGTCATCCTCCTTGGGAGGAGAAGAGGAATCATTCAAATGAAGATTATCAAGCTTATCTTTAACATCTTCAATAACCGGGTGAGGTTTTGGAAGAGATTCATCAAATTTGACATGAGATGATTCTTAGATGGTTTTTGAACGTTTATTGAAGACACGATAGGCTTTGCTTGAGTTGGAGTACCCAAGAAAAATACCTTCATCGGATTTGGCATCAAATTTCTCTAGGTTATCTTTTGTGTTAAGGATAAATCATTTACAACCAAACACTTTAAAATAACCAACATTGGGAAATTTGCCTTTCCAAAGTTCATAGGGGGTTTTCTTAAGAAGGGGTCTTACAAGGACTCTATTGATAGTATAACAAGCAGTGTTTACCGCCTC
Organism: Viscum album; assembly: GCA_963277665.1. Taxonomy (NCBI): domain Eukaryota; kingdom Viridiplantae; phylum Streptophyta; class Magnoliopsida; order Santalales; family Viscaceae; genus Viscum; species Viscum album. Next base: position 480,471,766 of record OY728133.1, read on the forward strand.
AGCCCAAAAATATTGAGGAAGGTTGAATTCACTAAGGAGGGTTCGAGCAATTTCTTGGAGAGTTCGGTTTCTCCTTTCAACCACTCCATTTTGTTATGGAGTCCTAGGGGCAGAGAATGTGTGATTGTATCCTTGAGAGGAACACAATTCATCGAATTCTTTGTTCTCGAATTCACCTCCATGGTCACTACGGAGCGATATAATTTTATATCCTTTTTCGTTTTCTACTTTCCTAGAGAATTTTAAAAAGGTTCTACAAGCATCATTTTTATGAGCTAAAAAGATAACCCAAGTGAAACGAGAAAAGTCATCTACTAGGACAAAGGTATAGGATTTTCCACCTAGACTTGCTACAGGGGTAGGACCAAAAAGATCAAGATGAAGGAGCTCAAGAGATTTTGAGGTGGACACTTCCTTCTTATATTTGAAAGAAGATTTGTGTTGCTTTCCAAGTTGGCATGGCTCACAAATCAAATCTTTCTTAAACTTAAGTTTAGGAAGGTCACGGATAAGCTTGTTCTTATTAAGCTTTAGAAGTGAATGAGAGCTACAATGCCCCAACCTTCTATGCCAAAGCCAAGACTCATTGTCAAGAGCACTTAAACATTTAACATTTTGGCTAGCTAAAGACTTTAAATCAATAGTGTAAACATTTTGAAAACGGGAAGCAGAAAATAACAATTTGTTTTGAAAATCAAACACATTGCATAAATCATTTTGAAAATTCACCGAAAAACCACTATCACAAAGATGACTAATGCTAATTAAATTATGTTTTAAACCTTTAACAAATAAAACATATTTAATTAAGGAGGTGCTACCAAAACCAATGGTACCTATTCCGACGATCTTGCTTTTTGAATTGTCACCGAAGGTGACGTATCCTCCATCGAATTCTTCAAGGGAGATGAACTCGGAGGGATCGCCACACATGTGCCTCAAGCATCCGCTGTCGAGATACCACGAGCCTTTCGAAGGCCTACTTCTTTGGTTTTTATCCTACAAAATCAAGAGATAATAGATTTTGGTACCCATATAAGTTTGGGTCCAGAAAGATTAGCTAAAAGAGACTTTTGAACCCATACTTGTCTAGAGGGATACATCCTAAGATATTCATCCGAGTAGGTAATGATTTTGGGGCGGCCATTTCTAGCATTTTTACAATCGCATTCATAAATCATATTTCCGATTTTTCTACAATAATTACAAAATTTATTTTGAGAGCTCCCCCTTACAAAAGTAGTGGGTGCTCTAGAAGAGGTGGCTTGCTTGTTAAAGCCAAGTCCACGTGTGGTTCTAGCCGAACGTTGAGAACCTAGCAATTTGGTCAAATTTTGTTCACCTTGGGTCAAATTGGCAAGAGATTCCCTTAAAGCTTTAATATTTGAATTCAAAGAATCAACATTTGGAATATCTTGGACCTTAAGGGCAAGTTCCTCATTCTTTTTGAGACGTTGATCTTTTTTAGAAATTAGAATTTTGTGTTTCTTTTCTAAGGCCAAAAATTTAGAAGTAAGTTCGTGAAAACCTTCCTCTAATTGATCTCTCGCATTTTGGAGATCTTCATAAGACATATCATTATTAAAAGAAGAAGATGAGGAAGAGGAGTCGGAAGAAGATACCTCATCAAATGCCATTAGGCATTTTCCACCTTCATCGCTTGAGTCGCTTGAAGACAAGGAGTCATCGCTTGCACTCCATGTTGACGCTTTGAAAGCCTTCTTGTTTTTATTTTCCTTTAACCTTTTCTTGAAAAGAGAGCACTCCGGTTTGATGTGGCCTTTCTTTCCACATTCAAAGCATGTAACTTATTTTTCTGCTTTTGGCTCTTCCTTTCGTTCCCTTTGAAAATTCTTCTTTTTCTTCATGAACTTGCTCATTTTTCTTGCAAGTTGAGCAATCTCGGATCCGCTATCATCGGAGGAGCTTTCTTGCTTTGCTTTGAATGCTATATTCTTTTTCTCCTTGATTATTTTTCCTTCATTATTGGCTTGCCTCTTCATGGTAATCTCATAGGTCATAAGTGATCCAATGAGTTCTTCAACCGGCATTTTCTTGACATCTTTCGCTTCTTGGATTGCCGTCACCTTTGGAGCCCATGAGCTTGGTAGGACCCAAAGAATCTTCTTGACCATCATCTCTGCAGAAACATCATCTCCAAGAGACTTTCTCCCATTACACACATCAGTAAAGCGAGTAAACATTTCCGTAATAGATTTGTGTGGGTGCATGGTGAAACTTTCAAAGTCTTGACGATACATATCTAATCTAGTGTCTTTGACTTTGTTAGTGCCCTCATGGGTCACTTACAAAAGCTTCCAAATTTCATGAGAAGTGGTGCAAGTAGAAATACGATTAAATTCATTACGGTCTAACCCACAATGAAGAGCATTCATGGCTTTGCCATCAAGCTCAAAATTAGCAATGTCTTCGGGGGTCCATTTAGACAATTCTTTGCTAGAGAGAGTGTAGCCTTGCATAAAAATTCTATATATAGGATAGCCAATACTTATAAGAAATGTAATCATGTGAGTTTTCCAATAAGTGTAGTCGGTTCCATCAAAGAATGGAGCCCGAGTCATGGAATACCCTTCGGGTTCTTGTGAGGAAGAAGCCATCACTATGGATTTTAAGTTTTTAACCGGTTAAGGTATTACACAAATGTCCCTCTGATATCAATTGTTGGTCGGAGAGTGATGGCAAGAGGGGGGGTGAATTGCCTTTTCAAAATTAATTAACAATTTATAAACAATTTATAAATGCAGCGGAAATAAAAAGGGGCAAGACACAATTTGATAACGGAGTTCGGCTTAAACCAAAGCCTACGTATCCGCTCCCAACTCAACCGTTGAGAGATTTACTTCAGCTTTCTTTTTAATGGTTGTAGCAAGAAACCCACTAGCCGTTTTAAGGTAGGCTAGATCACCTTCGTACAGCTTGCTTTTTTATGATGGTTGTAGCAAGAAACCCAAAATGAAAGTGAGGAAGAAAAGGATGGTTTTTTTAATAAAAACCCAATGAATAACTAAACAATTGAAATAAATAAATTCCACCAAATTGAGGAAGCCTTGAGCACCAAGAGTGTGAGAGTAGTTGATGTAGAGGTAGCCCAAGCTTCAAGGATGGAGATGGATCACAAGTAGCCTTAGAGATTTGTCGTTTAGAGCTTCAAGGGATCAAAATATCATTCCAATGTTTCGGTGGTGTTCCCGGCATCCATCCTCGTCTATTTATAGTAGAAATATCCCCAAATACTTCAATATAGCCATTGGAGGGTTCCGGAGCCGTTGGGGGTCAAAAGTACAAGTCTGGTCAAAGCCCAACGGCTAGTTTGACTGGGCTTACCGGCTGACCGGTGCTTGGCCACCGGCTGGCCGGAGCTCCAAACAGAAGGCAGAGCTTTCTGTCTGGGCTCCACCGACTGGCCGGTGCTGGGCCACCGGCTGGCTGGTGGTCGAGACAGAGAGCAAGATCTCTGTCTGGTTCCACCGGCTGGCCGGTGGTCCAGACACCGGGTGGCCGGTGGTCGAGACAGAGAGCAAGCTCTCTGTCTGGTTCCATTGGCTGGTCGGTGGTCCAGACACCGGGCGGCCGGTGGTCAGGCACCGGCTGACCGGTGGCACCTGGCAGAGAGCTTTGCTTCTGCCAGAGACCACCGGCTAGCCGGTGGTAATCCACCGGTTGGCCGGTGGACTCAGAGAGTCCTTTTTCCAGTCTTCTTGGGCCAACTCTTTGGCAACCTTTTTCCTATCAACAAACAAACTTGAAAACATGTTAGAACACGATGAGAGTGATTGTGATCATTAAAATCCAAAAGAGAGGGGTACAACAACTTTATTTTGGAATTGTTAGAAAAATGAAAAATATTTACCATGTATTAGATAAAACTACATTACTTATTATCATGTCAATTTTTATTAAAAATGAGAAAACAATATTTATTTGTATAGAGACGTGTTATAGAAAAACTGGGTGGGAAACCACTGACCATATTGGCTCACACCCAGTGTATCCCTTCAGCAGTTCATGGACATGGTAATGTGTCTCAATTTAAATAATTATACGACATCATAGGGAAGTGGATAGTTTTTTGTTCAGTTGAGTATGAGTAGTTTATAGTAGGATAGTGGGGATTTTCATAAGATATCACAAGGTGTATCAGTTCTTATTCTAGTTTCCTTTTTTTCATGGACACTTATATGGTCATTATAGTTTCTATTAGGTGTTTGGTGTCCATTGTCTATTTAAAATATGAAATACATATTTTATTCATTACTGCCTCTTTTATCTAAATATATGTTACATGTTATTTCTTTAGGTTTGGAGAAATTATTCAATCTAATTATTATGTGATTCTTGAGTCCTAGTCCCCCACCTCTAGGGAGTGGTATGTCCCTTCCGTTATGTGATAGGTCATTTCAGGTCCTAGTTTGACATGGTATTCTTCTCGTTTCGTGACAGAAAGAGTTATTTTATTTGCATGGGGGTCATTGGCTTGCCAGTGTCCTTATGTGATGTTTTTTATTAGGTTGCCCCTATATATTTTCTTAGGTATATCCCTTATTCCATTATGCATATTTCTCAATATTTTATATATAAGTGATGATTCCGGGTTAGATGTATCAGTATGACTTTACATACTCCTTTATTATTTATTTTAGTTTCAAAAAATGATCTCCCCTATTTTATCTAAAATGAAATTTTTTGTAAATTTCTCTATTTTTAAATGTTTTACTACTTTTGGAAAAACAAAATGCATGCAGAAGAGGTGAAGTCTATTCAATGGATAATGTTGATTATTGAGAAACATTTACTCATTGTCTTTCTTTAATTAAATGTTTATGTATTAGATGGTATAATCATTTTGTTGAACGACACCCTTAATTTTAAATTGGATGTCTAAATATTATTTGGATTTACATTGTTGATCAGATCTTCAAATCAATTATTGTGTGGATAATTTCATATATTTATGTTTTATTTACATTAATATAGTTATTAATATTTATAATTGTGTATTTGTAAATAATAATATCTTCATTAAATACTAAATTTATATTTTATATTATTTATTGATAAAGGATTTCTATAAATTTATTATTATAATACTTCTCCTAAATTATATTTAGGTTTCCTTCTTGGATTTCTTAAAACACGTAATAAAAGTTTCATTTTGAGTTCTTAATAGGACACTAATCCTAGTATCCCCATGCTAGTGTCTATGTTTTTTACATTATCATGGGATAGAAATGAATACATCACAAATGAATGAATATATTATTGGACATGGTAAACTAGATACAAACATGATTCACATTTTAAATTTGAATGCACAAATTAGATTTTTTTTTAAGATTATCATTATTATATCTTTTGTATCCTAGAATATTATTCATTGATCACTTTCTAGATTTTGGGAAAATGAAAAAATATGGGCGATCTCGAATTCCAAGTAATGGTTTTTTAAATAAGAGACCATCATTATTAAAAATTAATTATCATTAAGTAATAATCAATACAGAAAGGTAAATTTCTTACCTTTCGTCCCATTTAATCAATGACTTGAATATCATTATTATATAAGCAATATTTAATACAGTTTTTTCATAACTAAATAAAAATAATATTTCATCAATAACATTACTATTATAAATATATAAGAGATAATCAATATGGTAACGTAATATGCGATTATATTTTCAATTTAGTCGATAAACTATGAATAAAAATTAATTCATAAAAAATATTAAAGTGAAAATATCATGACTAATATTAAATGAATTCATCATGAATGAAATGTTTAATTATTATATTTCATGATCCAAGACATCATTATACCTCTACTATAATGATTATTCAAAAAATAGTTTAAAAATGATTGGAAGGTAAATAGTAGAAAACCATTTTACTAAGGATAACAAGTGGATTTGTCAATTGAGACTAGCGAAGCTTGAGGAGATATTTATAAAAATGATACATCAGTATATTTATGTAAAATAACTACTCACCTATTTAATAATAAATTTAATTCAAGAAAAAATATTCCTTATTAACAAAACTCCATATTGAGTAATTAATGTGAATTAACAATAATTTCCCCATTCAATTATATAAATTTCAATGAAATATACCATGTGAATAATTGATAAACTATTTATTTTATAAATACATCCATGATAAATAATATATACATTTAGCGGAATTTAATTTCTAATAATGCATGAAGTATTAATATTTACATGAAAAGTGAATGTTTATAAAATTAATAAACAATTAGAATTCCAGTATATTCTATGGCCAAACATATCAGAAACAATATAGATAAGTAATATGGGTGGTATTAATAAAATATATACATAGTTTATCAAAATTAAAATAATTATTTATTTTCATTGATGAAATAAATAAAATAAAAATTTCATTAAAACATTAATTAGGAATATAAGGATTCCATATTGAAAATATTTTTTAATAGAATTAATAAAAACATTTCAAAAATTCACTTCTTCGAAAATAACATTTTAATGATATAATTAAATATTTTAAACATTGAGTGACCATATAGAATTAAATTTCATTCTTTTTGTACACATTAAAACAAATATTTATTTAAAAAAATTCTAGAAAATTAAAACCGGCCATTATTGGAATATTAATTTAATATTATTTTAGAAACATTCTATAACAATTAAACCTTGGGAAAATTAATTTTAATAACACATTTTTGTTTTTTCAAAAAAATTTTTGAAAATATATTTGGATTACATTAATTTGGAAGGAAATCATTTTCAAAGGAAGAGAGAAATGAAGTCAAATTTTCATAAATACATCTTAATAAAAAAATTTGATGGACAAAAATGTCGACAAAATAGAGTCATTACATGAATAAATAATGAATAAATAGTGGAGAAAAAAAATTAAAGTGGCTTATTATCCGATGATCTAATAATTTCCTTGAATTAAAATTCAAGCATAAACAATCTGGAATAAAATGATTATTAGATTAACAATATTGGAAATATCAAAAATTTAAGTGAGAATTAATTCATGAATAAATTATGTGTTACAAATGTAAATAAAAATAAATAATATATAAATAAAACATAATATAATGAAATATCATTATACACCCAATCATATAATATCAAATACATAAAAGAAGTAATATATCCCATGAAAATGATAATGAGTTTTAAAATTATTTAACATTCAATATTTTTAAATTAATATATACTTGGTTCAAATAATTAAAAATGAATAATAAAATACCATCAATTATTATTGAATAAAGATATATCATTTCATATGTGAATAATATACATTATATAAATGAATTTTATTGCATAACATTTATATATACCTTATTTAAGGGTAATTTAGATGATGCTCCTACCATCATGCTTGTTTTATGTAGAACATGACATTAATTATAGTATAATGGGTGAATTCATTATATTAATTTTTTTCATAACAATATTGATATTAATATTATCATATATGATACTCTAATAACATTTTAACACCATATTTTTAGTAATATTAATTTATTTTCATTATTTGTGGTGGTAATTTCTTTATTTTATCATGAATGTTTTTCATTAATGTAATAGTTCTAGAGAATATTAAATATTTAATTAATCTTGATAATTATATTAAATTTGTAAACATCATATTAATTCTTTATAGAAAATTTTAATATTATTATTTAAATTTGATAGTATAGAAGGAATCACATCTGTTCGGTGATATGGTAGGTCCTCCGTATACATGATAGACATTATGTTCTCTTGATAGGGGAAAGGGTAGCTAAATATGTGATATATAAATTATAAGCACTAAATATTTGTTTATATAATATATATTAAATATATTTATTCTTATTACCTTCCATGTAAGACGTATATGAAAAATGAATCACATCGCTTCACGAAGTGGTAGTATATTGTACTCATGATCAACATTATGGTATTTTAAACAAAATTGAATTTATGAAGCTATATTTAATATTAATATTAAAAATAAAATAATTTAATAAATACCATATACATATATCAAATATAAAATTTTATGCATCCAAGAAAGTTATTGATGGAAAAAAAATAACATCAGATAAAATTTAATGGAAGAGGAGATAGATATAAGTAATTTACATAACATAATAACATGTTAATATATATGAGATACTGATTTTATTATATAATCGTTAATTAAAAATAATTTATGGATACAGAATAATAATGAAAATTAAAATGCTTGTTTAAGAATAATTCCTCTTCTATGGAAAAATTATTCAAATTTTCACAAATAACCTTCCTTTTATGGGTTAATTATATAAAAAATGCCTATGAGTCTTTTAGGTTACATGGGGAGTTATTTAAGAAGGTCAAGTAAAATTAATTTCTTTGGGGTTGTGAAGAAGGGAAGATAGGGGTGTCTTTTTATATGTGGGGAAGAGGAAAAACGGTGCATTATTTTATACAATAATAAGAACCAACATTTTTCTAATGATAAAAGGATCCAAAATTGGTGAGTCTTGAAACATAGTGCTAATAAGGTCAATATATTTTTCAGTAAAATGGTCATTAGAAATTTATTATGTCATTTTTAATCCTTAAATTTTTATTTTATGTATATGTGAACCTATTTTTACATTGAAAATGGTAATAAATTTTTTAATGTGTCAAATTATCAATTTATTGTATTTAAAAATCATATGGATTAATTTAAAGACCAGGCACGGAGGCGACGTTTTATTTTGAGGCATGAGGTTCCCGGATTGATTGTTTTTCAAATATTAAAATATTAAGTATAACAAGATCATTTTTCTAAAAAAAGTGGACTAACATATATATGGTTGTCTGGATCAAAAATAAGAGGTATCCTTTGAATTTAGAAGGGAATTTTAACCTTATGAGTGCCATAACATTGGTAGGTGCACGATGTTTATGAAAGTTTTATCACGAGAGGAAAATGGATAAAATAATTTAGTAAAATTGTTTTTATTCACCTCATTGATACAATGACCATGAATCATAAAAAGGATCATTACATTGAGATATATAGTTAGCCTCTTAATCTCAGAATCTATAGCGAGCCACTGAGGAGAAACTCGGAATAATTCCTTTAAACAAATGGTTACAGGACATGGATTAATGATCAATAAAAAATAGATTCGATGAATCATTCCAACAATAATGATGTATTGATATTTCATTATCAGTGAAATATCTGAATCGATGAAGGACTTGTTTTTAAATTATTATTTTTCCCATTTTGGATTTCTTCAGAAAATAGAGACCAATCAATAAAAAAAATATCACTCGGATTGATCATTATATAGGATGAGTTATTTTTTACGGTTTATCACAAGATTAATCTTTTAATTGTTGGTTTTGATTATTCATTCTAAATTAGAAGGTCCTATATCGACAAGAATATTTATTAAGGATCATTCCCCTTGATTGTGTTGGTTCTTTTCTCCCCTGATTCAACATTCTTGATGGTATTGTTCATTGTCACCAAGGTTGTAGTTTTCCTTGAAGGACAATTGTTTTGCATTCCATTTGTGGAGGTGTGATATGAAATCATACATTTGAATTCCGTATGAATCATTGGGTCTATAGTTTTGGTTGGGGCAGAAGATCAAATAATGGTTCACATCAATTTCAAATTCATCAATGTGTCACAAAAAATTGAGATGATAACATTTTCCGAGAAGATTGGAGGCATGAATATTGTTGATTTAGTGATGGAATGACTTAATGACCATGTATATAGAGTTTTATGGAAATCAAACCACCATAATTGAAGCTATAGTATCATCCAGAGGGACTAAGAAGAAGAATATGGGTTCTGGAAAAAACCGATTCACCTGGAATGTAGTCATTGGCTACATGATATATATCCGCCATGAACGATCAGTGTGTACCAGACAGAGTACACATACACGGGGTGGAGTACACATGTTTCATATACAATGGTTACTCCCCCACATGTAATTTTCTATACTATGTACATGGGATTCCCCGTGTACTAGTACATAGGCAGAGATACATGGGTTAACACCATGTATTGGAATATTATAGGAGTATATAGAAGGACCTTGGAGAAATGGTCAAGGAATGAGACCCATTCAAATGCCATGTACTCTTCAACAAAACTTGCTTTGAATGACATAGACCATTTGCATGAGAAGTACTCGGGGTTAAGGGACATGTCATGTACACTTAATACATGTTGTGTACCCCGTTTTCAAATTTCATGAGTCTCTTATCCACCATATCTTGGAAATGTTTTAGTGTTCATTCCCTCTGTTGTTTACCTAATGGTTGGTATGGGATTTGTTTTTTCTAAACCTAAGACTATGATCCCTTCAGCAGGATAGTCGGATGGTGTTTTGGGAATCCATATGAGAGGCCTGAAAGGAGATCTTATATTATTATTCATTCCATAGGTGGAGTTTTTAGTATCGGCGTGACCAACACTATGCAATAACTGATCATATACTTTGAAATTTAATCTATATTGAGTTTTTGGTATCACCCCATGTCCCTAGTTGTGATCCTAATTAATGTATCGTATCAATTTGGAATATCATCTTGTTCATTCTCTTGATGAGACCAGATGACCATTACCTCTTGAATAGATTTCACAAGTGCTATCATACTCATTAGTGTGTTCTCTTGGATGAGTTGTTCATGGAATATTCAATTTGGAATTCTAATTAGTTATAATTTTGTTTCATCCTCTATAATGTGTGTTGTGGATAGAGTACATCTGGATATTATTGTTATATATATAATAAAAATATATCTTTGTATTGATAATTTTACTTTCCATTTTTTTATTTCCTTGTCAGTTAGGGTTTTCTAACAGAGTACTGTCATACTGAACACTACATAGGATTTTCCAGAACATTTTATTACTTTTCAAATGAATGAAATTTTGATTAAGTCTTAGGCTGGTTAGGACCAGATGTTCCTTTGTGAAACTGTACAGACTGAGGCGTGTTCATGTGGTTTTAGAAAAAATTCCTAGTACCTTTACATAAAGGTTGTACTTTTTTATAGACTCCATGTGGTGGGAAAGTATTTATCCCTATTTAAATTTTATTACTTTATATCATACACCAGTTATTGGATTTTTTTGTATGCATGCTATGTTTATATAGTGGTTCTTATGTTTCATAATTTTGTGGGAATACAAATGTGTGTGTTTGTAAATATACATATTCAATGCATCCCATGTTAGTGATATACCTAATCGTTTCATGTCACCACCCACTGGCCTATTGGAGGTTGTTTTGGAGATTTGTAGCACATTCCCCACTTGGATGGGTCATGAAGGAGTTTAATAAGAGTGGTTGGTCATAATTTTTGAAAAGGATTCTGTATGGATGGTTTGGGGAAATAGTGTTATGTTTATTGAGTTTATATTTTAGCCTAGGGACTCCTGAGATTGTGTGACCACCAAAATATCTACAAAACATGAATCCGAACATCTACTATTTGACATGGTACAATATAACATTTATTAATGGAAAACAAAATGGCTCATGCATCATATAAAAATTGGTTGTGGTTTCCATATCCTTTATGAGTCAACTCTCCATACATGGTCATTATTCATTGTATATCTTGTTTACTTTTAAGATTCCTATATGATGCATAATTTCTTGGATTCAACAACTGGATTATGAAAATTACACCCTTAGGGTTAAGATATTGATACATGGACCAGTTCTCGAGGTGTTACCTATAGGTGGTGAACTATCCATATTGCCACATGAAGTGAATCATGTGGTACCCATAGTACTAGAAGATGAGGTGTTAATAATGAACTAGATTATAGAGTTTCAGAAGTAGATACTCCTTATATTATGAGGATATCCCCACCCATAGGTGGTTGAGGTCTTGATTTAGGTACTAACTAGAGTTTTCTTTCTATTCAGGACACCATTGGACGAGAAGGTTTTCTTGGAATGGATCCTTTATTACGGATTAGCAAGATGGTAGTCGAGTATGGTCACCTAGACATACCATGAGGTGACTCTTTCATTGATATAGTTTGGTAAACTATGCAGAGATGAGTTTTCAATAGTTACACGATAGTTTATGTGTGTTCAGGATATCATCATCTCAAGAAGGGTAGCGAGTCAGTGGCTGATTATTAATACAGTTGTACCAACTTTTTCTTGTACTCAATAGATATGATTCATGATAATTACTTTATGAATTGTTCATTTGAGAAAGGAATATGAAGAGGCTTCTAATCCAGTGTTATACCTCTATGGATTCCGACTTATACATGGGTTCTGGAGTGGGAGTGGGTGGCTGAAAGAATTTTGGCTGAGAAGATACATCTAATGATTGTTAGAAGAGGGAAAAAAGTGGTTTATAACTAAGAAGAATGAATCTGACTTTAGTCTCAGTGACATGGATGTGGGAGACATTTCATGTGGAGGTTACAAGATAGATAATCAATATTTCAAGGCTCACAGGGTTGATCTAGTGAGACTTGAGAGATGTGGTACTATTCATGTGATGGCATAGGACATCTCACTCGAGATTATCTAACCAGCAATGAAAATGACATGGAGACTATGGATGGACAACCAAGGAAGAGATAATGGTTGGATCAGGTAGATAATATGGGTGGAGAATGTGTTAGTGGTGTTATGAGAGTAGCATGATGTGGTCAACAGTTCAACATGTTACCACCACCACCCCTAGGTGGTCCGCTCCATGCTTAGGGATCTAGTGGATAGGGGTTGGGATAACTGTTGGAAGTCAACTCTTATTAGAAATGTGCTCGAGAAATGATTAAATGTACAATATATATCTTTCTTAATTTATATTTAATATTGATAGTCACATGATATGCCCACTCCCTTATAACCAAAACCATGTACAAGACATGGAGATTCTTTTTGAACAATTTACTCATCCCTTACACTTTGATACTACTAACGGAGAATACTCTTATATAACAGACATATGCTAGTGTCGTGGCCTATCTCATGGTGGTGTAAGTATCTAATTTAATCTCATAGTAGTAGTGTCAAGTCCATTCTTCATCATTCTTGATATGTATTGATTATATATAGTTCATGTCGAGATGGACTATTTGAGGAGAATTTAGTGGTGTTTCCATAGTGATGGAACCAGGTTCTCCATATATTGTGAAAAGGAATCCCAAAAATATATGGAATGATTCATACATAAGAGGGTGTAGAGGATTACTCAAACTTTATCTAGCATAACACTTGATATAGTTGATGTTTTGAGTTCTTAATTTCCTGTAGTATTGGCGGAGTACAAGGATGTCTTTATTGAAGATAATACAGGTTAAAAACCGCGGCCAAAGTCTGCGGCCTTGTCCGACCGGAACGGTGCGACGGCGCCGTGCCCCTATCACTGTGGCCCCGCTCCAGCCGCATCCTCTTTGTGGTTCTATGGCACGGAGCAAAGGCATCGCAGCTTCGTTCTACCTCAACGGCACGGTGCGACGGTGACGTGCTTCTTCTTTGTTTCCACACGGTGCGACGACACCACATCACCTTTGTTCGAGGCACAACAGGTATGATAGAAAAAGGGGGAGGTGGGTCGGTCGTGTTTGTGTGGTCCGACCTCCTCCTGTTATAATGATAGAAAGCAAGAAACTATTATCAAATATGTTCGTTAAATAAACTTGAACGAAGGTTAAAACCCTACTTCGATGAGGTTGTCAAACAAGGGTCGTCATGGGGAAAGGACATCGCGGAAGACGGTGTCGCGGAAGACGGCATCACCGAAGATGGCATTGCGGATCGAGGCTCTGTAAGCATCGTCAGCGTTCACTCGATGAAGGATGAGGCACGTCGTCATTCTTCGATGAAGGAGTCTCTCACCGGCTGTGGAGAGGGAAGATGAACGACACGTAATTCACTCCATGCGGTGACGGCGTTCTTTGTCAGGTTCTTGACGTTCTTCGCGTTCTCCAATGAAGAAGACGATTTCTATCTCCTCCATTTCCCCACAAAACCCATAAACCAAAATAAATTTAGACTTTTTCTTAATTAATTCACACATGACAACACTTTAAAAATTCAAAACTAATTCAATTAATTAATGTGTTCAATTAATTGAGTAGAGAGTGTGTTGGCATTCATTAAAAGAGAAGAGGTAAAGTCACAAAATTAAGGAGGAGTTTCAAGGGGTTATGGGGAATGTGAAAAGGTGGGGGCTCGTATGGGCCCCACCTATCCATTATTCTCTCAAGGGAAGTTACCAACCCAACTTCCACAAAAAGGATAAATCTAATTAGAAGAAAACTAAAATTGGTTTACATATTTTATTTTATTCTTCACTTACACCTCAAATTTTAAACAACTCCTCCCGAGAAAATACACCATCGGAAAAGGTATTCTTAAGAAATTACTAGTGTTGCGGTTCCATCGGTTCCCTCAGATTTCAATTCCAAGAACTGGTTCAAAAGTTAGAAGATACCCGCTCGTTCGTTCACTGAACGTACCCGAGCCAAATTTCGGAACTTGATTCCGTGCACCCCGGGCCTCAGAATCAGGTGCCGTCAGAAGCCACAGTCTCGTAAAATTCTAAAGAAATTATGAAAAAAAATTCCTTGAAATTTTCGGGTCTTTAAATTACTCCCACCTCAGGGATTAACGTCCCCATAAAGCTATAACACAAACTAGGGAAACAAAAGTGGTACTAAGCACGCAACTGAGCCTCCCGCTCCCATGTGCTCTCCTGGAGGTTCCCGAGCTGCCAGTGAAAGAACACCTGAGAAATCAACCATCCACATAGGACCATCTCCTTTTGATCATAATTATCCCCTAGAACCTCTGTGAATGTCACGTCGTCATCGACGTCCAACTCCCCGCGGTCGACGATGTGTGAAGGGTCATGCACGTATATCCTTAGCTGAGATACGAGGATGACATCGTGCACCCGGTGCAACTGAGGTGGAAAGGTTAAGCGGTAATCCACCTCGCCTAGCCTACTGAGGACCTAGAAAGGTCCATTGAACCTCATAGATATCTCACCACCTCGGCTACATCTACGTAAACCTCATTAAGGTGAGACCTGTATAAGGACGTGGTCATCATCGTCGAACTCTAGAGGCCTCCTGTCAGCTCTTCGTGAAGTGGTGTAGAAAATCTGGAGAATCCTAGCATAAAGGTAAGATTGGCCATCTCCTGAGTGATCGAATGCACCCTCTTATGCATGATTCCATCCTGTGATGCCTGGGTTTTCCGTTTCGCCGACCAAGGAAAATCCCATCCCAACGTAGTAGATAAACCACAACCTTTTTGCCTAATACAGTCAATCCGTGTATGAACTATGGATCCAATCCATACTCAGACAAACATCATAAGGCCTCGACGCTACCACCAAGAGATTTCAACCGAAACTCTCACCTCGTGGGTCAGATCACACTGTCGGCGTAAGTGTGATTTTCGAGTCTCCTCCCAAAGGTACCCCCAGACACGACGATCATGTCTTCGGCATACCGGAAAATCCAGGACCGGGACATGATTCGTGGAAGGAAGGAATGATTCGTATCAATGTCTTTTTATTACGGAAGCTAGTAGAAGACATAGTCTGTACTTCGAATCATCCTTAGAGCCTTTCAGTTTCACTCCTTGACCGAATGCAGCTACTCTTTCTCTCGCCCCTCAGCTCCCTGAGCCTAGTGGGAATTACAAGGGTGGGTGGTTGCAACTTGTCAAAATGTTCACCACCCCATGCTGCTCCCATAGCTCTGCTTCCATGTCTGCCTCCTCGCAGATTCATCTATCATTTTTACTTCTTCTACTTGATACATTTTACAAGCCCAAGTCTCTGAGACTGGCACCAGTTTCCTGCTTTCCCAGTGCTAACCTTCACTAACTGCATCCATTCAGCAAAAGAATTATCAACCACAAAGGTTCTTTCCAGAACCCTAGCCTAAGTAGGAATGCATAGAGAAAAGGTTCTGTCTCGGATGTCTGAGGCCTAAAGCGCCGATCACATCACATACATCGAGTACCAGGAATGGTTTGGTACGCCCTAATGAATTATCAACTACCAACATGTCGTCCTGCCGAAACTGTATAAGCTCTAGACAAATATCAGCCACCTCCTCAAGCCAGTCCTCAGCTGCATGTGAGTCAGGATCGCCTCAAAACATGGGGGTATCTTAAGTTTGAACATGTGTAAGGCAGTAAGTCTACATGTGTCACATATCGGTACCGCCGACTGTAACTGCTGACCAACAGGTAGTGATGTATAGCTGGAACACGACGCGAAAGTACTATCTCAGGAATCCATCCACATATCGAAGCCTCTTCACTATGAGGACCATCCTCATGGTCATTCACTAGAAAACACTAGTATCCAAGTCCACCATCAACTCTAATGATGTCTCATCTAGGCAGAAAACTCTAGAAATCGCCTCCATCCAGTGCTCTACTGTCTGGGAATCTGCCTCGCCTCATAACCTCGGAGGCTGATGCTACTGGAACTCTTGCAAGGCGCTCTGCTAGTGTGCACAGTTCGCTAGTATAGCTGGTGGAATCTGATTCCCAACAGGTGATGGTGCTGCTGTAACACCACCCGAGGGTGCCAAAATCGTAAAAATGGCTCTGCACCAGAGCCTCGACGCTTGATGGGCCATCATCGAGTACTCTCTCGGAAACTCCAACTGAATGACTGTATGGAGACATCCTGAATAGATGCGACATTGTAAAACAATTTAAACCTGGTGTGCTGACCTGGTATGAGCTGATTTAAATAAATCTTGTGAAACACACACGCAATCAGTGTTTTCATGCACTAAGTCATAAATCAGTAGTCAGGGTCCTGGTGTACGGATACGTCGGCCACCGCACAAACACTGGACCCCCTAAATTGAAATCCACACTTAGTACCCTTAACACTATTGCTTCACAGAATGAAAATAACAGCGTCCTATGTTCAGCGGTAGAACTGACTGCTCTGATACAAATTTGTCACGACCCGTCCATAGGGCCCGTGCAGGGACTACCCCAAGCCCGCCTTCCATAGGCCAGGGGCTGGAGACTAGCACCAAAGGCATAAATCCCGATAACTAGGAAGACATTACATTTATAAAAGTAAACAAACACCCTAGAGTAGAAGTGGAAGTAATACACTAAGTACAAAAGAAAGTGCTAAAAAGTAAGTGGGCCAGAATACAAACCCAATTGA
The DNA here is from genome assembly GCA_963277665.1 of Viscum album. Lineage (NCBI taxonomy): Eukaryota > Viridiplantae > Streptophyta > Magnoliopsida > Santalales > Viscaceae > Viscum > Viscum album. The sequence goes on from OY728133.1 coordinate 480,488,973, forward strand.
TGTACATCTACAACTGAATGAAAGTACAACCGGAAATACAAACAACTGGAAGAATAATAAAAGCATCTCCTAGGTCGTCCATCATGGATCCTACCTGAATGGTAGGTATAGATAGCGCAGCTCCTGGATCATCTTCCATGGATCCTACCTGAAGGGTAGGTACAGATAGCCTCCACAATGCACTTTCCCGTGAACCACCTCCAAGTATCATCTCGTCGTGAAGTCCATCTCCGGATACTGACTCATTATGAGGTCCACCTCCGGGTACCGTCCAGTCCTCGAACACTTGGCCTCTGTCAGCGCTGCCTGTCGTCTGCAACCAACTCAACGAGTTGTGGGAATAGCCCGTGCAGGGGTGAGTATACGATACTCAGTAGGGACCCCAAGATCCTCAAGGTCTCACTAAATCCAACAAGGATAACCACAAATAACGATCTCAACGGATAACCCTTACATAGGTATAATCCCATACTTATACCTATGTTATCAATTAACCCATCTCAATCATGAGGAAAAAAAATGTTATGATATCAACGGATAACCACTACCTAGGTATATGCCCTTACATATACCTAAGTTATCAAGTGACCCATCTCAATCATGTGGTAAACACAACGGTCATAGACTCAGCTCAAATCAAGATTTTCATTATCGAAACCATAACTGCTGAAGAGCCCCGTCTCTGACGAGTACAGTGATCCTGTCATGACTCCGAGGTACTGCTCACTAACCTTAGACTACTGCGGTACTCCTCCTGTCGAGTATCGCGGGTCTGCCACCTCATAAAGGATTGCTCCTCCTCCATGGGTCTGCCACCTCACACAGTAGTGCTCCCCCTCATAGCCTACAGAGGTACTCCTCCTATCGAGTACCGTGGGTCTGGTACCTTTTACCAGGTTCTCCATCCACCATGGGTCTGCATCCAGACATAGTAGTGCTCTGTCCACTGGGTTGGTCGACTCACTCCAAGTCGAGTCGGTCAAGCATTCGTCAGGTCTCAGCCGGTTTCATGGTCTGCGTACTCCGTACGCTCATCTCTGGGACGGTCTGCTCAATGAGCTACAGGTCTATACACCAAGTATCCAAAAGTCCCACGAAAAAGTATCTCAAAGGACCGCCTCGTCATGGGTGTCTCAAAGAAAAAGACGCCGCGTCAATCGGACGCCCGGTCTGGGAGTTATTAGCCTTTTCGTCATAGGGGACCGATTGATTTCATGTGTGAACCAACCCGGAAAAATCTCAAATATACCCTGAAAACTCATATGGTATACTCATAGGGACCGTTTCTCAACGTGATCACCAATGCTGCTGACGGTTCGTCAAATGGACGTCCGATCTGAAAGTTATCAGCTTTTTCGTTCCAGGGGCCAGGTTGGTTTTTAATTCAAAAACAACCCGACCGCACACCAACCACATCCAAAACTCAAGCTGAGTATGGAAAAAGGTCCTTCTCATTAATAGGAATCCATCAAGGTCAATGGCACGTCAATCAGACGTATGGAGCTCATGTTATAAGCGTTTCCGCTCCGATGGCATGATTGGTTTTGGGTTCGAACCAAACCAGCTGTACACAATGTTATCCAAAACCTTGAGTGTAATATACCAAAACGGCCTTCTCAATTCAAGTGTCGCATCGGAACTAACGGTGCATCGATCAGAGGTATGTAGCCCATGTTATGGGCGTTTGAACGAAACATCCCGAGAATAGGGGGTTCAGGGCCAGACCGACCCGACTCGAGACCCCCTGGGTCGGCCCGAACCGGGTCAACCCGACCCGGGTCCAACCCAATAGGGTGCGTCCCGGCCCGAGGACACTGCCCGGCCCGATGGGCGTGGCCCAGCCCCGCCGGCGCGGCCCGACCCAGCCTAGGCTGCCCGGCCCGGCCTGGGCGGCCGATTGCCCTGGCATGGCGCGCCCCGCACGGCTAGCTCCTACTAGCCGAGCCGTTGCGGGAATGGGGGGGGGGGGGCGATGCCCCCCTGATTGAAGCCGCGACCCCCCACGTGGGGGTAGCTCCCTTTTTCTAGCCGGGGGTTATGACCCCCAACTTCTCGTTAACGGGCCGGCTTGGTCGGCTGGTGTGTCACCATGGGACCCCCTCTGCGGGTCCCGCCCTCCTTGATCCGGCGGCCGGCGGTTCCGGCCACCGCTCCCTGCACCACCGCTGCCAAAGGCCGCGGACTTGTCCGACTGGCGCGGCGCGACGGCGCCCCGCCCCCTTCGCTGCGGCCCCGCTCCGGTCGTGGCCTCTTCGTGGTTCTCCGGCGCGGCGCGACGGCGCCGCGACTTCGTTCTACCACAACGGTGTGGCGTGACAGCGCCACACTTCTTATTTTTTTCCACGCGGTGCGATGGCAATTCATCGCCTTCATTAGAGCCACAACGGGTATGACAGAAAAAGGGGGAGGTGGGTCGGCCGTGTTTGTGCGGTCCGACCTCCTCCTGTTATAATGATAGCAAGCCGCCATAAAATATCAATGAAGTTCTTTAAATAAACTCGAACAAAGATTAAACCCCTAATTCGATGAGGTCGTCAAACGATGGTCATCACGGGGAAAGGACGTCACGGAAGATGGCGTCACAGAATATGGCGTCACAGAAGACGGTGTCGCGGATCGAGGCTCCGTAAGCGTCGTCGGTGTTCACCCGATGAAGGATGCGGCGTGTCGTCGTTCTTCGACGAAGTCATCTCTCACCGGCTGCAGAGAGGGGATAAGAACAGCACGTCATTCACTCCTTGTGGTGACGACGTTCTTCGTCAGGTTCTTGACGTTCTTCACGTTCTCCAACGAAGAAGACGAGTTCTATCTCCTCCATTTCCCCACACAACCCATCAACCAAAATAAATTAAGACTTTGTATAAATTTATTCACACATGCCAACACTTTTAATATTCAAAACTAATTCAATTAATTAATGTGTTCAATTAATTGAGTAGAGATTGTGTTGGAATTCATTAAAAGTGAAGTGGAATAGTCACAACATTAAGGTGCAGTTTCAAGGGGTTATGGGGAATGTGAAAAGGTGGGGGCCTGTGTGGGCCCCACCTCTCCTTTATTCTCCCAAGGGAAGTTACGAACCCAACTTCCACACAAAGTATAAATGTACTTATAAGAAAAATAAAATTGGATTACAAATTTTATTTTATTCTTCACTTACACCACAAATTTTAAGCAACTCCTCCCGAGAAAACGCACCTTCGGAAAAGGTCTTCTTAAGCAATTACCGGCGCTGCGGTTCCATCGGTGCCCTCATATTTTGATTCCGAGCACCCGTTCAAAAGTTAGAAAAAACCCGCTCGTTCGTTCACTGAACGTACCCGAGATAATCTTCGGATCTTGATTCCGGGCACACCTGGCCTCGGAATCAGGTTCCGTCAGAAGCCACTATCTTGTAAAATTCCAGATAAATTATGAAAAAAATTTCCTTGAATTTCCGGGACTTTACATATATATATTGATAATAAAATATTTTTATATCCGAATTAAAAATATTTATTTGATCTAACCCAGATTAAAGTAAAATTATTGGATCTACTAATACCAAATTCATATGAAAACCAAAACTGTTAAACCCTTAAAATGAATATTTTAATAAAAAAAGTAATAATAAATTTCATTTGTAATGTTATAAGGGTTTAATACATGAAATTTTAAATATGTAAATGTTTATGGTATTTTTTTAATAAATATAAATAAAAAATATAAGAGGTTATATAAATTTTGTTGATAATCAAACACAAGGGAATGGAATGTTGTTTGACATTTATTTAAATGTGAAATATGCAATATTCACCACTTATTTCATTAACATGGGGTATATGATTCCCATTATTATTATTTAATTTTTTTATCATGAAAATTATTTTCATATTCATATATATATATATATATATATAATTTTATATCATTCGTGAGGTTTTTATATGAAAGATAAAAAACTGGTAAGTGTTATGTTACAATCTATTTGTTTATTATTATTGTTTACAATTATTTTTTTGATGATAAAAAGTATTTTCATAACATGTAATAAAATAATTAATTTTATTTTCCTTTTATTACAATTATTATTTTAATGTAAATATATCATTATTCATCTCTTTGGTTCGTAAAATGACTGAGAAAGTATTTTTAATTAGAACTGACCTAATTGACACTTTGGGTGAAAATATATTAAAAATATTTCCATGTTATCTGGAATATATTTTCTATAATATTTTAATTTTTATTATATTATTTTAATGTCATTTTCCCCATAATTTAATTTTTTGAATATAATTTTCAAGGAGTATTACTGTTTCTTTACTAGGAAGGTTTTTTTGTCTTTTTACGAAAAATGTGATATGAATCCTTTTTCTAACATAAGTTTAATATACATAATATTCCCAGATAATAACCCCTAAATTATTTTAATATTCCTCTAAAAGAATCAATATTTAATTAAAAATAATATTTGATTCATAATATTTTATAATTTTTTATATTTAAAAGATGTAATTCCCGAATGAGTAGTTTATTCTCCTACTAAAAAATTTCAGGTGATCTTTTTTTATGGATTTTCATTTAGGATAACATAATTTTATGTTACTTATGACTTACTAATGGAATCATACAAGGATACTACGCTTATTCATTCTTTCATTGGTTTATGATTATAATGATGATATATTTTTGAAACCCATTTATTTTTTAAGTGTTATTCAATGATGAATTGATGAAACATTTATAAAACCTATTTCATTTCTGAGGATTATGATATATGATATATTATTAATTATTTTATGAAAAAATATGGATATATATTGATTTTATTATGGGTGGGACATTAATTATATATCCCTTAATTTATTGGTTAAAGATGGATATCTTATAAGAAAATAAGGACTAAAATTGGGTAAACCCAGTTTAGTAAGTGTCCTTGTCCACTATGATATCCTTGGAAGTCAAACTTTACTACTGATAACATTGAATGGGGAGTGCAAAAAATATAGTATTCTTTTCAGTGTAGTGATCATTGAATAATTAAATTATTTTATATTATTATTTGTGTGCCATAAACTTATGTTGTATACAAATATAATACTCCCCTAGATCATGTAATAATATTACATTATGAGTAATGTCTTATGAATTGAAATTATTTATGTAATAACTCATGGTTATAGTATATGATATACTGGGGTTGGATTCAAGAATTTGAACTCAAGTTTTCATACCCTAATTTCATGTTATTCTTATGTAGTCAATAATATCTCTCTTGTTTACCCTTACTAATCATTTTATCTCACAAATTATTATATATACTTCCCCTTGGATATAAATGAAGGTTATATGTGTGACATTTCTAATAAGAGTTAAACTTATGACTCAATTAGTGGGAATAAATTTTGATCCCTGTGAATTTTGTTTATGTATCAGGTTTCCAAATAAAATTAAAAAATATGATTCTGGAAGTTTATAATGTTTTATATACAATATTAATCTCATAATATGTATTATTTTTATAAAAAAGTGGGTATTGATATAGTTTGTTTCAAAGTATGGTTTAGTAACATTTTGAAACTTTTATGAGAATCATTTAGTGAGATACCTGAGGATAATGCAATTAAAAAGAAAATATACTATGTTTAGATACATATTTGAATGTGGTTAAAAAAACATCCATATTTAGTGTAAATAACCCAAAAAAGTATTTTTCATGTATATATTAATTATAACTCTAGTTAACAGTGAGGGTTCCCATATAGTTCACTTTTCGTTGATGGTCCCGAAGTATAGTATTTTGTTAAATAACACTTTCATTCTGAACCATTACGATAGATTTCAATATATGATTACCATTAATTATCTTGGTTAAACATATGGTTTCATATCTTGAAATGATGTTTTCATGATTTATAAATATTATAAATTATCTTCGTGAATATATTGTTTCCCACTATGATTATGTTACTAACAATTTATTTTTTTATTGAATTATTAAATGAGATAGAAAATGAAATAATTCTCCTAATATGAAACTATATTTTATAAGATATAGAATGAAAATTATTTTTTATATTCTTATGTAAAATTATACTGATATGAATCAAGATTGGATTCCAAATGATCAAATGTGGTAATAAAATTTTGGTGAGTCTTTCATAAGGACATTTCCATCTTATTTTAATAGATACTCAAATATAATAGTTTCTATGAAGTGGACCTGTTCCACTAAAACTATATTTACCATTATCCAGTGTTTACAACATCAAAAAATTTATATTAGTTTATATCTATTAGATTGCAAAGTAGATCATTTGAAGACTCTTATCAAGAACATGATCAACAAGAAGATATTAACTCTATGGCATATGGTGAGTTTAAGATATTATTTTCTATATTTTTTACTTCTATTAATCATATGAAAATTTTAAACGAATTTCTTGATCTAATGATCAAGGATGTTTAATTTATTAGTATATAAGAAAAAAATTAGAATTCTCATGATGTAAACATCTAATACTTTCATCATATAAGAATTTAAGATTGAATGATTCATTAGCAGCTTAAAAATCAAGCCTATGAAGGGCGTTAATCATAAGATACATTAGTATATATGAAGAAATTGATTTTTGTTTTATGACAGTGGATGTAGATATAGAAGTTACGTATCTATTTCATGGTTTTAATAAGAAAATAATGATGGAATTCAATGGAAATTCAAATAATCAAAACCAAAAAAAGAATAATATGAAATTTTCAAATTTATCAATGTGTGGAAGGAGAATGGAGTAAATTCTAAAATATATACTAGAAAATGTTTTAAAAGTGTAATGAAATGTCATTAGGTATTAAAATGTATATATGATGTGATTAAGAAGTTAGATAAAGATGAAAATAAAGTACAACAGAATGCACCACCCATCCTCCAATGCTTCAAATAGAATGGGTTAGTTATTTTTGATTACTAGTGGTAAAATTATTATTTTAAAGATGATGATAAACATAATAAACCTATTAAGAATATAGATAACGTGAAATATCACACAATCAATATTTTTTGTGCACTCTGATATTGATGTTGTGAAAATAAAATTTACCAACCATTATATAATTACTAATGAGTAATTTTATCAAAGATACATACACTCTTTTATATATATGTGTGTATGTGTGTATAAAAAAACATAAATATTTATATATTGAAATATTTTTGAAAACAAATAATTTAATAATGATTACATATCATGTCTATAATTATTTTTTGATTATTATTTCTGAGAGTTTTCTACTTAAAAATATTGTTATTAACAATCTAGTTGTGTTTGATGTTGTCTTAGGAATGTATTGACTCTCTTCACATAAATTAAACATCTATTTTCAATAAAAGATATTCACATTTGATATTTGGAATCAATATATGATAATATATGGGTGAGGTGATATATATAAATATCAAATGGAAATTAAATCCATCATATTGGACATGATTCATATTCAAAAGGGGCTTTTATCATATATTCTTATGGTGAAACCCAAAATCAAGGATATTTCTAATATATATGAATATTATGAGGAAATATAATAATATTTTCTATGTACTACTCAATATAGTCAAGTTTATTATTCAATATATGTCACACCCAATTCAAAACATATTTTAAATACACCTTATAGGATATCCGCTACTGTATTGCAGGAATTTGAGGCAGAACGCTTGAATATACCAGATAAGTGATTCATTTAAACTACTGCATAAACATGGTGATAACCACTTATTTTTAAAGGATGGAATGATTGATAAATATAGTATGTAATTGATTATGATGAATAGAACTTGACCATAATCAAGAATAAGTCTCATATATCTTATATTGATTATTATTTTGGATTAATTATGAGAATCACATTATTTATACAATATTGATCTTCGATCTAGAATGTATTAGTTAAGGTTAAAAATTATATACAGACCCAATAAATCCTTCAATATTAGTTATGAACACTATTAATTGTTTTTTATTCTATTTTTTCTTACTTGTGTCACTGTTATCCTCTTTGATTTAATGGATAGAGTCATTAAATATAATATTGAACAATTCATGGTAATATTTATAGAAAACATTATTATATACAAAATGATTAATGAATAAGTTAAAAAACACTAGAGTATTTTAATAAATACATAAGGAAGAATAATATATTAATTAAATACACTAAGTGTGAATTTCGGATATAGTGATATTCATTTATGGTAATTTTATTTTGTGAGAGGTAATAACGATTGATCCATAAATGATTACTATTATTGAACAGTGTCCTAGAAAAATGACAATGTACTAGTGCTATTTTTTTCTTTGTTTAGTTCTATATTATTTGATCATTGTGGATAATTTATTATGTCATTCAATTCCACACAACAAGTTAACGTTTTTGTTAGACAAGTTCCACTAAAAAAATGAATGTCGTGAAAATTTAGAGAAACTATTTTGATGGTTATTATTTGAAATTGGGCTTACACTAGACTATATTTGATAAGGGTTTATGGTATTTATTTGTGATTTTATTAATTAAAAAAGTCATGTACCCATGAATAATGAAACAGTAGTCACATATACATCACAACAATTGAATGTTCCTCTAAAAATATACCCATCACATGATTTCTAGATAGATATAGTAATCTATGAATTAAATATATGGAAGAATTTTACATATGGATAATTTTGTCTCATATATATAAATAATAAAAGATTAATTTATATATTCATTCAAAAAAAGTTGAATATAAATTATTAATGATGGTGTAAGTTGATTAATGATTATAACTGCTCAATGTATTACCACCCTGCGAAAGAAAATAAGGTGGTTGATGATTTGAGTTGAAATGGACACTCAATATTATCTAAGATGAGGATTATAAATGATCCATTATTTATATATTTTCAATAGATGTATCAGAAATGATGATGTAAAAGGATATATCTTATCAATCTCAATTGACTGTTCAACTATCTATCCAACTGGGGAATAAATATGGAAAAGAGTTAGATGAGAAGATAAAAATTAGTTAGAAAATGTTCCCCATGTAATCCATGATTATAAAGGAATTATAATCCTAAAAATTCATGTATTTATTAAATACGTATAATATTTTTGAAGTGGAGTTTCAGATTATTCTCACATTTCATCATTCTCTATTCATACTGGATGAATGGAGGTGTATAGATACCTAAAAGGGTATTTCATGTGGTACCACTTGAATAGAGTTATTGTAGCAAATATATCAGGGTGGTTTACTTATAAAATTTTAATAATCGTATACATAAGTATAATGGGATGTTAAAACCATCACCTATACTAGATTGTAAATTTGAACACACAACCATGGATTTGGTATACAAATTCACCAAAACATATGTACAATACAATGATTTTAGGGATGTGGTTTACAATTCTAAATAGTTATAAAACATTATTCCAATAAATTAAAATATATCGCTTCATCATAATTATATAATATTAAATAATGATGTCTTTAGATTTAATTGAGCACTATATTCTACTATATCTGATTGTGATGTGAGGTTTAACTTGATGTTCTATAGAAGTATTTAGTAAGCATTGAATTTATATTTGTGTTAAAATTATATATATATATATATATATATATGTATATGTATATATAATACACTCATTGATTTTCTATCTAATAGAAACATTTAAACACATGTGAATAAGACAAGATCATTTTCTATGAATTTAATTTTATTTATGGTCAACTCCTTCCTCTAGTTGAGTTATCTTACAAAATATGCTTTCACTCAGAAATTATGATGGCTTTTTACTAATCCTATTACGGAATAAATTTTTGTACCCCAATATTTTGTGATTATATTATAGAAATAAATCATAAAGAATTTTTATTTTATGATGAAATTGAAGAAAAAAATAATATCCTTTTAGCATCACATCATTCTGGCTTCGAGTTAATAGAAAATTTATACTTACAAGTATATGTGAAATCTTGAATTAAATGTTTTCGATAACATAATCATGTGAATTTCACCATGTAATAAGATTATGGGATTCAAAATTGATGTAAATATAAACCCATTATATGATGGAACCTTCAAGATTCTTAAACTACTATGGTTGGTAGAATATCTATTGGTTCATCCAACGAACCTCTCCCAAACTCAAAATGTGTTCCTTGTTTCTCTATTGAGGAATTATATACCTCATCCTTCACATTTAGTGAAACAATATTATCTAATGAGAGGTAATTATTTTCATATACTGAAATTTTTTTATAAATATTTCATCATTGAGATAATGTTCTACGGATTTAGACTACTCATCTGGTTATAGTTCCACCGAGGAATCAGAAACTCGAACGTGATATTTTGGAAAATGAGGATATAATGAAAAAAAATATATGCTCATTTGTTTGTATCGATGTGTAGTAATTTTAAAAAAACCCATACTAGGTGGGGGGTACAATGTAATACTATGATATCTTTTGATATTATTATCTTCAAATAAAATTAATTTCATTAATAGGTTGTGATACAGACATTCTAGAGTACAAATGACTTATATTATTATATAGATATATAACCTAATAATTAAATTGTTGGTTTAAATGGTAATAAACAAAATATTCATTTTATGTATAAATATTTTGAGATAAATCAAATATATTAATAAATATGTTTTCATTTTTTAGTCAATTCATTACATTCTTCGAAAGAAAATTATTATTTTTTGTGATAAAGTATTACATTTAATTTATTAATTTTTTGAAATATTTATTTAATTAAAAGAAAATTAATTTCTAATTTCTCATAGAAAAAAAAACATTGATTGAAATTTTTATGATTTCCCCAAAGATTGATTTTTCAATGAATAGTAAAATTGCTGATTATTCTTGAAAATTGTATTTTATCTTCCATAAGCTTCAAATTATAATTTTTTATTAAAATCATTTATAAATAAATTTATTCAATTATATTTTTCATAAAATAATTATGATTATTGGAAAATGTTTACTTTGTATTTTAGAATAAAACAATATTTACTTAAGAAAACATATTTCCTAGAAACCTATATTTCATCAAATTTTATTGCAGCTTATTTGTAAATGAAATTACTCTATATATATGAATTTAATTTGATATAATTTTTTAAGTATTTTTAAATAGAAAATTATATATTAGATAATAATTTAAATATAATTTTTTTGTAATAATGATTTTTAAAAAGTGTAAAAATTCATTATAATGTTTAGGAGTAAAACAGGTTTACCACTGGCTTAAAACAAGATATGGGGGGCATTTTCTCCAATTAAACTCATCAAAACCCAATTTACTATTCATGCATCCACCTCTATGACCCAACCATTAGTTAATATCCCATTTCGATGCATTTTTCTTTATTATGGAATTATAATATAATAATATTTTATGAAACCCCAAGTGGTTTCCCTCCCCATATTATAAAAGGACGCCATTATTTCATTTAATTAAAAAACATTGAGAATAAATTTCTCCAAAAACCCCTACCCAGTTCACTTAACTACTTAACTATAAATTATATAGAGGTTATTTTTCCATAAAATACCACTCCATTTTTCATTGACTATGGATATAAAGGATGCACACCAAATAAGAGGTATTCTTCTTTCACTGCATATTTCAACTACTTTATTCCCTTTAAACCACTAAATATTTACTATTAATCATAAAATAATAATATCAGTATATTAAATATAAAAAATTTACTTATATTGTGAAAATAAAATTATTCATTGTAATTTCCATCCAATGGGAATTGAATGTATCACTCGCAAATAGGTGTTTACTTCTGCCTTGATGGAGTGATGAAGTTACTTTTCCATCGAAATAATAATGGCAATATTTTTTTTATATTATTGTATATTTATTATATTCCTGAAATTTTTATTATTTTATAATTAGAAAATAATTACAACATTCTTACATTTCCATTCATTGGAAAATAGTAATATCTATAATGCATATGTGAGGATTACCCTCTTGATGAAGTGATATAATTTTTTTCATTTGAGATTTTTTGAATGCTAATAATATAAGATATAAAAAAATATATCTGTTATATTTTATATAATAAGGTTATTATAAATGTGAATTATTAAATTTTTTTTTTTTCATTTCATCCATTGATAAGTAAATACTAGATTTATGTGTACGTACAATGTACCGTATATATAAAAGGTGAAATTAATTTTTCAATATCTACATTTAATGATTGAGTATATATATATTGAGTATATATTATATTTATACAATGATTAAAATTAAGTATATTATGGAATCATGATTAAATTATGATGACCAAAACTATAGTACATAAATTATCATGAAAAATTTGACAACTAATAACTAAAAACCACAATTTTAAAAATTAATTTTATATAAATTAGTGTTAACATTTAATATGTTGATTATATATGATATTATATGTTTGAGAATTGTTTTATATATTTCTAATTAATTTATTTTATTTTATAAGGTTAGTGTTCCTTGGATGAATGTCTAACTTGAGTTTAGTTATTTCCATTTCAATTTTATTTCCAGGAGACTGAAGATGTATTCGGCACTTTCGACATTGATGTATTGTATGTACAAAATTGGAATTAATTTTATTATTATTATCAGGGAAAAAATGGTTATACAGATATTCATATGATGTTATTTGAATCATGTGGTTTTTATGGGAATGTTACCAATATAGTAATGGTTTTATGTTACAATCTCATTGTTTAATGGTATTTTTCAGGATTATGTTTTGGATGAAGATTTATCATGATCTACTTCAAAATAATATAGAAAAAATCATTAAAATAGATTATTTATATAATAATCATGTAATTATACAATTTACCCCTCTTGGGTACTTATATTTTATGAGAAAATGTTGTTTAAAAAAAAGAAATTATTTCCACTTGTTCATGAATTTTGTTCTTCCACATCATTATTTTAATTAAAATATTTTCTGAAATGTATTTAATTATCACTTATTACTGTTGAATTTTTTTTATCCATATTTTTTAATTTTTAAACTGGATTAAAAATAATATTATTTTCATTTTGAAAAGTCTTTAAAATTATCTATTTTCCAAAAATTTGAAGCAAAAATTTATTATAACATTCATGATATAAAAAAAAGTCACTTCTTCAATGACCACTAAATAGTCAAAAGATAAAATAAAAATTTGAAAAATATATTTTCATAGAATAATTTGTCCATTGTATTTCAAAAACTTTTATATTAAAATTATGTTATTATAAAATGAAAATGTCTTTTTTTCACATGTAATATTCAATGTAAAAATTTTAAGTAATTTTCATTTATGTTAAAATATATTGATAGTAGATGAGTTGTAATGTCGATATAATACAAGGATAAAATCTTTATACTTTATTTTGATGGTTAATGATTATGATGATGACATGATTATGAAACTTATTTATTTTCCATGAATTTTTCTAGGATGAAATGTTTAAATTTTAATGAAACACATTTATTTTATGGGTTATTATATATGATGATTGATTTATGATATTATATAACACATATGAATTTATTTTTATTATATGTGAGTATTCGTATAATTATATATCCCTCTAATTCATTGAGTAAATATTGATATATCTGGATATAATATGGAATGTAATGGATCGAGAATCTAGTTTTTTAAGGGACTATGTCCACTATGATATTCTATTTTGTGAACCTTTACGATGCATATTATGGACTAGAGAGTGAACCCAATTGACTATGTTAGACATGGAATTTATATAGGACTAAATAAATGATTTTTTAAGATTAGGTTTTTAGAATAATCTTTTTCTTACAACAAATTTATAATCTCAAGCATCATGTTCATTTATTCCATAATGACTTTAATGTTATGAACTAATAATATTTATTCGATGACTCATGATTGTTACATATTATATTCTATATGCAGTTTTAAAATATAATATCATTATCATATACCCATATTCTAATATTATTCTTAAGTGTCCTTTGATATCTCCCTTTTTTTCAATTAATGTGCATCAAAGATCACCGTTTCTTATTTTTTCATCACATTGGTTATGATGGATGGTTTTAAGTATGATATGCCTAAGAGATATTATGTTAGTGATGGAATTAAAGTAAGATTGTTTATATCTATTGTGAATAGGAATTTCATGTATCCATGATTGAAAATACGTTATCTAATATGATTATAGTAGGGATTTTAATGTTTTTCTATTGAATATTCATATAATAATATGTAATAATTTATTATGTAATGATTGGTTTTCTATATAAGACATAATAAAAAAATTATATCAATCATCCACCAATAAAATTTATACTAATTCTAATTTTCCATGATGCAATAATGAAGTACTAATTATTTGGAAACTGATTTGGAATGAAATATGTTTTAAATAATTATATAGTGATTTTCATATGATACAAAGAAAAATATGGAATTCATATTATGGTTTTGTTTTTTTATAAATTGATTTCATTTCCTAAAAATTTATTGGGATATCTTATAGGTACATAATCTACAATGAATGTGAAATATTTTTTATATTAATTACTGAAATAATAATATAGTATCATTATATTTTAAATTAAGATATATAAAATATATTCATAAGAAATTACTTATTACCAATAAGTGTTTGAGAGTTTGAAATGTTTATTTAACGGTTCATTTGTGTAAAGATCACGAATCCACACTTTTAGATGTGGTTCTAAAAATGTGAACCTTAAATTTCTTGATGTGATACCAAAAAATGTTATCCAATTCTTGTGATGTAAATATAAAACATTAAATGAATATTATGGATCACTTACATATCAAAGTACCTTTTTTTGTTTATAAATTTAACTAATTAGGAAAAATTGATAAAATTGATTTATAAATAATTGGTTCAAAATGTTAAAAAATATCTGCCAATATACTACGCTTTTCATATCCCATATTATATCTTCAATATCTACATCTATATTCTTCACATATAAATACATCCTAGAATTAAATAATTTTATATAATTCAACATTATATATGTAATAAGGAAAATAATAATAGTTATCTTAAATTAATTGTAATGATAAAAATATATATTAAAAAAAATCATCAGTGAAGTAAGAGGATCATAAAGGTATATTGACATAATCATTCTGCATGAGGATAAAGTAATTGAATTAATTCCCTTAAATATATATTTCATCAACCGTAAAACATTTCATAAATTTTTAATAATTATATGTATCATATTATTCAATAATAAAGATCCATTTTATTTTAATATTGTCCAACTAAATAATTAAAAACCAATTTCATTTCTCCAATATGAAGTAGTATAAAAATTTCACTAATCATTTAATAAATATGTGAACAAGAAAAATAATATTATTTCCGTAGAACCCCCTTAAAATAAGAAATAAAACATGTGTGAATATTAAAAGATAATTTCAATTTAACTTTTACAATAAAACTTACAAACGGAATAACTATACATGTGACTTTTAGACAGAATGAATTTTAGGGCTATCTTGGATAAAGTAGTTTTGATTGTAACATAACTAGATGTCCATGGTTTATAACTAAACCACTCATCCTTGGTTTATAAGGAAAAATAAATCCATTTTCAGAAATAATTCCAATGAACCATAAAATAAGTATACTATTTAGAGCTCTCATTTAATCCCAAATATCGTGGAAACATCCTTTATTAATTTCATTACTTGCTTAACCCAATGAGAATAAACTAATTACCTGATAATCTATCTGAAATAATAATAATCCATCAAGTGAATTAATGAGGATGGTATAATAAAATAAATTCCCCATTGTAACATCGTGGTTTTTTATAGTTGATGAATGGAAGGGCCATTAAAATAACTAGAAGAAGCAATCTTTATAAAAATAACCCTTCCAATTTGACAATCACTTTTAAAAATAAAAATACATAAATTATAATGAAAATATTTTTATTTGATAACTAACATTCAATAATAAAATGTTGGTTACAAATAAAATAATTGTTATGATGGTTGTAAAATCCATTCATGTTGTAAATGTCAAAAATAAGTTTCTTTTCAGTAATTTTATAATTGGAGCCTAGAGTGATCTATTTAGAAAAAAATATGTAATATTATAATTTAACCCATTTAAAAGTAGATCAAATGAATTTTGGAATATAATAATAAATCATTTATGTTTACAAAATAATGTTTTTGAAATTTTTTAGAAAACATGAATATGGATGGGAAGGATTCTCATTCTAAGAGAATATAAAATATCTATATCACTTACTAATGACATTATTTATATATATTTATTAAATAAATATGGATAATAAATAAAACATAAAATTTAAATTCATAAATATTGATAAATAATTCTTATTTGTTTCAATAAAAAAATTCATATGGCCCCCTATGGATCCTTGAACAGAACAAATCTGTAAATTAAATAGATTTTAATATTAATCATTTTTCCCTTTGGTAATTTTTATATCATAAACCTCGTGAATTAATAAATATAGAATGTATCATTAAATATCCTTGACATAATAATATTTCTGATATATAATTTCAAATTTGTATTATATACTACATATAAAAGAAGAATGGTACATATCATAAATATATTCCCCAAAGAAATATAATTCGACACAAAATTCCTTTAGAAAGACCATATCATTGAATTTAAAATCATTCAGTTGGGAGATTATTTATTGAAATTATTAATACATAAGAAATAAATAAAATCATATGAAATAAATTTATATATCAATTAACACATAATCATGGAATAAAAAAGTCAATAAAGTAGGGTTATAAACCAATGAATGGAAATTGAGTTAAGAATTAATTATCAATTTTGTAATATTAATGTAAATTTCCCATGGATAAATTAATGGAAATTGGAATATAATAAACCATGAATTATGAAGTTTTCATGATATAACATGTAAATAGTTATTATATACACCATATAGAATAAATTAGGTGCATTGCAACAACATATTCTTCAATAAAGACACATTGAGAAGAAATTCAATAACTCAAGTCTTAATCATCAAATGTGTTTTTCACATTTAGAATAAAAAACATATGTAAATTATTTATTTTTTTGAGAACTATTTTATTTTTCACTATTCTATTATTTTCACTTATTACAATCTTCTGAACAAATATATAATCATTTAATTTCAAGTCAGATAGATTAACGATATTCATTTCATATGGCCAAAATGACTTTGGTAGATTTAATATGTTCAGAAAGGAAATTATTTCATCATATAAGAGATAATAATAATTAAATAATGATCATTTTAATACATAAATTATACATTTAAATCCTCCCATTTCATAAGGATTTGAAAAAAATTAAATATGATACAATCATTGAGATTATAGGTCATATGTTCACTTGATTAACATTTCAATTTTTCAATGATAATATTGAAACTAATAAAATTGTTATTTTATCATATATTTTTTTCATAATATAATAAATATTATATTAACTCTTTGTATATAAATATATATGTCATAAATGTGATGTGGTTATAAAAACAGAATGATATCTATGGATGGAGGGAGCTGTCAATACGTACGAATGAATGACAATTTTAATTTTTATAGAATAGAAATATAATAAATTAATTGATAAATTATCTTTTATTAATTATAAATATTTCATAAATACCAAATAAACACATTAATTACATCATTTTAACTGTCCTAAAGATGTTTTTGTGGAAAATTAAATACAATGGTTCCTAAGATTGTAGTATATTGTGCACACGACTAATGAGTTATTTCCCACCATATTGATGTTGGATAACGATATATGATATTTATTTAACTTATTGTAATACTAGTATATGAGATATAATTAGGTTATTATAAGATATTGGTTTAGAATATTTGAAGTAGGTGGATGAATAAATAAAATAAAAACAATTTATAATGAACTATAACTCTTATTCAGACAACAACATTTCATATATACAATAAGACCAATAAAGATTGTATTATAACAAAAATAAAGGCAATAAAACGTGGGAAAGGACTTTAAGAAGGTATTTGGGATGATATTGGAAAATAAAATTTCATTTTAAGCGTGAGAAGATGAAAAATTAAGTAGTTCCCATTTATAAGAGATGGGCCACTTTTGAAATTTTTTAAAATATTAAATTAATATAAATTAAATTTTATTCCAAAATGGATTTAAATTGATAACATAATTGGATGAAAATATTATGAGTCAAAATAATATATTTCAAAAAATTCATTTTTGGATCACATGTTCACTTCTATATTCTAGTTTTAACCCCCAATTATCTTTTTTCACACTCACCATGACAACATGGTTATTTACATTATTAGGGCCAATATATTAACAATAAATTTAATATCATCTAATAGATTCACCATTATTTTTATTTTAAACAATATATTAATCACTTTTATTATGATAATATTTTTTTTGGAAATTTATATCTTTAAATACTATATTATTTTCATAAAATATAAATAATATCAATTTTTTAACTATACATTTACATTGACTTTTCTATAATTTATAAATATAATAACAATTAAATAGAATATTTTATTACATAAAAAGAAGTTATTTTATCCTTAATATTATTTTTTCAAGTTAATTAATCAAAATTATAATAAATTAGTATTTTGAAATTAATTAATTTTATTTTTACATTAATTGAATAATTATTACATCATCTTTGTGAATGAATAATTGGTAATTATAATTTTAAAAAATACTATTGAAAAGAAAAATAATTTATATTGAAAAATAATATATATAGTTGAACATATCGTCTAGATAACCCTATTAGGAAAATATTATATTTATTAAAAACATGGGTGTGACATTTTTTACTTTTCATTAAATAAAATTTTTATAAGCGATATAATCACAAAAAAAATAATAATGGGTCATATATAAGAAGTATGTATGATTAAAAATGAATTTTACTCATAAAAATGAATTAAATCATGTGTTAGGAACATTTTCTAGTGCTTATAATATTACATTTAACCCTTAATATCTAAATTTATCAATACTATGAAAATTAAAAGTGCTATGTTTACTATAAATATTGATCCAAAGGGGCATTTGAATAAAAATATTTCTCCATGAGAAGAAATATTGATTCAAAAATACAAAATTCAAAACACATAATTGGGAGTATTTAATTTAAATTTTAACTGGAAAAATGTGATGAGGATATATTTTTTTTAGAAAAATTCTTTTTCAAATATAATTTTATTATACTAAATTCTAGTATATGATTGATATTAAAAATGCATGATTCTATTATTTTAAATGAAAATATAATAATTTATTTTCCAAACTAATATAATATAATAAATTTACTTTATTTGTACATTAAATGAAAAATAAGGGTTTAATAAAAATCTGTATTTTTCATTATTCACTAAAAATCAACTTTTTTGAGAATTTTAAAAATTTAAAAATAGGATAATATTTATATTTATATATATAATTTGAATAAAAAGTCCAAATATATTTATAAATATTCTATAAATTAATTATAAATGTTTTTTAATATCTAAATAAAACGCATTTGTGTATGAAATTGTTTGTTTGAATAATAAAATTACATCAATAAAAAAATTAGTGAGTATTTCCAAATAACTAGTCAATAAATATATTGTAATTATATACTTTTTGTATAATTTTTAATGTAGTTAATCATATTAATACACTCCAATTTAACGTTTAGGTGATAACTATCAATTAAAATAATAATATTTCATTGTTCTTCTAATCTTGGTGTTTCGAATATTATATTCTATCAAATATTGTCTTCTCTTAATATCATGGGATATTATATTATCCCCACCCATTATGAATGTATGTCTTCCATAATTTTAAATTTATATTAGTAATCAATGTTTTAAATTTTAATTTTTTTTTAATAAAATCTATTATCATAATTAGAGTTAATAATACTTCTTACTAAAAAGAATGATAGAGAAGTATGAAGGTCGTCTAGGATAACACATTCTAGGATCCAATAATGTAAAAAAATAGTGGGATGTGATTATTTGAGAATGGTTGAAAATTATATTTTCCAAATAATTATAAAGGGAAACTGAGGTCATTGATCTCAATAATGTGACTGATCATGAGAATATTAACGACTACCAAACCATAAACCAAAGATCTAGGAAAAATACAATCAATTCATTAGAACAAGATGAAATACAATAAAATTTTTATATTAATATATTTTTCTAATATTTGAGGAATTAATTTCTATCAATACTATTAATATAAGTTAATATACTTCCTTGAAAATAATAATATCATTTTTTAATCAACATCAACCATAAACTCATCATTCAAAATAACCAATGAGTATTCAATAGGATTATTTTTATGACTGAGGTATGAAAATAGTCTCCCATAAGATCATGAACTTCCAAAAATATATGATAATATATAACTACATTTTTATGGATTAACAAAAATCATAATTTTTTTCACAAGTTAATATAATTTCGAAAATAAATTAACATTTATTTGAAAAATTAATATATTAATTTCAAAAACTCACTAATAACACCCAAATATCAATCTATATCACATTTTAAATAACTATACATAAATTTATGCTCTATATCCATAAATAATATTCAAAACCAATGATTAAAATTATTTTATAATATATTTTTGAGGAAAAATTTAAATTTTTTCTCCAAATAAAAAAAGGTACTGATAAAGTTACATGCATATGATGTTATATTCCCAAACCAAATAATCATTAAAATACGATAATTATTTACATGAATAACTTGAATAATCATAAAGACAAATTAAGATCTTATATTATACTAAATGATCAATCCACCTTATCTCCTCAAATAATACTTTAAGTTTAACCCAAGGGTTACATATACATCAAAAATAAAATAAAAAATCTTCCAAAATATCACTACCCACCATAAAATTTCACAACTTAAAACCTCAGAATGGTTGTTTAAGACTCTAAAAGTGTGATCAAGCTCAATAATATACACCAATTATGAAATAAATTAATAGTAATATACCCTCACATTATAACATCTTAATATGAAAAATAATCTAAATCCTAATATGTTTCCAACTGCAAAGACCCTAAATCCACACTCTTATGTCCGATGATAAAAATATTAAAATTTCATTTATGGATTTTATTTTGTTAAATGAGACCTAATTTTTTCATCCATAATATAAATCAATAAAAGTAAATACCCAGATATCTAAATATCCAAATTACTTCTCTTTTTTATATCTTATAGAATTTGGATATTCTATTGACAACATGGATTCGTAAACAATGGGTGTACAATGTTCAACACAATATACCAATATACCCTTATTTTTATATCCAATATTATGTGTTAATGATATCCCACAATCTTCTTCCCATATGAAACCTTTCATGACTAATAAATTGTAGCATAAATCTTAAAATCCATGGGAATAGGAAACATAATGAGGGTGATCTCAAATGATCATTAAGGGTAAACTTAAGACTTAACAAATAAATTTCATCAGTTAAAGTAATATGAGAATAATATAGTTATCACATAATCAATGTTTCTAATAATAACATAGGGTAATTCATTCCCATAAATACATAGATAATAAATAATTATTCATGGAATAAATCTTTTAAAAAGTGAAGAATATTTAGAATCGATAATTATGATTCATGGGATATGAATCAAGATCAAATGAATTATTACAAACCATTTCCTTTCACTAATAAAAAGTGTTAAATATGTTACTTTATTCGAAATATCATTACCATACCCTCATTTATCAAAATATATTCATAAAAACATCAATAAAGCATAGATAAATCATGATGGTAACAGGGGACTACATTACTATGTCACACTTATAACAGAACTAACAAATGGAATAATCATATGGTCAAATTTCTTATCTAATTCAAAGGAGTTCTGTCATGGACCCACCCATCATTGTGTGTCACATTACAACAAAAAAAAATGATTTTAATTGGATCCACCCATCCCTGGTTTAAAATTGAACCAACCACCTTCATAAACAATTCCCCATAACAATATTATAACCACAATTAGTAGATACTGTATTTAATCATAAAATTTTGAAAAACATCCATTATTACATTCATTACACAATAGAAGCATGAAATGAAATGTTCCCCATGTCAATATCTTTTACAAAAATAATATTCTATATATATAACACAATATGATTTAATAGTAAGTTATTTTCTATAATGTAATTCAATAGCTTGCGTAATATTCAACACCGAGTTCGAGCGCACCACAACTTACCAAACTAGCCGCTCAAAAGCGGTTATGAATTGTATTAACAAAAATTTAAATTTTATATACTCTTTATAATTTATAATACATATTATGGGTTTCTTAGACATATTGTAAGAATAAATTCATTTTTTCAAATAAAAGATGTATTTTTCAAAAAATGCAATTTTAACACATTTTATGGAAATCCCTTTTTAAAAAAAATATTAGACACTTATATATATTCAATTTAAAAAAACTAAATACTTATTTAGAATCGGGACATAAAAAATTATTTTCGAGAAATTTTTGATACTTTTCTGATAACATTCATATTTTGATGAATACTGAAAAATAATAAATTTTAATTCACAAAACTTTTTTAATGGAAATAAATTAGAGTGTTAAACTATTTATTTGAATGGTTTGGAAGTATAATTAGATTATATTTTTTTCATTTAATACAATTTAGGTCATTATAAGTAAATTTACTTTTAAATTTAACATAAACACATGTCAATATTTTGATAGTTTTTACTTTTTAAAAAAATAGTTTTTCGGTTTTGACAATGGGAATTAATTATAAATTAAAAAATTATAATTATATATTTTCAATTTTTTAAAATGGAATTCATTTTTGAATTTGGAATATCAAAACTATATTATGGTATATTTTTGGTAATTTTATGAGAACAATCAATTTTATATGAATACTTAAAAACACAGTGTTATAGTTTAAAACAACTTTTTATTTAATTAAATTATTATTTTATTGTAATTTATTTTAAGTAAATATAGATATATAATACCTATATAAGTTCAATATAATTCATTGGATTTATATTATAATAAAATTAGATGTATAAAATTTTATTGAACGTTTTACCATATTTTACCCACCTCCTAAGAGCATTTGCAAATTTGAAAAAAAAAATTACTACTTCTATGAGTTTAATTTCTAAAATCCAAGAGACATAGTTAATATTAGTATGTAAAATTTGGTTCAATAAGATGAAAACAGTTTTTGATAAATAGTAACTTTTGACTTTTATTTACCACGGTTAAAATTAAATGGGGTAACTAAGGGTAAAAAATCTATCATAATTACCCTAAAATATGTCTAATTATATTGGCGATGTAAAATAAGACAAAAAAAACGAATTTAAGAATAATAAATGAACCTCTTTGGTCTACTTGGATTAGATGAGGACATTTATTATAATTTTATTTAAAGAAGACATAAAAGAGTTAGATTCAATGTTTAATATCTAAACCATTTTTAAAATAGGGTTACATAAAATTTAAATTCGACTATATATATTCATTAGAAATAAAAAAATATTTCATACATAATTGTATGTTATTTATAGTTTTTATATATTAAATAATGTAATTTATTATGACACAATAATGATGCATTAATTACCTTATTAATGAAATATTAAAATGATTGATATTATAAATATCCAAATAAATGTAAATTGAGACTTTTGATGAATTAAACTAACTTTTTAGGATGATATGACATGTATAGGTTATTTTAATAAAATTTATTCGAAGTGATAAAGTTATTATGGATATCAAAAAAATCAAATACTAAATAGGGTAATAAATGTACATAATTGAGTTTTAAAATCAAATATTATATTATTAATAGATATAGTATTCCTAAAAATATAAGGATCATCAAAAATAACTATATAAGGTTATATATATTAATAATTAACCACATGGTATTCACTTGGCTTGTTATAGTATGTTTATTAACCATAAAATATGAAAATACAAAGAGACCTGGTAAATGTCAAACTATTTATCTAAAAGTTAATTCTATATGATAAAGTTAATATAATGACCTAAAACTATATAAAACCCATTTATTGAGAGTTTTTTGACCATCCCAATCATATCCTTTAAATAATTAATTTTGGAGCCATTATAAACCACAAATGGTTTTATTACAAAATAATATTTCAAACTTTTCCTAAAGCGACCCTCACCTCTCTTATAAAAGGCCACTTCCACTTTACTTAATTTCACACCTCCAAATCCTTTTGGCTCGTCCATTACCTACCCAAATATCCTCAAATATTTCCTCCCTTAATCTTTGAGACATTATTTTTTTCAAAAATCCAACCTATGTAGCCCTTTTGATCTAATTAGAAGTAGGAACTCAAAGAAGAGTTAAATATTTAATCACCTCTTTCAAGTTCTTTTCTTCTTACACTTCCTTTTTCTTTTTTGTATCCATTATAAAATAATAAATATAGTATCTTATATATACAATGATTTTATTATAAAAATGGTACACCCATATTCATTTTTCAATCCATCCTACAGATGACAAAGTCACCATACGTGCATACGTATGGATTACCGTCTCCACGTCGTGGTGTGGTTTGTTATTCAAACACATCATTATGTGGATGGGTATAATAATGATTATAAATTATGTAAATAATAAATATAACACGTTAATGATTCTGTATATGTTATATAACATACAATTTCATATGATGTTTCCAACAATATAATGATATTTTCGCTCGTTCATACGTACATATTTCCATCTCCACGAACACGATGAGATTTAATTCCCTGTTGTAATAATTCAAATATAATTTTCATTTTATGATTAAAAAAATAATTTTTATGTACTTAATATAAATCTTTATGTGAATAAAAAGAATCAAATCCATAAAAACATGGATTACGTAACCAAGTATGTAAATAAAAACAAATCGGTTAACACTTGAAACGATGATACTACTAAAATATTATTAAAAAAGCAATATTAGAGGATCATATATGATATTATATTTTTGTATATAGTTCTTTTATATATTAATAACAATTATTTTACTATTATAAAAGAGGTTAAATTACCCTTGTCCAAGGAAAAGGTACACGGTATGGGGTTTTCATCTCATTTTTATTCCAGTAAGATTCATGCTATATTTGCAACCACAACATTTTGTGTGGCGTATGTACAACCCATGATTTTATTTTTTACATAATATAGATTAATTTATGGGTATTTACATCATCATTGGATGATACTTATTTCATGGGGTGTATGTTTTGTATGTTACCAAATCGTTAAGGAAATTTCAAATTTCAGTTTCCGCTCATCCTGTTTTACGCAAACTTTATTGATTAAATTACTCCAAGATTATGTTTAAAATAACTATTTATTTATATATGTAGTAATTTTTACACCCCATTGTGTGGATATAAACTTGATACACTCAATCACTGCATTGATAAATTCTCATGTCATTGATAAAAACTTGATAAGAGTGATTTTACATCAATTTATATTCATTGAGTTAAACATGAACTCATTGGTGTTGTTTTTACAAGAATATGTTTGAATGTCCTATGTTCGGTTTACACTAAATATCCAATAATATTTAGTGTATTTATATTTTTTACGGATAATTATGTCATTTATTTATTCTTAATCTAAGGATATAGTGTTTATAATGGAATTTATCTCAACATACATTCCACTGAGACTTCTTTGTTGTTATGCGCCAATTCACTTTTATTTTGTGTGTATACTATAATTTGACATATTATATCATGAAGCCCTTTATTTTGATGATATTATAATGTTTTTATTACCTCTTTTATTTGTATTCAAGCATCTATCATTTGTTTATGAACGTTAAATAAAATATCATTTTAAAATGTTTTAATAATTTATTATTCTAAATATTTCTCATTAATGTCCATGTTTTAAAAATGGGTTTAAGGTTTTATTTATATAGACATTAATGTTTAAAAATTGAAATTCCTTTTAAATGTTTCAATGTGGTATGTGGCACGTTGATTCAAAAATATATTTTAAACAACTTCTTGATAAATAGTGATACATTTAAATGTTTTCATGAAAATGGGATATTTCCCTCAATGATTTTTTACTAGTAATTTTCAACTATGTCAAATCCTTTACGGGATATTATTTTTGATTGAGGTTGATTTATTATGACAGAAATAATCCATACTATATTTGTGGTTTTGTGATATTTTTTATTGTGGATGTGTTATTTTTATACCATTTTACAGATAATGTATTGACATTTCTTATGCTAGTTTTAAAACAAATGTTTATGTTATGTTTAAACCATTTCATATGAGGAATGCATTGAACATAGTATGTTATAGGTGGATCCCACTCATGATCCTCAATGAATTTTTAGGTCTCATGAGACAAACTAGTGTCTTGGCATAAGGACTTGACAAAATCTTATTTGTAGTCTTGGCACAAGGCCTTGACTATGTGGTTATGAAGTATGGAATTATGCATTCCATCACTATGAATGTATCTTTTGATATTGCAAGTGATTATACGACTAGTAGATTATCCATGTGAATACGTAAATGGAATTATTTGATTTTATATTTTCTATATTATGCAGGTGTTTATGTTTAAAAGGATTTTGTTTTAGTCTTATACATTTCCATAAATATTTATGCTTATTTATAAAATATTCCGCTATATTGTTATCATTAATGTGCATCTGATCTCACCCCATTCTGTGATTTATTTTTCCAAGGATGTGAAGATGTATTTTATGGTTTACCTGCAGGGATAGGATAAAGATATAAGTGTATTTAAGAAGGGTACAATATTTTGTGGATGTTTTTATTTCATAATGTAATGTAAAACATATGAATGTATCTTGTACTTCCAAGGATACTAAACAAATCGGCATTTCGGGACATGATTCCTTATATCATACAAATGTTATGTAATAACGCACTGACTCTGGGTAAATGGGTTTTGGT
The DNA here is from genome assembly GCA_963277665.1 of Viscum album. Taxonomy (NCBI): domain Eukaryota; kingdom Viridiplantae; phylum Streptophyta; class Magnoliopsida; order Santalales; family Viscaceae; genus Viscum; species Viscum album. The sequence continues at coordinate 480,516,148 of OY728133.1, forward strand.
TGTTACAGTTTGTATCACATAAAGTTTAGTACATACCATGGAATCTAGATTTATAAAAAATCTTATTTGAAAACATTACCCTAAGATTGACTTTGAGGATTAGTTTATAATAACTTTCTAAAATTTTGGTACTGTAGATATTTTTTGAGTTTTCCAGGAAATGCATCCCTGTGTGGATATGAGAAAGTAGTGATAGCTTTGGAACATATGTACCTAGGGGTAAAACCCAAAAACACCGCTTTGAGCTAGACTCGAACGAAAACTGGTGAACGACAATGCACCTTGCTGCACACTTTATTACGACACTCCATTGGGATATGATTTTGATAATTCAAATTTTCATTGCAAACCAATTTGAAGGATTTTAATATAATATGAGAATAAATAACCTTGGTTATTTCTAAGTTATATTATTTCGAAAATAAAGTGTTATGATGTTATCAAAATTATTTTATGACTCACACTATGATTTCTTATTTTAGTCAATGGTTGTATACCAATGAATTCATAGTAACATTGAAAATAATGTACAATGTGGAAAAGACGGTGGAAATGAGAAAATAAATGTATTTATGATAGGTGTAAAAGATATTATGTTCATTCCAAATATGTTTTCCAAAAATATGTTCAACAATATATACATTAACTAACACTCAGACTCAACAAAGAAGAGAATGATGGTGAATAATAAGAACACCAGCATTGGAGACCATAGAGAAAAGAAATCTCAATTTCCATCATGTAAGAAATGTTGAAGAAGACACCTAGGAATGTGTCTCAATGGAAAAAATAAATGCTTTATGTGTGGGAAAGTTGGACATAATGTAAATAATTTCTGAGGAAAAATGAAGAATACTATAGAAGAAAAAAATGATCCCATGAATCCATTTAGACTCATTTTCTGTAAATGTAGGGGAACTGGGAATTACCCAAGTGAATTCCCTATTCTATAGGATAACATCTTGGTAAAGGAAGAAACCTTGTAGAAATTAATGGATGGTGAAATGTATAAATGTGTTAGTGCTCTTTATTGATGGGATTATATTGAATGAATTTTCTCTTATATGTATAACCCTATAGTTTTTATGTGAAAATTCTATTTTAGTATGAATTGTATTTTCTATTGATGATATAGTCATACATAACCATTTGGGTTTATATGATCCTTGAATTTGAGTCAATTAAAAGATATGAAATTTGCGGATTAAAATGTGAGGTATGGGATAACATTTGTGGTGAAATTATTTTATAGTTAGTTTAATGAATTTTTCTCATTTTGGGGATTTTATCAAATATTGTTTTTGAAAAAGGAAAACACGAAGACTGTGGGACAACCCGTCGTGTTGGAAAAAGCTGTGGGAATTGAACCCACAACAAGAGTACGATGGGATTTATCACCTACCAGTGGAATACTTGAAGTCCCTGGTTAGTGTGACTAATTTTTTAAGTTAAATGATTTTATTGATCCATAATAAGTTTATTTTTGGTCTTATGTATTATCTAATAGATATCCTTTGTATAGGAAAATCATTTGGTGATTAAGTGATGAATGTTATTTTGGATGATGTTTGATCTGTTGGGAACACTGTATGCCTATGAAAAATATAATTTTATGGGATTCCATTTGAGGAGTAATGGTGGATTCTTATATATGCTTTTATTGTGGATTTGTAATGATTTGGGTTATTTAAAGAAATTATTAAACTATCATTGAGAATATGTAATTAGGTTAATAACTTTTATGTATGTTACTTTAAGAGTAGTCCGTGTTATTTGGAGAAAAAAGTTAACATGGAAGACTACATAATAAAATTCTTCTATGTTTTGGGTTTCAATATTAGTTTGGATTATATTGAAAGATTTTAAGGACAATTGTTTATTTAATGGTATTTATATAACTTTGGGAATTGTTGGTTTAATTTTAGAATTTAAGATTTGTATTTATTTCTCTAAAGGATTATCCTTTTTGGGGATCATTTGATCATGCACTAACAATTTTGATTTTGGTTAATCTCTAAATATAAGGTAAATAAATATAGATTATCCTTTATGGGTTATGCAATTCTTTAGATTTTGATTCTCATTCTTTAGGTGTGAGCAAGACATATTGAATAGTCATCAATTGAAAAAAAATATGAGTTAGTTGTAAAAATTTATTAAAGGATGAAACTCTACTTAAAATGTATGTACATACCCTTATGTTCTTAGTCAATATCATAAATAAATTCCTCAACTTTATGAAGTAGAACATAAAACAAAAAATGTTATCTGTTTACTTTTCCTACTATGAAACAAATGAATGTTTATACCATCACAAGTTTGTTGTTTTCTTGTTGTTAACATTATCATGATCATGTTTTCTATCACTCTCAACCATAATGTGAAACTTAGTTTACCTTCCATTATCCACATTTTCCTTCATGGAATCCTAGTATGGCTTATCTCAGGTGACCTTTGTACTTCTCTTTATTTTTTTTATGAGATAGTTTTTTTGACTCTTTTTCCTATGTGGGACATTCAATGAAGTTCCCAAGACCAAATTTAAAATTGAAAGGACGTAATTTCCAAATGGGGGAAATATGTAACACCCCAGGATTTCATAGTAAGTTATTTTCTTTAATGTAATTCAATATATTACACTACACGCAACACCGAGTTCGAGCGCACCATGACTTACCAAACTAGCCGTTCAAAAGAAATTATGAATAGTATTAACTAAATTTTGAATTTTATATACTCCATATAATCTTAGAATACATATTATGTGTTTTTTAGACATAATATAAGACCAAATTCATTTTTCAGATAAAAGAATTATTTTTCAAAAAATGCAATTTTATAACCTTTTAATTGAAAACCATTTTAAAACCAATATTTGACACTTTTATATATTCAATTTTCTAAAATTAAGTTCTTCATTAGAATATAGACATAAAATTTTTTTGGACAAATTTTTTGATACTTTTCTGTTAACTTTCATATTTTGATGAATACTAGAAAATACTAAATTTTAATTGAAATCAACTTTTTTAATTGAAATATTTTATATTGTTAAATTATGTATTTGAATTGTTTGAAAGTATAATTAGATTATATTTTTATCATTTAATTCAATTTAGGTCATTATATGTAATTTCACATTTAAATTTTACATAAACACATGTCAATCTTTTGATAGTTTTTACTTTTAAAAAACCTGCATTTCAGTTTTGACAATTGGAATTAATTGTAAATTAAATAATTAAACTTCTAGGTTTTGAATTTTTTAAAATAGAATTCATATTTGAAATCGGAAAATCAAAATTATCTTAGGGTAAATTTTTGGTATTTGTCTGAAAACATTCAATTTTTGATGAATGGTGAATAACACTGCGTTATAGTTTAAAACCGACTTTTTTAAAAAAAATATTTATTTTATTAAATTTATTTTAAGTAAAAATAGATATATAATACCTATAAAAGATCAATTTAATTCATTGGATTCATTTTATAATAAAATTAGATGTATAAAAGTTTATTGAACTTTTTAGCATCTTATACCCACCTCCTAGGAGCATTTGCAAATTTGAATAAAATGTAATTTTACCACTTCTGTGAGTTGAATTTCAAAAATACAAGAGACACGGTTAATATCCGTTTGTAAAATTTTGTTCAATAAGATGATAATAATTTTTCTGAATAGTAACTTTTGATTTTTATTACCACATTTAAACGTAAATAGGGTAATTAAGGGTAAAAATGATTTCATAATGACCTTAACACATTTTTTAATTCTATTGGATAAGTATAATGTGACCAAAAACAACCTTAGGAATAAAATATGAACCTATTTGGTATCCATTAATTATATTATGACATTTATTATTATTTTATTTGAATAAGAGTTAAAAGAGTTAAATTCAAAGTTTAATAACTAAATCATTTTTAATATAGGGTTACACATAATTTAAATTCAACTAAAAAATTAATTAAAAAGATAAAAATATTTCCTACATAATGGAAATTTTTTAATAATTTTTAGACATTATATAATTTATTTTATTTATGACATAATGATGATGCATCGATTACCTTATTAAAAAAATATTAAAATAATTGATATTAGAAATATCCAAATAAATGTAAATTGAAACTTTTGATGAAGTACACTAATTTTATATGTTAATATTTCATGTTAAGGATAGCAGAATAAATTTTATTTGATTTGATAATGTTTTTATGGCTTTCAAAAAAAATAAAATATTAAATAGTGTCAAAATTGACATAAATGAGTTTTAAAAAAATATTATATTGTTAATGGATATAATATTTCTAAAAATCTATGGTTCAGAAAAATGACTTAGATAATGTTTTCTATAATAATAATGAACCACAAGGGGTTTTCTTGTCCTGTTATAGTACGTTTTATAACCAAATAATATAAAAATACAAAGAAACATTGTAAATGTCACAATATTTAACTAAGAGTTAAATCTAAAAGATAAGGTTATTATGAGGACCTGAACCTATCATAAACCTATTGGTTGAGATTTTTTAGACACATAACCACTTTAAACTTTATATAATTAATTTTTGATCCATTATTACCCAAAAATTGTTTTATTATAAAATAATATTTCAAGCATTTCCTAAAGGGACCCTCACCTCTCTTATAAAAGGGAACCTACCCTTCTCATACTTTTACACCTATAAAGCATTTTGGCTCAGTCCTCCCCTACCCATATACTCTCCGAAATATCCTCCCTTCATCCTAGAAGCCTTAATTTGGTCAGAAATCCATCCTATTGAGCCCTTTTGATCAAATCAAATGGAAGAACCCAAAGAAGAGATAAATATTTCATCCCCTCTTTCAAGTTCTTTTCTTCTTCCACATCATCATTATTTTTTTGTTTCCATTATAAATTAATAACTCTAGTATCTTCTATATACATTGAGGTTATTATTAAAATGTTACAACCATATTCATTATTCTATCCATCATATAAATGAAAAAGTCACCATGCGTGCGTACGTATTGATTATCGTATCCACGTTGTGGTGTAGTTTGTTATTAAAAAACTTCATTATTTGGATGGGTGTTATAGTGTGTATATCTGATATAAATAATAAATATAACATGTTAATTATTCTGTATATATGATATACCATAAAATTATGTATTATTTCTTAATCAATATAATCATATTGTCGCTCGTGTGAAGGTACGAATTATCGTCTCCACAAACATGATGAGATTCATTCCCCATCGTAATAAATCAAGAATAATTTAAGTTTTATGATTGAATATAATTTTTAAAATCCTAATAACATTATGGATATGAATAAAATACATCCTATCCATAACAAACATGGCTTATGTAACTGAGTATATAAAAGAAAATCGGTATGTTAACACCCGAAACAATGATACTACTAATATATTATTAACAAAGAAATATTATAGAATCATATATGATATCATATTTATGTATATAGTTCTCATATAATATAATAAAAATGATTTAACTATTATAATAGTGGTTAAAATACTCTAAATCATGGAAATGTACATGGTAAGGGGTTTTCATCTCACATTTATTCCCCTGAGATTCATGCTATACTTTCCACTACAACCTTTTGGTGTGGTATGAACTACCCATGATTGTATTTTTTGCATAATATAAATTAATTTATGGGTATTTAAATCATCATTATATGACCCTTCTTTCATTGGTTGTATGTTTTGTATGTTACCAAATCGGTAAGGAAATTTCAAATTTCAATTTCCAGTCATTCGGTTTTACGCAAACATGATAGATTACATTACTCCATGGTTATGTGTAAAATCACTATTTATTTACATATTTAGTAATTTCCACTCACTTTTTTGTTGATATAAATTTTATACACACAATCACTATATTGATAAAATCTCATTTCATCTATATAAACATGATAAGAATAATGTTAACTCAATTTCTATTCATGGAGTGAAACATCAAAGTCCTTGGTTTAGTTTTTACACGAGTATGTGTGAATGTACTCTGATTGATTTACACTAAATATTATATCATATTGAGTGTATTTTTATATGTCACACATAATTACTTCATTGATTTATCCATAACATAAAGATACAGTCTTTATAAAGGAATTCATCTCAACGTAAATTCCATTAAGACTTCTTTGTTGTTATGATATAATTGACTTTTATTTTTTGTATATAATGTACTTTGACATTGTATATTTTGAATCCATTTATTCTCATGATATTAAATACTCTTAATTTCCTCAGTTATTTTTATTCAAGTGACTCTTATTTAGTTAGGAACCCTATCTGAAATATCATTTCAAAATGTTTTAAAAATCTATTATTCTAAATCATTCTCATTAATGTACATGTTATAAAAATGTTTTTATGTTTATATTTATATATAAATTATATATTTAAAATTCAAATTCATTTTAAAAGTTTCAAAGTGGTAAGGGACACTTTTATTCAAAAATCGATTTTATACAACTTCTTGATAAATAGTGATAATTTTAAAAGTTTTCTTGAAAAATGGATATTTCAATAAATGATTTTTACTGGTCATTTTCTTCTTTGTCAACATCCTTTACGAGATATTATTCATGATTATGGTTGATTTATTATGATACAAATCTATCATCCATTATTGATGGTTTTGTGATATGTTTGACTATGGATGTGTTATTTTTATACCATTCATGGTTTATAGATGGAATATTGACATTTGGTATTATAGTCTCAATATGAATGATTTTGTTATGTTTAAACCTTTTCATAGGAAGAGCGAATTGGACTTAGTAAGTGACGTTTGGATCCCGCTATATCACCTCGATGCATCGGTAGGTCTCATGAGAAAAACTATTGTCTTAGCACAAGGCCTTGAAAAAATATTAATTGTAATTTTGTCACAAGGCCATGACTATGTGGTTATGAAGTCTGGAATTAGGCATTCCATAATTATGAAAGTAGATGTTGATGTTTCATGTGATTATTACACTAGTAGAATATTCATGTGAATAAGTAAATTCCATTATTTTATTTTATCATTTATATATTATGATGATGTTTAAGTTTAAAAGGATTCTATATTCTTATACATTACCTTAAATGTTTATACTTAATTATAAAAGTTTCTGCTATATTTTTATCCTTACTGAGAATCTGATATCACCCATTTCTATGTTCTATTTCATCCAGGATGTGAAGAAGTATTTTTTGGTAGACAAACATGGATTGGATAACGATATAAGATTGTTTATTATGGGGAAAAATTTTTGTTGTTATTTTTATTTCATAATGAAATGTTAATATTATGAATGTATCCATTACTTCTAAGGCTAATAAACTGATAAGTCTTTTGAGACATGATTCCTTGTATAATTCAAATGATATGTAATAATGAAAAAACACGGGGTAAATGGGGTCGGGGCGTTACAGTATAAAGAAATAATTATTTTTTTATCATAAAAAAATATCCCCATTGTAACATTAGTGGTTATTAGCATTAATTATTTTAGATCATTTGAAATAATTAATGTGGAAAATATAATTTTCAGCCTGAAAATAACATAATAAAAAATATAATTCATGATATATTGTGTAAATATATTCCTTTTAAAATAACATTTTAATATTACTGAGGAATATTTAAACCAAATAATGATTAGGATTTTTGGAAAATCTATTCATGTTTTAAAAAATATATATAATAAATTTTTTAATCACTTGGTAAATGGAGTCAAATGTCAACCATGAGGAAAATTATTAAAAATATCCTTGTTAAAAAATTTTAAGTAAGATCTAATACAATTTGAAATTGCATTAGTAAAAAAATTATTTCTTTATTATAATTTTTTAACACATTTTTTATAATATAAATATGAAAATGAAACAATCGAAATCGAAATGAGTGTTCAAAATTTCTATCATATACACAATACATTCTCACGATTAATCGAAAATTAATGCAGAAATTTAAAATAAATCCATTAAAACAGATTCATAATAAGATTAAGATAAATGATATTTATTACAAGAAAATATGTTCCCATGATTCCCCACCCCTAGGGACCTTTAACATGGACAATTCTGAAAAGAAAACATTCTATAACATAAAGCCTTTTCTATATTCGTATCTTTTCAATAATAATCCACTTGATATAGTAATGTAAAATGAAAATTTTAATGTCCTTTAAATAATTATATTCATGATCTAACATGTCAATGTCCTAGAATATACACCTCATAAAATAATATTGGTGAAAGTATTCCCCAAAGAAAAAGAATATGAGATAAATTTCCCTTAAAATATCGTTTCTTTATAATTAATAACAAAAATGTGTATTGATTATTTTTAAACATTTTATATTTATAAAAAAGAAAAAATTCAGAATAAATCAATACATAAATTAATTCACACATAATCTTATAATTTCAATGTCAATGAACCAGTGTCATAACAGAACGAATGGAAATTGTGGCAATAATCCATTTAGAACATGATAAGGTTATAGTAAAATTACCTTAAAATAAATACTTAAAAGTCGAACATAAAATATTATGAATTATGAATTATTAATTATATAAAATTTAAAATGGAATTATATAAACATAAAAAATATATTAGCTTTGTAACATTAATATATTTCTCAATGATAAAAAATCTAGTTGAATTTCGTTACATCGAGTGTGACTCATCACATATGCTCATTTTCAACCTAACAAATTAACTCAAGTAAATTATTTATATTTTAATAACATTATTCAATTTTATTATAACTATTATTTCTTTGATTACCATTTTATAAACAATTACATAAACATTTATGTTTACATGATAGTTTTTTACTGTATTTCGTTCATAATCCAGATTGGACTTCACTCGATTAAATATGGTCAAAGTGGGAAGTAATACATCGTCTTGAGAATATTAATCATGAAATAATTATAATAATTATTTTTAAATTATACTTTAAAATCCATCTATTTAATAGGGTTATGAAAATTCTCATGTTACAAAATGGATACAGCTGGTCTTTTGTATGCATGAGTAACATTTCCATTTTTAAAAATAATTATAGAAAACGGGTATGAATTATTACATAGTTTAATAAATATAATTATATAATTAATATAATACTAATTATTTTAATATACTTATATATATCATCTATTTGACGTTGTGATGAATAATAAATCACATCTGTTTGTGGAGGTGGTAGTCCACTCATATGCCACAATAACAATATCAATTTTAATGAATTGAATAGTAAAAATGTAGATGATATATTAAACAATAAAAATGATAAATATGTAACAAATATAATATATATATATATATATATTAAATAAATCTATTAAACAATCCATGAGATGTCATCATGGAAGATGAGTTGCATCGGTTCGAATAAAGGTACTCTACCATACACACCAATGATGAATTTGGTCGCATTTCATGGATTTTTGAGATAGATAAATGATATTACATTATAATATTTAAATATTAATATATTAGTGATTATTATCTTTCTATATCATCATCGTTATTTTATATTTTAATAATGTGGAAGATGAAATAAAACAAAAATTCAGGGTTAATAATTTTACGTCTTCTTAGGAAAAACTCATTTTCATTAATACTTAATAACTATAATGTTTGAAATGTTAAATTATAAGGACTATGGATGTTGTGTAGTAATTTATGTAAGGGATTTTTGAATAATTATATACACCACTATGTTTTTATTTGTGAAAAAATTAGAATATGTGGTTCCCTTTAATGAGAGATGGGAGGTGAACTTCTTTAAATTCATGAACTATTAAATTAAAATAAATTAACTATGATGAAGAATGGCTAAAAATTTAATTATTCAAAGAATATATGATTATTATTTTAAATCCTCTCATACAAAATAATTAACATGTCTTGATAACAATTTTACACTTGTATTTTGGTTGTATCCCTTGTTAAACCCTTTTCACACATACCATGAAAAAAAATCTTTACTATTTGATGGTTATGAAAATTACTATAAATTATCAAACAGAAAATAAATGGGACATGTATGGTATTTTAAATATTATACTAATCAATTGGTTGAAGATAGAATATTTAGGAATTTTATATCACTTAATGAAATGTCATATTAGTAAAATATCATTAATTCAAATTTTAGAACTATTCTTTGAAATTAAATACTATTAAATTGTTATACAAATTAAATTTAAATAATATATTTTAAAATATACCTAAATGTAATTAGAATCTGTACCATTTTTGGTTCACAATAATTAAGCCGCATTATATAAAAATTTATAATTTTAATATCATTTATTTTTTTCCAATAATTGTATAGTTATTGGGTAAGCATTTTGTAATAATTTAAATCAATTATTTATTAATTAATATTTAAATATTAATTAACATGAATAATTTAAATAATTTTATTGTCCAAATACTATTTACTGTTTAACATGTCCTCTGGTTATCCCATTGTTAAAAATATTATAGTTATTCCAAATAAGAGTGTGTGATTTTTAAAATTTCATGACATACAATATTATATGTATTTCATAATGTTGTATATAATATTAATAATAGGTAATTAAATTGTTATGTAATAGTATTTATATATAAATAATAATATTTAATGGGTAGTTATTGCCCGGTGTTGTGCATCACGTACTATGTAGAACACATTATTCTTATAAAATATTAAGATATAAAAATGATACTAATATAAATAAAAATATATTTTAAATAAATAAAATATAATCAGAATAAAACCATAAGAATTTATTTTTAATACCATTTATAATATCCATGGTAATTCTTTTTCACCTTTATCCCATATTTTTTAGATTTTAGTGAAATATTTTGGATTTTATTACAGTGTTGTGTACCATGTCATGAAACATCTATATGTTGAATAAATTTGACGATGAAAATATTCCATAATACTAGGAATTATGATATCATACCATGATCTATGTTGTCTCTAGGATATTAAATGGACATGATGGATTTGAAAATTTTAGAAAGCTTGATAATTTTTGGGATATCCATTGACTACTTTCTTGAATTCCAATGGTGTAGAACTATATGAAACATATCTAAATTATATATTTTTGTTGGTTGATTTTGAATTTTGAAAAGTAGTTATTTTTTGAATTTTAAATTCAAATTATGAGGATATATAAGAGATACTTGTGAGGATTTAAAAATATATTAAAAGAATACAATATAAAAAAAAGATAATGTGGGATATTGTGTTGGGGGAGAAGAAAAAAATCTCAAAAATTATGGTTTTACATATCATTTTTAATAAAGATGAATTTATATTTAGTAATATAAATATACTAAAGATATATTCTATTAATAGGATTTATTGTGTGAAAAAATATATTTGAAATTATGATCATATAAGAAAACATATTGATCGTATATAAATTCAAGTAGAAAATGAAATATAGATCTGTGAATTATAATGGAAAGGGCTGGTTTATGTAAGTTAGTAAGAATACATTGAATATAATTCCTATACGAGATTTAATATATATGGAGAGAATTGATTTTTCATGTGTGATCAAAATTCTAATAGAAAATTCACATCTTTTTTAACAATTAGTTTTTCATATCTAGTGATTATTTGAATTATGCACCTGCAGTATATGAAAGAATCTATTTATAGATAATTATTCTAATCATATCAATAATTTTATTATTCTATAATTAAACATCTTGTAAATAAAAAAATATCCACATGTTTATAAACAAATATATATAACCCTATTGAATCTATAAAACAATATGAGGAATAATTCATGGACTTAGGAGGAGTAATAAGATTATCCAAACTATTTTTTTCATGCTACAAAGGTAATGATTATTATGACATTAAACATATTTCCCATATATGCTCCTTATATGCGTACTAGTTCTAGTAAACCTAGTAAAATAGTTGTGGCTATGACTTTAATAAATTATTTACATATTTATAACACTTATATTAGATGAATTTGATAACGAAATTTTAATGAATTGTTAAATAAGTTTCCTTTACATAAAGGGAACATGATCCATATGAAAATATCCGATGTCAAAATATTTATTTTCTCCATCATAATGATTCACCCACCTCAGATATTGTTTTGTTATAACACAAATTGATTGTATATTTATTTATAATTATAATGTAATATTAAAATTTTAAATACGCTGAAATTGTTTTCATATAATTGGAAAGGAAATTGAGATATGATAATGGTTATTATAAAAAAATAATGAAAATAAATTTATATAATATGATATAGTATATTTATAATGATTTAATTATTGAGTAAAAAATAACATGTCTGATGCAATAAACTGTTATATTTGAACATAATGAGTTATATACTATTTATAATCACAAATGAAAACACTATTATTATTTATCTACATAAATTATAATTTTTTCAATATTTTTTTCAAAAAGGACCCCTGGTTATCAATAATCCTAGTAATTATCCATTATAAACTAATCCTAAAATTCATGTCTATACTTAGAAAATTAATAAATATATTTTCATTAATGTTTCGTATATGTTGGTGGGGTTTTAATAATAATAGAAAAAAATCCCCAAATCTTATAAGATCAAAATGTTAAGGGTTATTTTCTTTTAAGGTGTAATAAACCATAATCTACATATTTCATTTGACATTATATTATATATATTTATTCTTATAATTTCCAATGTAGTAAATATAATGAAAATTTTATATTTATATTTAAATATGAATATAAAATTTTTATATTATTTAAATATTATTTAGTTTATATGTTCTTATGGTCCTTTAATGGTCAGTTTTTTCTATCTAAAAACAATGAAATTATATGATAATCATTTCCAACCATCATTTTTTTATTTTATAACAACTGGATAAATATGGAAAAAATTAATTTTTTTTCTTCTAGAATGATAAAATTTATATTCAAATGATTTAGAGAAACAAATAATTTTTTTATTGATTATATTGTATATAATTATTCAATAGTAAAACATATATTTTGAAAATTAGATATATGCTTATATTTCTTTAACCACAGAACATAAAATAATTACATATATATTATAAATATTTTACCTCAGAATTTAAATATATAAGTAACTAATGGTGTTATAATATGGTTTTGATCATGATGGAAAATTGATCATGGAACATTTCTAGAAAAACCTTATAATTGGATAATAAATATATATATATATATTAAATGACTAAAAAATACCTAAAAATAGAAAAAAATTAAAAAAAATATTTCATTCTAGGATAAAAATTATTTTATAGTAAAATATTATTAAATTAATCATGGTTATATAGAATGTTATATTTTATTTTTTAAAACTCAGATGTTGATGTAAGGGTTCTCTTTATCAACATATTATATTTGATTTATGTTACATCTTTGTTGAATATATTATTTTAGGTCATATATTTTTCATCTAATGAATTTCCCTTAGTTCTTTTCTATTGTGTTGGGGGGATTTAAATAACTCTTTATAGTTCCATCTTGGATTAATTCTTACTCAACCCATTAAACAATTCAGAAGTGGTTATCATTTCAATTCAATTATCATTTACTTGAGTTTATTTTTTCAAATTTATATCTATTTTCATTATTCTAATTATGATTTCATTTATTAATTTTCATTATTATATATTTATACTTTATTACTATTTTCATTTATTTTTTTGACATTTCCAACTTCATTCATCTTGATTAATTTTCTGTCATGATAGTTTGGAACTTTATAAAACATATTATTATTTTTTACTGAGTCACCTATTTTCTTCTTATAAATTTATTTTTTATTAATTATAAAATCTTGCATTCATATGTCACACATTAATTTTAAAATATTATTATGTGAGTATTAGTTAGAATATTATATAAACCATAAATAAATTAGTTAATTTTTTTCACATGAGGTGTTATGTATAGAATAAGAGAATTTCGACTAAACAATCAACATAATTATGCCGTATAACATTGAATTGAATTATAATTATTTTTTATTATTATATTTTATTACACAATCACTACATGAAACAGATTAATTTTTTTCTTGATTTTTTGTTGAGCCATGTGATCTTACTAACATTCATATTGATTCATCATTCCATGATTCTGTATACATATCCCCTCCTTATACAATTATTTCACCGATTTTAATTTCATGTATATGTTAAATGGATCATATTTAATATTAATATTAAATGAATTATATATGTTTTTTGGTGGAATAATAAATAATTTTTAATATTATAATATTTTATAATGTTGTAATATTTATATATTGTTAGAATATTCTAATCTTTATGAGCATGAGGTGTGTAATAGTATTATAGTTAATATATGAATTTATAAATAAGTAATATAAAATCATGTATTTAATTTATGGTTCATTATATATGGTGCTTCAGGAAATGTTTTTTATGATTCCTTGTGGCGGTGCGAGATGAGATATAGGTTATTTTAGTTGAGATTATTTATACTTGGTCATACAAAATGAGTTATTTCCTGATTATATATCTATCATGATTCATAATTTACATCCTTATTTCATAAATATATGATTTATTGAATTTGATCGAGTTAATCATTTATTGGGGATATGTTTATTATATCAATATCATTATAATTTCATTAGATGTCTCAAAGAACACACATATGTTTTAAATTTTCAAAATATTAGTATATTTTATCATATGAGAAAGAATCCTCACATAAATATATTATATTAAAGTCACATGAGGGTTTTTAGACAATGGGGGATATCCTACCATGTCAATTTTATTCACTCTATACCAATTTATGTTTTGGATTCAAATTTTTTCACTGAAAATAATATATATTTTAATGATTGATTGACATATTCTATGAATATATCTCATGTATCATAGAGTATAGCTATTTCAGTGCGACTAATGATTCATCCCGAGTTGTTGTTAAAATGAACATAATTTAGTTTATGTATTTGTGATATAGTTTTCGTATAGACTACTATTTTCACGTATGAGTTTGTTATATGTTCTTGGATATATAATAATTTTCATATAGGTTTTAAATTTAATTTTCATCATTTTATAGAGATTTTTGGAAATATAGTTTTTAATCATAATTCATTTTCCAACATTATGACATATGGAACATATAGTTGTTTAATAACTAAATAAATATATAAATTATTTATATCCCCACGGTTTCGAAAAATATATAGATATCATTACTTAATGAACATTATTTACCAATGATAATTTTCATCTCCCTCCAATTAATTAAGAACAAATTTAAGATCAGTTATGATAAAGTTTCAGAATTGGGTAGTCATGTTTAGTTCATTTTAAAGATGAAAATATTTTAAAATATATGGAATCTTATTGAAATGATATGAAACAGGGGTTGAAATATATTTATATAAATATTCAATTTATTTATAAAAAATTAATTCACACCCATGTATATTTAATAAATTCAAATAGAGGATATATTAATTTGTTATTAAGGATATTTTTGGGAATTTTCATGATTTAATTGGAATCTTATAAAAAATATTAAATAATTAAATAAAACAATAATTATTTTTTTTCATTCTCTTATTTAATTAAAATAAACTAACACTGATTTAAGAGATCATTACAACTAAGAAAATTCACCAATAATGTGATATTAGGTTAAATATAATGTTTCATTTTTTTATCACGGTTGTTGTGAACAACTGAAAACATAAGGGATGAGTTAGATTGATTCTAGTATTATATTATCTAAAAAAACCATTCTTTTATTGAGAATTTGATAAACATTTTTATCATTTTCTCAATACGTTAAACATACTATTGGTGAATTAGAATTTTTCTCAACTACATAAGTGATTATTAATATTTTTTCACATTAGAACACACCATCACTGACTATAAAATGTTACAAAAATATTTATTTTTTCAATGGTTTATTTGAAAAACATATAACCCAATAATTATATAATCTCATACTATATATTATGAATTTTTAATACTAGGTTGTAATATTTTATTCATTATAACAATATCTATTGAATTTTAGGGCCCCATTTAAATAATTAAATAGAACCTTTAAGTAAATTATGATGATCATTATATTTTAGAATGAAATTGGTAAACAATTATGGTATTATATGCCTTATATGGGTGTAAAAAAGTAGTTTGGTCCATGAAGAGTAAATATTTGGGATCATACGTGGGATTTCATGGGATCAAGTAATTTACATGACCGTAAACAATCTCCTGGGCCAATTCCTAAGGATCATATAGGATGTTTCAAGAGAAAAGGGATTTCATTGGTAATTTTATAGTCATGAAAGACCACAAAACTACGTTAGGAAAAAAACCTAAAATCTCCCATGATATGTTAGTGTAAGATTGATTTTCTGGATTTCATATCATATTTTTCCCTATAAGTTTAATGTTTTAACTAATATGGTGATTTTTTCATTTTAAATTCCATAAAATATTATTTCCCTTTATTCTTCATTAATTATGTGTGTTTATATATAAAAAACCCGCTATATCCCCTTCCCTCCTATTGTTATTGTTTTATATCAAGGGAAACACTATGTTCATAGAGTATGGGTTTTTTTTAAATTAAAGGATTAACTATAAGATTTTTAATTTAGGGATTTAATATACCTAGGTAGAACTTAAAATCTTTTTATGTGTCATGGTATTATGGTATAACATGATTTGTGGTAGGTGGGTTCCCATATTCACTAAAAATATATAGTTCTTATGGAATTTTCCTAGATTTAATTTTCTCATATTTATATTTAAAAATGATTTTTTATTATAATTATTTTTAAAATAAAATGGTTTTTTATGTTCTTGTTTTTAGTCAGCACAATGTTTGGGTTTTTCTGGTGTGTGGGTGTTTTATAGAAAATATATTTTATTGTATACTTTCTTTGAATATTAAATCATTGAATTTTGTTTCTATGGGTAGTGATTTGGAATTGTTTCTACACATGGAATTGATTTTTTATTTTGGGTTATAATTTATCATGGTATTCAATGGTTCATATTGGTTAGGTGATTGGTTTCTTCTTTTAGGGATTGAAAATGAGTAACAAGAACCTTTATCTTCCCTAGGTTACAAACATATTTATATTTTATTAAATACTGTGTAACCCCTAATGGAAGAGTTATTTTTTGATGTTATGAGACACATAATGAGAATAAAAGTGTCTAGGGTGATTTGGATTACAAAACATAATCTAGGCTTACTGCACTGCAACTCCCCTTTCGGTGTAGAGACACTATCGAAGAAATGCATGAGGAAGTGTTACATCCCATTACAGTGTTTTAGGAATTACCCTTTTCCTTCAAATTTTCTCTTTAATTGGGTGCATCTTGGGATTCCTATGGATGGATATAATTTGATATAGAAAATAACATAATTTTCATGGATATATGTGAATTTGAATTAAAATTATTTTGTTATAAATCTTTTAATAGCTTTTATTTGTTCACCCCATGTTCAGAGAATGCCTAATTTGTTATGGGGATATTGTGTAATTATATAGGGTTTTTATATGTACAAGTATATTACATAACAAGTAAATATTTTACACAATGGGAACTTCATTTTCAAACACAAGTTGTGAACATGGTTCACAATGTGTAATTAATACACACCGTTTCGGAGCTTCACATTGTGTATGTGTTAAAAATTAGTTTTTATTAAAAATGAAACATGTTTTTTAGCTTATGTGATCATCATGGATTACATGCTATCAAAATTTCATGAAAATAATTTTATAGCGTTTCCAAGATAAAATGTTTTTACATTCATCTACAAATAATTTTTCTCTTAACATAGAAGGTTTCTTCAGTGATTTAGGTTGTCCCAAATTTTTCCGTATTGATTTGTTATAAATAGGGTCACTGATGTGGTTGAATTGCATCTCTCTAGGTGAGTAATCCTTTCTTCTTCTTCGTTTATTTTAATGAGGTAGTCCCAATACATTGTGTTATCATATTTTCTAATCATTTATTATATTTTCTTTTGTTTCTCTCATGATTTTCAATCATTATTATGTTCCATCTTGTCGGTGGATCCCATTGTAGGCCTTTGTAACCCATGTTTTGAAGTAGGTAACTTCATCTTTAACCTATGTTAAATGAATTATATTCATACTATTTTTATAAATTTATTTATAAATAAATTCTACATGATTATTTATTATGTGTAAATGGATATTCACAAAAGTTTGTTTTCCCTAAATTCTGTAAATTCCAAAATAGTTATTTTAAATCTTAGAAATTATTTATAAAATGCATCACATTTGAATACTTCTATATTTAGGTGGATGTTTTAGCTTATGGTAATCGTCTAGATTTCTATCATGGTATTTTATCATGTGGATTTACAATTCTCCCTAGGCTCGTTATTCTAGGGACATGTTCTTGACATTGTTGGGGAGTTCACACATGGGGTGTTCCTCTAATCCTTATACATGTGTTCTAGGGACTATTTTTCACTAGACATTTTGTGTAGTATGAGTAGTCTAATACCATGACTAGTTTATTTCCATTTCTTTATTTACAAATTACTGTATTTTTACAACATTCTATTTGTATTGCCTTGTATTTTTACAAATGTATCTTCAGTATTCATGATTTTGATAGTGATTAACGATAATTGATATTATTCTTGATATTGACATACCATTAGTTCCTTTGAAATTATTTGGAAAATGGATAATATTTACCATCATATTGATAAAACATATTTACTGTTTACCATGGAATATATTATTTCAAATATGCATACATGTTTTATTTTAATAGTGGCTTATTATGGAAAACCGTAGTGAGAACCCACCGATCTTGTTAGATCACTTCCTATGTACCCCTTCGATGATTATTTGGGATGGTTATGTTATTTGATATAGGTAATTCCAAAGTGTTGCAGTAAGGTAGTGAGTTTTCTAATAAGATGAGTATGGGTAGTAGGGGGGTGATATATTGGGGCTTCCCTTATGTTTTCACATGAATTAGAAGTTTTGTTTCCATTTTCCATTGAAGTTTGGACATTTAATTAGAGATTTTCAATATATTGAGTTGTTTGGGTTCCACTTTTTTTATTTATGGGAAACAAAATTCTTATAATGTTTTTTATTTTATCAACACTTATTTTTCATCTTGTTTTCTCATGTTATCATGTATCATTCCCTTTGGTTTTTTTGATTCCCAAGATCTACTTCCCTACCCGTGGGGAACGGAAACCCCATTTGGTATTATGACAGTCGTTTTAGAGGGTATTTTGGAACATTAATTTGTGTTTAGTTTGAATTGTGGTCTATCCTCATGGTGCCTTATCTTGGGACATCTGGTAGATAAGATAAAGTATTTTCAGTACTTTAGAGGTATATTTCATTGAGTTTATATCTATATCAATCCATGAGGAGACTCGTGTTACTATGGGACGTGGGTATTGACTCTTCTATTTTTTGTTTCGTTGTTAATCAATGTTTTTTCTTATGGGTATTCAACATTGAATTGAAATTGTAATGTGTTCTTGTAGTTTCTCTTGACTCGTTGTGAAAAATTAATCCTTCATTGTGTGTTCTGTGAGTTCATCTGGTTTAGGTAGCTGAGGATCATCAATGTAATCCTATGATGGATCAGAACATTATCTAAGTTATCGTACGAGTAGTCCGTGTTCTGGATCAGAATGTAAAACTTGTTTAAAATACATTCGTTGAGGTACAACCAGAAACAATGGGAGGGAAGCAATGATCATGATAGTTCTAATAGGATATTCCATCATCCATTAAAGGGAATTAATGATCCTCAAGAGGTGTATTACTATATATACAATTTGAATCAGTACCTTGACTTCTTGAATATATATGAGAGTATCATGGTGATGTGTATGGAATTTTAAATTATGTTCCCCAGTAAGAGGTACTTGGATTCCATGATACAGGATAATAAGCATGTGGGCCTAGACTAGAATGGTTTCAAGACTCTCTTATTCTAGTATCAATGTCTAGTGTTTCTAATGACATAAAAACCTATATATTTTATTTCTGTAAAACATGGAGATAATCCAATGTATCTATAAACAAATTGGTTTGCTAAGATGGATTGTTTTACACTATATGCGTTGAAGATATAGAAGCGGAAATATAAGAATTACTAACATGGATAGTGACTGAATATCAGATATTAGTTATTTATTATGAATATTCTGACCTATGAAGATATTGTAGAAAAGGAAATGTTGGTAAAAAATAATATTCCATGAAATTTTGGATCTTTTTCCTCCTTTATTCCCCTATTATATGCTTCATTTATGTGCCAAAAAAATTAAAGTATTGATGCCATTATAAGAGTGTAAGAGATGGTTCTCAATGGTATGCCACCTCAACACCTTCAATATTGCTATTACCATACCTCTAACATGATATCAGTTTTTCATGGTAAGAAACACCCACCATTCATTACCTGCAGTAAAATAATGTGTAATACTATTCAGAATTATGGTAATTTGTAGAAATTCTGTCAGAACATGTCTACCCCTTTATATGGTCTAGTATCGTTAGCTCAAAAGGCTAATGAATCACAATTATTTGCATAAATTACTACAAGAAATATATCAACAGACCCTTTGAGTGATGGACCTTCATGCTTTGGACACATTTCTAGTAGTGGTATATTTAGTCCCAGTAATAGTAATATGTACCATATTTATTACATCCATAGTATGATTTTTTTTTTATTTTATAGTAATGATACCTACTCATTTATATATATATATATAATTTTTTTGACATTCATTACCTTCCAATGAATCTCATTTGCTTTTATGTAGAGTTAATGAAACTTATAGGGAAGAAGAAGGAGTAGGAGTTTAATTTTCCTTATGTGTTATCAATAGATGATACTAATCTGGCCTATTCTTTTCTTGTTCTATATCTCAATTTGTTTGACATCATTATATAGATGTATTGACTTGTTTCTCATCAATAAGAGGTTTATTTTTATCATCGTTGTGTCCCAATTATTATTTATAATTGGATATCCTTGGTGTTCTATGAAGCATGGAATATGTGGTTTGGTGGTGCCTGAACATCCCACCCAAAGCATTAGAGTTTTATGTCTTTAGTTGTAGTTGAGCATGATGACATTTCATATTCCATTGATCTTACCACCATTGATTGGGGTTTACGATAAATTTTTCAAGATGATTTTTTTAGGAATCCAATTGAAACATTGGTATATTTAATGAATGACATGGTTCTATGGTTATAAATGATATCAATACATTATAATTTTATGTAATTAGTGGAGCTAAAAGAGATCAAGATTCGGTTGGGTGACCTTGTGAATTAGGGGGGTTTCCCCTATTTTTTCACCATGTGTAGAACTAGTGTTCTTTACCAAGAAGGAATATTGTTCACTTTGATTATGTGTGTAATGTTATAAGATGAAGTGTGCAATAGTTAAGAACGTGTATCCTTTTCCTTGGAAGGTTTATTTTTCTGATCAGTTATAGGGGAAAAGTTGGTTTCAAATATTGATATTCAGTCATGTTTCCATCATCTCAATGTCAAGGAGTGTGATATACTATAGACATATTTTAACAGAAGTCATGTCCATTGTTAATAGTTTGTGATGTTTTTTTCGACTGACTAACACACCCCTGGGTTTCATTAATTTTACGAATCTTATATTCCATTTGTATATCATCAATTTTTTGTAGTGTTCATAGATTACATTTTGAGTTACTAATGATCCGAGCATTGTCATGAGAGCCAACTGCATTTTTTTTAGAAATCCTGATAAGTCTCTATTTATTTGGAAATATTTTTAAATGACATTTCTTGATACATGATGTGAATTTCATTGGAAAATTAATTTATAAGCAGCGACTCTTAGTAATTACAGAGAAGTTATAGTTTTGATTTTTATGTGATGGTCCAAAAAAAATTATTTGAATTCTGGATTTTATTTGGTCTTAATAATTTATATGTATTGTTCTTCAAGGACTCCTCAATCTTGCCATCATGATTGACATATCATTCATGAAAATGGTTTAAATTAATTTGGGATTCAATGTTTTACTATTTTTGATAAAATTAAAGGAAATATGAATTCACCTCTTATTTTCATCGTAAATTATCTCGATATGGGGAATGTGGTTTTCTATAATTTATATTGAACTATTTTGGGTTGTGTCATCATGTATGATATTCATTTTGTATCACACAGTTATCTATATCCTAGACTGCATGAGTAGAACTACCCCACTCCGGATTTAGAGGATGTCATAGTTACACATATTCCTAAGTGTTGGTGTAATTATATTTTTGTGGGATGATTAATAATCCTTGTTGACCATTAAATATTGATTACATAATTTCTCAAAAGAACATGAATGTTAGACCATGGTGGGGGTTCAAATACCTTCATACATTTGAGTTCAATAAAACCTGCACCCATGGTAAGGGGAATGTCATTGTAAATTATATTAGTATAAAATTATTCTCATAATATGTTTTGGAATCTAAGTTAGAGTGGAACCTTTTGTGTATTTTCCTCAGTTTCATGTAGATACTAAAGAGGATGTTTATGGTTTTTCATTGATAAATGTTTTGTTATAATCATATCTCCTTGATTATATTCTACAAATTCATTATTAGTATTTTATGTTCATATTCTCAAATGGCCCGCAAGACTTTATTTATTATTGATTTTGATAATCCACCTTTCAAGGTGTGAGGTAAAACCTATAAATGGCTCGTAGGCATAAGTATTACATTTGCCACATGCCTTAGAATAATTCATTGCATGTAGGATCCAAACATTAATTACAACCCAAACTAACTATTTAGAACATCCCCTCCCCAATATGTTCATCATGAAATCAACTCTCAACCATCACATGGTGGTTTGTCTAGGATTTTTTGTGTCTGCACAAACTTGTCGTAAAGGCAGAATCCATACCCTCACATTATTGCAATCTATTTAGCTTCTGCTATAGTGAAAGCTCCTTTCCCATCATCCTTATAGTGCATGTTCCTTGTAGGATGCTATGTTTTCATCTAAACTATAGGTGGCTCGATGTCCTTGAGGTGGCCCGAATTCCCTACCCACCCGAAGGACTGGGTGGCCCCAAGGCCTTAAAGGACTCGGGGTCCAAATCGGTAGGCCAAAGACCAAACAGGGGAATAGTCCCAGCTTCTACAATGCCTAACAGTACCTGGTACAGTTTCCACTATAGCACTACTACAATTCACAATACAGTACCTTCTATAGTACTTCTACAGTATGCCAGGAAATATGCCTCCTCCAGGATTTGATCTTGGGATTCTTGGATGCACTTAAAGAGTCCTCACTATCCGGGTTGAGGCTCATGTTATTATGTTCATATGAATTTATGAAAACCTATTTCATGTGAAGCCCATTTTTTATTGTATTGTTTCATCAAATGGTATACTCCATTCTGGGGATTGATTTATTATACCATCATCAATATGTATTTCTATTTGTTTTTATTATAATATTTATTCATGGATTTCCATCCATGAATATTGAATATGAATTATGACATGAAATGAAGATGTTGTTGGCTTGTTTTGAATCATGACATTACTAATAATGTGTCCTATTATTAAACCTTCTAGTAGATATAGATAGATCACATTAAACCTTCATGTTATCTTTATCTTCTTTCTATTCTTATTTGGAAATGGGAGGTGGTTTCCATTAGTATTGTTTTAAAATTACCATGGAATACCCAATGGAGTAAAATTATCTTCATGGTGACTAAACAATGGAAAAAATATTCCCATTTAATTCTGATCAAAGACACAAAAAATGATGATGTTCTGGGTATGTTGTAAGTTCATGATGATGTCAGGATACATCTTTTTCCATCAGATGATGGTTTATAAAGGGATGTTATGTTTTCTTTGGCGTTCTATAGGAATCCCAATGAGGTTATGGGAACATAGGTCTGATTTAAAATAGCTTAACATCCACAGAAGATTATTCAATCCAAGAATGCTACTCATATTCTGTAGGATATTTTCTATACTTTTGTATTAGATTTTAGTGGATCTCAAGATATTAAAATGGGACAGGTTGAGATTTTTTTTATAAAAAAATTTATCAGTCATCAAAATAAATGTATCCTTATGGGGATTTTTATGGCTGCCCATGAAATTCACCACATTGTTGGGTAGAGGTGGGTGATTCATATTTGGTTGGACCAAGGTTTTTTCACGATCCATCCATGAGGTTTCATGATATATTTCAGGATATTTTTTCACAATAGATTCATCATAAATCTTATTCAAATAAATTATCTCATCCTTTGGAGTACTCTATAGGTTACCAAGTTTTCTAGAATGGTTCTCCCTGGTTGGGTCACCGTAAAAATGGAATATAGGTATTTATGGCTCTACAATATGATGAACCAATTGAGTTCATTATGTAGCCTTGGTAGGTTACTTATCCATTTTAATTTTCATTTCATTTGTCAAGAATTAATGTTTTTTGTCAACATATCAATGCTTAAAAAATATCATCCCAATCCCTATTATGTTTTGAGTTTGGTGGATAATGAGTTATAGTAAGACATTTATTTTTTTAAAGGCCTATTAAGATCATTAAAACTCATGTGAAATAATTTTATGGGATGTATATATCATTTTTCATTGATTTATGGAGACACAAATCATATTATCATGAGACATAAAAGCATGAGTCATTGCTGAGGGACAATCAATATCAACTCTTTACCCGACATCATTCTTCCACATCACATCGTGGTGATAAAAATTATTATGGTGGAAAGTTATTAACATCTCGTTACTATCTTTTTAGTATTTCCCTTTACCATCAATGATTTCATTTTCAAATGGGTGTGTCTTGGGATTCCCAATGATGAGGATAATTTTATAAGGAAACATACCTAAGGTTTGGGCATGTATAATCTTTTTAATTAATGTAGTTAGGGAATAAATTAATTAATTTTTTTTGGGATTCTCCCCAATTTTGGAGAGCACACAAGTTGGTTTTGGGTATTTTATCAAAATCAATGCATTCTGATTTTTCTTAGGAGAATACTCAGTCTGTTAATAGCACAGAAAATATATAATTGCTAACCAAAGAAAATTCGTGAACTTGGTTAACATGGCGAATGTAGTACACCCCATTTAGAAGTTACAGAACATGTAATTTTTAGTGATTATTTTTTAATAAAAATGTGATAGTATTTTTATATTATGTTATCTATATGGAATAGAGGATGTGTAAAGGGATTACACATCATGTAAAGGTATTTGAAAATGTCTTTTAGTGTTCTACCAAGCTGAAATGCTGTTACATTCTTCCACAAACACTTTTGAATCTTGAACTAAAAGGCTTCTCCAGTGAATTTAGGAGTCTTTATTTGATATGGGTTTATTCATTCAGTATTGGATCATCATTGTGGTTGGAATCAATATCTAAAGTTGAGTAACCTGTTTTACTTTTTTTGTTGTAACACAATTTAATTTCATTATCAGATCTATTGATCCATTGTGACGTTTCCTTTTGTTCCACATTATGAACCATTATCATTTTTCTCTTCATTCTTGGTGGTATATGCTATTTTGGGAATGTGTGTCCTATGTTTTTTAGGTAGGTGGTTCCATCTCTAGCATGTGTTTGACAAATTGTATTGCTCTTATTTTTTTTAAATTGATTTATAAATGAATATGGAATGATTGTTTTTTGGGTAAATGGATTTTTTGAAAATGGGTTTTCTGGGGTTTTGGTAAATGGAAAATTGTTTATTTTCCAATAATTGACATAATTTTTAAAATAAATCTCATATTAATCCTTTGGTACAAAGGAAGAAGGTTTAATATCGGTCCATATTCTATATAGACAATGATAGGTTAGTAATTGGGTTTGTACTCTACTACTTATTACTATTTGTAAGGGATATGTTCTTGAAATTTTTGGAGGTTCACTATTGGAGTGTTCCACTAATCCATAGTACTCAGTTCAACGGTATTTTTTTAATAGTCATTTATTGTGGTATGATTAGAATTATAGCCTAACATATTGAGTTCTTTGACATTATTTAGATATTATTTGATTTCATCATCCATAAATTCATGCTGTCTTGTATTTCTGTTATTTTGGATATGGTGTATATTCATTTTTTAATAAATTACCATGAAAAATTATACTAGTAATTTAGACACCTTACTTTATTTTGGAATTGTTAGAAAAATGAAAAATATTTACCATGTATTAGATAAAACTACATTAATTATTATCATGTCATTTTTTATTAAAAATTAGAAAAAAAATATTTATTTGTATAGAGACGTGTTATAGAAAAACTGGGTGGGAAACCACTGACCATATTGGCTCACACCCAGTGTATCCCTTCAGCAGTTCATGGACATGGTAATGTGTATCAATTTAAATAATTATAAGGCATCATAGGGAAGTGGATAGTTTTTTGTTCAGTTGAGTATGAGTAGTTTATAGTAGGATAGTGGGGATTTTCACAAGATATCACAAGGTGTATCAGTGCTTATTCTAGTTTCCTTTTTTTCATGGACACATATATGGTCATTATAGTTTCTGTTAGGTGTTTGGTGTCCATTGTCTATTTACAATATGGAATATATATTTTATTCATTACTGCCTCTTTTATCTAAATATATGTTACATGTTATTTCTTTAGGTTTGGAGAAATTATTCAATCTAATTATTATGTGATTCTTGAGTCCTAGTCCCCCACCTCTAGGGAGTGGTATGTCCCTTCCATTATGTGATGGGTCAATTCAGGTACTAGTTTGACATGGTATTCTTCTCGGTTCGTGATAGAAAGAGTTATTTTATTTGCATGGGGGTCATTGGCTTGCCAGTGTCCTTATGTGATGTTTTTTATTAGGTTTACCCTATATATTTTCTTAGGTATATCCCTTATTCCATTATGCATATTTCTCAATATTTTATATATAAGTGATGATTCAGAGTTAGATGTATCAGTATGACTTTCGATACTCCTTTATTATTTATTTTAGTTTCAAAAAATGATCTCCCCTATTTTATCTAAAATGAAATTTTTTGTAAATTTTTCTATTTTTAAATGTTTTACTACTTTTGGAAAAACAAAATGCATGTAGAAGAGGTGTAGTCTATTCAATGGATAATGTTGATTATTGAGAAACATTTACTCATTTTCTTTCTTTAATTAAATGTTTATGTATTAGATGGTATAATCATTTTGATGAACGACACCCTTAATTTTAAATTGTATGTCCAAATATTATTTGGATTTACATTGTTGATCAGATCTTAAAATAAATTATTGTGTGGATAATTTCATATATTTATGTTTTATTTACATTAATATATTTATTAATATTTATTATTGTGTATTTGTAAATAATCATATCTTCATTAAATACTAAATTTATATTTTATATTATTTATTGATAAAGGATTTCTATAAATTTATTATTATAATACTTTTCCTAAATTATATTTAGGTTTCCTTCTTGGATTTCTTAAAAAACGTAATAAAAGTTTCATTTTGAGTTCTTAATAGGACACTAATCCTAGTATCCCCATGCTAGTGTCTAATTTTTTTACATTATCATGGGATAGAAATAAATACATCAAAAATGAATGAATATATTAGTGGACATGGTAAACTAGATACAAACATGATTCACATTTTAAATTTGAATGCACAAATTAGAATTTTTTTTAAGATTATCATTATTATATCTTTTTTATCCTAGAATATTATTCATTGATCACTTTCTAGATTTTGGGAAAATGAAAAAATATGGGAGATCTCGAATTCCAAGTAATGGGTTTTTAAATAATAGACCATCATTATTAAAAATTAATTATCATTAAGTAATAATCAATACAGAAAGGTAAATTTCTTTCCTTTCGTCCCATTTAATCAATGACTTGAATATCATTATTATATAAGCAATATTTAATACAGTTTTTTCACAACTAAATAAAAATAATATTTCATCAATAACATTACGATTATAAATATATAAGAGATAATCAATATGGTAACGTAATATGCGATTATATTTTCAATTTAGTTGATAAACTATGAATAAAAATTAATTCATAAAAAATATTAAAGTGAAAATATCATGACTAATATTAAATGAATTCATCATGAATGAAATGATTAATTATTATATTTCATGATCCAAGACATCATTAAACCTCTACTATAAAGATTATTCAAAAAATAGTTTAAAAATGATTGGAAGGTAAATAGTAGAAAACCATTTTACTAAGGATAACAAGTGGATTTTTCAATTGAGACTAGCAAAGATTGAGGAGATATTTATAAAAATGATACATCAGTATATTTATGTAAAATAACTACTCACCTATTTAATAATCAATTTAATTCAAGAAAAAATATTCCTTATTAACAAAACTCCATATTGAGTAATTAATTTGAATTAACAACAATTTCCCCATTCAATTATATAAATTTCAATGAAATATACCATGTGAATAATTGATAAACTATTTATTTTATAAATACATCCATGATAAATAATATATACATTTAGCGGAATTTAATTTCTAATAATGCATTAAGTGTTAATATTTACATGAAAAGTGAATGTTTATAAAATTAATAAACAATTATAATTCCAGTATATTCTATGGCCAAACATATCAGAAACCATATAGATAAATAATATGGGTGGTATTAATAAAATATATACATAGTTTATCAAAATTAAAATAATTATTTATTTTCATTGATGAAATAAATAAAATAAAAATTTCATTAAAACATTAATTAGGAATATAATGATTCCATATTGAAAATATTTTTTAATAGAATTAATAAAAACATTTCAAAAACTAACATCTTCGAAAATAATATTTTAATGATATAATTAAATATTTTAAACATTGAGTGACCATATAAAATTAAATTTCATTCTTTTTGTACACATTAAAACAAATATTTATTTAACAAAACTCTAGAAAATTAAAACCGGCCATTATTGGAAAATTAATTTAATATTATTTTAGAAACATTCTATAAAAATTAAAAATTGGGAAAATTAATTATAATAACCCATTTTTATATTTTCAAAAATATTTTTGAAAATTTATTTGGATTACATTAATTTGGAAGGAAATCATTTTCGAAGGAAGAGAGAAATGGAGTCAAATTTTCATAAATACATCTTAATAAAAAAAATTTGATGGAAAAAAATGTCGAAAAAATAGAGTCATTACATGAATAAATAATAAATAAATAGTGGAGAAAAAAATTTAAAGTGGCTTATTATCCGATGATCTAATAATTTCCTTGAATTAAAATTCAAGCATAAACAATCTGGAATAAAATGATTATTAGATTAACACTATTGGAAATATCAAAAATTTAAGTGAGAATTAATTCATGAATAAATTATGTGTTACAAATGTAAATAAATATAAATAATATATAAATAAAACATAATATAATGAAATATCATTATACACCCAATCATATAATATCAAAGACATAAAAGAAGTAATATATCCCATGAAAATGATAATGTGTTTTAAAATTATTTAACATTCAATATTTTTAAATTAATATATACTTGGTTCAAATAATTAAAAATGAATACTAAAATACCATAAATTATTATGGAATAAAGATATATCATTTCATATGGGAATAATATACATTATATAAATGAATTTTATTGCATAACATTTATATATACCTTATTTAAGGGTAATTGAGATGATGCTCCTACCATCATGCTTGTTTTATGTAGAACATGATATTAATTATAGTATAATGGGTGAATTCATTCTATTAATTTATTTCATAACAATATTGATATTAATATTATCATATATGATACTCAAATAACATTTTAACACCATATTTTTAGTAATATTAATTTATTTTCATTATTTGTGGTGGTAATTTCTTTATTTTATCATGAATGTTTTTCATTAATGTAATAGTTCTAGAGAATATTATATATTTAATTAATCATGATAATTATATTAAATTTTTAAACATCATATTAATTCTTTATAGAAAATTTTAATATTATTATTTAAATTTGATCGTATAGAAGGAATCACATCTGTTCGGTGATATGGTAGGTCCTCCGTATACATGATAGACATTATGTTCTCTTGATAGGGGAAAGGGTAGCTAAATATGTGATATATAAATTATATGCACTAAATATTTGTTTATATCACATATATTAAATATATTTATTCTTATTACCTTCCATGTAAGACGTATAGGAAAAATGAATCACATCGCTTCACGAAGTGGTAGTATATTGTACACATGATCAACATTATGGTATTTTAAACAGAATTGAATTTATGAAGCTATAATTAATATTAATATTAAAAAAATACAATAATTTAATAAATACCATATACATATATCAAATATAAAATTTTATGCATCCAAGAAAGTTATTGATGGAAAAAAAATGACATCAGATAAAATTTAATGGAAGAGGAGATAGATATAAGTCATTTACATAACATAATAACGTGTTAATATATATGAGATACTGATTTTATTATATAATCATTATTTAAAAATAATTTATGGATACAGAATAATAATGAAAATTAAAATGCTTGTTTAAGAATAATTACTCTTCTATGGAAAAATTATTCAAATTTTCACAAATAACCTTCCTTTTATGGGTTAATTATATAAAAAATGCCTATGAGTCTTTTAGGTTACATGGGGAGTTATTTAAGAAGGTCAAGTAAAATTAATTTCTTTGGGGTTGTGAAGAAGGGAAGATAGGGGTGTCTTTTTATATGTGGGGAAGAGGAAAAATGCTGAATTTTTTTATACAATAATAAGCACCAACATTTTTCTAATGATAAAAGGATCCAAAATTGGTCAGTCATGAAACATAGTGCTAATAAGGTCAATATATTTTTCAATAAAATGGTCAGTGGAAATGTATTATGTCATTTTTAATCCTTCAATTTTTATTTTATGAATATGTGAACCTATTTTTACATTGAAAATGGTAATAAATTTTTCAATGTGTCAAATTATCAATTTATTGTATTTAAAATTCATATGAATTAATTTAAAGACCAGGTAGGGAGGCGACGTTTTATTTTGAGGCATGAGGTTCCCAGATTGATTGTTTTTCAAATATTAAAATATTATGTATAACAAGATCATTTTTCCAAAAAAAGTGGACTAACATATATATGGTTGTCTGGATCAAAAATAAGAGGTAGCCTTTGAATTTAGAAGGGAATTTTAACCTTATGAGTGCCATAACATTGGTAGGTGCATGATGTTTATGAAAGTTTTATCATGAGAGGAAAATGGATAAAATAATTTAGTAAAATTGTTTTTATTCACCTCATTGATACAATGACCATGAATCATAAAAAGTATCATTACATTGAGATATAGAGTTGGCCTCTTAATCTCAGAATCTATAGAGAGCCACTGAGGAG
The DNA here is from genome assembly GCA_963277665.1 of Viscum album. Taxonomy (NCBI): domain Eukaryota; kingdom Viridiplantae; phylum Streptophyta; class Magnoliopsida; order Santalales; family Viscaceae; genus Viscum; species Viscum album. The sequence goes on from OY728133.1 coordinate 480,547,719, forward strand.
AAACTCAGAATAATTCCTATAAACAAATGGTGACAGGACATGGATTAATGATCAATAAAAAATAGATTCGATGAATCATTCCAACAATAATGATGTATTGATATTTCATTATCAGTGACATATCTGAATCGACGAAGGACTTGTTTTTAAATTATTATTTTTCCCATTATGGATTTCTTCAGCAAATAGAGACGAATCAATAAAAAGAATATCACTCTGATTGATCATTATATAGGATGAGTTATTTTTTAGGGTTTATCACAAGATTAATCTTTTAATTGTTGGTTTTGATTATTCATTCTAAATTAGAAGGTCCTATATCGACAATAATATTGATTAAGGATCATTCCCCGTGATTGTGTTAGTTCTTTTCTCCACTGATTCAACATTCTTGATGGTATTGTTCATTGTCACCAAGGTTTTAGTTTTCCTTGAAGGACAATTGTTTCGCATTCCATTTGTGGAGGAGTGATATGAAATCATACATTTGAATTCCGTATGAATCATTGGGTCTATAGTTTTGGTTGGGGCAGAAGATCAAATAATGGTTCACATCAATTTCAAATTCATCGGTGTGTCACAAAAAATTGAGATGATAGCATTTTCCGAGCAGATTGGAGGCATGAATATTGTTGATTTAGTGATGGAATGACTTAATGACCATGTATATTGAGTTTTATGGAAATCAAACCACCATAATTGAAGCTATAGTATCATCCAGAGGGACTAAGAGGAAGAATATGGGTTCTGGAAAAAACCGATTCACTTGGAATGTAGTCATTGGCTACATGATATATATCCGCCATGAACGATCAGTGTGTACCAGACAGAGTACACATACACGGGGTGGAGTACACATGTTTCTTATACAATGGGTAGTCCCCCACATGGAATTTTCTATACTATGTACATGGGATTCCCCGTGTACTGGTACATAGGCAGAGATACATGGGTTAACACCATGTATTGGAATATTATAGGAGTATATAGAAGGACATTGGAGAAACGGTCAAGGAATGAGACCCATTCAAATGCCATGTACTCTTCAACAAAACTTGCTTTGAATGACATAGACCATTTACATGAGAAGTACTCGGGGTTAAGGGACATGTCATGTACACTTAATACATGTTGTGTACCCCGTTTTCAAATTTCATGAGTCTCTTATCCACCATATCTTGGAAATTTTTTAGGGTTCATTCCCTCTGTTGTTTACCTAATGGTTGGTATGGGATTTGTTTTTTTCTAAACCTAAGACTATAATCCCTTCAGTAGGATAGTCGGATGGTGTTTTGGGAATCCATATGAGATACCCGAAAGGAGATCTTATATTATTATTCATTCCATAGGTGGAGTTTTTAGTATCGGCATGACCAAGACTATGCAATAACTGATCATATACTTTGAAATTTAATCTAGATTGAGTTTTTGGTATCACCCCATGTCCCTAGTTGTGATCCTAATTAATTTATTGTATCTATTTGGAATATCATCTTGTTCATTCTCTTGATGAGGCCAGATGACCATTACCTCTTGAATAGATTTCACAAGTGCTATCATACTCATGAGTGTGTTCTCTTGGATGAGTTGTTCATGGAATATTAAATTTGGAATTCTAATTAGTTATAATTTTGTTTCATCCTCTATAATGTGTGTTGTGGATAGAGTACATCTGGATATTATTGTTATATATATAATAGAAATATATCTTTCTATAGATAATTTTACATCCCATTTTTTGTATTTCCTTGTCAGTTAGGGTTTTCTAACAGAGTACTGTCATACTGAACACTACACAGGATTTTCCAGAACATTTTATTACTTTTCAAATGAATGAAATTTTGATTAAGTCATAGGCTGGTTAGGACCAGATGTTTCTTTGTGAAACTGTACAGACTGAGGCGTGTTCATGTGGTTTTAGAAAAAATTCCTAGTACCTTTACATAAAGGTTGTACTTTTTTATAGACTCCATGTGGTGGGAAAGTATTTATCCCTATTTAAATTTCATTACATTATATCATACACCAGTTATTGTGTTTATATGTATGCATGCTATGTTTATATAGTGGTTCTTATGTTTCATAATTTTGTGGGAATACAAATGTGTGTGTCTGTAAATATACATAGTCAATGCATCCCATGTTAGTGATATACCTAATCATTTCATGTCACCACCCAATGGCCTATTGGAGGTTGTTTTGGAGATTTGTAGCACATTCCCCACTCGGATGGGTCATGAAGGAGTTTAATAAGAGTGGTTGGTCATAATTTTTGAAAAGGATTCTGTATGGAAACAAAAATTGCTCATGCATCATATAAAAATTGGTTGTGGTTTCCATGCCCTTTATGAGTCAACTCTCTATACATGGTCATTATTCATTGTATATCTTGTTTACTTTTAAGATTCCTCTATGATGCATAATTTCTAGGATTCAATAACTGGATTATGAAAATGACACCCTTAGGGTTAAGATATTGATACATGGACCAGTTCTCGAGGTGTTACCTATAGGTGGTGAACTATCAATATTTCCACATGAAGTGAATCATGTGGTACCCATAGTACTAGAAGACGAGGTGTTAATAATGAACTAGATTATAGAGTTTCAGAAGTAGATACTCCTTATATTATGAGGATATCCCCACCCACAGGTGGTTGAGGTCTTGATTTAGGTACTAACTAGAGTTTTCTCTCTATTCAGGACACCATTGGACGAGAAGGTTTTCTTGGAATGGATCCTTTATTACGGATTAGCAAGATGGTAGTCGAGTATGGTCACCTAGACATACCATGAGGTGACTCTTTCATTGATAGAGTTTGGTAAACTATGCAGAGATGAGTTTTCAATAGTTACATGATAGTTTATGTGTGTTCAGGATATCATCATCTCAAGAATGGTAGCAGGTCAGTGGCTGATTATTCATACTGTTGCACCAACTTTTTCTTGTACTCAATAGATATGATTCATGATAATTACTTTAGGAATTGTTCATTTGAGAAAGTAATATGAAGAGGCTTCTAATCCAGTGTTATACCTCTATGGATTCCGACTTATACATGGGTTCTTGAGTGGGAGTGGGTGGCTGAAAGAATGTTGGCTGAGAAGATACATCTAATGATTGTTAGAAGAGGGAAAGCAGTGGTTTATAACTAAGAATAATGAATCTGACTTTAGTCTCAGTGACATGGATGTGGGAGACATTTCATGTGGAGGTTACAAGATAGATAATCAATATTTCAAGGCTCACAAGGTTGATCTAGTGAGACTTGAGAGATGTGGTACTATTCATGTGATGGCATAGGACATCTCACTCGAGATTATCTAACCAGCCATGAAAATGACATGGAGACTATGGATGGACAACCAAGGAAGAGATAATGGTTGGATCAGGTAGATAATATGGGTGGAGAATGTGTTAGTAGTGTTATGAGAGTAGCATGATGTGGTCAACAGTTTAACATGTTACCACCACCACCCCTAGGTGGTCCACTCCATGCTTAGGGATCTAGTGGACAGGGGTTGGGATAACTGTTGGAACTCGACTCTTATTAGAAATGTGCTCGAGAAATGATTAAATGTACAATATATATCTTTCTTAATTTATATTAAATACTGATAGTCACATGATATTCCCACTCCCTTATAACCAAAACCATGTACAAGACATGGAGATTCTTTTTGAACAATTTACTCATCCCTTACACTTTGATACTACTAACGGAGAATACTCTTATATAACAGACATATGCTAGTGTCTTGGCCTATCTCATGGTGGTGTAAGTATCTAATTGAATCTCATAGTAGTAGTGTCATGGCCATTCTTCATCATTCTTGATATGTATTGATTATATATAGTTCATGTCGAGATGGACTATTTGAGGAGAATTTAGTGGCGTTTCCATAGTGATGGAACCAGGTTCTCCATAGATTGTGAAAAGGAATACCAAAAATATATGGAATTATTCATACATAAGAGGGTGTAGAGGATTACTCAAAATTTATCTAGCATAACACTTGATATAGTTGATGTTTTGAGTTCTTAATTTCATGTAGTATTGGCGGAGTACCAGGAAGTCTTTATTGAAGATAATACAGGTTAAACACGCTACAAATGAGTTGGCTTATGCATTGATCTAAACCCCTTTATGGAACCGATATCTACCACATCATATTAAAAGAAGATTCATTAGATGAGGGTACAATTTGAGGAATTTTAGATGAAGGGTTTCATGTGACCCAATGTTTTTTCCTAGACATTTGTGGTGTTGTTTTACAATAATGTAGACAAAATATTGAGGTTTTTCGTGGAATATTTGACCTTGAACCTAGTGATCATAAATAATATGTATTCACTGCCAATGATTTAAGACCACTTTTATCATTTAAGAGGGGAAACAGGTTCTCAATGTTTGACCTTAGATCAAGATACCATGAACATTGAGTAAATGATGAGAATATTCTAAAGACTTCAATTTGGGGACTCTATGTTCACTATGAGTACTTGGTGATTTCTTTTATTGTGATAGATTCCCCAGTAGTGTTCATTGGACTCATGAATAGAATATTTTACCCTTATTTAATCTGTTTCATGGTGAAATTCATCAACGATATCGTTCTATAGTCATCATCTGAGGAGGAACACATGAGACACTTAACAATAGTTATGGAAATTCTCTAATAGAAATAAAAATACATAATTATCTTGAAGAGATAGTTCTAGATTCATGTGGTCAACTATCTAGGACACATTATATTATTGGAAGTAGTGGTGGTGGACCTAGCCATGAGTGAGATAGTATTAGCATGTGAGCCACCTATGATCCTAACATATGTGTGGAAGTTCATTGGGTTTGTAGGATATTACTGGAGATTCATATATTATTAATCTTGGATATCAATACCCATGAATTAATTTACAAGAATGATGGAGTCATTCATGTAGGGAGAAAAAGATGAATATTATTTACATTAGTTTAGCTAGAGTTTGATGAGTGCTTGATTCTTGATATTACAAAAGGAGTGTGTAGATTATGTACTGTTCTGCGATGAATACAGAACCAGGCTTGGTTGTGTTTTGATGTAGAAGTATTAAGTGATTTATTATGGTTTATTTCATTTGATACAAAATAAAAAGAACTACACAACTAATTATTTTGAGTTAGTAGATGTAATCATTTCCATGATGATGTGGTGACACTTTCGGATGGGAAATCAGTTTATCATCAACTCTGATAATAGGAGTCTCAATTTTATCATCTCTTAGAAGTATCTCAACACGAGATAGAGTTGATTGCTACAAGTCCTATAACAGTATGACATTAGAAATTTTTATACTCCTCAGAAGGGGAACATAATAGAAGATTCTCTCTGTATGAGATATAGTTCACATATTAAGAAGGAGGTGTTAGAGTAGTTAGTATAATTATAGTTATCCATTGTGGAAGGAGATGGTGCATCTCACCTATAGTTGATGGTTGTCACACCTTCACTGTTACAATGAGTTAGGGGGGAAAAGACTAGAGATACCAACTATGGGACCCTATATCCTTAGATATCGACATAGAAATATTCTTTTGATTTTTCAAAAGGTGGGGGAACATTGTTATTTTCAGAGGATACATGATGGTACCAATGACATTTGGGGGAGAGTTTCTAATATAGTTTCATATGTCTCCTTTGGTAATTTATAAATGTTTGGAAGAGATATACCAAGATCACTGATGTCATTTTTAGTGGCCAAGGATGAAGAATGGTGTTATAGTGTCTGTCTCTTGATGCCTTAGTCGTCAAAAATAATAGGTTGAACACCATGTTCTAGGGGGGTTGGGTTGAACCCCTTTATGTTCCTGACTAAAATTGGGAAAGGGATATCATTGAACATAGTGATGGGATTACCACCTACGGACATGGGGAAAGATTCTATCTGGGTGATCGTTGACTAACTCACCATGTCAGCTAACTTCCTAGCTATATTAGGGTAGAGTTCAGTAGAAATCATGAGAATCATGTACATTCTTGTGATATTTCATCTCCTTGGTGTTCCATCAAATTTTTTTCAGATCATGATTATCACTTTACATCCTAATTTTGAAAGAGATTAATGGATGGGTTTGGGAACTTGTTACACTAGGGAACATCATTTCACTCACAAAAAGATGGCCAAATAGAGTGTACCATTACGGTTCTATAGGAAATGTTGTAAGCTTTCATGATAGATGGTGGATATAGGTGTAAGGATCACTTACCACTATGTGGGTATGCATACAACAAAAACGACCATTCCACCACTAGTATAGAACAATTTTAGGCTTTGTATGGGTGACCTTATAGGTCACCATTTTTTTGAACTATCCTAGGAGAGTCAGCAATCATCTGTACATATATGATGTTCACTACTACATAAAACATAAATATCATCCAAGATCAGATAAAGAATGCACAGGGAAATTGGAAGTCTTAACATGATATGCGGTGAAATCCTTTCTAGTTTGAGAAAGGAGACCATATGTTCCTACGATTTTTATCTCAATGTGGATTAAAAATAATTAACTTGGGTGTAAAGTTATCTTCAGGGTTTACTAGACCATTCTAGATATTACATAGAATTGGTGAAGTTTCATACCTCTCAACTCTACCTCGAAATATATACTGGGTACACAACATCTTACATGTGTCACAACTGAGGAGCTACATGGATGACCCTTCACGTGTTATCGATAGGAGAAAGCATGAAATTAAGGATGGAGAGACTTTTTCATAGTACCCAGTTGAAATTGCATATCGACATAAAAGGTTCTGTTATAGGTGATCAATTCATTTGGTGTGTGTCAAGTTGTATCACTAAAATCCCTTGGAGATCACTTCGAAGCAGGAGGATCATATTCATGCTTAGTACCCACATCTTTTTGAGTAACATTTTTTCGGAAATTTTGGGGATGTAAATACCTATAGTGGAGATAAGTTAATGTCTCTAATTTTTCGTGGGTTATTTTAAATATTATTTGGATTAATTTCAAAATCAGAAGTTTAGATGGTGTGGGATTATGGGTCCTAGGATGACCCAAATAAATGGTATAAAAGTATTAAAATATTAAATATCAAAACCATGGTTTTTTTATAAATGTGTATAAAATTATAAATATGTTCCCATGTTAGGAATGAGAGGGAACCATTGTGTTCAGAATGGTGGTTTTACCCAAGGTGTGACCTATTATTATTTTGAATGGGTCATTTATAAAAAAATTATCATAGGTTTAAAATGGTAAAAAGAATTTAATACAATTATTTTTATTCTTTTTATTGATGCAGAAACAATAAGTCCCCAAATTTTGTTATTGAGATCTAGGGTTAGCCTCATAGCCCAAGAATATTTGGAGAGCCCCTAGATAGAAACTCTAAAAATTATCTGAAAGAAATGGTGACAGAACACAAATCGATGAACAATGAAAAAAAAATTACATATCTTGCAAATTATGATGTAACATTTATAATTCTTTATCATCAACCAATCTGAATCGAGGTTGGTTATTTGTTCCAATTTTTTATATATACTTGATTTATTTGATGAACACAGTCAAATAAATGAATTCATTGGTCCGCAAATTGACCCTTTTGTGGGATAAATTATTTTGAAGGGTTTATCGGGATATTGAACTTATAATTAGTTATTTTTATTATTTTTTTAATGGATGCAATCAATGATCAATTTTAGAATTTATTAAGGTTTATTCCTCTTAATTTGGTCAGTTATTTTATCAGTCGATTAATTGTTCATGGTGGATTTCTTTGTTTTCCGCATGGTTTGACTTTTAGTGGATTGATCTATCTTTGTGAATTTTATTTGTCTCACATTGATAAGAAACTATACATCTGACATCAGTATGAATCGATGGGGGTGTGGTAGTGGTGTTGGAATCTGATTGAAAGATGATTCTTGCAATTTTTTAATTATTCAGTGAATAATGAAGAATGATGAAGATCTAATCATCTGAGCTGATTGAATGCATGAGTCTTATGGATTTAGTGATGGAATGATAGAATGACCTTGTATGGAGAGTTTCATGGAAAACATCCCATTAGAATGCAATCCAAAATATTGACTAAAGTGAGTAGGAGTGGGATGATGGATTCTGGGAAAACATGATACACATAGTGATTATTCCTTTACTACACACCATTTAGACACATTGAAGGACTAATTGTGTTCTTGAAGTAGTAATTGGACTTGGTGTAGTGTACATGTGTTTCCTACATAGTGTGTACTCCAAAACATAGAATGTACAGGTCCATGTACATTGGATTCCCCATGTATTAGTACATAGGCACAGATACACTTGATGAAGTTGTATACAATAACATGGTTGGAGTACATGGGTTTACCCCAGATATAGGGGAATGATGTGTAGTCTCTTGAAATCCCATGATATATTCTACACGACATTGGGTGAATTACACTGCCATTTACACTAGTAGCACATTAGGTGAAGGGAGACAGTGGGTATACATAATACACATCATGTACCCATTTTCTTCATGGCATGAATATCATGTCCATCATATCATATACTAGTTTCTTTAGGGTTAATTCCATTTATACATTCCCTAATGGTTGGTTTGGGATCATTTCCTACTCCTAAGAATACAATTCCTTTTGTGGGACTTTCTGAAAGGATATTTAGAATCCTTATGAGATGCCGAAAATGAGATCTTTTATTCTTTTTTGTGACCTAGGTAGAGTTCCTGGTGTCGACAAAACTAACACTATGTGGGTGCCAATATAATACATAGTTGGATAATATAGATTGAGTTGTTAGTATCAGTACATGACCCTCGATTTGATCCTCATTCATCTATCATATGCTTTTCATACATTCAACATGTTCTTTCTCATGATGAGCCCCGATGAGCTCTACCACTCAAGTGGAAATCATATGTGCTATTACAAGAATGTGTGTGTTCTCTTGGATGAGTGCTCATGGACTCATAACGATGGGATCACGAACTATTATACTATCTTTACAACATACTAAAATAATTTTTGTTTTGGAATGATTATATCTATATATTATTTTTATACGTACTATAGACATATACATGTGTAGAGATGAATGTATATTCCTATGTTTTATTGAGGTGTGTTTTGGGGGTGTCCTTTTATGTATTGTTTTATTCACCCATACATGTAATTTTCCCACAAATGCCATATTTTGAGAAGATGATCGAATTTTTTACAGTGTCCTAGGGAGACCAAGACCAACGGTTCATTATGAGACTGGACATACCGAGGTGTGTTCTTACGACTTTAAACAGAAGTCCAATTACCTTTAATTACAGGTTTGATGTCTTTTTATTGAATCCAAGTAGTGGGATTGTATTTTTACATATTTAATTTACGTTTCCTTTTACCATACTCTGGTTATAGGAATTAGATTTATCCATGCATTGGTTACATAGTGATTTTTACATTTCATCATTTTGTGGCCTTGGATATGTGTGTGTAAAGGTACATAAGAAATGCCTCCCATGTTATTGATATTCTTACTCAGTGATAGTAACCATCCTATGGCCTGTTCGAGGTGGGCATGGGGAGTAACATCAAGTTCATTATCGGGACAGGTCTTGAAAAATTAAATGAGGTCCTGAAACCATGTAGTTTGACCTTTTGGTATGTTTTAGGCTCATAGTAGTCAAGGAAGTATTGGAGTGAGCTTGGAAGGGATTGAATACTAAAAGATAAAATCTATGATAATACATAATTAGTATGTTTTAACTAACATTACTCATAATTCATGACATGTTAGGGATTGTTCATTGGGTGCTTCCTGATTTTCCTTAATTTATAAACAATGGATTTAAGGTGAATTGTTCATTTTAAAGATCATAATCTTGATATGTACATGATGTGTAATATTTGAACACTATTTAAATTCCCAATGTATTGTGGAATAATAATATTATGGGGACATACATTTTTTGAAAAACATAATAATTCTCTTGAATTCCAAGGGATTCAGACTTCACTTTTTGGGGTTTCTTTAATGGTGATCGATCCATTCCTCCCCTTCTTTAATCTATGGAGATCGATAGCGACACAAGGTATCTGATACAAATTTCTATGTGGTTCATCAAAAATATTCCACCAATTTCATATTTCCATTTTATATTTGATAATCTCTTAAAAATTTGATGTGGGTTTCTCGATTTTTTTATCAGAGTTGTTATGTTGTGATGTCCATGTTGGGTGGAACTTCTTATGGGGGAGTATATCATGATATATAATTTCAGACCATTATATTATAGAGAACACAAATTACATTGATGTGAGGGATTAATTTATTCCCTTTTATTAATGTGAAAACACAATTTGATAATTTTTTATCTTTTTGTATTGCAATAGAATGGACCTAACAATAAAAAATCAGATTAATGAAATTTTTTGTGATCGTATGTTGAAGATGTTTTTTCTTGTATCATGGTAATTATTTTCCAAATGATTTTATAGATAATATATATCTAATACATATATTTATATAATATTTTTATCTATAGAGTACCATGCGGTAATTGATAGTGAATTTTTTTTATTTTATTGATAATTTGTTTTCACATGAAAATAAAGAAGTGGAATATTTTAATATGGTTTTTATTATAATAAGATAATGATCTCATTGATTATAGTATGCTTGTTTAATTAAATGTGATATTTAATTTCATTAATATAATTTATTCATAATGTCAATAATGTTTATGATTATTGATAAAACCTCAAATTTCATTATAAATGAGAATGTTTGGAATCTTTAAATCATGATTAAATTAATAATTTTATTAATTTAGTGGCTTTTTATAGCATGCTGACTTTTTCACATATATGGAACCTGTGAATAAGGAATTAGTTAATATAACCTAGAATTATAACTTTTTGTGTGATAATGATAATTTTCAGGAGCAGTGTTTCCTGTCTGCTTGAGAAGTTAATGTTTCATGAGTTTCAAGCCATGAAATATTTTTTATGATTTAAGGGTGAATTAATTTTTTTAGGAACTATTTTTAACTATAGGTTGTGATTTCATGTTCATACTTATTTTTTTGTTCCATAGTTGTGATCTTCTCTATGTGATATGATATTTGTTTGGGTGGCCTAGATGTGATATAAGCCTGATATTGCTTATCCTGGAATGGATGATATGATATGGGCAGTATAAGAAAGATGATATGGATGAATTATATGAAGATATGCATTATGATATGAATTAGGGTGTTTTAGATGTAGTTGGAGGAGATCTAATGAGTTAAAACAGTTTTTACATGTTGAAGTGATATTGTGAGTTGGGATGCTAAATTTTAAATCTGTTTCTTTGATGATGGTCAAATTTCTTGTTTTCATTGAAATTAATTTCTTCAATTCATGAGAAAACTGTGTATTCTAGTGTGCATATTTCAACATTTAGTTTTCAAAATAAAGGATTTACTATAATACATATATTATTGAATGATGAAAATAATGAATGAATACATGTTTCACCAGGGTGGTTAGTTTATGATGGAATGAAAATGATAAAATATATTAATCTTGAGAAAGTATGCTATCATATTGGATTATTCCTAGATGAAATAGACTTTACACTAATGATAGTTAATGTAATATAATGTAAAATGGAATAATGATAATGGTCATTTAATGGTTATTTAATTAATTAGTGGAAAGTAAATGATTAAAAGGAATGAAATAATTAATATAGATAATTAAATGCATGTGTATATATAAGATATCTAGAATTAGAATAGGCAGTAGGGAAACCGTTTGACTTTAGTTGTTGTTTAGTTTAACACTCATTTATTACCATAGTGTGGTTGTGAGCTATATTATGTCCTGAATATTCATTGATTCCATACGCTACCCTAACCATGTCGATTATGGTGAATAACTCCTACCAAACATTGGGATAGTGTTTTATCCAACATCTTCATAGGAGGATGGATGACTTACTACTCAATATAGATCCACAATATTCTCTTGTTTTACTAGTGCGGTAATCGTTTTTAATGTCACCATTTTTTATGTCGGTTATATATAACCAACTTAAAAATCCGCAGTACATGGGTTTTTACGTCAATTATTTTATAACCATGTAAAAAATATGGATTGTAAGTTTTTTACATCGGGTATTTTATAACTGACGTAAAAAAAGAGGTATGTACGAATTTTTTACATCGTTTATAAAATAACTGATGTAAAACACCATGGCATCTGAGGCATTTGTGACGTTGGTTATCAAATAATCGATGTAAAAACCCAACTTGCTGATTTTTGTACGTCGGTTATATTATAAACGATGTAAAAAACCAACACTCGCCAATTTTTACATCGGTTATAAAATAACTGACGTAAAAACTGTGGTTTCACATGTTGTTTTTTTACGTCCGTTATATAATCACCGACGTAAAAAACCAACACATGGATTTTTTTATGTCGGTTATAAAATAACCGACATATAAAATGCATTATCTGATACATTTATAATGTCAAATATTATAATAACTGACGTTATAAATGTAATAAAAATAGTTTATAACATCCGTTATTAAATAACTGATGTTATAAAACATTTAAAAAATTAACACGCCCTGTGGCTTTTCATTTATGATTTTTCGATTGACAGCCCGACGACTCGTCTCTCTCATGCGGAAAACCCTATATCGACTCTTCAATCTCATTTTGTTAAACTCATTTTCCATCATCGTTTATCATCTTTTCTCTCCTCGGATCTATAATCTCCACTCGCAACACTCAGGTAAGCCTCCCACGACATTATTTCGTTCTTTTTTGTTTCCCAGAGAGTCTATATTTACATTTTGTGATTTTATTGATTAAACTAGGAAATATTCTCTCATTTCGAACCCTCTTACCTTGTTTTTCCATAATCATATTATTTATTATAACCAGATCTATTAGATCGATTTGAAATATTCACGTATGCCTCACCTACTCTTATTTCTTTTGTTTTTGTTTCGCGGATGCCCGAAATTGATTGTAATTTTTTTCATTGAAAACTAATGATCTTATTCAGCTATATTACTGCAATTTATATGTAAATCATTGTGATACACCCACTTCGTGTACCAGTGTGATTTATTTTATAATTATATATGTTTTTTCATGGTGGAATGTTTGTTTTGGATCCTTGGTTGTTTATATTTTACGTATCACTATTTGTAGTTCCATAATCTATTTGTGTCGCTTCTTTTCGTGGACTATTATATGTCTTCATATGCTATTAAAACCCGATTCATTGCACAATATAGCATTTTAGACTAGTAGGAGATACAATTCATGGTTCTCATTTTTAATAATGGAATGATACCAAAACTAGTAGCTTGAGGTTAAAATCCCTATATATGCCAAAACTAGTCGCTTGAGGTTAAAATCTCATGCATCTGGGGGCTGTCAAGAGGGTTTCTGGTTGGCTAGGGGGTTGGGGGTTGTCCAGAGGGTTGAGGGCTGTCCAGGGTGTCCATGTAGGTGTGGGGGGGGGGCAGTCCAGGGGTGTGGGGGGGGGGGGGGGGGGTCCAAGTGGGAGGGGTGTCAAAGGTTGTGTGGTGGGGGGGGGGGGCTGTCCAAGTGGGTGGGTGGGGGGGGGGCTGTCCAATGGGTGGGGGCTTGTCCAGAGGTTTTGGGGGGGTTTTCGGGGGGTGGGGGCTATCTAGAGGGTTGGGGGTGTCCAAGGGGGTAGGGGTGAGGGGTGGTGTCCAGGAGGGGTGCAGGGGGGTGTGCTATCGAGAGGGGTGGGGGGATATCCAGGTGGGGCTGTCCAAAGTGGTGGGGGCTATCCAAGGAGGGTCGTGGTGTCCAGGGGTGTCCAAGGGGATGGGGGTGGTGTTTAGAGGGTTCGGGGGGGGGGGGGGGGGGGTTGTCCAGAGGTTCAGGGGGTGTCGAGGGTGTCCATGGAGGTGGTGGGGGGCAGTACAGGGGTGTGGGGGGAGGGGGGTCCAAGGGGGTGGGGGTGACGAAGGGGGTGGGGAGGGGGGCTGTCCAAGGGTGTGGGTGGGTGGGGGGGCTGCTCAAGGGGGTGCATCCTGTCCAGAGGGTTTGGGGGGTTGTCCAGGGGGTGGGGGCTGTCCAAAGGGTTGAGGGGTCACCAGGGGGGTGTCCAAGGGGGTAGGGGGTGGGGTGGTGTCCAGGAGGGGTGGGGGTGCTGTCTATAGGGGTGGGGGCTGTCCAGGGGGTGGGGGTGCCTAGAGGGTTGGGGGCATATCTAGAGGGTTTGGGGGGTTGTCCGGGGGTGGGGTTGTCCAGAGGGTTGGGGGTGTCTAGGGGGTGTCTAATGGGGTAGGGGGTGGGGGTGGTGTCCAGGAGGGGTTGGGGTGCTGTCTAGAGGGGTGGTGGCTGTCTAGGAGGTGGGGGCTGTCCAAAGGGTTGGGGGATGTCAAGAGGGTTGGGGGTTGTCCAGGGGGTTTATAAGGGGGTAGGGGGTGGGGTGGTGTCCATGAGGGGTGGGGGTGCTGTTTAGAGGGGTGGGGCGATTTCCAAGGGGTGGGGGGATGTCCAGAGGGTTGGGGCTGTTCAGAGGGTTGGGGGTTGTCCAGGGGGTGTCCAAGGGGGTAGGGGTGGGGGTGGTGTCGAGGAGTGGTGGGGGTGCTATCTAGAGGGGTGGGGGTGGTGTCTAGAGGGGTGGGGGATTTCAAGGGGGTGGGGGTTGTCTTGAGGGGTGGGGGGCTGTCCAAGGGGGTGGTGGTGCCTAGGGGGTGTCCAATGGGGTGGGGTGGTGATTAGAGGGTTCTGGGGGCTGTCTAGAGGGTTGGGGGTGTCCAAGGTGTCCATTGGAGGCCCGATGGGTTTCATTGATTCAATGGAATTTAAAACTGTTATACCTAACTATGTTTTTTTAAAAATCATATTCAGGCATATTTTTTTAATTACCCATAGATTTGTTTTATATTTCAAAATTTTTTTACATTCAAATTATGATTTTTTTCATATAAACATATATTTGTCTTATCTTAAAAAGATGTATTATTTTGATATTTTCTATAGGTAATAATGAGTCGAAATTGTATTACATCACATCTAATGAGCAATGAATATGAGGAAGGTTTTGATGCATTTTTGGAATTTTCTAAATGAAATGTTCCAAGTGGTAACATTTTTTCCTATCCATGCCTGAAATGTTTGAATGTGAAGAAGTTTAAAATTAGAGAGATAAAAGATCATATGATTTTTTATGGTTTTAATCTAAATTACAGCCCTTGGATTTGGCATGGTGAAACTGGATGGAATGTCACTGATGATGATGATTCGCAAGATGGTAACTCCGATGGAATTGAAGAAATGATTCGTGATATTGCAGCAGAAAAAATTGAGATAGAACCGATAGTTTCACATCTATATGGTGATGCTGAAAAACCATTATATCCTGGTTGTACATATTTTACGGTTTTTTCGGTGGTGTTAAGATTGATGAACCTGAAGGCGAAACATGGATGGAGTGATAGATGTTTTACAGAGCTGCTACAGTTGATGAAAGACATTCTTCCAAAATATAACGATCTTCTAGATTCACATTATAAGGCCAACAAAATGTTATGCCCGATGAAATTGGGGTACAAGAAAATACATGCCTATCCGAATCACTATATTATATATAAGAAGGAGTATGAATTTTTTTCAGAGTGTCCTAAATGTGGGACATCATGGTATAAGGTGAAAGAAAAATCACAGGCTGATGTAGTGATTACAAAGATCCCTTAAAAGGTATTTTGGTATCTTTTTATAATTCATCGTTTAAAACGTTTATTTGCTAATTCACATGATTCAAAAAGGTTAATATGGCATGCAAATGAGTGGTTATGTGATGGAAAAATATGTCATCCTGCTGATTTTCCACAATAGAAGAAAATTGATGAGGAGTATTCTACATTTGGAAATGAAATTAGAAATCTCAGACTAGGGTTGTGCACAGATGGAATGAATCTATACCGAACCCTCAGTATCACATATAGTTCATGGACTATTTCATTGGTAATTTACAACCATTGTCCTGATGTTTGTATGAAGAAAAAATATTTCATGTTCAGTATAATGATCACCGATCCGAAGCAACCCGACAATGATATTGATGATTACCTGTCACCGTTGATTGATGATTTGAAACTTTTATGGGATGAAGGTATTAGGGTGTATGATTCTTATAAAATGGAATATTTTCAACGGCATGCAGTGATTTTGTTCACTATAAATGACTTCATAGCATATAGAAATTTGTTTGGATACAGTGTTAAAGGGCATAAAGCATGTCCAATTTGAGAATAACAGACGGCATATTATCAGTTTCATCATGGGAGGAAAACAGTGTACATGGGTCATCGAACGTTTTTTCCAATGGATCACCCTTATAGAAGACTAAAAAAGTCATTCAATGGCTCACAAGAATTTGATATTGCTCCAAAACCATTATCCCCTAATCTGTATTTTGAGACGGTGGAAAACAATGATGTGACATTGGGAAAGACACAAAAATCTATAAATGATAGACATATTTGGAAGAAAAGGTCAATATATTTTGAGCTACCATATTGGAGATATCATGAAGTTAAACATAATATTGATGTCATGCATGTAGATAAGAATATCTGTGATTGTTTTATTAGAACATTATTATATATTAAAGGAAAGACAAAAGATGGTTTGAATGCTAGATTAGACTTACTATCATTGGAAATATGATTCGAGTTAGCTCCCACTCTTAAAGGAAGACAAAAATTTCTTCCCCGACTTGTCATACATTATTGAAGAGGGAGAAAATTATCTTTTGTCAGTGTCTTAATGATATCAATGTGCCTCAAGGTTAGTCTTCAAATGTAATAAACATTTCTCATTGAAGGACCTGAAGTAGATAGGTATGAAGTCACATGATTGTCGCATCATGATGCAACAAATTCTACCAATTGCATTGCATGGAATATTGCCCATCTGTGTCAGAAAGACTATAATAAAGTTGTCTTATTTTTTAATTCAATTAGTAATAAGGCGATTGATGTGAATTCTTTGAACATTTTCGAAAATGATGCAATTTTTAAACTTTGTCAATTATAAATGTATTTTTCATGACCTTTTTTTGATATAATGATGCATTTAATGATTAATCTGGTTCGAGAAATAAAGCTTTGTGGACTAGTATATCTTCGTTGGATGTATCCTTTTGCAAGGTATATGAAAATATTTATGGGGTATGTTATGAATCCATATCAACCGTAAGCCACCATTATTGAAAAGTATATTTCCGAGGAGGATGCATAGTTTTGTACGAGCTACTTGGCTGCAGCGCAACACATAGGTTTGCCTCCATCTCACCATGAATGAGTTAATAATGAGGGAAAGGGGATTCGTGGCTTGATAGTCAAATCATTGTCAGCAGAACAGATGAAGAATTTAGAATAATTCGTCTTGAATAACATAGATGATGCTCAACCGTATATCACATTGCATATTAGGGAGTTGAAAAAATGTCATCCAAAGAAGAAAGAAATGTAGATTTTGAATGAGCACAGAAAAACTTTTTTTTCATGGGTTAAAAAGACAATTCTTGCTAGATTAGATGTATCAGAGACAATAAAATTGATAGTGGGTGGTCCATCTTTAAATGTGATAACATTGTCCGGTTATGACATTAATGGCTATACATTTCATATGAAAGATCAGGACAACAAAAGTGTATTTCAGAATAGTGGTGTATTGGTGTTTGTAAAAGCAATGCATTTTTCGAGTGCTAAGGACAAAAACCCATTTTCTACATCAAGTGCATATTATGGAATGATTGAAGACATATGGGAGATTGATTACATTAAAATTAAAGTTCATTTTTTTAACTGTAAATGGATAATCGGTAAAAATAGTGTTAGACACGATGAATTTGGAATTACACTAGTTAATCTGAATATATTGGAAGACACAGCTAATTCTTTTATAATGGAAACACATGCAAAAAATTTTTCTATGTAGTAGATCAATTAGATATGAAGTGGGATGTTGTTTTACAAGGGAAAAAACAATATGTTGGTGAGGATGGACTTGATGAAGATGGTGATTTCTGTGAGATCCCAACTTCCATGGAAATATTAATAGAAAATAATGATGAGCGTGTTAAAGACATGGTGTGTGCCATAAGGAACTATCATGATGAATGAATTTGGGAAAACAATCCATTTTTACATTCCTATAATTATTGGTAACATATTTTTATTTCTTGTTTACATTTAATTTTTTTTCAGAAAATGTTAGATATTGTGATTTTTTTCTTTATTAAAACATGTATTAAAACAAAATAAGTATATGTTTTTGTTTGTTTTAAGTTTCTTTATTTTAAATTATCATGTTTACCATTACATGAATTATATATCTATTATTTTTGTTCAGTGACAACTTCTTTTCCATGTTTACCAGGTTTACAATGCTTACCATGTTTACCATCTTGATGATCATGACCATCTTTACCATTGTTTAACATTATTACCATATTAACAATGTTTACTATTACGTAACTTAGTACAATTTTATATTTTCTGATTACATTAGTATTAATATATTTGAATTTCTATATTTGTGAACTAAAGTTTGTTTTTTTGATATGATGGATAATGACAGATCATTCAGTTGATCTACCACATGATTCTTGAGATGAGCATATTGGTCATACCTCTAGGGAGGAACATTCATATTCTCCTCTTGATGTTCCCCAATATTCCTCATGTGCTCATATTACGACAAAGAGTTCAAGAGTTGGTAAACGTGGATGGACACGTTTACCAAAATTAGCACTTTACTGTACACCGGATCAGAGGATACTCATTGTGTATGATGATTATGATATTCCTAGAGGTCCAAATGAAAAATATTTAAATAGTTTTGTATCAACTTAGGCTCAGATAAAAATAATCATTTTGTATGATGACTGGAGAAGTGTGGATAAAGCGATAATCTCGCAATTTTTGGAGACGATTTTGGTAAGATCTTTTTCTATTGTTTGACTATTCATTTAATGTTTCTAGTATATATAATATGTTTAACCTATTCTTCATCTGATGAAATTTGATATTCCTAACACTAGAGGAGTCAGGAAGAAATGATTATCAATGGTTTCTAGTAGATGGAGGGATCTCAAATCAACCCTCTCATCTAATTTAATTTTTTTCATAGGAGTCCTGACAATCCATGTCGTATATATCCTTTTATAGATGAAGACACATGGAGACAATTTGATGAATGTAGAAGAAAAGAGTCATTTTTGGTAAGGGCAATGTAACCTTTTATAAGCATTATTATATAAATGATCTTATTAATGTTTTTTAATGATTTCTTATTCTTAATTTATAGAAAAAAAGGAAAGATCATCAGGAGATCAAATCTAAAAATGTATACCTTCATACATGATCTTAGGGAGGGTATGAATTTTTGGAAGAACAAATGATGGCGGAAAAATTTCAAAAAACTAAGAGCTGAGACTTCGTGCTATGGAGAGGTAGTCCCTCCATCCCCCCATCTAGACATGAAAAATAGAAGAGAGCTCGAATGGTCAAAAAAGGGCAATATCTTTCGGAAGAAGCAAAAATCATAGCTGAGAGGATTGTAAGATATCTATTTTATTAATTAAAGTTATCTATTTTCTTCATATAATTTCAATCATTACAAAAATTTTCAATTAATTAATATAGGACTCTCTTTAGGAGCAGAGCTCACATGAGGCATTTACAGCTACTGGGAGGAAAGATATTTTATCTATTTCATTGGGAGAGCCCGATCATCCTGGTCATGTAAGAGGATATCCAGCAGGTTTATCCATAAGAAAAGTGTTTCCATGTTCTTCAACTTCTAATGATGAGGGTGTTTATAAAAAAACAGAATCCTTGCAGGGTGAAGATCATAATATTAATGCGACGATGGAGGAAAATATTAGAGCGTCGGTACAGTCTATGTTTGCAGACATGAAAATGCAATTTCAAACTACAGCTCCCACTCCTCCACCTCCCCTTGCAGGCCCCATTATTTATCCTCCACCTTCTCTAGTAGCTCCAACTCCCCCACCTTAGCCTTTGGACCCCATTTTTTATCCTACACCTCCGTTGTAGCTTCCTACTTATGGCGAGTTATATGTTGATGATCCTCAACATCATATAGTTTCATATGGGTTGGTATATCGTATAAGAGATAAAATTTATATTCAACAATTAAAGGTAAAGAATCAGAGGGTCACTGTACAGGACATTATAGATAGATCAGCTCGAGTACCATTACCTACAGATGAGGTGACAATATTTAGACATAATATTAGCCATTTTTTAATTTGGCCATCCGTACTTCTTCTACTCATTACCATAGAGGTATGAATGTTATATCTTTTTTTATTAAAGATGTTTTATCTTTTGAAAACTAATATATTTTTTTATTTATATTTACAGGAATACTTCAAAGGTAAAGAAATACTATATAGACAACAATAAAGGAAAATGGGTATGACATTAGATACATATTCTAGTAGTCTTGACAGATTGTCAAGATATTCAAATTTGTTGGAGGGTCATTATGATTTTCCAATGGAAGATCATGTTTTTGGACGTGAAATAACTGTGGGGATTATGAAAACTGATATCATGGAGCTTGTTAATGGAGATAATTTGGGAATTAATGTGGTGCAAATTTATTTTATGTAAGTCTTAACACCTTTTCCGTGCGTTATATTTATTAAAAATTTATACCTATGTCTGTTTTGTATTAGGTATCATTATAAAATTTGTGAGAGGAAATAGATGACAGATGTATATGGATTCATGGACCCACAATTGTTTTCCCCTGAAGCATGTGCATTGGATGAGGAACAATGAATGCTTTATATTGCTGAATGACATTAACAGAATATAGTCCCACAATGTTGGATGATGCCTTTTTGTGAGAGGTATGAAACACATCTCTCTCAAAGAGTTCATTATCTTATCACATAAAAACCCACTAACAGTAAATTTTCTTTTATCAGTGCTCATTGGATGTTAGGGTTTTTTTCCCAAGGGAGAAAACACTTTATTGGATATGCTCTGTCCATGATGATGTGCGGGAATGTTCTATGAATATATTGGAAAAATAAGTTTCAATTTCTCAAATGATTTATATATTATAATGAATTTTAAAATTACCTCATTCGTATTATTTTCTATCCAGGGATGTGTATACTTTCGAAAAAACATAAAGAAAAGGAGTGCAAAGATCAAATATGTAAATGAGAAGGAAAATACTTATTTATATTTTTAAATTTTTGATTTATTACATAAACATAATATATTGATTTTACACTAATTCAAACTTAATTGTCATAAACATCAAGGCGTCATCGAATACAGATATTATATGTTATGATTTATGTATGAAATAATAACAACTGGGACAGTTGTGAACTTTGACCTGGTAATATTTCCTTTTAAACTTTTCCATAATATTTAAATTTGATTTATTCATTATACTCGTTAACTACTATCATTTTCATTTGTATCTATTTGATGACCCTCAACCCTATACTGCTGAAGGCATCAAACACTTATAAGTGATGTGGTCAAATTATTTTACATGTTTGATTGAATTTTAGTTGTTTGTAGTGTAAAATGAAATTTTAAATATTTTCATTGTAATTGTGTATTTGGTAGTCATTTAGGTTAGATTTAGTTTTTTTTAAGTTGACAGTGTACGTTTTGAATTTTATATATGTGAATGTTTAATTTTTCTCAAATTCTTGTTTTGGTCTACTTATGATGGTTTTCCTAGTATGGATTATGGTTTGGGGGGAGGGGTTCCAAGGGTTTGGGGGGTGTTCAATGGTGTGGGGGTGTCCATGGGTGTGGGAGGGCTGTCTGGTGGGGTGGGGGTGTCCAAGAGGGTGAGAGGGGTCTAGGGGTGTGGGTGGGTGTCTAGAAGGGTGGGGGGTTCGTCCAGGGGTGTGGGGGGATGTCCAGGGGTGGAGGGGCTGTCCAGGTGTGTGGGAGGGTTGTCTGGTGGGGAGGGGGTGTCTAGGAGGGTGGGGGTGTCTAGGGGTGTGGGGGTTTCCGTGAGGGTGGGGGTCGTCTAGGGGTGTGGGAGGATTTCCATGGGGTGGGGGTTGTTTTGGGGTGTGGGGGATTCCAAGGGTGTGGGAGGGCTGTCCAGGGTGTGGGGGTATACATGGGGGTTGGGGGGGTTGTCGCAGGGTGTTGGGGGCTATCCAGGGGGTCGGGGGCAGTCCATGGGTGTGGTGGGTGCTGTCCAGTGGGGTAAATGCTTATTTTTTCTTTGATCTACTTACGTTTTTGTGGTATGAATTCTTGATTTGGATTCATGGTTGTTTTTGGGGAGACCAGAGGACTGCATTACATTTTCAGAAAAAATTTCTTTCACATCGGTTATTTTATAACCGACGTGAAAAAATGGGGAAGATATTATCACAATGGTTATTTGAATAACCGACGTGATAAACACCAGTGGAATGGTTTATCACGTCAGTTATTACATAATCGACATTATAAAAGGCCCCCAGACTGGTTTATGATGTCGGTTATATAATAACCATCATGATAAACCATTTCCCAGGCCTATTATCACATCAGTTATTTAATAACCGATGTGAGAAACCATTTCCCCGGACTTTTATCACGCCAATTATTAAAAATAATGAGACATAAATGGTCCATGGACTCGTTTATCACGTCTGTTATTATATAACTGACTTGATAAACCCCACCTCACCCCCACCCCCCATCCAGTTTATCACATCGGTTATGTAATAACCGACGTGATAAAGGCCATGTAAATGGTTTATCACGTCGGTTATTAAACATCAGACATGATAAACACCCCTGCATTGTTTCATCACGTCGGTTATATAATGAACGACTTGATAAACACTTTCCCCTGGTTTTGCATGTCGGTTAATTAATAACCGACGTTATAAACACTGTGATGTTATGTTATTTTGCATCAGTTTGTAAAGAAATGACTTAAAAAACAATATTTATAACATCGTATGTATTAACATCGGGTAAAAACCAATGTAGAAAATGAAAAATAACCAATGTTAGAAATGTTTTTATGCACTAGTGTTATTAACATGTGTTGTTTTACACTATGAATAGATTTTAAATATATGTGTGTAGATTTATTTGATGGATTTTAGGTATTTCAAAAACATGTATCACTGAATATAGTATCAAAAGTTTTATTATATGTATGATGTGCATAGGATGGGATGGATGGGGGTACGAACATTATGTATGTGTTGTAATGGTTTGAGGTATGATACCCAAGGTTTGATATATGACATAAAATATGTTTTGGGTCCTAGAAAGTACTTTTTATATATATAGATATGTTATAATAGTTTATTTGATGATGTGATGCATTGGGTTCATGTTGTGGTGATACACCAAGGTTTCTTTAGGGCATCATTCATTAAGAGATTGATGGAGCATGCCATCAGATGTTGGGGAAGGGTAGAAAATGTCTAGGGAAGAAGGATTTGGGTACCTTTGATGTTTCATTAGTATACTATACGCTCTATTATTTATAATACTTGGTGGGAGGTATCTTTTATGATGCTGGAAAGTTACTATAAATGTTTTGGTGATTATTTATTATCATTGTTTCTCATTGTGATTTATAATTATTTCTTTATCATTTTAATGATAGGCTACACTGAGTATTCATTTCTGTGAACTATTATTATCATCCAACAAGAATATAAACTATTATATGGGTCGTCTAGAGTAGGTTGGAGATTTGGTAAGATATTAGTAGATCATCATTTTCATGGAGCTATTTTGGTCTCCTAGTTGTTGTCTTCATTACCTTTTTTATTTAGTTTCACAATTAGTTATTGTTTTACTATTTGGAATTACTTTTTTGTTCCTATGATTTAATTATAAATATATCAGTCTATTTATTGGTAGGGGTCATGAATGTGTGATATAAAGGTTCATCATTTTGGTATATGATAGATTTTGGAGTTTTTCATGGGTGATTTTTCATGGATTGGTTGTATTTAGAGTTTCTTATTGTGGATCTCTTCATGAGAAATGATGTTCTTTATAATGTTATGGAGAGCCAAAAAAAGAAATTAGATACCCTCATATGTTTTATAGGTGTTTTCATTCATTGTCTTCCATGTTGGCCATATTAGTAATGAGTTCATCATAAGATCAGCAGTTAGTGTTTCCAAGGGTTAGAGAATAGTACCCTAATATATATCTAAACGTTTTTGTAATATTACAATCTTGATGGAAGAGTGATTATGGGATCAGGTAATATCTAGGCATTTGTCCTATCTCATAGTTTCCATATTTTATGGAAATTTATGAATTTTGAGACGTGTATTTAAAACTCGATGATTAATGATAGTGTGGTTTTTTCGGCTAAGTGTGTCACCTTGGGTTGTGATAGTTTTGTCTATAAAAACCCAACAGTAGTCTACATCCATATGCATATTATCATTTCCTGATCCAAGTGACACTGAAGAACCAATATCCTCATCCCTAGATTGATAGTGTATTTGATGAGCTAAAAGAATCATGTTGATTCTTTAAAAGTGCTAGGTGGTCTGGATATAATCAAATTTGGGTAATGGGGGATATTCATAAGACAATTTTCCAATTTCATCATTGGAAATTTGATTTCATTATAATTCCATTCAATTTAAAAAAATGACTAGATGTCTTCATGGGGATGAAGATTGTAGTTTCCATAGAGATCCTCGATATATTCATAGTGTATTTCATTGATTCAATCCATATATACTCTTCTTAAGAGTAAGAAAATGTAGATAAAATGTGTTCAATTTTGGGAGATCTTTTCCTGATGTTCTCATTGGAAAGCTGTAGAAGTGTGGTTTTTGGGTTCATGATGTCTATTTATTTGGGGATCTAGTATCCATTTAGGTATTCGTTGTGAAAATTAAATAATAGAGGTGTTTTTGTCTGGGATGCCATCAAGATAGTGGTATAGGTGCGAAGATTACATTATATTGGATGAAACTAAAGGGGGTTTGTAGTGGATATATTATAGGTTGTGACCCATATAACATTCTTAGCCTATAAGGATCAGTCATTCCTATTTAGTTACTAGTTTTTTGAAGATTTTACATAAAATAATTGTATGTTGTATAGTGCTCAAGCCCTTTTTTCCAAAATAGAAATTTTAGTTTGAGGTTTTTTGTGATACCTCAAATAATTTCTCGAGATTAATTCTGATGTAGAATATATCTATTTTTTCTATAGGGTGATAACTGTTACATCCCCATGTGCATGACTATTCCACCATTGAACATTAGTTAGTGGAAATTATTATTATTTTGAAGTTGTAGTGACATATTCTTATAAGGGAACATTTTGTCGATTTTAACGATAACAATCAATTGAGTTATTTCATCTCCCAATGTGACTTGAACTTGTGTTAGTGTTGTTGGGATTAATTCTTATAGGATTATGACTTTTATATTTTATACATTATAGGAAAATTAAATGTTATAGCTTATCCACTAATGGAATTTAGATAGAGATATTGTCCATGAATCAACAGTTCCCTATTGAATGATGTAAGAGAATACAACCATGCATCTTAACATGGGATCAGATAGAGGAAGATGTTGTATTTTCAACATGGTTGTTTAGTTTTATTTCGTGAAGTAGGTATAGGAGTCCATTTAGGGGATTCTATGGTGGAATTCTAGAGGGAGCAAGTTGTTTTGGGTGATTTCACTGATGGTTGGATTGAGGATAGACATCACCAAGGGTTGTTCCAGTGAAGGATTTTTTGTTCCTTCAACAATGAGTGAGATGGTACTAGATTACATCTATAGTAATATTATGGTCATAAATAATGATTTAACCACGATTTAACAAAATTTTAGAAGTTAGTTTTGGGTGCCTTGGTGATGCCTAAAATTATAATGCCTTTTTCTCGTTGTTCGGTTTGTTAGAATGTAATGGTCGAGCACTATGTTCTTTGTGGATTTCTCCACCCATTATATGTTCCATAGTGGATATTGGTGAACATATATATCGAATTCATTATTATTTTTCATCAGGATCAAGTTGGATAAGATTCTATATGGGTGATTGTGTAATATTTTATGAAATCATCCTACATTATTGAAATCAGGGAGTCAATATCATTGGAATTTTTTTGGGGGAGCATCTTTGGGAGGTGTTGTGACCCCAAGAATTCCTGAGGATGATCATCTTTGATCAGGATCCTTGTTTTACCTATATTGTGAGGAGATGTCTCCAACATACTTTTGGTTCGTAGTTAATCCTTAAAACTTTTTTCATCTATTGATTGATGATAAGAAAAAGCAGACCATACTGACTCTTAACTAAATTCTACTCTCCTATGCTCTGGGTTTTATAGGATCATTACTAAGGCACCAAACCAATGTCATTTTGTCTTTAAATAACCATTTCCACTCCACCATTTTCATGGTAACAATTTATTCTGTTTATGGATAACCATTCCATTCTATATTGTACTTGATCTGGTTTAGAGAGGTAGAAACTCTAAGGATGGAATTTTATATAATATGACAGAGAGGGTTTGATTAAATCACAAGAGGATTAACGAAACACATTTTCATTAAAAATCTTATATAAATCATAGGTGTAGATCAATACAATACGTTGTTGGAGATAAGGTGTTCTTAAAGGCGACTCCTCATCTGGGGTAGTGATGGTTTGTTCAAGGGATTATGTTTTCTCCCATGTTTTCTAGTACTTTGGAGGTTTTGAATCATGTTGGATCCATGGTATATAATATATCACTTCCCCTATAGATGATCTACATACATAATGTTTTTTCACATGTTTAGGTCCTTTATTTTCTTTCTGATGACTCTTTTGCCATTGATTGGGGTAAGATCGATGTTGGTATTTATGTGACAATATTGGATAAACTTGTATAGAACCAGGACCTCTTGGAGAAGGTGTTTAATGAGAATTTTATTCTCTTGTTACATGTCTTCTATTGGAATTTTTGTTTGGAGGAGAGTAACTAGGAAAATGAGTCACAGATGCACACTCAGTATGCTATGTTTTTTATGTTTATATATTCTCTCACATAGTTTATACCACATGTATGTTCCCAATTTTTGTTTATGCGATGGATATCTATGGATTATAATTTTTAATTTACTTGAATTTGATAGATAATTTGCTAAGGTGAGTGTTTAGGAGCTGTTTTTTTAATTTCTTGTTTTTATCTAGTTCATCTTTGGAGTTTTATGATCCCTTTAGTTGGAAATATCAATAAAAGGTATCTCATAATATGGATGTTCTAAATACACCTTTTTTTTATTTTTCTTTGGTTAGGATTTAGATACTTTATAATGATAATTTTATGATATGTGACTAAAGTAAGTCCCATATCAATATTGTCTGACCATATGTGTGTTTCCATGTCACATGGTTCTTGAATGAGGTTTATTATGAGTCTGGAGGGGTTAAACTAAAAACAACTAGAAGATAGTAGAATAGATATAATCTAAGTGATTCACTTAATGTATTCATTTTTAATTTCTTTTTTAGGATTTTTCAGGGGGTACTTCATAGTGTTTAATAATTCGAGATTAAAGGCTTTGAAGAGAAATTTTTTCAGTGAGCTCTAAAATCGTACATTCACACTACATGTAAGCCTTACATTCAATTTAAATTCCATATATTTCATGGATTATAAATTGAAATAGTCCTTGTTTTTTTTCAAATCTTAATGGCTTATCTCTAATTCCAAATGATTCATAGCTTCCCTATTTATCAATTTGGGATTTGTTCGATGAGGATCAATCCTCAACTTCCAATTATCGATTCAATATTATCTATGTTGTCTGATATATGTTCTACCTATTTTCAAGTGGTTCTTCTATCATATTCTTAATTTTTCTTATTTACATATGTCATTGGATCATCTATCATTTTAATAATGGGGTTTTCTCGGTAGGTTATTGGTACTATTATTTCATGGAGTCCGTGGATGGATTCAGCATCAGACAGGATATCTGCGAAGGATTCATAACGTAGGTTTATTTTCTTATGAATCACATTTCTGCCATTTAGGTTGGGGATTCATTGATATTATTTTATTTACATTAATTTTTATATTAATCATTATTTCTCCCTTTAAATGGAAATTTAATAGACCTAATAACATTGATCCACATTAATGAAATTTTTTGTGATTGTATAAAGATAATGTTTTTCCCATATTGTGATAGTGGTATACATTATGATTTTCAAGATAGTGTGATTTCTATGATAACATTTGTTAGAATGTATTTATTCTTAGAGTATAGTATTGATATTGATTAATAACATAACAATAGAACTAACAGATTATTAACTTTATTAAAAAATTAAATACGTGGAATGTTCATATTTGGCGTGTATTGTATTTTTATAAAGATTAAATTGATTCTAGTACTAATGTTTAATTAAATTTTAAGCCCTATTAGATTAATGGAATTCATAAATAATTTGATGTGAGTTTATGACTGTTAAAAACAAGTGAAAGTTCATGATAAATTAGAATTGTTGGATTCCTTAAAGCATTTTTATATTAATTTCTTAACTAATATTGTATCTTATACTAGCATGTTGTCTTAGGTTTCCCATAACTGAAACCTGTGAATAGTGAATTAGTTAATTATTTATGTAATAAGAACCTGTAGTGTGAGTAAGATACTATTTTGGTTTTGAGTTTTTCATCTCTTTAAGAATGATAAGTTCCTTGAGTTTAGATTTGTGATATCTCATTGATGTGTGAAGCCTAGTAACCTTGTTTTTTGGACTATTTTTTTAGGTTTGTTATGCATTTTTTCCTTCCTCTTTTGCAGTGTGATCTATTTTTGAAATTCTATATGAGATAATATAGAAGATTAATTTTCCCAAATGTGATATTATCATGGGATAGATGATCTTGGGATGACTGATATGATGTTTGGAGGGGGGCCAGAAGATGTGGTAGAATTTGATTCTTCTGCTAGAGAGATGCATTAGAATATTCATATGGGTGTTATGGGTGGCACAAGAGGTGATTTAAAGTGTTAAATTTGGGATTAATTTTTGATGTGATGGTTACTGTAAGGATGAAATATTTTAAATCAATTTAATCATCAATGGCCTACATTCTTGATTTTATCCATATTCCATTCCCCACTGCATGAGTAAACTATGTATGCATGGTTTTATTTTTCCACTGCATGGTAGTTTATGATGGTTTTCCTAGAGTACCTATATTATATTTATATTTTATTGATGAATTAATAAATTCATAACCCATGGGTTTGGATGATACTTGAGGGAAAATAATAAAGTATATTAATCTTTAGAAACCATGTAATCAGTTTTGATTAAGCATGGAGGGAATGGACATTACTATGGTGGTAATTAATTTAATATAATATATACTGGAATAATTTTAATGGTTAATTAATAAAAGATTAAATTATTTATGGAAGAAAATTTATAGAAGGAAAAAAGTAATTAATATAGATCTATAAATACTTGTGTTCTTGAAGAATATATATAGCCTTTGAAATGTTAGTTTTGAGTCATGATAGCTGCAAATCAGTCTAATACTAGGTTATTCCCATAGTGTGGTTATGAGTTATATTATATCTTGTATATTCCGAGTTTTGATATGGTTCATATCCCATGTCAGTTTGGGTGACTAAAACCAAGTGGAAACTAGGAGGGTGTTTTCCCAAACATCCTTTTGGGAGGATAGATGACTTAACATCAACCTTTGACCCTTCTCCCTTCTATTTAATGTTACTTGTTTTTATTTGCACAGTGGAAATCTTTATCATATATATTTGTACATGGATATAAGGGATTATTGTTATTTGACACACATGTATTACTAGATATATTATCAAGAGTACTAATATCAATATGACATGTGTATGATATAATATCTTGAAGCACATACTTGGAGTCAAGGATCTAATTGATTGATGTATAATACCTAAGGTGTGATATACATCATACGGGATATGTTGGAACCCCTATGACACTTGTTTGTAATATTTCGATATGTTATATTGGATGATGTGATGATTTCGTACATTTGGTTCGTGTTGTGATCCCTAATCCAGGTGTATTTTAGCTAAATTACTTTTGGAGAGATATGACTTATGACGTATGATATTGGGGATGAGTAGAAAACTATTTGGGATGAAGGACATGGGTACATTTAATTTGTAATTAGTATGTATTATTCTCTCTTGTATGTGATACAAGGCGAGGGTTATCCATAGTGAGGTTGGGAATATAGTTTACCATTTTAGGTGACCAGTTTGTTTAACTTTCGTTATCATTTCATTATCATTCATTCTTAACATTTTTTAATATTTTCTCAAAGGAGGATCGTATGGATTATACTATTATTCTTATACAAAGTATATATACAAATTTATTTAGGTAATTCATAGTAATTTTGAGATCATGTATGATATTACTGTAACATGGTATTGTACGAGCTCTTTGGGTTTCATGTTGCTAAAATATTTTGATTTGTTATACTTGTAGTTTCCCATTCATTTGATTTAGTATTTTGAGGATTTTCATGTTTATGGTTGTGACATCGTTATATAGATATGTAAATATTATCATTTGTTTAATCTTGTATCTATGTTATCTCAATCATCCACACGTTAGTATTAGATTGTATTCCCTCACATATACATTTTTATTGTGCCCACGGTACTTGATTCCAACCTAGGTCATACTAGAGGCAGGACACATATAGTATCCCTCTCCCCCTCATTGTTTTATAATTGTAGGGAGGGATTAATGATATATTTTTAATATATTTAACTATTCATTTTGGTAAAAAAGTATGTTTTCTTTATTATAAACTAAAAAACTTTCTCATTTGAAATATGGAACCCTTTTTTCTAAATTCAATTTCGAGAAGTGGTGGAATATAATATATAATTATACATATAGAAGCAATGTGAAATATTATTTCCAAAGTGGATATTTTCATAAGTATACAAGGTTTTAATATAAAAATTAAATATGAAATTTATTCCATTGACATAAATTATTAAGATAGTAATGTAAGTTAACTAATTTTAAATTACGAACATTTAATTTTATAAAATAACATTTTATATTATTATAACAAAAATATAGTATTTATTAAAATATATATATTTCTCACTAGTAATCGAATGAATATTATTTTTTATATAATCCCCAAAACTCCCCATAAAATAATTTTTATATGATTCTATAGTGCTTAATTTTAATTTTTAAGTTAAATTTCAAACATGTTTCAAAAAATAGTACCAAATAATTTGTTTAATGCATGACTGAAATGTTTTTAATAAATTTTTGTAAATAATTTCTTATTCATTTAACTAGTAATATTTTTATTAGTTATCAATAGATAAACATAAGATTAAATTTTTTAATAAATTTAATTACCACTTATTTAATGGGTATATTATAATGGTATTATATATTATAGTTTATTTAGACTCGAAGTTTTGTGTTATAAAAAATATTGATTAGATAAAATTTTATTAAAAAATATATAATAAATTATCTGACTGTTACATTCATATGAAAGCTCATTGTTTAATGTCATATATTATTTTTTACCCAGCATTATTCTTTTAAAATATTTTTCTGTTACATTCTACTCTACCATCAATAAATTAAACCCTCATAATTTAATCATGATATCAATAATCCAATGTTTGACATTTGTAAGTACCATTTTTTAGAAACCCATATTATTCATTGGTTAAAAAATATCTAATTAATAATAGAGAAAGAGAAAAAAAATTAATTTTGAATAACCACAAACTAGGTTTATAATTAGTTAAATATTGGATGTATGTGAGGATATGGATATGGATTAAAAGAATAAATTATTATAAAAAGTGATAAATTTCATTAATCACAAGAAAATGAATGATCGTTGGAAAGATGAGAACCTCAAAACCCTATATATGGGATTATTGAAAAGATCATTTGATTAATATGATATAAAAGTAATAGGAATATTTTTTTTCAATATCCTTTTACTAATTTTAAACAAATGTATTTATATTTAGTAATATAATGAATTGTAGTAACATGATATAACTCTATTTCATAAGCTCAATTGCAACATTTCTTGTTCCTTGATCATTTTTCAGATCATATCTTACTCTACAAAATAAGTAATCCCATTTAATATTTACCACTGAATCAAAAAAATTAATCATTAATTATTTTTAATATACAAAATGTTGTTACATGTATTTCCTCATATTTATAAATATTTTCCAAAAACAATATTTTTAGCACCCCTTTTTAATCCATAAACCAAAATACTAACACCAACGGTTCATTATAATGATCAATTATTTAAATAAATATATATTAAACTATTTTATATAATTATTTAACACAATATATACTGAGGAACATAATTGTTATGTGTCTTTGGAATCATGGAAAAAAATATTCTAACATGGTGAAAGATCTTTAATGTTTCCCACAAAGATCGTCCCCTTTAGGATGACTACATAAAACCATTCTTCAAAACCCGGGGAATTGAAATATAAGAAAGAAGGTGGGAATATATACATAGTATGGATAAAAAAAGTAGATAAATAATAATAACATGACAAAAAGGGTTTGGTATCATGAGAATAACATTCTTGGACCATACCCTATATATCAAATATTATATACAAGAGGTATAAAATAAATATTGGTAGTTTATATAACACAAATCATAATGGAAGAAAGAGCATGATCCATTAAAATATAACATATTAATATCATATATAATTCGTAGTATACATATAAAAATAAATAAAATCATTTGTAAGGGATACTAGTTGAGACCTTCATAACATGTTAGGTTTTGGCTAATAACATGTGTACCAGCTTCATGATTATGAATCCCTCGTATGTGCCATCTAGTTTTGGGATTGGGATGCCTAACCATGTACCCTATAGTTATGGTAATGCAAATATTTCTGATGTACCCTCATGTTTTGTCCTTGGGATTCCCCCTAATATACCCTCTTGTTTTGAGTTTGTGATATCCTCATATTTTGCGCTCGATATTTCCACTTATGTACCCTCTTGTTTCAGTCATGGTATGCTCTCTCATGTACCCCATTATTTTAGGAATAATTTTCCTTCTTGTATCAGGATTGGGATGACCAATCATGTATCCTATTTAGATCGTAAAATATTTATCATTAACCAATTTATTATACATAGATTTAGGTCCCACATTCCACATTAGGAAAGCATACATGTGTGTTCTACAATAGAAAAAAATCTTCATTATATCATGCCCATAAAAATAGTTGGGTTTCATAAATGAAATATAATAACCCATGAAATTAAGTGGATATCATTTAAATTTCATCACATAATAACCTATAGAAAATATATTGGTTTCAAAATCATTTCATTAGATCATAACATGTGAAAAAAGAGGGTTCCAAAAGAAATTAACTCGTAGAAGATATAAGACTTCAATAAACATCATGTCATCAAAAAAAATTTAAGAAGGAATATTATTGGTTTTCTGGAGGTCATCTCCATGAAATTTTAAGATATATAAAATTATTTCATCATATATGGAGATAGATCTGTAAATATCACATGGAAAATTTCATAAAGAAAATTAATGTTCATTGAAATTATCTTTTCAAAACATTTAATATATGTGAAATAATATTCATAAAAAAATATTCATAATATATAAATTATGATTTTAAAACATTTAAAATATTTCTAATAGAAAAAATCTTTTCTTATAAGAAAATATTAGCCTTCATTTTATTATTTATTTTAATTATCTTATTTCTTTATCTTAGTCCATAATAATCCATTGGGGAACATCATTTTAATCCATTCCAACTATTGGAATCAATTTTTTTATTAATCTTACAATGCCGCCAAATTTCATTGGATCTTTGTATACATTATGGGAGATATTTATGGAACATTATTTAGAGATTAATGATATTATATTTTTGGGTATTGTGATTAAATATTATGTTTTTATTAAATTTGATGTGATATATTTAAATTGAGATGATGTTGTTAAATATTATTTTAATTCTATGATCAGGAATAATCCTCATTATTCTTTGGCGTGAAACTTTTTTAGAATATTTATACATAAAACAGTACCATGAAATTTAAAAACAACTTGGAATAATATCCTTTGATGAAATATTTATTCCGAAATCTCTTTCCATTTATTATAGAAATTCTAAAAACATAAAAAATGCATTTTCCATCCAATAAAAAAGTAAAAAAACATTTTATTAAACAAATTATCACTTAAGTTATTTCATGTATGCATTTAAATTTTTGTCTATATTATTTAGGTTCTCAATAATAAATGAAATATTAAAACCAATTGGATGATTTACATAATGTTGAGGAACGAAAAAAAGATTGGAAATAAATTTGTGACTATATAGAGTGATTTTTAAAGGCGATAAAATAATAATAAAAGAAAAAAATAGGCTAGTAATGTTGAATATATGTAATAATGTTATAATTCTATATATTCATCTCTATTATCTTTTCCATGTGGTCATTGACCGAAAGCTAAAAATAGTTGTAATATTTGTTTTATAATTATATGTAATGAAATTATATTAATTCTAATTCTCATGATTCTATCAATTATATAAAAAATGGGTCATGTATTGATGATATCGAGTAAATTTGTGCTCCTGTAAGGATCAAATAAAATAATTTAATTTATACACACATCACTCAAAAAAATATTTAATTTTTTGTCATAAGAAAAATTAATTTCCTATGAAATTAAATAACATTGATAAACAAATTATAAATATTTTGGAAGTACATGAGTTTTTATATAAAATTATAAGGAAAAATATATTTTCTCTATGAATAAACAGGCTAGTGGTTGTTCGGAAAATGCTTTGATATAAATTAAAAGGATGAAAATTGATTAAATATTTTTTTTTAAATTAAACGGGTTTCTTGAATATGATTATTATAATAAAAGGTTATCATATGTAAATATTTAAAGGATAAAATCTTGGAATAAATATGATGAAAAATATAACATCCTTATTTTTAATTCATTTATTTCTACTATACTTTAAAATATTTATTTAATATGTAAATATATACGAATTTTTTCAATAATTTTCATTATATTTGGGTCTCATGGTAATGATTCTTTATAATTCCCTTTGCTTGTCACTCACACAATTGGTTAAAAATAAATTTTATTTCAGATAACGATTTCAAGGATAAACTATCAACACCATCTACTACTTTAGTACATCCACTTATATAGTCAAATTCTTTAGAAATTAATACTTTATTCTTGCCTAATTGTATTTTATTCAATGTTTCAAATTATAGTTTGAAACATGGCATGTGAGTGTGAGCTTTATAAAGTATCCTTATTATTTAATTTTTTTCATTAATGTATTTCAATTATTATATATGATGAACGAATATATAGAAAATATTAATTTCAGTTACTAAATTTGATTAATATTGTAATTTTTTCAGGAACGGATACCTTAAACATAAATATGTTTCACAATGTGAAAAAATATATTCAATAATAATTTATTATGTGGTATTTTTGTACTCTTGATAATATTTTTAATAACTATATTTGGATATTGAATATGTTATTTATGTTTCAAATTCTATGTTATAGGCATGTTATTATTTTTTTGGTGCGTTCCACATTATTTGAATATCTTATAACATCTTTTAAAGATCTTTAGGATAAAAATGTTTTTTTTAGTGTTCACTACTATAATTAAAAATATATTTATATTATATAGATATTTTAATTATTAAAGGAGAGTATAGATTTTATTGACATAATCGTATTCTTAATTATAAATTCACCTATGACATTTCTTTTATTAAAATATCCAATACACATTTTTATATGTGATTTAAAAAGATTTTAAATTCCAAATCATAATATTAAGACATATAAAATATGCAATCTGTTTTAAAGATTCATGTATTTGGGTTTTTATATTTTAATAAGATTTTCCAAGTCACGTATGCATACTTAAAATATTTTTTCCCTCTTAAGGTGGATCATTAATATTAAAATTTATTATTATTTAAATTGAAATATTTTTATGCATTAATTAAGGGGATCTAACCATAACTAAATAATTTGAATTTATTTCAACATGCATCTTATTTTAATTATATTTCATGAATGTCAAAATGTAAATTGTAATTTTGATTGAGGATATTGATTCTTTAAACCACTAATCTTTTTTCAATTAATTATAGAATAAGGGGATGATAAAATGTTTTATTCTTGTTGGACTAGTTTTAGTAGATACATATTGAACATGTTTTTTAAAAAATGAAGTCTAATCATGATGATTCATATCCTTGAAATACATGAAGTGTTTAATTTTTTTCGATCTATAACTTATGATTTTTTATTCTCAAACAATTTTACTCTTATCTTATATAATTATTATTATTCTATTATAATCATGGAGGATCATAATTATTGAATAAATTCAATTTTTGTTTAAAATTTTTTATGTCCACATTTTTATATTTACATTATTTATATTATAACATAGAATAAATTTTTCATATTAAAATTTTTTAATTATGGATAAATTTTATTATTATTATATAATTTTAATAATTCTAAAAAATAATATTTTTTTCTACATACTGTTTATGACAACCTCAACTATAATTTTTTATTTTATGATTGGTGTTTCAATTTTTTTAGAGAAATATAACTCTTTATAGTGGCTCGTAGAGGATTCAATAATATTTTTTTGAAATATTTTGTACTCTTATGCATAATTATATTTTAAATTCTCCCCAGACTATTTAAACAGTCATATTTTTATAGAGCACCATGGTTTATGTTTGATGTAACTTTTAGGGTTAGTATATTTCATAATACTCATTAAAATGGATCTCTTATACATGAAATTAACATTAAATTGTTTTTTAATTTAAAATGATCTAACTTTAAACATATATACTTTTCAAAATGTGATATTTTTATTATAATTTCTATAATTTCAAATAGGTGGAATAGTTTAGAAATTATAAAGGGATTATTAATTATAAAAAAGGTGAAATTGTGGATTGGATCTGGGAATCACTTCTTATTTTTATATTTTCGAAACAATGCATTGCATATTCACCTTAACATATGTTATAATATTTTTAATATTTTAGTTATAACTTCTCATAGATTTATTAAGTTCAGTCTACAGTTTTTCATCTTATATATTGATTAATATATAATTTGATTCATATAATCCTTTTTATATTATATATAAATTTTATTATTTTACTATTTTAAACATGTTCTATACATATGATGATGATTTTCTAAGATAAATATGACTTTAAAGATTTTCAAATATCATTTATACATATTTCTGTATTGTATCACATCCTCTTTGGGTGGTGGTAGTCCACATGTACACAATTGATGTTATAAAATATGAGTGTGTTAAAAGGGTCAAAAAACTATATATGATGTTTTTCGAAATTTAGTTATGTCATTAATATCATATAGATGAAATTTATGTTACATATTTTTAATTAAAACCACCCTTTATATGTTTTTATATTATGGGAATGAATCACATCACTTTGAAGAGGTTGTAGTCCACACGCCCACAATTGTTGTTATTGTATATAATTAATAGATATAATAAGTTTATGTGTTATATAAAAATTAAATAAGAATTAAATGATTATAATTATCTATTATTTCATTTATAAACATAATTTCCATCCTAATTTCTAACCATGGGATGTGCTAATGGAAAAAGCAAACAATCTTTGTTTCACAAAGCCGTAGTTCACCGTACACCAATAGTATGTTGGAAACACGTTAGATGGAAGTGTCTGTATTTTTAGTTCAAAGTCATAGAATAAAAATATCTCACTCTATTTAGGATAATAATTTTATTATATAATATGGGAATAAAAATATTTTAGGGGGTGGAGAATAAAAAAATCTAAAGATCTTGAGGATCGAAGCCACATCTTCTTTGTGTAACTCCTTTTGGATTCCACAAACATGCTTATTTTTATGGATATATGATAAAAGATATTTTTATATTTTTATATTAGGTATTTTTGGATATTATTTGTGAACAATTTTTGAAACACCATTTTACATGATAGGTGTGAGGAAGGAGAAAATTGAATGCCTTTTTATATTTATTGAGTGGCATTCTTGTAAATACCAAAAGGTATACATCTTTCGGAGATCCCCCATGCTTCATCACCCTAAAAATGAATATAAAACTGATTAAATGTTATTTTTGGTTTAAAAAAACATCCACTATACAAAAATATGTTCAATTTTGTATTTAATTCCATAATCATAATGTTTCATTATTTATATCATATTTGTATTTATTAATGAAATATTTTTTCTATCTTTTGTAATTTGACCATTAAAAAGAAATTAAAGTGAACATTATTCGATTATATAGAACCACTAAAATAGAAATGTTTTATTTTATTTTAAGAAGTATTAATATAATGTCTTTTGGAAACTAATATTAAAACAATCGCATGTAAGAGGCAAAAACACAACTTTAACTCGGGCCATTATAATTTTTTTTACCATCTATAGGTTGATATGTTAATTAAAAAATATCAATATATCCATTAATATAACATATATTATATTTATTGAAAAAAATAACTTTTAGGAATATATGATTTTTATTAAATTTTAGTCATATAAAAAAATTTCATTTACAGTGAAATAAATTTAATGTCAATTTTGACATTACATATTTTATTTTAATTTAAAAATATAAAAACCATATTGTATACAAGTATATTAATTTAAAATATATGAAACTTAATATATTCATCTTAAAAAAAATTAAAATCAATAATTCAATAAATTTACTTAACATTTAATATTTATATTATCATTGATTTTAGTTAATTATTAACTAAATAATAACACTGTTGGTGTTTATTAGGCATTTTTTGTAACTAATTTATCTATAAAAAATGTTAAATTATTGTGATCAAAAACCATCTATATATCAAAATTATATACATAACAGAATGTATAATGTTTTTACATATGTGAGGGTTTTATAAATTTCAAAGGTAAGAATGGTTCCCTTTTGTATATTTAATTACTTAAACTATTTTTTCGGGAACATGTGTTGAATATTATCTAACTAAATTATAAAATTATAAATTATAGGGGTTATGGTAAAACTATTGGAATCCATTTTATTTTTTAAACATGTATAGATCATTATTGGAATCAATTTTTATTATTAGTCACTTTTAGGCATACTTTTCTCTTAATTAATATAGTTATGTTTAACTACATTCAAAAATATTTTCCCCAAAACTATGATGAATTTATTTGACTAAAAATAATATAATGATTGGAATCGTGTATGTACATTTTTTTAAATTCAAATCACAAGATTCGAAAACTTATATTTCATTCTAATATCATAG
This sequence comes from Viscum album, assembly GCA_963277665.1. Taxonomy (NCBI): domain Eukaryota; kingdom Viridiplantae; phylum Streptophyta; class Magnoliopsida; order Santalales; family Viscaceae; genus Viscum; species Viscum album. The sequence goes on from OY728133.1 coordinate 480,587,259, forward strand.
ATATGGTATGAAAGATGAATTTTAATGTGATAATTATGAAAATTTAATTAATATATTATATTTAAATTAAAATTAAATATGATTTCAATGACCTTAATTTTATTAATAGTTATAAAATTTTTCATTTGTTACATTAAAAAAAATTAAAATATAATTAATCATATATAATTATTTATATGAACTGACATTTTTTAAATAAAATATAGTATTTTTTAAAAATCATTAAAAAATATCAATTATTAAAAAAATAACAATAAATCACTTGGAGAAATTTTTTAAATTCAACACTCAAAAATGATTATTCTTTTCAAAAATAAAAAATTGAATATTATTGAAATATAGTTTTAAATTATCATTTCCACTAAAATTCATTAAAACTCAGCCTTTCATGTTACAAAATATAACTAAATGTTGTGTGTAGTGTAATAAAATCATGGTGTTGTGTTTAATGAAATATATGAAAAAAATAAAATTTATTTTAAAATGCGAAAATTTTACATTCTAGGAGTGTCACTTTCTCCACAACATAATTAAATTTCTTCATCACAATGAAAACATGATCTCATTAATCGAGGGTTTTATATTTGAAAATAAACTATTATTGAAAAACATTGATCATGAATAACATTAATAAAAACTCTTATTAATAAGAGAATGGTAAGGAAAATGGTCACATGAGTAGGTTCCAAATAGTATAACATTTTTTGGAAATTAAATCATGGATATAGATTAAAAAATTAACAATCCTGTTCTGGTGGAGAGTAATAGATAAATTTTTTCGGTGAAAGTTGATTACCAGAAAGACATAATGCATTGTTTTGAAAAATGTCAATGATATCATAAAAAATGAAGATATTATGAAAACTGTTTTGTTTCAAGTCCTTTTTCCTATACCTGATGAATAATTATTCACTATAAAAATATAAGAAAATATAATTTTATATAAACACAATCTTTTCTTGTGATTAAAACATGTACTATTACTACTTCATCTATTAGAAAAAGATGCATTATATAGTGAAGTAATACATTATTTCATTAACTGCATTTAATAGAAAAATTAATCCAATTTATAAATGGTCAACTTTTCTAAATGGTTATGATCCAAAAATTTTAGAAATATTGACTTTGATTTCTAAAATGAACTATTAATTAGCCATTAATCAACATGAGAAAGAACTTTAATCATCACATTCGGAATATGTGGCCTCCTTTTTCACGTATTCTCTTGAAATATGGTGTCAGCCCGAATTACCATAAAATCATATAAAAAACATGAATATTTCTTAATCCATAAATATAACATAGATTATTGGATATGTTCTTTAATTCGAATAATGATTTAAACTCCATCAGTGACTGTATAAACTACATTTCAACAAATCGTTACTTAGTTCCAAGATAATGATGGATTAATTGATTTATGTTTTCCAACCCAAAAAATCATTGTAAAAAGAACTTTATATTAACATTACAAACATATTAAGGGTCATAATTCTTTAAGCCATGTATTTTCCAACACGTTTTACTTTCTACTAGATAAGTTTTCATAGTACCATTCAACATATTATCTCATATACCTAATGGAAAATTACTGTATAAAAATCCTCATATATACAATATATCTTATAACCATCACATCATTGATAAAATAATAAGATGACATAATTGATGAATCTAAATATATTCACATTAAAAATTATACTTCATCTATGGTATTATTATTATCTCATCCATGATACATTATCCACTTTTGAGGTATATATCTTTGAAACGTAAACCATTGATTTTAAAAGTGTACCATCTCCATATTGTTGAAGCATGGAACATTTTAAATTAAATTATATTACTTCAAATCATTGATTATAGTGGCCTTTTTTTCAACACATATAACAATATCTCATTCACATCAAGAACGTACCTTAGTATTTCATTCCACAACTATCAAATGTGTCAAAATAATTATTTCTCTTCATCACTTTATACATCTTGTGACATGTGATCCTCTTATTTTAATGAAATATTTGAAGATAATTATTTACCCATATCATTTAAAAATGATTTTATGTCCTTAGATGATGATAATTCTTGGGTGACTATTCCACTATGAAATATTTTTTTAAATAAATACACGATATGTCCCTTATTACACTTTTGATAATGTACATTGGTGAGGTTCATGTTCCATATTATATGCAACATTTATAAATTGTTACATGCACTAAACAAGTTCAAATCATTATAAAACAAAATATAAAATCCAAAACAAAATAAAATAGTTTACATATATTGAAAATATTATTCACATCTAATGTAATAACAATAAAAGTTGTTTTTTGGGACATTTCTTCTTTAAAATCCCTCATAAAGGATTGTAATGAAAATGTAAATTATCCAATGAATATCATCTAGGAGTGTGAAATATATCATGGAGTTAAGATTGTTATCGTATATCAGGTTAAATTGAATCAGTCCTGATTTTACTTGTCAAATTAATTACCCTTATGTACATTAGTTCCATAACCATATCCATAAGAATTATCTAAAAATTATGAATATTTAGGAATACCCTTATTATCTCTATCTTACATAAATTATTGTGTGTTCTTATATTCATATCCACAAATTCTATCATAGGGACATGTTCCTTAATATATTCTTCATAAATTTAATTTACAAGGTTACTACTCATCTTATTTTGAATCCAACATTAATGCCCTGACCCTGGAAGACAAAATCCAGTAAATTGTTTTCATACATTAGCATGATTATAAGAAATTAAATCTGGAAGAAATGATCAATTTAATTGTTTTTGAAAACAAAATTACATACATGTTACACATAATTCATTTAGAAAAGAAAATAAAACATGACACATAATAAAATGGTATTAACAGAATCATTGAAGGATTATCCAAACGATCCTTCATCATAAAATGGGGAAAGTAAACAAAATATGGTTGATATTTATTACTGAGTAAGGGTAAGTAAAGTGTAAAAATAATTAATTTATGAGAATAATCAACATTTAAAGGTAAATAATTAATATAAAATACCATTAAAATAACTTGACAATAAAATATCAATATGTTAAGGTATGCAACTAAAACCCATTCCATTTAATCAATAAAAAATGTAACGAATGCATCAATAGATATGTCAAAAATAAAATATGATAGATAAATAACAACTGAATCTAAATGAGGAAAATTATTAATTATCATATTTAATGTTTCCTTGGTACATAGTACCGTTAACATCAATACCATTAACAAGACTGTTCATAACATTTTTTCTAGAACCAAATCATATTTTACCTAAAAGATCATCACATGAGACAACTAATTCATTGAGGGGATGTCTAAAATTAATCCCCAATAATATCTTACGTGTCCAAATAATTCATCATATATCATGAAAGAAATATACATCTTGAACAATGTGCCTTATCAAATATCCATATTGAATAAAATGTTTGGATTTATCCATAATTACCCATTTAATATTGGTTTTTGAGAAAAAATTAATTTTCCACAAAAATGTTCTAATGAATTTCCTATTTATCAATTAAAAAATTTATAATTAAAAGGTAATCATTAAACAAAATCTTTTTTAAAATAATATTTAAAGATTACAAAGTGTCCCATACCACAATGGAACATTTTATTCATAATCTTTATGAAGGAATATAATTAAATGATTTTTTTAATACCATGGAATTAAATGTATTGAATATATAATATATAAATAAGTCACTAGATACACCACATAATTGAAATAAAGGGTTAATATGACATTTATCTAAAAGATATAAGTAGTGGGTTAAAAATACATTACATTAAGACCGACTTCTCACGTGTATCATTATATTCTTCAGAAAAAAAAATATGTTAATTATACAAACATATAGAGAATAATAATAATTACATAATTGAAATTATTATATAAAAATAATATTTTAAAAACCAATTATGAAATATGGTTTTGAAAAATTATCAAACATTATAATTATGTAGACGATCGGTCGTCCATACACATGAGTAATGTTTCGATTTTACAGAGATCATTTTGAATGTTTGAAAGTAACAAAAATATTCATATATTGATTATTAGATCATAATTACAATGATATTCAATAATATACTTATATATAAAACTAATGATATGTAAATTAAATCATATTGTTTTTGGGAGGCAGCAGTCCATATGTTTATGACCGATGTTCTCACTTTTGTGTATCTTAAAAGTTTAATAAATAAAAAATTATATTATGATTCCATAAAATTAATAATTTTATAAATATAATATATATTTTATTTATTTTACATAAATTTTATTAAAACCATTATTTTCATATTCCATGTACAGTGTGAAGGAGTCACACCATTTTGTGGAGGCGGTAGTCAACATATCAACAAACGATGTTATCATTTTTAGACAAAAAAAGATAGAATAATTTTATGGGTTATGTTAAAATTAAAAAATAAAAATAAATTATAAAATTAATATATATTATATATAAACGGTTTTCTATCATGTCTCCAAACCATGAGAATTGGTACGGAAAAAACAACCAATCATCATTTCACGAGGCAGTACATTGTCGTACCTGAATTGTAAGTTCGTTACCTATGAGAAGGAAGTGTGTGAATGTGTTAGCCAAACCCTTAGAGTAAATAATTATTAATATATTTAATATCATTATTTTATTATATATTATTGTAGTATGAATATTTTAGGGGTGGATAATTAAAATAAAACAGATGATCTTGAGGAAGGATGTAACATCTTTATTTGGTAACTCATTTTGGATTTCAGAAAAGGGATTCCTTGGATTTATTTTAGTGAAAATGGAGTAGTATATGATAAGAGGAGGTATTTTTGTAGATTTTTTTTAGAAGTTTTTTGGAGATCCAATGTTTCTTTATAGTTTTGATGAAGGGTAAGGGTGAATGCAATTACATACTGGAAGAGGAGTGCCATTCATAAAAATATCTAAAGATATGTATTATTGGGAGGACTCTCAAACCACCTGTGCCTGAAAAAATTAAAAATATTTGAGTAATAGGTATTTATCATGTTTAATAACCTCAATCACAAAAAATGGATTTTTAAACAAAAAATCCATAATAGCAATGTTTCAGTATTTTTATCTTTTTATCGGTTATTAAAGTTACTAATTTTTTATCATAAGTAAATTTATGGTAAAAACTATATTAAAGTAATTTTTATTAAAAAATATGGACCAAATGAAATATAAATATTATATCTAATTTTAAAATTTTAAATCTCATCTGTTTTGTAAATAAATTTTAAAACAAGCACATGTAATGAGAAAAAACACTACTTTAATCTGGACTGTGCTAATAATGATTCTTCTATCTACAAGTCAATATTAAACTATAATGGATAAAGTGGTCAATTAATACACAATATTTGATATTTATTGAAAATTAAAAATCACTTGGAATATTGTAGGATTTTTATTAATTTTAAATCATTAAAATAACACTTTATTTTAAAACAAACAATTATGTAAATTTTGAAAATATTTATTTAATTTCAATATAATATTATAAAATACATATTGGAATTAGAATATATGAAGTTAACTTAAATTTAACATGATATACTAGTCTAAAAATATTATTAAATTATATAATTCAATAAATTTACGTGACTTTTAATATTTATAGTATCCTTTATTTAAGTTAATTATTTACTAAATAATAACTACATTATCATTTATTAATATTTTTCTGTAAATAAGTAAAATATAAAATAAATGATAAACTATTTTGAAAAAATAACGTTTATATATTTTAATATTATATCCATAAAATAAATTACTATTTTTTCATCATATCAATGCTTTATAAATTTTAATGGAAAGGAATTTTATGTTTATGTCTTTTTTCGTACATAAATTATTATATAGGGAACATGCATGGAATTTTATGCCACCAACATAAAAAATTAGAACCAATAAGTGATATGGTATAAATATTAGTAGAATTTTTTTATATAAAAGTATCTATGACATTTTGGCCATTATATTTAATTTGTAATACCTTGGTAAGCTTAAATTTACATTAGTCATTGTATTCAATTTTCATTACATTCAATATTACTTTGTGTAAATATATATATATTGATATTATTACAATATAAATATTATATTTATTAAAACCATCTATGTCCTATTTTTAAAATTTAAGTCACATTATTTGAAAATTTATGTTTAATGTCATTCACACAGTGGTGGCAAGAAAGTGGGGTTTTAAAGTTAAAAATGTAGAAAAGTACATTATATTATTATAACTAAATTAAATTTAAAAATATTTAAAATTTAATGAATTTTATTTTTAGGTTTAATATTGATCAATTTTTACTTTTAATGAATTAAAATAAAATTTAACATTAATAATTATTTAGAAAAAAATTTAATTTTTAACTAAAATGAAGTACTTTTAAATATTCATAAAAAAATAAAACATTCCATGTAAATACCAAAAAAGTATTCCTAAGATATTTTTTATAATTACTAAATCAAAATTTTAGTTTATTTTGACAAATAAGTATAAATGTTTCAAAATATCATTTTAAAATTTTTGTGCCTCTAAACGGAATTAAAAATTCGTTATACGTGTAATTCATGTTGGAATGGTGTTGTGTATAGCGTAAGCATAACATTGGTTTTCTAATAAATAAATATAAAAACAAAATAAAATTTATTCAAAAATGAAAATATAATAATTTATTGTGTTCTTATTTCATTAATTTTTTTTTGTTATTATCTTACTACGACAGAGTATAGGAGTTTGAGACTTTTCCTAAACATGAAATGTTTTAATGGTATTTAAAAGTTTTATCATTTGGTCATTGGGTATTGTTTTGTGATTTCTATAAATTTATTATATATAGTAAATTTTATAGCATTATTTAATTAAATTAGTTTTCAATGCCTTCCTTTATATTTATTTTACGTATTATTCATATAGATTATTTGTTTGATTTCCCTTATTTATACAATTTATTCTAATAATATGTTATTTTAATATATTCATTATACCATGTTAGACCCACATGGATTGATTTTTGCATTTTTTATATAGGTAGGAGTTCTTAATTCATAGTAGTCACCCATAGATGAAGAAATGAATAGTTTCTTGAGGTGGATGGATGTTACATATTTTATTATAAAATCAAACTTTGTTGTGGGAAATATTCTATTAATTGAAATGTATTTTTGTGGAAACTCAAACTTGTGTGTGGGGACACTTTTTTTAATAATTTAGAATCAATTATAGTAAGTAGGTATCTCATTATATGGAATATTTAGAAAAATTAACATGGTTTTATTCAAAAATTTGGTTAAAAACTAAATTTCACAATCCTATAATTTCAATTTAATGAAATTAATTTCAATTTACAATTTTAAAAGTAAATATTATAATAGAATGTTTTTTTGATATTTTTTATCAATTGGTTAATTTTAAGGTATAAAATGAAAAATATTTAATTTTAATATACTATTACTTTTATGAAATTATTATAAAATAAAAATATGTGTAATATTTATAACAACATAGACTTTAGAAACCTCGAGTTGTCAATTAAATTATATTATAGATATAGAATACAAGATTTCCATCAGTATTTAACATCTTTGTAGCCACATAATACTACAAATATATATAAATGAAAATTAAATACAAAATATAATCCTTGAACACATTCATAGATCAAAATTATCCCTTCCATCCTATCTCAAAATAATTATTCATAGTCCTCAACTAGTTTTCTAAAGGAATTAATAAAAATAAGGGTGAGATTCTGTTCTCAATAATGAGTACCATAAAAATAAATCCTACATATTATAACAATGGGATACATGATATTAAAAACGTAAATGAAAAAGATGAGTCTATAATTAAATGAAATTGAGGGAATTCAATAATCATGATAATAAATTAAAAAAAGTATAATAATAATTGATCACATAAAAATGGAATTCAAAATTCAAGATATCAAAATATATTTTCAAGTACTTTTTATAAGAAACATATTTTATTACAGAAAAAAGTATACATGAAATCCAATAAATTTTTGTTTCATGAGATCCATTGAATCATCAAGTAGATAATTAATTTTGGGCCCCACCCGTAAAATGAATAATCCCAATGAATACTCTATAACATCCATCAAAAACATTCATACCATTCCCTAAGGAAACACATACTAAATTCAAAAAAATCTAACCATATAATATTATATATGGAAATCAATGAATTTACCATTAAATATAATAATGTGTATGTCTATAAGAAACCCCCTCTATTAAATTAGAGGTGGTGGGGTATCATCGATGAAATAAGATGTTCCCTAAACAAATAAATAAAATAGATATAATTATTTTATTTACTGAGCAATCGAATGAATGTGGTAATTTTGTTTAATACTCTTCATCCTTATGAGAGAATTTAATTATTTGGAAAAATCATTAATCATCTTTCACTAAGAGCATGTGAATATAACAATGAATAATCACTGATATTCAATCACCAAGAGTGTGGTCATTGGCCAACATATTATGAATCATGGAGAATATTGATTCAATTATAATCTAACCATCATATAGGTGAACACCAAAAATTCAATATCTTACACATTAAGATCCACTTGTAATTATCTATACTAAGTAGTATTTTATAGAAAATTACAGAAACTTTTAGATGACCCAAACATTGGATGTTTTTTTTTGAACCATTGTAATGGTAAATAATCATGAAAAAGAATATAAGAGATGTATAATGATGAAATATTGTAAATTCAATAAATTTAATTATTATTATGGGAAAAATACCCTAATAATTTAGGGATAACACAATATAAAATAGGTGTAAATTATAAAATTAGTTACGATGAATATAAATTAAGATAGAAAACCCAGTCATGTGGCTTAGATAGAATTTCAATCTTAACATATTGGAATATGGGTTATTAACATGACCTTAAAATACAATGATTAATACAATTTAATGATGTAATATCTAATGAACTTATCATATACAACACATAAAGGAAATGAGGTGAATAATACAAAACAAGTCTCAAATAGAATACTTTGAGATGGAAAACCCAAACCTCTATTCTATATATCCTAAAAAACCTTAATCTCTGGTATAATAAACATTTATATATTAATAACTTTTTTCATAAACTTAATAATATCCTTTTTATTATATAATAGTAAAAAATATCCATTTTCAATATGATTTTATTAGATTTTCCATATCATTTTTTATAGTTTTGATCATTTGAACAAGCTACATTGTATAAGCATTCATATTCATTATTAAACAAATTTTTTATATTACAATGTCGTAAATAATAATTTTATTAATTATATAACATATTTTTTGTTTTTTCTTATTCCTTTTAAGAGTGTTTTAAACATTATCATGGAAGATGAAATCGATAAAAGTTATTTTTGGTGATATTCAATAGACTATGATTCCTTAATAGATAAATTACATATTGGTATATTATATCAAGAAGAAAATTATTTAATAATTTTCATAACATTATAAAAGATAATATGTTTTCATAGTAAAAGATTATATAAATTCATCGTATTTTTTATATATGTGGTTAAACCATCCCAAATAGGAACATACCAAGATTTAATGAATGTGTATGAGGTGGATTGGTCATAATATCATTAAAAAAAATAATTTTATTATTTAGATTTTGTTAGTGTTATATATTATAATTTAAATGATAATAATAATTTTTAATGGATTTCATAAATCATACATGATATGAATAAAATATTATGTTCTTAACAAAATTATATTTAAACAATTAAATTTACTATGATTATTAGTTGATAATAGAATTTATAGGTTCTAGAATTTTCATGTAATGGCCCGGACCCTCTTGGTCCATTACTTTATGTAAAACTCGATTCCACTGAAATGGTGGCACCAATCATGGTGGAATCGTGATAGTGGCACCGGTTATGGTCACACCATAATGGTGTCATCAGTCATGGAAACACCATTACAGTGTCACTAGTCACAGTAGCACCGTGACGGTGGCACCATTACGGTGGCCCCATGAGGGCTGCACTATGACGATCACACACCGAAACCGGGGCACCACTGATGGTGCCTCACCGAAATAGTGACACTATGATAGTCGCACACAGAAACAGTATCACCAATTGCGGTGCCTCAATGAACTGGTGGCACCGTGAAGGTGGATCCATGATGGTGGAACCGTTATGGTGTCTCACCATACCATGTCTCACCCTTCTTTTTTTCCTGTTTCCTGAGTTTTCCCATTTTAGTACCCACAACATATCTTGTTGACATAAAAGTTCTTAATAACCATTTTTATTCCTTTTTAAAGAACGTAAATGATATTTATAATCCTACAAGATCAGAGAGACCATTGCATTACCAAAAAGTATGGGTTTTCCTCAGTGTCGCACCCTTTTCAATTACATTCCATTTCCACCCATGTTACACATTTTCCACTATTTAAAGGAAACCCTTAAACTCATATCTGTTATGGCCACCACTCCAATGAGAATTATTAAATGAAAATTAATCCCATCATGGGTAACTACCAAAATTCCTGGAGAAACCATGCACTGCCACTAAATCTGTTCAAAATTCAAATCTTGTAATGCTAGGATCTCACCTTTATTCGCACATGAATTTTTATTATTCTTTTTCTTGTCTATTATATTTTCCTTCTCTTGGTGTGTTTGGAGTCCCCATTATCGACGCTAGTAGTGCTTCTATACATGAGCCATTCCTACTCGTACTTGGAGTCCCCAGATTTTTTCCCCTACAAGTCACGCATCCTCAGTTCTTGGAGTGTGGGGAAAAAAATCGATCGTTGATCATCCAAGTATGGTTATTCCTTCGTATATAATTAATGTGTATCATGCGAGGTGGGTATGACAGTGTTTACTTTGGGGAAGGATGAAACCAAACCTTAACTAAGATAATGAATTTTTTTTAAGGAATGATGTGGTGTGTTTGATTAATTTGTTGTACCTTTCTATCCTTAAATATATATTGTGAATTGTATAGGATTATGTCCACTAAAATTTATTATCATTGGAGGACCGTTCTTGCGCCCTAATGAACCTCTTTTTTTCTGGATAATTCAGTCATTTAAGGGTGGTAACATTGAAACGGGTTAAACACTTAAAATTGGTTGATTAAATCTAATCCCAATGAATAAGAATCCTTGTGTGGTAACCCCAGTTAACCAAATGGAAAGACAGAACTGAAGGAAATGTGTGTCTTAATCTGAAAACTCTATTTCTCTATTCTAGTGATGTGTATGATTGTTTTGGTTGATGCTTGTTGGGTAACGAGGACGGGGATGGGATCCCCAATTGTGGTATTGTCATTGGTTTGTGGATCTGTGGCTGTGTGGAGATTTACGTTGGGTCTTGTTTTGGTTCTAGTACTTTTGGGGATCTCATGGATCGTTTTTGTTGTTGTGACATTACAATAGAACTATATGAGAATGCTTAAATTTATGCCTGGCTATTTTACAATCCTTGGCTTGTAGATATTCCTGTTAGTTTCCCAGTAGTGATGAATTATTTAAATTCAATCACTTGAATATGTTAACAAGAATGGTTCCAATGGGTAGTTTCTTTCCATGAATGAGTTGTGACTTTGTTGCAGTTGTTGTGATTTTTGTGAATAAATAGTAATGAGGATGTTTTGGTTTGGCCTGCTTTTGGAATAGTAGGTTGGGATGAGTGCTTGTTTACATATATGTATAACTTATTTCTAATTTTTCTTATTCACACCCCACCCTAGTTGAGAACTTCGTGTCGAACACCCGCATTTCATGGGGGAGGGTGTTTTCCCAACACTCCTATGAGGGGATGGTTGTTAGCTCCTTTTTTTATACCATTACCAAGTATCCCAGGACACTTCAGATAGGCTGTGACATACTGAGGTCCATTATAGCCATAGATTCTTTGGGCAAGGTATGCTATGGTGGTTGGCCCAGGTGTGTGCAGAAAGATTTATTCCCAAGTATCTTTGGGGGAGTCCAAGGTGTCTTCGGGTCTAGCGGTATATTTAGTGGTCTAGGTGTCATTGGCAATGGCTGTATGTTTTCGGTCCCAGGTGTCTACGGGCGTGGTTACACTTAGTTTTGGACGAGGTCATTGTGGGAGGGATGTGTAGTTATGGACCAGGTGTTTTTGGGAGGGTTTTGTGGTATTGGTAGCCAAGGTGTGTGCGGGCGGGGTATAGTAGTGGGACTACAATGAGAATGGCAATAGAGGTCTGACAGGTAGGATCTCTTCAATAACTAGTGGAAAAGTGGTGCGGGGTACCAAAACATCAATTTTTTATTACTATTTCATTCTCGACTTGTGTTATTTGGGGAGCGTGCCCCAGTGAGGATTATGGGATCATTTCATTGAAAGGTACTTTTGTGGTCTCCTTTACTCATGGGGCATTAGAATGCCTCCCCACTTGATCACAAGAGCTTTTGGTTTTTCCATACGGAGTATACATTTATACTCACCCAACCTATATAAAATTGTTTTTAGGTTTCTAGTAGGACTTTGAGGACCATGCCAGACCCTATTACCTCAGACTCCAGGATAGTTTACTTTACTTTTTTTCTTTTATTTTTGAAATTCCCTTAGGTTTTTTCTTATACCTTATAGAACATAATTATTGGAACATTTACATGAGAATGTGTTATTTTGGATTTATTTTTACATCCATATTTGGTGTTTTTTGGGATTTACTACCTTATCTCTTGATCATACTAAATAAAAAGGGCAATTCCTTGCATATTAAATTTTATTCTATACCCTAGGTACTAGTCTCCACTCCGGGGCATATTTAAGGCGGGTCTCGGGGGTCAATATCTATCCTTAAACTTCTGGAAACAAGGGTTTGGAAATCTGTTGTCCCTTCCCTCATATTGGTGAAGGATTGTCATTAAAGAATTATATCAAAGGATGTTTGGGTGATAGGATGGAGCTCAAGGTTAGGCATAATAAGTATTTCATTGGATGGTAGGGAAATAGTGTAATGAAATCATGGTGCGTGAAAGAGGATAGGAAAGATCGACTAGGACATGAGATTTTTGTGCCCCCATGATGCGATGCGAGGACTATGGGCCTACCAAACGACCAAGTGAGGCTACACTGATTGCAGGGTAGAGACCAAAGGAACGATTCATGAAACATAATGTCTGATCTTCTTGTGTATCTTGGGTATTTTGGGGATATAAATTAAATAAAAATTATATGAATAAATTAAAGTAATCTTATACGCTGCTCAGGATTAGGCATGCCTTGTTTACATTGCATCTATGGAAACTAGATGGTGACCATGGGTGGTGTAAGAGATTTAGGCCCACGAGGTTGATTTAGATTATCATTAGAGGGATAATCGAGTGGAGGAGGAAGATCAGTGGAAGAGGATACTTTGTGGATTTCAGCGGCATACCTCAGGAAGTACAAGGGCAACATCTTAGATATCTAGACAGAGAGCTAGATAGAGGAGCTGGTTATAGCTTTCAGCTTTCTCCAGGCTCCGATTGAGTGTTGGATTCCTCTAACTATAAGATACATGCATGGTGCATAACATCAGTGGTGGAAGATCTATCATGAGGAGAGGATGGAGGCTGAGGTTTCATGGACTGACTTCGAGAGGGTGTTCCGGGAAGAATTCCCCTCATCCACAATGAAGGTGGATAAGATACATGAACTACTCTCCCATCACCAGGGGAACATGTCATTGACAACGTTGAGGGTCAATTTTAATGATCTCCTTCACTTTCTACAGACCTCTTTCTGAATGAGGAGTCTCGGGTGAGATGTTTAGAGGAGGCACTATGATCTTATCTTAAGTATGTTGTTACTCCCTTCAATCAAACAACATACTAGGAGGCCCCGAAGATGGATGATGTATTGGAGAAGATGCACACACTAAGAGGTGTGTTGAATCAAGGGAGCCAACTGGGCTCATAAAAAGGGAAGGCCATCAGCAGCAAGCCATCAGCATCAGGACCATCCAGGTTTCTTCTAGTGGGGAGAAGTCCCTAGGAGTTCCAGTTTCTAATCCCTTGTTCCTCATCCCTTAGCGGTCCCAGGACCGATATTCCAAATTTATGGAAGTCGTGGGCACATTTTGAATCAGTGCACTGGCTGAGTGCAGTATAGTGGGGGTGGGTAGGTTCCACTCCCACATCAGTAGGAGAAGTTTCCTGCCAGGACCTTTCTGGAGGAGAATTAGGGATAGTGAGATCCCGCTCCTATGAGAACAGATGTTGCAGGAGGAGGCCGACCTTAGGGCGCTCCTCAATGACCTAGACTAGGGCGTGGTCAGGCAGCCGGCTAATAGCCGAAAGGTAGAGTAGTTGAGTGTGGTCAGATTCATATCATAGTGGCAATAGTTCCTGCAGTGCCGGAAGTCATTCGACATAAGATCATCTTGTTTAGAACTCTTTCTCATTCCATGTTTGTTTTAGGATATTTGCACTCCTTTTTTACACCCGGTCTGGCCCATGCCTTGGGAATAGACATAGAGACACTCTCTAGGCCCCTGGTGCGGAGTACACTAGTTGGGGGGTAATACCAGCCAGTTAGATGTTTTTCATGGATGCAAAATGATGATGGGGCCGCATCAGCCTAGTGGGGATTTCCTTCTGCTACAAATGTAGCAATACAATGTCATACTATGCATCAACATGCTATTTTATATGCCTTCGATTATCGACTGCTTCTGCAGAAGAGTCATGTTATCTAATGAGGATAGAAAGTGTGTGACTTTTGTTGTATAATGGAGTTTTCTAGTGGGGAGATAGCATGTGGAGCCCCTTTTTTCTATGTTGGGCGAGATTTCAACAGAATCATTGGATGTTGAGATGATGGATATTCCAAGAGTTTTTAGAGAGTTCCTTAACATTTTCCCTAAGAGGTTGTGTCTATACCCCCTTGATGTGACATTGAGTTTGGGATAGACTTGCAACCCTGTGGACATCTGATTTTGATGGGTCCCCATCAGATGTTTCCATCCGAGTTGCGAGAGTTACGGGTTCAGATTGAAAATCTAATGAAGAAGGGTTTTGTTCGACTGATCATGTCAGCACGGGGGGCTCCTATCATGTTCACGAAGAAGAAAAATTGTAGTCTAAAGCTATGCATAAACTACAAGAGGTTGAACCAGGTGATGTTGAAGATCTGTTACCCCCTCTTGAAGATCAGCGTCCTTTTTGATCAGTTAAATGGGGTAGTGTGGTTCTCTGTTATCGACCTGTGGTCAGGATATCACAAGTTTCGAGTGAAGGAGGGTGACATTTCGAAGACTTCCTTCAGGCTATGATATGGGCACTTCATGTTCCTAGTCATGTCTTTAGGAATTATGAATGCACTAGAAATGTTCATGGGACTCATGAACTTTGTCTTCTAGGAATATCTAGAGCTGTTCATAATTGTGTTTATTGACGACATTCTGAACTACTCATGATCAGAGGAGGATAATTCCAAGCATCTAAGAATACTTTTAGAGGTCCTCTAACAAAACCATCTCTTTTGGAAGTTTCCAATTGTATGTTTTGGACATGATAGGTTCACATCCTTAAATATGTGGTGTCCAAGAAGGGAATAGCAGTCAATCTGTCAACGGTCGAAGCAGATTTTCCTTGGGAAGCACCCATGAATGAGACAAAGTTTTGCAGTTTACTGGGTTTGACATGCTATTAACAGAGGTTCATTCCAAACTTCTCTGGAGTTTCAACTCCTTTTCCATATTTTCAGTCTAGGAATTTATGAACCCATGATAGTAACTATTCCACCAATGATCTAGAGCATGAAGTGACCATGCTTTCACTACTGTTGTGGTAGCATTACTTCATTGGAGAGTGATTTGTGGTCTCAACAGATCAAAAAATGTTGATGTATATATTCTTTCGGCAGGACCTGAACTTGCAGCAATGGAGGTGGATAGAGTTTCTTCAGAAATACGACTTTGAAATTTCCTACACCTCAGGAAATGGGAATGATATGGATGATTCTTTGAGCAGGTAGTCAAAGAGGGAAACTATTCAGCAATCTGTGGATGTTTGCAAGGTGATGGAGGAGTTGGTTTCCCTATACCTGGATATAAGCATGGAGGATGGAAGAGGATATCAATTCCAGATTACAATGAAGTACTCTTTGTTATGGCAGGTGGAGGAGTCTTAGTGGGGTGACATAGTGGCTGAAGTGATGCACAACTGTGTTAGACTGGGTGGTGCTCTATGTGGATGGTTGGAAGATGGGCAGAATCGAGTGATGTTTTATGGAATGTTGATTTCCCGGGTCAGAATACACAAGATAGTTATTTTTGAGTACAACAATGCACCCCTGGAGGTGCACACAAGAGTTTCCAAGATATTCCAGGGCATGAAGAGTCTGTTTCGGTGGCTCAGGGTGAAGCAGCCAGTGTTAGAGTTTGTGGAAAAGTGCCTCATGTGTCAGCAGGTGAAGGCTGAACACTGCATCTGAGGTGATTTGTTACAAGCATTAGATGTCCCCACGTTGAATGGGGATGACCTCTCAATGGATTTCTTCAATGTACTACCTAGGGTTCATGGAGGTTGGGAATTTATATGGCTAGGGGTAGATCAGATGAAGAAATCATCTCACTTCATGGTGATCAAGGATTCAAGTGTGTTGGATGCCATATCATGGAGATACGTGGAAGATGTGGTGCGGTTGCATTGGTTTCCAAGGTCCATCGTGTCTGATTGGGACACCTGGTTTACCTCATAGGTCTGGAAAGGATTGAAACATGACTTTGGCACCCAGCTGTGCTTCAACACTACATTCCACCAGAAGATAGATAGGAAGACAGAGCGCACAATCCATATGTTTGATAAGATGCTATGAGAATTTGTTTTAAGCTTTAGAGGATCATGTGTATGACACACTCCTCTAATAGAGTTTTCTTACAACAATAGCTAACAATATACCATTTGAATGGCTCTATTGGAAGCCTTTTATGGGAGACCATTTCTCTCACCTGTGTAAGATATTTCACTAATAATTTTTAAATTTCATGATCCTGAGGTGTTTGAGAATGATCTTCTAAAGAAATTAATCAATTATTCCTACACTAATAATTGCACAAGAAAGTACCTGATGTATTAATTCAACCCAAGTCATATATGGTAGATCAATTTTTTATTGGAATAATCATGGGATGTCATTGTTGAAGATAACCTATAGCACGATATTCCCATCCCTAAAATTAAAAAATCAGAAACTTTCTATGTCTCTCTTAATTTTTCTGACAACGATAAAGATTGACCTACTGAGATTGTTTTTATATTGTTCTTTCCCAAGGATATCAATTTCTATGATGAAATAATTCAATGGTAATATTTCATAAATAATTCGTTATTTTTTTATTTTATTGAAGATAAATTTTTTTCTAACATTCCATTTTATGAAACATATATGACAAAAAACTATAGTAAACCTTGGATGTTATGGTATATTCATTCCATGTTGTTTTTATTGTTTAATAAAGAGGATAACAAAGTGGTGGTGAGCTAAGAATAATATAGGAATATGAATTTGGTGGTGCGACTATCTACTCTACGTCAAATTTGATACCATATAGATGAGGACACTACAAAAGATAATAGAGAGCACACCTATTTTCATTTTCCTCAATCTATAGACATTAAATACAATATTTTTTATTTCATAGGGGTTAAAAAATTAATTTCCATATTTGGGGATCTATACCCTCAGTGTTTACTCATGGAGACTAGTAAAAGTCACTTGTGGTGATTTATATGAAGTAAATAACATCCACCATATGATTGGGGATAACCCATTCCATCTAAATGACTAGGGGTTGTGTAAACCTAATACCCACTTAGGGGTGTAAAAAACATTATTAATTTACATTCCCATTTATTATTTCTTTCAATTTATTTTTCTTTTTGATTTTAATTTATTTCTCGTAGTTTTAAAGTTGTAGAATCTATGACACTAACTCTATATTACCTCTGATAAATAAATTGGGTTGTTTCTTTCCATTAATTTATTTAATATTCTTCCCAATTTAAAAATAGAATAAAAATATTTCTTAATGTTATTTGATAAAAAATGTGGGTTATAAGGGGAATATTTTTGGGGGGATGTTAACATATTTTAGCAATTTTTTGTTTTATTTCCTTTTATTTTTCGTTTATTTTTTCCGAATTTTTTTGTGTTCTATTTCTCATTATTTTCGGTCTATTTTTTCAATGAGCTTAATCGAATACATTGGAAAATAAATACCATTATGGTATTATTTGTACATTTATTCATTTTAATTTTTTAGGATTTAAATAATTTCATAATGGATTTTGTTTCTTTATTTATTATCATTTAATTTGATGAAACTTGATTGATTTCTGAACTCATGTGTAGTAGTTTTATCCAAATTGAAAATATTGCACATCCTATGAGGTATCTACACAATTTTGCCATCTTATTTACATTTATATGTTTTATGAGAGTCTTGGTAAATTATTTGTGATGTAGAACTTGTAGTTTTTATCTTTTTAAAATATTTTATTACTCTAGTAATCTGTTAATTATGATTGACACACCACATTCAAAGACTCCCCTTTATTTTACTCTTAGGTAGGCTTAACTTTTCATATGATGTTTAATAATTATATAGTATGCCTAAAATACCTTGTTAGTTATCCACATTACAATCCATTTATTTAATTCAAATATTCTCTTGATGTTAAATTAATTGTTACTGTTGAAGTCAATTGTGGTGGAGGAAGAAGACAAGATGTAATGTGCTTTCTTGAAAAATCTATTTGGGCTGAATGGAAATTATTTCCATATTTTTCACAGTGTTTTTGGAATAAAATATTATTATTTATATATCTATGGGTGGATTAAATATCTTTAAAAATGTGGTCCATCTGTTTAAAATTTCTAAATAATAAAATCTATCAATTTTTTCCTCACAATCATAATTATGAAGATAAATATTTTTCTGAATTCGAGCAAAAAAAATAGTAATTGGGAGAAAGACGGAGGGGATCTATCATTGATGATAAAATTCCATGTATTATATTCTCATGAAGAAAAAGATGTATTTAGTGTTGATTCATTTTTGAGATGATTGAGGAGGACATCATTATTAAGAAAAATTGTTTTCATGTATTTACTAAAATTTAGAGCTTATCCCTCCTCATTATACCATAAATTGTTTTACATTTAAAACCATCCAACCAACAGCCTCTGAACAACACATAAGAAAGAACTCATGGTTGATAGATTTGTGACCCCATTGTCTGAATTGAAAAATTCATCACCTTTAGTTTTTGATAAATGTTTGGATTTTTTTTATCCTCAGAACCCTAATATCAATCAACAATTTGAGGGCCCAAAGTCATCTCACAAGTCAGTCCTTCAAAACAATTCTTATATATGATGAATTTTATTAGTGGACCCATATATAATTCATTTTTGGACTAAATGTGTTTAAATTATATGAGGACCTCTAATTAATCAGGGGTAAAACATTAGTAACTATTTAGTCACCTTAATCAAAATTTATCAAAGTAAAAATGACATGGGAACATTCTGCACTAAAATACAGATATTCATCCAGGATAGAATAATTTCCTTCTATAATTTTCATATATCTCTCTCCACACATTTACAATAGAGAACTATTTTTTGTCGATACATGAGATATAGTAGAATAACTTTCTATAAGTAATATTTCTAAAATTATGTAATTAAATAGGGAATACATGTGTAAACATTCGGATGACTCGGTTATATCAAATTTCTCAACTCTTCTCCCAATGAATGAATGTTTCCTCTTCATTTCATATCTTTGGAAACATCGTTATAGCCTTTGTTTAATATTATCATTAGATATTTTTGTTCCATTTTTTCATAGTTTTTTAATTCTTAGTATATGTTTTAATTATTATTCATCTGATTCTCTCATATTTTAATAATTTATTTTTCCCATCCCTTTCTCTTAAATCTGGTCTGTTATACTCTTGATAATGAGTAACTAACCCAAGTCTATTTATGTTGGAGTACTCTATTGATGAAACCTATATTTTTAGATATCATTTTTCATGTTTCTTTTTTTAGCGTTAGATTGAGGGGGATCATAGTGGGAAAGAATCCTTTATTCTCTACTTTTGACCTAAGGATAAGAATATTCTTTCTACAAATTCCTCCCTCAACAATGGATGTGGTTGTGTGGTATCTTGAAAAACATTGAGTGTTCCATATAATTAAAACATGGGAATTAGATGTTTTTCATACACCATATGGATCATGTTCATTAAGAATATTTGGAACTAATTAAGAGATAATAAAGGTTAACTCAGGGTGATCTCCTGGGATGATATCCATTCTATCTAACATAATTATGCCTTCATTCATTCTGTTTTAATTTCATTTGAATATTTATTTTTTGAATTTAATTCTCAATTCAAAAATATATATCTGTTATTTAATAAACAAAAAATATAAAAATTAATTTAGATGTAGTCAGTGGTTGACGATGATAGAACCTCAAGAGAACAACCTAGGTCAACCCAAATGATAAACTATGTTATAAATATTTTTTAGAGCACATATAAAAATGTCTCATCACCAAATGTTGAAAATGAGAATTAAATTTTTTTTATGTACGATTAAATAATTACAAAGCTGAAATTCATTTTAATGGGATATAATATAATAACATAGAAAATTGTTAGAATATGTTTTGTTACGTAATATTTATTTTTCATAAATAAGAATTTCATATAATAGTGTGGTAACATGCTACCTCAAATTTTGTAAAAATATTAATTCAATATTTAATTTACAAAAATAACATATAATATAAAAAAATAAATAAATTTCATTTTAATACTTAAATAATTCTATATTTAAATTACAATAACATTATAACACTATATAAAATTTATAAATATTTATACTAATAATAAATTGTTACATTTTTTTTCTATGTGCTTCAAAATATATAAGAATATATATATATATATATTTATTTATATCGAAAATATGTTAATATATATCTGTTTTGTAAAACAAAATAGTAACCATGTATGAATTTATATATGCATACATACATATATATATATATTTTGTGTGTGCATGTATATATATAGATATGTGTAATTGTTAATAAAATATCGGTTATGTCTATATAGATATATAAGAGTTATAAAATTGTATTAGACACACACACCACACACATACATATATATATATGATGATAATATATATGTACATAAATTTGGAATATATATAAAAATATTCATGAGGTTAATTTCTTTAAAATAATATATATATATATATATACATGGTACATGAGATATTTATTATAAGTTGATAATAAAACAATATAATAACATGAATTTCTCTTATTTCTTGTGAAATAATTGAGTAATTATATATATGGGTAAATACGTTTTTATGTTGGGGAAATGAACCAAAAAAATATACTCTAAAATAAATAAGTTATATTTGTTATTCTAAAATAGAAAATGTAATAAAAGAAAAAACTAATAATAAAATAAAATATTATTTGTAATCAAAAATAACATTTTTGTTAGATGGTTAATAATAACTTTGGTATAAATAATCCACTATATGGAAGTATTTCCCAATAGTGTTCAGAAATAAAAAAATAATTTAATGTTTTGTTTAACATTCAGGGATTATAAATAGGATTCATTGCTTTAGGTTCTGCAGCCAAATACATGTAGTTCGACTATGCAGAAAAATATTATTTTCTCTAGATGGATTGATAGTGTTAGATTTTTATTAGTATTTATGGATTGAGGTTTGGCATGTTATCAAATAGGAAAATTCCAAATAAGTTCTATTAATACTTTTTGGTAGGGATATTTTAGATTTAAAATCATATATCATGTTTAATATCTTTATACCCCCCTTGGTATGTAAGGTTTGGATCAATAAATCTACTTCCATATAATGGTGAAATTTTTTCAAGACCCTTATTATATAAGGGGATATATATTATTTTCAAGTTATATGATTACTAATTTGAAATGCTTAATATTATGTAACGAAATTGTATTATTTTTATGTAAATTTATTATATTTAATCCCCAATTTTTTAGGGGATATAGTGTTTTAAAATTATGATATTATATTTCAAAGAAAGTATAAATAGTTTTATATATTCATAAAAATCATATTTTATAATCGCATTCTAATATTTTAAGATATTATTATATTCAAAAAACCATTTTTTATATAAGGGACTTATAAATTCAAAACCTTTTTCAGGGTTTTCTTTAAAATTATTCCATTTTCTAAAACCTTCTATTTTCCGAAGAAGAAATTTTTTTATTTTTTATTCCAAATTTGAAACAAAAAAATATATTTTTTATGTATGGTATTTATTTTAGAAAAGTTTGAAGTCGGTTTTAAATTTTAATGGGAAATTTTTTTATGAGATATGTAGTTTCAAAATTAATGTTGTTTCATATATGTATAGGTATGGCCATACACTATGTATTCCACTAAAAGTAAAACAATATTTTATAAAGTTTTATCACCATGTAATGGTAGCCTATAGAATTATATAAATTTTAAATTATTCATTGTAATAATTTCCACCACTTAAAACCGTAGTGAAAAATAAAAATACCGGAAGCCCATTGTTTTTTATATAATATTGGACCTTGGAATTTGTATAGATGATCAAGATTTAGGGTGTCAACCCATACTTCAATGATTATATAGCCAACTATAAACATCTATGATCTAATCATCAGTAAGGTTTTTTTCACACATGATCCAATTTAAAAAAAACAACTAAATCCATTTTTAGTTAATTTGACTCAATGTATTTGACAGGGTTATAATATTTTAAAAACTAAAAATGTTTTCATATTCATATAAATTTTAAATCATTTTTGAAATTTATTTTAAAATATTTATTTCGAATACCCTATATTTTAAAAAAATATATATATATAATATCATATGACTTGATGTAAAAGAAAAATATTTACAAAATAATGTTTTTTAAATGTTATATATTTTAAATATTTTTTAAAATTATTTTCAAATAATTTTTATATTGAAAACCCTAGTATTATATGTTCAAATTTTATTTATAAAAAATAATTATTTATATAAAATATAATTGTTCATGAGGTATTTCTAAACATTATTTTTATGAGAATTTCCACTGTTTATATTTTTTAAACTACTTACTAGGTAATTTTATGCTACTCCCAATTTTTAAAATGTTTTCTAAAGTATCATTAGAAGATCCAAAAGACTGTAAATTAAATAATGATCTATATAAAATTAACTCAAAATAGTTGTTTATTTGTTAAATTTTTAAAATATGAAATATATAATTGGTTTTACTTTTTCCCTAAAAACATAGACTAGAAAAATAAACTCTTTTTTTTAATGATAGTAAATTTTCAATAATTTAGTTTTGAAAAGTAGATGCAACATTTTTTTATACATTATTTGGAAGCATGAGTCTTGAAATACTCTAAGGTGATGATTCAAAATTGATCTGAGTATATGTATCATAGGCATATGGGGGGTGGGAAATCCATTATACCCAAGAATACATTCCAAATTCAGTGTAATCATTTTGAGTATATTTTTAACTTTTCAATTTTATAAATTTCCTTTCATTATTCAGGGTGTTTAAGTATAATATATTCCACTAGTATCAAAAAAAATTTATAGTAATACTGCATGAAATTTGGTTTGTTAATATTATAAATACAAAAATGAGAATTTATTAAGGATAAATTTTGGAATTATTAATAGGGAGTTTCATGTATGTAATGTTATCTATGTATCATTTTTGGAACCAATAAGTGTCATTCTAAGGACTTCTTTCTTTTTAACACAGAATATTGGTTGGTCTAAAAAATGAAATTTATTATATATTGGGATGTTTCAAAAAAGTGTTTGAGATAAAAATATTTTTGGATTTCAAAAGATAATATTAGTAGTCTATAAATGATTTCTAAAATATGGCACTTATAATGATGACTCTAGGCTATAAGGGGATAAATTATAAAAGAGTCTTAAATATTTGGTAAAAATTGATGAATTAATGTAATGACTGATATCATATATAGAAACAGAATTTCATGAACAAATAGAAGGATATATTTTATATTATTACACATTAAAAATGGGATTGGTTTGTGGTTTATTTTTGAATGATAATGTTATATATTATGTTTATCTCTAGTTACACCCATAAATTCATAAATTTCTAACCCAATAAATTTTGAATTTGAAATTATTATTCATGTTCTGAGGTATTACATATACTACCAATTTTTTTAAAATTTTATATGTGATACCAACCATAAAATTAAAATTAATATCATTCTAAAAATGTATTTGATCCTTTTATAGAATAATTTTGTGAAATTTCTTTACACATATTTTGATATCTCTTATAGACTTGGGAAAATTAACATTATCCTAGACATAATTATAATTGAATATTCATCACATGAATTAAAATAATATAATTTTGAGTAGAATTTTTGAGGTATTTTTATCTAATTTTATATTTTAGTGAATGTTGAAAATGATTTGATGTTCATAATAAATTTATATTTTGCATATTCTCTTCATAATTTTAATCATCAGGAGAAACTATCAGACCATGCTGTTTGAAAAATACATTAATTATAAATGATATGAAGACCACATTTGTTTAGTCTCTATATAATGATATTGACTCAATTCACCTGAACGATAACAAGATATGGCCACCGGATGACCTTAGTTATACCTTCCAACCATTAACGGAAGGAAACTACAAATTTAGATCTAAGATATAATTCTGGAAAAACAATCTCACCTTTTTTCTAAAACTAACAATAAAACTGTACCTAATATTATAAATTATATTAATTTCAATAAAAAAATAAAACATATTTTAATGATAAATATATAAGAAAAGTAACCCAACACCTTCATATAATTTTCGAAAATATTTGCATACTTTATCAATAACATAACGAGCTTCCAAAATCCAACAAGATACATCGATATTGAAAATAATGATGAATATCCAAACACCATCTTGTATCTTTTGGTATTGAAAAATTGGTAATTAACATACATGTACACCAAGGTGATCATGCATGGTGTGATTATAACATAATCTATAATAAAACATAATTATTTTAAAATATATGAAAAATCCTCTACTGTGTCCTCCAAATAAATATATTATTTTAAATAACTACAAGGAATCCTATTTTTTCTAACAAACATCATCACAAAATATCCCAAGATATATGAATGTTTTAGATTATTTAACAAATCAACAATAACAAAATAAAACTCTCCTTTTAGAGGATCTATACCTTAACAAACATGAATCTGGTAACATTGAGAAAATTGGTAAATAATGATAGGATATAGGTGGGTAAATGTATTAGTGAATCCTATCATGGTTAGTTATTGGGAAATCATATAACACAAGCCACCTAGGTTCATAGATATATTTGTGGTATATGAAAATCTCATATAATTGTGATGTTTTATAAAAATTCATGGCTTCAACCTATACCATGTAATAATGGAAATGAAATACTTAATCAATAACAAAAAACTCACCCAATGTAATTTTTGTGTTCATAAATTTTTGGAAGACATTATTAATATTTTATAATAAAAAAATGTATTTACATGTTTATAACCCCACATTTTATGCTCATCAATTTTAAACTTTGCATCCTTGCCAAATAAATTCTAATAAAAAAAACAGTCAATTTTTTTCATAAAAAGAAATAATTATTCTTCACTAAAAATTCCATAATAAAAATTAAAAAATTAATCATATAGTGTAAATGATAGGTTATTACATAATTGTTATAATAAAAATTAATGAATTATAATTTCATGTATATATATATTATAATAAAATGTGTATTTTATGTAAATATCATCTAAGTACATAAATATCATGTTATACATAACATGGGTTAAAGAGAATCACTCATTTCTAGTTACATTAGATAAAAATATTTTAAATTTTAATATTTATCTGAGGGAACATTTATGAATCCATAAAACCAAGTTAGACAAACCTCAAACTCATAAATTTCTAGAAACTAGTTTACATTAACAAATAAATGGGTTGTAATTCATAAAATTTTATAATTCAACCAATAACATACCTAAATGACACATGACATTGTTTTATGGGTTAAAAATTTATAAAATATATATACACCTCAATCTATATAATTTCACATGAAAATAATATCCAATACATGGAGTTATCTTTAAGTAAAATACACTTTTGGGTTTCAGTGGTAATAAATGATTTTATTTCACATTTGAACCTTAAGAAAATGTAATATAAGACTTATTTCGAGCTGAAACTAACATAATGTAAATAGTCATCTTCAGACATCAAATAATTATTATCCCCCAAAAACAAACCATTCATCACATCACCACCAATGTATATCCTTAGTTGTTTTATATTTTGGTCATTTTTTTATTACTCATATAGGGTCAACTATAAGAAAATGATTTCATGAACATTAATAAATATAGGAAACAATAAAATTATTCTTCTATTTAAAGAGTTATTACTCAGCCGATGTTTTATAACATACTCCACTGTGTAGGATATTCTTATAGTCATTATACAAATAAAACATGATTTGAAAACCATACTAGGGATTTATAGTGGTTACAAAATCATAAATGAATCATGAAATAAAATTTCTATAAAATTACATTACAAATAATTATTTGGGTTAACTTTAACTATAATACTCACGACCATTTTATTAACTATATTGGCAAACATGTACCTTCCATTATATTATATGTTCCAATAAAATAGAAAATGATATATAGAAAATTTAGACATTAAACATGAATTAAAATGAATAACATATTAAAAATGATTTCAACATCTATAAATAAAAAAAATCTTAATTCACATACTATAATAAATAACTTATTAATAAGAATTTAAAATTACATTTTATAATAAAATTGTGGATTTGGTAGTTAGGTTTAACTATTAATGGATAATGTCATAATAACATTCTATTATATTTAAAACTATTTTATTTATTAAAAAAATTTGTTTAATATATCTAATAAAAAATAAAATTTTAATTTATTTTCATGGTAAAAATAGTTGAAATAAGTTCAAGAAAATAGCCAACTAATTTTATATCGGGTAAAAATATTTTACTATTAATTTATCAAATATATCATGTGCCATATCATACATCAACTCCATAATAGCCACAATGAATCAAAAAAACACAATCAATAATCTTATACAAGTTATTAACCATTAACCCCAAAATAATCATGTTGTGAACACTTTAAAATCATATCTAAAACCTAGTATAATTACCAAAATAAATGTAATAATCCTTAAAAAATAGTAATACATAAGTTAACCAAGACTAAATTTCCCTAAATCATGTTCTAGGATAAAAAATTCTTAAAATAAATCCCAATATAGTGAAATTATATCGATACTGTGAGAAATCATGAAAAAAGATTCACTTAGTAACTATTTAATCCAAACCAAAAAGAAAGAAAATGATTTAATTTCATTTTACCTTGTTTTTGTTGAAATACATAATCCATATTTTCATTTATTGTAGGATAAATTAATATGTCAAAGTAAAATAAAATAGGAGGATTTGGGGAGGATTTATTTGATCTTAGATATGATGAAATCCACAGAAATCTATACTAAAATTGATGGGGTCTAATACGATAAAGAGGATATCCATGTGAGTGACCATATGGTGTTTTATCCAAGTGAAAATTAGTCAACGTAAGAGTGTGGATAAGTTTTTAAAGGGGGATAATGAAAAATTATGTTTTCTTATATTAAAAACATAGCCACTAAAATCTCTCGATACCAATCATGTGGCTACTGGGTACCTAGTGGTACCTCTGGCCTACCAGCCTTCTTCCAAACACATCATGTATATATTACCCCCCAAACAATTACCATGTTCCACCTGTTGTTTTAAAATACTGGAGTTCAATCTATTATTCTTTAACTAAACCCTATAATTTTTAGATAAACCTCTAACCACCTCTTGAAACATCTACAATTATACCTTCTAACTTCATATTCAAAAAAAATTCAAAAAAGAAAAATACCCCATTATCGAGATCCAGAATTTTTATATCCCTTGATTTTTATTACTAGATTCCATCAAATCATAATTAATAAAGTCAAGGTCCTTGAAAACTCAACACCATAGTGTTTTTTATCCCTATAAAAAATGGAAAACATAATTAACCTCTATAGTGTCTCCAATCCCTCAAAACCACTAGTTATAAAAAAACCTATAATCATAAGGGTTCATCACATATCTATGGAAGTAACTTCAAATTATATTTAGCCAGAATCTTTTCTAGTTAATAACACTACGAAAATGTACTAAAATACACCTAATAATATTTATCATTCTAATTCTAAATTCCTAGAATTCAATATTCCATTAAAAACCCTGAAGATTTATACTTATTAAAAAAATAACTAAAATATTTTCCTTAATAAAAATAAATCTTGATATTCTACATTATTCTAGGAATTAATAGACTAACAATATAGAAATACTTGGAATTCATTGTACCTTAAGATGATCACCTCAACATGGATTACCTAAGAATCAGTCATACTCATTTAACATTGATCTATATTCAATAAAAACTATCTGTTTATGAAAAAAATGTTTTCAAATTTCATTTCAAAAATCATTACAAGATCATTTTAAAAAAAATATTTAATGAAAAATAATTACCTATTATTCATTTTTCTATTGTGTATTTTTCAAATTCCTTTAAAAAATTTCCCTTTAATTATTATTTTACAAAATATAAACTTGACAATATTTATTTCATATCAATTAAAGGATAAAAAGTTTCCCTCTTTCTATTACAAACACCCAAAACGTCATGTCAAAACCATATGCCAACAAGGTTTTTGAATATCAAAATATTCAATTTTAAAATACCCTCTTTAATAAAAATTATTATAGCATAGAAAAAAAATTATATTCATATAATATTTTTTTTTCTTTAATTACTGATATAAATCATAAAACTGAACATTAAATAGTTAACATGCTCATGTATTGATAAGAAAGACTATCATTTTATAATAAAATGTATGTTATAATCAATAATAGAAATCCTTCTAATAAAATAAAATATATGTGAACCCAAAAAAAATTATACATGTTGTTCTAAATTATTTTATATAATTCATATATCAATATAGAAACATTGGAATTATCTTAAAAAAAAATTACACCAATTTGATAAATAAATATTTGGGAATGTTCCACAGTAATTTAATATAGCAATGAATTACAAAAGAATTCAAAGTATTGAAAGATTTTATAAAATAATATCTAAAAACATAATTAAATAGATCCATATCAATCGTAGAAATATTAATGACTCATATTAACCATATAATAAAATATATGTATGTAAGAAAATAATATATGTATATATCTATAATTTGGATTAATAAATCCCTCCAATCGATTCAAGTTATCGCAAACAAAATAATGGAAAAACATGGTTTTTCATAATTCTCAATTACTCTTATAAGAAAAGGATGGTCCTATTCTCACCTGAATAGCTCTACCTCTCAGCATATTTGTTCAGCCCATTGGTTTCTTCCTCTTTGGACAGAGAAATTTCCCTCTACCTCTGCTTCTTTCTTCCCTCAAACTTTTTCTTCTTCTTGATTTCCGTCATCAGGTCATCCTCGGTCTCTTCCCATATGGTGGTACTTTATCTTTTTTACATCTTTAGTTTCAGGGGCGCTTCTTTGATGGTGAGTGGCCCATCTCTTTCCCATTATTTTCCTTTTATGGGATTGTGTGTCAGTTTTTTGGACCTTCGTCCACAAATCTTGACTTCTCTACCGACCAGATCTATCGTGGTGTACTCCATTTCTAGTCTTGTTCATCATTCCACATGGTGTTGTGGGATGTGATAGGGTTCGCGGTCATGTTTCAATACTAAAGCATTTCTTGGATCTTCCTATATTTTACATATTTTAGGTTTTTTTCATAGTATTATGCTTTTTCTATTCCTCGATGTCGATCTCTTCAGCTCTACCTCTCTTTTCCGGGTGGATATATACTATTTTAGCGCATTGCTTCTATTTTTTGCGCATTCAAAATGGTTTTTTGTTCTTTCTGGTTCTATTCATCTGGGATGTGATTTATCAATGGTATTATTTTTATCATTAGTCTAAAGTTTTTTATTTTCTGGTTGCTTGTATATGCTTATTTTGATGAAGATGGTGGTTTCAAAGTATATGTATTGTGGTCCAGTAAAAGATCGCTCCTCTTAGACTGGGCCTTCCAACTTCAAACTCTACTCTATCCTATGGATACTTATCGCCAAGATAGGTCAGTCTGGTGCATTGGATTCAGGTGAGGTTTTTGGATGGTGTGGTTTGAGCTGTAGTTGGAGTCTCAAGAGGTGCGACCTGGATGACAGTGGATGCTCTGATGGAGATTTTTTTGTTCACAACGGTGATGCTTCATGCTGTGTGTTTCTGACAACAATGTTATTGCTTATCGTCGATTATGATGGATCCTAGAGGCTTCCACACCAGTGATTAGTGATATTTGGTGAAGAAAATGGTGGATTAATAATTATGTTGATGGATTATGGAAGAAAATGAAACTCTTGATAACACTATCAACTTCTGAATTGAGGCAGGCATCAGGTATTTTATTATTTTTAAAATTAAAATTTGGCATATGTTTTTGTTATGTATTTTGAAACTTTTTATTCCATCTTAGTGATGTTTTAGGACTACATCATTGGCCTCCTCTTATCCTTAAAGTGGATATTTAGAAATAAAAAAAATTAATATCCAGTCAATTAATCCTATGATAATATATATTATGACACATGAAGAGTTTTTCATTAAAACATTTAGTAACATAATATTACCCCAAAAGGGGTCATGGTTTCAATTTACAGCTTACTCTCCATGTTTCGATAGTCAAAGATCTTTAATACCCTTAATAAAACCCATTCAAGAAACTCTAACGGATAAATTTTACCAATTTTCACTATGATTCTACTTTGAAATGAACATAATGTAAATCACTTAAACATTAATAAAATCATGTATC
Organism: Viscum album; assembly: GCA_963277665.1. NCBI lineage: Eukaryota > Viridiplantae > Streptophyta > Magnoliopsida > Santalales > Viscaceae > Viscum > Viscum album. The sequence continues at coordinate 480,618,510 of OY728133.1, forward strand.
CAAAATACCCGGGTTTCAATTTACAACCACTAGAGGATATAGATTAGTGTATGGGATCAAATGAATGTTTCCTAAGTCCAGGTTATTCCTTTAATAAATTAAAACAATTAATAAAAAATTTCACGACCCGTCCTCGTGGCCCATGCCGTGACTACACCATGCCCGCATTCCATAGGCCAGGGGCTGGAGATGAGCACCAAAGGCATAAATCCCGATAAAAAGGGAAGGAATTGCCTATATAAATGTAAAAAACACAACAGTTTACACAATATAAAAAATCAATAAGTAATACAGAATACAAAATTAAGTGGTGAATGAAAAGGGGATGGAAATACAAGCCCAACAGTAAGTACAGTAAAACTGAAAAGCTAGTACAACTACAATAAAGTAAAACATAAACCACTGAGTTGACCTCTGGGAATCCCACCTGAATGGTGGGTACATATGGCCACCTCAGCACCTCAGATCCGACCTTCTTCCCCGTTTACGTCTCGCCAAGTGGTCCACCTCTGGGTAATGTCCAACTCCACTAGTCTCCAACTCGACCAGTGTTGTCTGTCGTCTGCATCCAACACAATGTACTGCAGGCATAACCCTTACAGGGGCAAGTATAATGATACTTAGTAGGGACCTCGAGACCCCCAAGTCTGACAAAATTCAACAAGTATAAACCAAAAAGTAAGATTTCAACAGATAACCACTACTTAGTTATATGCCCATACATATAACAAAGTTATCAAGTAACCCATCTCAATCATGAGGAAAACACAAAGGTCATTGACGTAGCTCAAACAAGGATTTTTATTCACAATGTTAAAACCACAGCTGGTGGATAACTCCTCCTCTATAGAGTACAGTGGGCCTGCCACTACAACCAAGCGCTTCCCACTAACCTTGGACTGCTTAAGTACACCACCTGTTGAGAACTGTGGGCATGCTGCTACAAACAAGCCCTTACCACCATGGGTCTGCCGCTTCAACCAAGAACTCCCCATCATATCCTATAGAGGTACTCCTTCTGTTGAGTACCATAGGTATTTCTCAAAAACCAAGCACTCCTCCGTCGTCGGTCCGCTTCTACAACCAAGTGATCCCCACTGGGCAATCTGAATCACTCCAAGTCGATCGATCAGCAGTCGTCAAGTCTCAGTCAGCTACTAGGTCTCTACAATCTACTCGCTCATCACCGGGAGAGTTCACTCCACGAGACTCAATAAGATAATCCATTTGTCACTAATTATCACTTAGAAGTATCAAAAAGGACCGACTCATCATAGTGGTCTCAACGTAATAGACGGTGCGTCAATCGGGCGCCCGGTTTGTGGGTTATTCGCCTTTTAGTTCTGGGGTCCAGCTGGATTCGTGATAGATCCAACAAGAACATACTCTATATCAAACCAAATATCCAGTTGGGTATAATCAAGGCACCGTCTCACTCCAAGGATTCCATCACCGCTGATGGTTCATCAAATAGACACTCGGTGCCAAAGTTATGGAGGTTTGTGCAGGGGCGCAGGGTTTGCGCATGGTCTAAACAAACCGTGCAGCGAGGTCGTGCGTAGTCTCTGGGTGAGACAGTGGCTATCACACAGTTGGCGCACAGTGTGCCACACTATGCAGCCAAACCAATTGAAGTCCACTGGTTGGACAATGGCTACCGCATGGTTGGCACATGGTTTTCCAAATCGTGCGGCCAAGTCGCTCGACCATTTAAAACTAGGGTTTTAAGTCCCGGGCCACTTAGGATTTCCCATATTTTCCCAGTTCTTCCTCCCACTCATATCTTATGTGGAAAATCTAGTTTTCAGAGGATGGGGGAGCTCCTACTCTCATTTTGGAGTCACATCGAAGGGGTTTCTTGGAGGATCATATGGGTCTCTCCATTCGTCATCCCAACGCAAAGCCACCACCTTTCATCATGATGAACACACCATTCAAGATGAATTGCGGAGGGGTTAGGCCATGTTTGTTTGGCCAACTCTATTCCATGTTAGAGAAGTAGAAAGCGGCTCATCTTGTTCGTAAAACTATAATATTCAAACATTATAATTTAATAGGAATTGTGGATCAACTTGTTTTGGTTGATCCACGTCCCCCATGCTTTCCAAGAACAAGGAAATTATACGAGATAATTTTAGGATTCAAATAATAACCCCAACCCTGATTTCAAGAGTGGTGCACGTCAATGAGTCGTGGAAGATAGGCGTCGCGGAGGTCGGGCGTCGCGGAAGAGGGACATTGATTCCAATGACATTGGAGTGCGCCTAAAGAAGAAGCGATGTTGGTGACTTCACGTTCTTCATCAGAGGTATTCTTCATTGAGAGAAGAATTGTGTTCTTATATTTCTTCAGAGATCTCCCAAAATTCTCTCAACACAACAAATACCAAACTAAAAGAGTAGTTAAGGCTATTATTTTAATCACACATGAATTTTCAAAATTCAAACACTCTAATTAATTAATTGAAGGGCTCAATTAATTAATTAAATGTGTAGGCAAAAATTAATGGCAGAGAGAGGGAGGTGAAGATATCACATTGATTTTGGGGAGAGTTTTCAAATTAATTAAAGGGGAATTAATTGGGAGATTAAGTGAGTTGAAAGGTTAGGGGTTCATGTGGGCCCCACCTCACATTATCCTCTCATGGGAGGTTATGTGGGTGTGGGCCCCACCTATAACATACCCTATAACTAACATCTTTAAATAAAATTGTGTACTACAATTTTATTTATTTTAATCTAAATCTCAAAAATATATCTCTCAACCCGCATAAAACGCAACTGCGGTAAATGTCCCCATAAGCGAATACCGGTGCACCGAGTTAATCGGTGTCCTCAGATTCCAATTCCGAGCACCGGTTCAAAAGATATAAATACCATCACGTACATTTACAGAATGTACCCAGAAAAAACTTCAAAAATTGATTCCTGGCACACCGGGCCTCGGAATCATGTGTCGTTAGAAACTACAGACTCGTTAAATTCAAAAGTATTTAAAAAAAATCCCTTGAAATTTTTGGGTCATTAAATTACTCCCACATCATGTATTTACATACCCGTAAATCTACAATATACATTAGGGAAACAAAAGAGGGTACTGAGCACGCATCTGAACCTCCTGCTCCCATGTGCTCTCCTGGAGGTTCCCGTGCTGCCAGCATATGCACACCAGAGGAATCGACCATCCCTGTAGGACCTTCTCATATCGATCGATGATATCCACCGGGACCTCTGTGAATGTTTCCCAATGATCGATGTCTAGCTCCCTATGGTTGATGATGTGGGATGGGTCATGCACGTATCTCCCCAGCTGAGATACGTGGATGACGTCCTGCACCCGGTTCAACTGAGGTGGAAGGGAGAGGTGGTAAGCCTCCTCGCCTACTCTGCTGAGGACCTAGAGAGGTCTGATTAATCATGTAGATAACTTGCCGCCCCAACCAAATATCTTTATATGTTCTCTAGGTGAGACCTGTAAGAAGATGTGGTCGCCATCCTCGAACTCCAGTGGTGTCCATAACCTATCAGAATAGGACTTCTGTCTGCTCTGTGTAGTTTTCATCCACTCCTGGACGATCTGCAACTTCTCAATCGTATCCGGAGCCATCTCTAGTCCAACAAGTGCTGACTCCCCAGGGTCAGTCCAACACAGAGGTGATCTGCAAGGTTTTCCGTACAGTGCCTCGTATGGGGCCATCCCGAGGGTGGAGTGTTAACTGTTGTTTTACAAAAACTCTACCAAGCGTAAGTGATCCTCCCAGCTGTGACCAATGTCAAGGACACATGTATGATGCATGTCCTAGAGATTCTAAATGGTCCTCTCAGTCTAACCGTCCGTCTGAGGATGGAAGGCGGTGCTAAGATGTAGTTGTATCCCTAAAGCCTCATGTAACCCCTTCCATAGCCAGAAAGTGAAATGTGCATCACCATCAGAAATGATAGACGATGGAAAATCGTGAAGTCGTACGATCTCTTGAATGTAGAGGCATCCCAAGCTCTCCACAAAGCCCTACTCTCTGATCGGTAAGAAGTGGGCCGACTTGGTGAGTCAGTCTATGATCACCCAGATATATTCGTTTCCTCTGTATGTATGTGAAAGCCCCATCATAAAAAACTTGGATATCCCATCCCACATCCACTCCAGAACCTCTAAGGGCTGAACAAAGACCGCTGGTACCTGGTGCTCCACCTTCACGTACTGACAAATGAGGTATCGTGAAACGAACTCTGCTATAGCCTTCTTCATACTCAGACACCTGTGCTATCATCTAAGGTACTAGTACATCTTCACCACACCTAGATGTACCACTAGAGGGGAAGTGTGAAACTCTTTTAGCACCTCCTCTGGTAATGCAATCGGTACCATCGTACGTTCGTTGAAGAGGATGACGTGTTCCCCTCCTCCAGAAAATCCATCTGGTGCCTGCTCTGAGGATATATGAGCACGTCGCGTCTCACAGTCAACATCCCCACACTGTTCCACTATGAATCACTGATGGAGTGGAGGAGTGACTATGAGAGACTGTTGAAAATATGCAAATATTTCTCCTTTTCCGAAAAGAGAAATCTGGTCTCATCCCCTGAATGAACCATGCCCATATTCTAATACAGTAATTCCTGACATGAACGGTGCTAATTCATGCCATGTACGAGGTATTAAGGCCCGAATTCTATTACTAATATATCCAACTGATACTCTCACCTCCAAGGTTTGATTCACACTGTCTTCATCAGTGTGTGGTCACTGGGTCTCCTCCAGTAGGAATCTCAAATGTGAGGGTGAAGTCAATAGTTTTAACCGGAACCTCTCAGCATAAATCACCCAAAAAGGTGGGAAAGAAGAAGTCACAGGGGAATGTGTCTTTTATTACTATAGCTAAAAGTAAAAATACACAAATCATTAACAAAAAACGACATCAACGAAGTTAGAAGCATTATAAACAAAGGCTTCCATGTCTAGAGCTAGTCCTGCTCTTGTCCACTTTCTGCTTGACCAGCTCCTCTACCACGTCCGCCGGCTCCCAGCGGACCTCCATAGTTAAACCTCTACCTCTAAATCGAAGGTCCCTCTACTGCATGATGCTCATTTTCAGGATGGGTTGGGTAGTTTCGTTCCATGTGACCTAGCCCGCCGCATGCATAACACTTCCTGCTCCATGAATAGCTGGCTCGGTTTCGTGTGCCTCGCACAACCGAACTAGTATCCTGAGGTCTCCCACCTGTTGGCCATGTCCTCCTGGGTTTCTATGTCATCTGTCTACTGCCAGCTGTAGAAGACTCTACTACGGTCGGAAATCTCTGCAGAAAGAGCAGTTTCTCCTGATCTCGCACAGAGCGAAGAGTTGGTGCTACGAGCTCTGCCCCGAATAGACCCTAGAAGACTCCCCAGGTGAGGGTCACCTCATCAGAAAACTATAGCATCAGGATTCACCACCACTCAGCTTCTCCGTAAAAGAGACAAATAGCTTGGTACACCATCAAGTCAGCGGGTGTCCAAACTGTGTGGAAAACTCATGCTATAGCCTCCATTCAGTACCCAACCATCTAAAAATCTGACTCGCCTTGAAAACTCAGAGGCCTCTTTCGCAGGAACCCATGAAACACGCTCATGCGGCACACACCCTCTGCTATGAGGCCTTCTAGTATCAGTGGCCGAGTGGGTAGTGGTACCACTGGTGCCTCCACTGTGATGGGGCCCTTCCAGGAGGCCTCGCTGCTCAGTGGGATACCATCACGTTCTTCTCTCAGAACCCGTGCTGACTGAATAATTGAAGACATCCTGAAAAGAATTAGGTGATCCATGATCAAAAGATTATACATGGTGAGCTGACCTAGTTTGAGCTTACTTAATGGAAAACCATTGATACACACATGCAATCAGTTTTTTCGTGCACTAAGTCGGAAATCTGTAGTCAGGGTCCTGGTGTACGGATATATTGGTATCTGCACCAACACTGGACTCCCTGAACTGAAAACCACACTTGGTACTCTTAACAAAATTTCCTTACAGAAATAATGATCTATATCCTGAGTTCTGTGGTATATCTGATTCCTCTAATACCAATTTATCACGACCTGTCCTCGAGGCTCGTGCCGTGACTACCCCAAGTCTGCCTTCCATAGGCCAGGGGATGGAGACTAGAACCAAAGTTGTAAATCCCGATAAAATGGGAAGGAATTGACTTTATAAAATTAAAAAAACACAATAGAGTTCTCAATAGAAGAAAGCTATATGTAATAAATAATACAAAAAAAAGTGCGGAAAAAAAGGGGTCGGAATACTAGCCCAACAGTAAGTACAGTACAACTGAAAAGCTAGTACAACTGAAGTAAAGTAAAACTGCAACCACTGAGTTGACCTTCGGTAATCCTACCTGAATGGTGGGTACAAATGGCTACATCAGTACCTCAGGTCCTACCGTCTTCTCTATGAAAATCTCGCCAAGTGGTCCACCTCCAGGTACCGTCCAGCTCCACAAGTCTCCACCTCGATCAGTGTTGTCTGTCGTCTGCATCTAACACAATGTAGTGTCGGCATAGCCCGTACATGGGTGATTATAATGATACTCAGTAGGGACCCTGAGACCCTCAAGTGTCACAAAATTCAATAAGTATAAACCACAAATTATGATTTCAACATATAACCATTACTTAGGTATATGCTCATACAAATACCTATGTTATCAAGTATCCCATCTCAATCATGAGGAAAACACAAATGTCAATGACTCAGCTCAAACCATGATTTGTATTGACGATGTCAAAACCAGGGCTGCTGGAGAACTCCTCCTCTATTGAGTACAGTGGGCATGCTGCTACAACCAAGAGATTCCCACTAACCATGGACTGCTGAAGTACTCCACCTATCGAGTACTATGGGCATGCTGCTACAACCAAGTGCATCCCACCATGGGTCTGCCACTACAACAAAGCACTCTCCCTCATAGACTACAGAGGTACTCCTTCTATCGAGTAACTCAGGTATGTAGCAAAAACAAAGTGCTCTTCCACTATGGGTCTGCTTCTACAATCAAGAGCTCCCCACTAGACCATCCAAATCACTCCTAGTCGATCGATCAATAGTCATTAAGTCTCACCCATCTACTATGTCTCTGTAATCTACTCGCTCGTCACCAGGAGGGTCCGCTCCAAGAGCCTCAAGACGATCCTCCATGTGTCACAATGTCTCACATAGAAGTATCACAAAGTATTGCCTCGTCATAGGGGTTTCAACTCAACAGATGGAATGCCAATAGAACACCCGATCTGTAAGTTATTTGCCTTTTAGTTCAAGGGTTTAGTTGGATACATGATCCATCCAACATGACCATACTCCATATCTACCTAAATCTCTATTGGGGTATACTCAAGAAACCGTCTCGCTGTAATAATTCTAGCGCTGCTAATGGTTCGTCAAACGGATTTACGGTGCCAAAGTTATGGAGGTTTGTGCCAGGGCGCATGGTTTGCGCATGGTGTAAAAAACCATGCGGCCAGACCATGCGTAGTCTCTGGGTGAGACAATTTCCACCACAAGGTTGACACATAGTTTTCCAAATCATGAAGCCAAACTGTGAGAAGTCCCCAGGTGGGATAGTGGCTACCGCACAGTTGGCGCACAGATTTCCAAACCGTGCGGCCAAGCCATGGAGCCACTTAAAACTAGGATTTTGAGTCCCAGACCACTCGGGATTTCCGATCTTTTCCCCGTTCTTCCGCCAACTCGTACTTTATGTGGAATATCCAATTTTTAGAGGTTGGGGGAGCTCTTTAGGTCGTTTTAGAGGAACATCGAATGGGTTTCTTGGTGGATCATGGGGGGTTCTCCATTCGTCACCCAAATGCAATGTCAGCACCTTTCATCATGATGAATACACCATTCAAGAAAAACCACGGAGGGGTCAGGCCATGATTTTTTGGCCCACACCATTCCATGTTAGAGTGGTAGCAAGTGTCTCATCATGTTCATAAAATAAGAATCTTAAAACATTAAAATTTAATACGAATCATGGATCAACGTGTTTGGGTTGGTCCTCATCCGCCATGCTTTCCAAGAATGAGGAAATTAAATGAGGGAATTTGAGAATTCAAATAATAAACCCCTACCGCGGTTTTAAGAGAGGGGTATTTCATTGATTCGTGGAAGAAAAGTTTTGCGGAGGTCAGGAATCGTGGAAGAAGGACATCGATTTCGTTGACGTCAGAGTGCTCCCGAAGAAGAATCGTCGTTGGTGACTTCACATTCTTCGTTAGAGATATTCTTTGTTGAGAGAAGAAAGTTGTTCTTCTATTTCTCCAGATCTCTCCCAAAATTCTCTCAAAACAACGAATGCCAAACAGAAATAATAGAAATGGCTATTATTTTATTCACATATGAATTTTCAAAATTTAAACACTCTAATAAGTTATTTGAAGGGTTAAATTAATTAATTAAATGTGTTGGAAAAAATTAATGGGAGAGAGAGGGAGGTGAAGAGATCACATTGAATAATGGGAGAGTTTTCAAATTAATTAAGGGGGATTTAATGGGAAGTTTAAGGGATTTGAAAGGTTAGGGGTCAGTGTGGGCCCCACCTCATATTATTCTCTCATGGGAGGTTATGTAGGTGTGGGCCCCACCTATAACATATATGTAGAGACCCGTATCTTGACGTACATATACATTACATTACTTTTGCGGAATACTTAGTACATAATAAAAACACACACACACAAGGATCGTAATAGTTTAGTGTCTTTGGAAACTCGGAATATAATCTTCTAATCGTGGTGAAAGATCTTCAACATCTCCCATAAAGATCTTCCTTTTTTTACCTAAAACCTTTCCTTATATCCCGGGGAAAAGAAAACATAAAAGGGTTAACTCAAATGCTCAGTAAGGGTAAACAAAAGAAATATCAATCACATCATATTCATAAGAACATAACATTTTGGAAATCTTAACCTGAAAAAGAGAGCATAATTTCATAACATGGGACAAATCATAGTAGTGAAATGAAATCCCAATAATCATAACTTAAAACATGAAACATTGTGGAATACACACATAATCATAGAAAATCATTTCTTGTTAGTCAAGACTCATTTCCAGGACTATCTTAGTGGACAAAGTCCCTTTCTGAACCGAGTAACCCTCGTTTCAGTCCTGTTTCACTGAACCTGTATAACCTACCATTCCAGCCATGTCTATCTCATGAGATATAAAATCTTTACCCAATGCATTGGAGGGAGATATAGGTCCCACCAATCTTTTAACACCCCGAGCTTCCACGATACGCTTCTCATTAAATAATGCTATAGCTTGCATTGTATGCAACTTCGAGTTCTAAAACACCGCGACTAATCAAAGTAGCCGTTATGAATAGTAATAACCACTTTTTAAAATTATAGAAATTTTATATTTCAAAATGTAATTCATTTTTGAATTCGGAATATCGAATTTAGCCTATGTTGAATTTTTGGTATTTTTCTGAGAACTTCTAATTTTTTATGAATAGTTAAAAATACTTAAAACAACTTTTTTAATAAAAATAATTTATTGTGATAAATTATACTATTTAGTGGTTTTATAGTATAATTAGAATATATTTTTACAATTTTATCCAATGGTGGTCATTAGAATTAATTTAACATTGAAATTGGACATAAACAATTGCCAATCTTTTGATATAAATTGTTTCTTAAAAACACGCTACTTGTTGTGACAGCGGGAATTAATTATAAAATTAATTAATGCAACTTAAATGTTTGGAATTTTGTAAAATAGACATCATTTTTGAATTCATAATATCAATTATATCTTAGGGTGAAATTTTGGCATTGTTCTGAAAAACTTCAATTTTTGATGAATAGTGAAACCACTAAGTGGTAGTTAAATAACTGATTTTTCGTTTAAAGGAAATATTACCACTTCTGTCATTTGATTTTCAAAAATCCGACATACATGGTTGTCATTAAGAAGTAAAATGTGGTTCGATGAGATTAAAATAATTTTTTTGTGAATAGTAATGTTTAAGTTCTTAATCGTGATTAGAGGTAATTAGTGTTGTTTAAGGTAAAAAAAATGTTTTAATAATATGATATGAGCTTGAAAATTATCCTACTCCTATTGGATGAGTCATGGCCGAAAAAGACAACCCATGGGTCAACTTGGGGACCCCATGGAGCCACTTTAGTTGGAAAATGACATTAATATATATTTATTTAATGTTAAAATTAAATTGACACAAACATGAGTTGTTTTACTAAAACAGTTTTTAAGTGGGGTTACACAAGTCCATATTTTGACTATAAATATTCATTAGAAATCTAAAAAGATTTCCTACATCATAGTATTTTTTTATATTTTTTAGACATTAAATAAATTAAATTATTTATGACATCATTATGATGTAGCGATGTCCTCATTATATAACGATTTAAATAAAATGAGAAGATAATGCAAAATCCAAGGCCTACACTTGTCCAAAGCCTATTTGATGAGGAGATTTCGAACCCTTATCACTTTATCCACGAATTATATATGTGTGGGACCTTTAGAATCCGAAAATCATTGTGTAATAATGTAACATTTCAATCTTTCCAAAAGATCCCCTCCTCTCCACTTATAAAAGGCCCCCACCTCTCCCAAATTATTCACACATTCAAGCCATTTGGCTCGGCCAACCTCTGCCAAAATACACTCCCAACATCCCCCTATTACTCCTAGAAGCCTCACTTTGGGCATAACTCTTCCCAAGGAAGCCTTTGGCTCAAATCAAAAAGAGTTACCCAATTTTGAGGTAATGTCTTCTCTAATGTTGTTTTGTTTTATTTTTCTTCTCCAACCCCCAAAACCCTTTTTATTAATTTCTTTTGTAACAACACCAGTATCCTCAATATACTAGTATGTTGTTATAAGAAGGATTATAGCTACACATACACACACCTACATCTAATGGTTAAAGAACATACGGTTTCTGTGGATGGCGAATTTCTGCCTCACGAAACGATGATTGTTCAACACTCATATAACACCTTCAAAGGTGGCCATTAAGATGTAACTATTTTTATATATGATATATAACATGACTATGTTTTACTTATTCTTCTGTATTTCTCATTTAGGGCATACTTTATGATTTCCATTATGGGTAAAACGCGATAATTTCATTTTAGGAAGTGCGGACTACCGCCCCCTCAAAGGGATTTGAATCGTTAATGCCATATGTGGGATGTATAAAGGATGGAGTAAATGGTATTATAAACTATATTATACTGGAATTATATTATACATTTATATCATTATGATTTCATTCCATTAAATATGAAATTTAAATGAAAGTAGCGTTCATGCGTACGTACGGATTACCGTCTCCATGAACGGTGCATTTCATTTCTTACCTCTAAATGTTACGTAATATTATAAATGAATGTATATACTGTATATATATGATATATATGATATCTACATAATGAATATAATTCTGGATATAATGGATATTTCACCACATGAACAACTTGTAATTATAAGAAGTTTATTGTTGACTCAAGTACCAAAGATCGACAAAACGACTGTTATTAACTTAAATAATTACATAATGTTCATATAATTATAATAAGTGATATAAAAAGGATAATGAAATTGAAAATGGTTCTTAATAAGGTATATATTAACTCTAGTTTATTATTCAGGAGGTTAAAGAACGGTCGAGTCAGGACAGGACGCAAGGTAAGGGAATTTCTTAACCCAATTTCCATTCTTTGGGTTAATCTCCTACTTTCAAATTATGTCATGATATTATTATGTCTCATTTTGTATTTTTTTTACTTTCTTTATGTGTACCTATAGTTAATACACATAATATATCTATTTTATTTTAAAAATTATCTTTGTATGGGACTTCGTCTCAATATCCTTTCATTGAGGCATATTTGGTTTTATACAAAACATTCCTTTATACGGTGTATAAACCCCTTTGAATTTTATGTTTATTCAAAAGGAATCTTTTTTATACGAAGCGTTTTACTAAACGACAAAAAGGGAATGATTTACTTTCTGTACTTATGCGGCGACAACGACTTATCCGCCGCCGTGACCATTATTTGAGTTTCGGCTTCCTCTACAAGCCATCATTTTTTTAATGAAAAATAAATACAAAGTTTTAACTTTATTTTATTTTGGTATTGAAAATGGTTTTGAAAGAATTTTTATTATATCAATGTGTTGTATTTATATCTTGTGATTGAAATGTGGAGATGTTATGTTTCCTTTATGCATGTTTTATGTGATACGATTATGTTATGGTTTATGATATATTTAAACCTATTCATATGAGGAATGCATTGGACTTAATAAGTGACAGGTGGAGCCCGCAATAGCTCCTCGATGCATCGGCAGGTCTCATGAGACAAACTACTGTCTTGGCACGAGGCCTTGACAAAATCTTATTTGTGGTCTTGGCATGAGGCCTTGGCTACGTGGTTATGCTAGTCCGGCATTATTCATTCCATCACTATGAAAGTGGTTATTGATATTGCATGTGATTATTCGACCAGTAGAATATCCATGTGAAGAAGTTAATGGCATTATCTCATTTTACTTTTGCCATATTATGTTGAAGTTCAAGTTTAAAAGGCTTTTGTTTTAGTTATACATTGCCTTAAATGTTAATGTTTATTTATGAAATCTTCAGCTATATTGTTAACCTTACTGAGCATCCGAGCTCACCCCTTTCAATGTTTTAATATTTTCCAGGATGTGAAGATGTATTTTATGAATGACCTGCAGGGATAGTCCAAAGAGGATAGAAGTGTGGACTATGGAGACTATGTTATTATAGTTTTTCACTTTGTGATGTAATGTAACATTTATGAATGTATCTAGTGTTTCCAAGGCTACTAAACTAATTGGTCTTTCGAGACTTGATCTTTTGTGATCATGCCAATGTTACGAAGTAATGCACTGGCTCTGGATAGCTGGGGTCGGGGCGTTACAGTTGGTATCAGAGAAAGTTTAGTACAAACCTTGGAAGCTAGATTTAGATAAACTCTGATTAGAGCACGTAGACCTAAGATGAACTTTGAGGATTAGTATAGATGACCTTCCTAAAATTATGGTATTGTAGAGATTTTGTGAGTTTTCCGAGCAATACATCCCTGTCTGGATACGAGCAGGTAGAGGCGGCTCTGGCACAGATGTACCTAGGGGTAAAACCTGAAAACACCTCTTTGAGCTAGACTCGAACGGGAACTGGTGCACGACAACGGGCCTTGCTGCACTCTTGGTTAAGACACTCCCAGGGGATATGCTTAGGATAACTCTCATTTTCATTACAAATCATTATGAAGGGTTTATGAGTATATACTTCCTCAACGAAAACATTTTTATGATTATGGATTATATCCATAAATAGTTCAATTTATGTTAAGTTTTTTATAAATATGGAATTATGTATTTTATTTCATAAACTAATCTAGTTTATGCCATTGTTTAGAAATGGCGCCTAGTGGAAGGAATGGAAACTGTATCAATGCATGAACTCCGTGTAGGGATTGCCCTCCTGCTCAAGATAATTATTGTGGATCTGGAGATACAACTGGTGCTGATCAACTTATTAACATACTGGGACAACTCACTCAGGTTATGAATAATAACCTTACTCGTATGGAGCACCCTGATCCGCAACGTGGAGGATCAATGTTAGACCGCTTCATGAGGCAACAACCACCAACATTTAATGGGGGTAAAAATAAGTTAGTAGCTGATCAATGGATAACCTCCTTAGAGAAAATATTCCATGCCTTGGGGAGTAGCGAAAGGGAGAAGGTTGTCATGGCAGTTTACCGCCTCACTGGAGATGCCGATCAGTGGTGGTCGCTGATTCAAAACACAAAGGAAGATGATGACGTATCGAATATGGAATGGAGGGAGTTCAAAGAGCTTTTCTTAAAAAAATACTTTCCTCATGACCATCGAGCAGATATGGAAAGGCAATTTTTGAGTCTGAGGCAGAAGGAGGATGAGAATGTCGCAAAGTATGAGGCTAACTTTACAAGGTTAGCGAGGCATGCTGCCGATTATATACGTAACCCAAGGAGTAAGATTGATCGTTTCTTTGATGGGTTAAAACCATTTCTCCGTCGAGCTTTAGTATCACAATCCTTCTCATCATACGAAGTTATTGTCTCGTGTGCTATCAAGACAGGAAAGGAATTCTCTAAGTCTTATGACAACAAAGTAAAGCAAGAGAAGAAGAGAACGGTGGAACAAGAGACAGATAATGGGAAAAAGGGAAAGAAGGATTTTACATTATGTGACAATTGTGGGAAGAATCACCCTGGTACTTTCCTAAAAAGAATGTGAGTTTGTTATAAATGTGGAGAAAAGGGTCACCAGGCTTGTGATTGCAAGGGAAAGAAAGAGGCTATCAAAGTTGAATGCTACAATTGTAGAGAAATGGGTAATTATGCAAATGAATGTCCTAAGCATCAGGGAAACATACCTCAGAAAAGGCTAAGGGATCAAGGACAATCTTATGTTGTTACTACAGTTGAAGCAGAATAACTAATGTAATGGTGCTTTTGGACTCATGGATTATATTCTGGTTATTAGAATAATCTGATATATATATAAGGATTGTACTGCAGTACTTGTTGATTTCAGTAAGGTTTTTATATTTTTAGTATGTGACAATAAGAGAAACTTTACTTTGTTTAGGGAATCTGATAAATTGATTTTGGAATTAAGAGACCTTTTAGAGAAAGTCTGGACAGAGGTATATTGGATAATTATAAAGGTTGAAGTGGATTAAGTTGATCTTTGGATAGTATTGTTTAAGGTTAAAAAATTTATGAAGATTATTTTTGGAATATTATGATACTATAGTTTTAGGAAAAGGACAACCAGCAGGGTGGGGCATAACCCGTCGCGTTGGAAAAAGGTGCAGGAATCGAACCCACAACCATAGTGCGACAGGCCTTTATTTCCTACCACTAGCCTACATAAAGTCCCTGGTTATTACAAAATAGTTTTTCTAATCTAAATGGTATGTGTTAATATTTGGAACCTTATACAATTAGGATAAATAGAATATTTTTGAGTTCTATTACCTTTTAGAGTGAAAGATGGGTTTTTGGTAAAAATTTATTAAAGAATGAAAGTCTACATGACAAGTATGTATATTCCCTTACATTCTTAGTAAAACTCCTAAATAAATTTTTTAACTTTATGAACGGTAACTTAAAACAAAAACGTTGCCAGTTAACTTTTCCAACTGGGGATTTAATGACCGTTTAACCAATCACAAGTTTGTGATTTTCTTGTAGTTAAACTTTCTCCTAATACTGTTTTCTATAACTCTCCATCAGACCTTGATGGTTTTTTTCTCCTCCACATCCATTTTTTCATAGAATCCTAGAATGGGCTATATCGGGTGACCTTTGTACTTATCTTGCTTTCTTTTAATGTTATATATTTAATAACCTTATTTCCGATGTGGGTTTTCCAAAAAGGTATTTTCTATTTTCAACCTTTTATTTACAAAGAAAAATTTCAAATTTCAAGGACGCAATTTATTGAAGGAGGGGAGAATGTAACACCCCGAGTTTCCACGATACGCTTCTCATTCAATAATGCAATAGCTTGCATTGTACGCAACTTCGAGTTCTAAAACACCGCGACTAATCAAAGTAGCCGTTATGATTAGTAATAACCACTTTTTAAAATTAAAGAAATTTTATATTTCAAAATGGACTTCATTTTTGTATTCAGAATATCGAATTTAGCCTATGTTGAATTTTTGGTATTTTTCTGAGAACTTCTAATTTTTTATGAATAGTGAAAAATACTTAAAACAACTTTTTTAATCAAAATAATTTATTGTGATAAATTATACTATTTAGTGGTTTTATAGTATAATTAGAATATATTTTTACAATTTTATCCAATGGTGGTCATTAGAATTAATTTAACATTGAAATTGGACATAAACAATTTCCAATCTTTTGATATAAATTGTTTCTTAAAAACACGCTATTTTTTGTGACAACGGGAATTAATTATAAAATTAATTAATGCAACTTATATGTTTGGAATTTTGTAAAATAGAAATCATTTTTGAATTCAGAATATCAATTATAGCTTAGGGTGAAATTTTAGCATTGTTCTGAAAAACATAAATTTTTGATGAATAGTGAAACCACTAAGTGGTAGTTAAATAACTGATTTTTAGTTTAAATAAAATATTACCACTTCTGTGATTTGATTTTCAAAAATCCGACATACATGGTTGTCATTAAGAAGTAAAATGTGGTTCGATGAGATTAAAATAATTTTTTGGTGAATAGTAACTTTTAAGTTCTTAATCGCGATTAGAGGTAATTAGTGTAGTTTAAGGTAAAAACAATGTTTTAATAATATGATATGAGCTTGAAAATTGTCCTACTCCTATTTGATGAGTCATGGCCGACTAAGACAACCCATGGGTCAACATGGGGACCCCATGGAGCCACTTTAGTTGGAAAATGACATTAATATATATTTATTTAATGTTAAAATTAAATTGACATAGACATGAGTTGTTTTACTAAAACAGTTTTTAAGTGGGGTTACACAAGTCCATATTTTGACTATAAATATTCATTAGAAAGCTAAAAATATTTCCTACATCATAGTATTTTTTTATATTTTTTATACATTAAATAAATTAAATTATTTATGACATCATTATGATGCAGCGATGACCTCATTATTTAACGATTTAAATAAAATGAGAATATAATGCAAAATCCAAAGCATACACTTGTCCAAAGCCTATTGTATGATGAGATTCCGAACCCTTATTACCATAGCCACGAATTATATAAGTGTGGGACCTTTAGAATCCGAAAAGAATTGTGTAATAATGTAACATTTCAATCTTTCCAAAAGAGCCCCACCTCTCCACTTATAAAAGGCCCCCACCTCTCCCACCTTATTCACAACTTCAAGCCATTTGGCTCGGCAACCCTCTGCCCAAATACTCTCCCAACTTCCCCCTATTACTCCTAGAAGCCTCACTTTGGGCATAACTCTTCCCAAGGAAGCCTTTGGCTCAAATCAAAAAGAGTTACCCGATTTTGAGGTAATGTCTTCTCTAATGTTGTTTTGTTTTATTTTTCTTCTCCAACCCCCTAAACTCTTTTTATTAATTTCTTTTGTAACAAAAAAAGAATACTAAATATACTAGGATGTTTTTATAAGAAGGATTCGAGCTACACTTACACACACCTACATCTAATTGTTAAAGAACATACGGTTTCTGTGGATGGTGAATTTCTGCCTCACGAAACGATGATTGTTCAACACTCATATAACACATTCAGAGGTGGCCATTAAGATGTCACTATTTTTATATATGATATATAACATTTCTATGTTTTACTTATTCTTCTGTATTTCTCATTTATTTCATAATTTATGATTTCCATTATGGGTAAAACGCGATAATTTCATTTTAGGAATTGCGGACTACCGCCCCCTCAAAGTGATTTGAATCGTTAATGCCATATGTGGGATGTATAAAGGATGGATTAAATGGTATTATAAACTATATTATACTGGAATTATATTATACATTTATATTATTATTATTTCGTTCCATTAAATATGAAATTGAAATGAAAGTAGCGTTCATGCGTACGTACGACTTATGAATGAATGTATATACTGTATATATATGATATATAAGATATCTACATAATGAATATAATTCTGGATATAATGGATATTTCACCACATGAACAACTTGTAATTATAAGAAGTTTATTGTTGACTCAAGTACCAAAGATCGACAAAACGACTGTTATTAACTTAAATAATTACATAATGTTCATATCATTGTAATAAGTGATTTAAAAAGGATAATGAAATTGAAAATGGTTCTTAATAAGGTATATATTAACTCTAGATTATTATTCAGGAGGTTAAAGAACGGTCGAGTCAGGACAAGACACAAGGTAAGTGAATTTTTTAACCCAATTTCCATTCTTTGGGTTAATCTCCTACTTTCAAATTATGTCATGATATTATTATGTCTTATTTTTTTTTACTTTATTTATGTGTACCTATAGTGAATACACATAATATATCTATTTTATTTTAAAAATTATCTTTGTAACGGACTTTGTCTCAATCTCCTTTCATTTAGGCATATTTGGTTTTATACAAAACTTTCTTTTATACGGTGTATAAACCCCTTTGACTTTTACGTTTATTCAGAAGGAATGTTTTTTATACAAAGCGTTTTACTGAACGACAAAAAGGGAATGTTTTAATTTCCATACTTATGCGGCGACAACGACTTCTCCACCGCCGTGACCATTATTTGAGTTTCGGCTTCCTCTACAAGCCATCATTTTTTTAATGAAAAATAAATACAAAGTTTTAACTTTATTTTATTTTGGTATTGAAAATGGTTTTGAAAGAATTTTTATTATATCAATGTGTTGTATTTATATCTTGTGATTGAAATTTGGAGATGTTATATTTCCTTTATGCATGTTTTATGTGATACGATTATGTTATTGTTTATGATATATTTAAACATATTCATATGAGGAATGCATTGGACTTAATAAGTGACGGGTGGAGCCCGCTATAGCTCCTCGATGCATCGGTAGGTCTCATGAGACAAACTAGTGTCTTGGCACGAGGCCTTGACAAAATCTTATTTGTGGTCTTGGCATGAGGCCTTGGCTACGTGGTTATGATAGTCTGGCATTATGTATTCCATCATTATGAAAGTGGTTATTGATATTGCATGTGATTATTCGACTAGTAGAATATCCATGTGAAGAAGTGAATAGAATTATCTCATTTTACTTTTTCCATATTATGTTGATGTTCAAGTTTAAAAGGATTTTGTTTTAGTTATACATTGCCTTAAATGTTAATGTTTATTTATGAAAGTATCCGCTATATTGTTAACCTTACTGAGCATCCGAGCTCACCCCTTTCAATGTTTTAATATTTTCCAGGATGTGAAGAAGTATTTTCTGAATGACCTGCAGGGATAGTCCAAAGAAGATAGAAGTGTGGACTATGGAGACTATGTTATTATAGTTTTTCACTTTGTGATGTAATGTAACATTTATGAATGTATCTAGTGTTTCCAAGGCTACTAAACTAATCGGTCTTTCGAGACTTGATCTTTTGTGATCATGCCAATGTTACGAAGTAATGCGCCGGCTCTGGGTAGCTGGGGTCGGGGCGTTACACATCTCATAATGATACCATTCTTATGTGTGCCACAAAATCATAAACCATACATCATAGCATAACCCATGTAATAAAAATGGGAATCTTAAACATCATGACATCATAAAACAATTCATATACGATAAATGAATTCATAAAAATAATTCCATCAAAACATAATCTAATCAATGTAATAATAGGGATAAAAACATAACCCTTTATTATCTTAGATGGAAAATAATTTTAATAAAACACTTGAACTTCATTGTTGAGGAAAATATCCATTCTACTTCAAAAACACTTTTCCTTTCTTAACATCTCATACAATTTTAAACTAAAAGAAGTTGATTAAAAATAAACTTGAAAACTTGTAAAGGAATCTTTTTGGAAATAATGATTTAAAAATCCGTTCATGCCGTATAAGTTAGAAAAACATTCTTCGTACTTTTGTCGGAAAAGTCAAAAATTACCTCGTACAAAAAAATGACAAAAGATTCCTTTCATATCCTTTACTAAAAACTCACAGAAGGGTAAAATTGGATTTAAACAATTATAGGTGGATGAAAATAATATTACATATTGAAGAAACATGGATTTGGATGATAAAATACACCCCAGTAAATACCAAAGTATAAACAATCTCGGATAAAAATGAGATTGTGATATTTCCCTTACCTTAGATCCGATTTGCTTCGTAAGAGTCCGAAACCCCTGTATAATGATTTAAATAATGTCATTTACTTATTACAGAATCATATTCATTGTTATGATATCATATATGGTTCACTTATGACTTTATATTACCCGTTCTTTTGTAAATTCCATGTTAAAGACTGTTTTGGGTAAAATTGATTCATTTATCGTAGGTGTTTGGACTTGTTGTTCTTGACATTATTATTACTTATATCATGATTTTAATACTTCCAGAATATAAAATATGATTTATATATCATATATATTCAGTATATATATACACAATAGATAGATAAATGAAATGAAACACACCGTTCATGGAGACGGTAGTCCATACGTACGCATGAACGCTGTTTTCCTTTCCGTATTGTCTTGAAAGGAAGTAAGTAGATGACATATATACATAAATCTAGTAGATTTACCATTTCATATATTTCATTATTATTTCTTATATATACTTTATAATCATTCTTAAATGGTTAACATGGATAATGAATCTCATCGCGTCGTGGAGACGGTAGTCCGTACGTACGCATGAGCGATGATATCATTTCCATAATTATTGAATTGAATTGGAGTGGATGATACAATATATCAGAATCATTATGATGTTATAATAACTATGTATAGTTATTCTTTACACCATAATACCCATCCATGTAAGGTGTTGGTGGAAAAACAGATTACCCCACGGCGTGGAGACGGTATTCCGTACGTACGCACGTGCGGTGATTTCGTTTTCCATAGGATGGATAGATGGTGAATTAGGATTGTTTCATACTTATAATAACATATTATTATATGAGTGATACTGATGTTATTACTTCATAATGAAACAACCTAAGAAGAAGAAGTGGAAGAAGAAATAAAGGTGAAAGAATTGGTAACGGAAATTACCTCTTCTTTGAAGCGCCTATTTGAGACCTCCTCTTAGGGCACTAAAATTGGTCTTTGAGGAAGACCAGAACCTCTAGGATTTTTCTAGGGAAGTGGAGAAGAGATTTTGGTAGGGTTTGGATGAGCTTTAAGTCTCAAAGTTGTGTGAGGAAGAGAGGGAGGAGGTGTCCTTTTATAAGGGAGGAGAGGGGCACCATTGGAATAACTAAAAATATTATTTTATTATAAAGTCAAGTTCGGTTTTAAATAGCTCCAAATTGATTTATTTCGAGGCTAAGGTTGGGATGGGTCCAAGTCCTCTCATCCAATAGAATTTAGACAAGTTTAGGTTCCTATTTTAACCTTATCATTTAGATTTAACATTATGTTAAATAATTTTACTTTTACCATGTCTTCTTGTGTTCATATACTATAAGGTTAATAAACTAACCATATCAAGCCAAACAAACCCCAATTTATTTATTATTAATATATATAACCTTATCTAAGTTATTTGGTCGAACCTTAGATTTTTAGGAATAAGATAACAAATAATAATATAATATTTGTTTTAAAAACTATTTTATGTCAATTATGACACTATTTAGTAATTGATTTTTGTGAAAATTATAACAGAATGGTAAGTTCGAAAAAATTTAATTAAATCAATACTAACATGTCATATTAACCTAGAAAATTAGTGAACTTCATAAAACGTCTCAAATTATATTTATTTGGGTATTTATATCATCAATTATGTCAATATTTCATTAATAAGATAATTACTGCATCATCGTTGTGTCATAAATAAATTAACTTATTTAATGTCTAAAAATTATAAATAAAATACCATTATCTAGGAAATCGTTTTATCTTTCTAATGAATATTTATAATCGAATTTATCTTATGTATAACCCTTTATTAAAAATGTTTTAGTAAATAAACATTGATTTTAACTCTTTTAACTCGTCTTTGAATTAAATAATAATAAATGTCCTAATCTAATCCAAGTGGGCCTAAATGGTCATATTTTATTCCTAAGCTTGTTTTTGGTCGAATTAAACTTATCTAATAGAATTTGGACATGTGTTTGGGTAATAATAATATCATTTTTACCCTTAATTACCCTATTTACTTTTAACCGTGGTAAAAAAAGTAAACAGTTACTATTCACCAAAAAATTATTTTCATCTCATTGAACCACATTTTACTCACTGACATCAAACGTGTCTCTCAGATTTTTGAAATTCCACTCCCAGAAACGGTAAAATTATGTTTTATGAACAATTCAGTTTTTTTAACTACCACTTAGTGGTTTCACTATTCATCAAAAATTGAATGGTTTCAGAAAAATACCAAAAATTAGGCCTAAGATGTATTTGATATTATGAACTCAAAAATGATTTCTATTTTACCAAATTCAAAACATATCAGTTGCATTAATTAATTTAAAAATTAATTCCCATCATCAAAACAAAAGGCGTGTTTTTAAGAGATAATAACTATCAAAAGAATGACACTTGTTTATAACTGGATTAAATGTGAAATTACATCCAATGACCAACATTGTATTAAATTGTAAAAATATATTCTAAATATACTTTAAAACCACTCAATTTAATAATTTATCACTATTAATTATTTCGATTGAAAAATTTGTTTTTAATTAAAATTTAGTAATTTTCACTATTATCAAAATATGAAAGTTATCCGAAAATCACCAAAATTTCACCCTAAGCTAATTTAGATATTCTGAATCCATAAATGAAGTCCATTTTGAAAAATAAAATTTACGAAATTTCAAAAAGTGGTTATTACTATTCATAACGGCTAGTTTTAATAATATCTTAATAGCATATCGTTGTTTAGCGAAACATGGTGTTGCGTACCACACACACTATCGTGGAAGGTCGTGATTGCGTGTAATTCAAGCCAGGTCAGAGATGTGTGTTGTGAAAGCTACTTTTGGTGTAGCGTATAACACAATACATTAATGAAATTAAAAAGAATATTTTTCATAAAATCTCGGGGTGTTACATTCTACCCCCCATAAAATGAATTTCGCCCTCGAAATTCGTCGGGGTTATAAATGGTTTACTATTCGAAAGTTTCTTTAATCGAAACCCACATCGTAAAAAGGAATACCAAAACCAATCTTTAAAAACAAAAGTATGAAACGTAATGGTTACCCAAATAATCTAATCACTGGGTTTCCACATAGGTGAAAATATGGATATGGAAGAGAAATCTAACCATCATGTTCTGATGGAGAGTGGTAGAGAACATGGCTATGGAAAAGCTAGCAATCACAGATCCATAAATTTGTGACGATCTAAGGTACCATCTAATTAATCAGATATAAGAGCACTAGGACAACATTTTTGGTTTTCAAGATCGTTTCCCTAAAGTTGAAGAATTTGAATTAGAATAAATACTTACTTTATTTTGGTACAATCTCACTGTTGTTCGTGCCTTGAACAATTTCCACTTCATCTCTTAAATAAATGAAGTTGAATTTGTTATTCGTGAATTGTTAGTATGACAGGTCATTCCCTATCTCAAACAAAAGGTTAGCAAAATTTATTATAAATAAGTCATTATTTAGTGAGATTAATCATATATGGTTCCTAAAATGGACTTACACTTCATATATCATACTGCTTAATATAATAAAACTAGTTTCTACTAAACAGGGACTTCCTGTAGGCCAATGGTAGGCGATAAAGGCTAGTTTCACTTCGGTTGTGGGTTCGATTCCCACAGCCTTGTCTGACGCGATGGGCTGTCGCCCGTCCTGCAGGTTGTCCTTTTTCTAAAGCTATATTACTATAACATCCCATCAATAATATTGAAAGATGTTTTATCCTAACTTATGTCTAACATAATCCATTCTAATCTTTAGGATTATCTAAAATACTTCGGTCCAAGCTCATAGTATAAAGAAAATGATTACATGAAATGTCACAGAACAATCTTGTGAATGCCATCATTTATCCCCCACATATCATAAGATATATCTTGTTGGTATAATTACAAACATGTGAATACCTTGATCATGTATTCTCTTGAAAAATGAATACCCATTGAACCATTGTGAAAACAGAAATGCTGTCAGAAGTTAACTCTTTTAACATACCAAAATCCAAAAATTTTATATACTCAATCCATTACATAACCTTCTCCTTATATCAGTCATGAGCTCATGAATACTATCAAACATTTAATTTTCTCCTTATCCCTTCATTATGCGCATATCATCTACATTCCAAAAATATCTGAATAACCTTTCATGGATACTTGTAACATTAATCATACACATTCAAAACTCAAGGCACGACAATAGTGTAACAATCCTTAGATGTCTCTTTATTCCATAGTACCATAAGATTACTTATACAACATTACACATGCTAAACATGTAATCATTCTACTACATTTATAAACCATTGACCGAGCTTCAACAATTCTTTCATCTCACATATCATTTGTAGTCTATTCATCAGCATCCACATAAATACTACCCATACGACCATACTGATTCTCTTCATGAGACTTTCCCTTAGGGAATTGGTTTGCATAATGCCCGTACATTCCACATTTAAAACATTTAACCATTGTTGATGTCGTAGCAATACCATTATCCTCATCCCTATTGTTAACTGAACCTTTTCCTTTGCACTTACTGGATTTGTGTCCTTCTTTTCCACACCCAAAGCATCTTCCAGTTCCTTTGAAACATTCTCCTTGATGCCTCTTCCAACATGATTTACATAGGGGAAATTTAACTTTCTTTCCTCTATGATCATCATGAAACTCCATCTTTCTCTTATTATCCGAGTCAGGAAACTTACCAAATTTTACTTTATTGATCATATTATGAGATTGCTGATTTGGCATAATAATGATGTTTGGACTTCCAAATCCTATTTCATTTGATTGCTCATGAAGAATATCATTCAATTTCCCATCATATCCTACATTATCGTGAATCATCTTGTTTCCAGCCATGTTCAAAAACCCAAAAAGAATAGTGTGAGAGGAAAAAATCATAATAAAGGGGGAGTAACTTCAATATCTAACATCTTTGGTTTAATCTAATATTGTTACCATAGTTCTAGGACTAATCCTATACATATACTTATCCTTAGGGACATCCCTAGACATACCTTAGAAATGTCTCTAGGGATCTCACTAACGTTTTCGCATCCTAGTTTCCAAAGGATGACTAAACCTTTCCTCTGATACCAATTGTAGAGACACGTATCTTGACATACATATTCATTACATTAATTTTGCGGAATACTTAGTACATAATAAAAACACACACACACAATGATCGTAATTGTTTAGTGTCTTTGGAAACTCGGAATATAATCTTCTAATCGTGGTGAAAGATCTTCAACATCTCCCATAAAGATCTTCCTTTTTTACCTAAAACCATTCTTTATATCCTGGGGAAAAGAAAACATAAAAGGGTGAGCTCAAATTCTCAGTAAGGGTAAACAAAAGAAATATTGATCACATCATATTCATAAGAACATAACATTTTGGAAATCGTAACCTGCAAAAGAGAGCATAATTTCATAACATGGGATAAATCATAGTAGTGAAATGAAATCCCAATAATCATAACATAAAACATGAAACATTGTGGCATACACACATAATCATAGAGAATATTTTCTTGTTAGTCAAGACTCATTGCCAAGACTATCTTAGTGCACAAAGTCCCTTTCTGAACCGAGTCACCCTCGTTTTAGTCCTGTTTCACTGAACCGGTATAACCTACCATTCCAGCCATGTCTATCTCATGAGATATAAAATCTTTACCCAATGCATTGGAGGGAGATATAGGTCCCACCCATCTCATAGTGATACCATTCTTATGTGTGCCACAAAATCATAATCCATACATCATAGCATAATCCATGTAATAAAAATGGGAATCTTAAACATCATGACATCATAAAACAATTCATATACGATAATGGAATTCATAAAAATAATTCCATCAAAACATAATCAAATCAATGTAATAATAGGGATAAAAACAGAACCCTTTATTATCTTATATGGAAAATAATTTTGATAAAACACTTGAACTTCATTCTTGAGGAAAATATCCATTCTACTTCAAAAACACTTTTCCTTTCTTAACATGTCATACAATTTTAAACTAAAAGAAGTTGATTAAAAATATACTTGAAAACTTGTAAAGGATTTTTTTTGGAAATAATGTTTTAAAAATCCATTCATGCCGTATAAGTTAAAAAAACATTCTTCGTACTTTTGTCGTAAAAGTCAAAAAGTACCTCGTACAAAAAAAACGACAAAAGATACCTTCCGTATCCTTTTCTAAAAACTCACCGTAGGGTAAAATTGGATTTAAAAAATTATATGTGGATGGAAATAAAATTAAATATTGAAGAAACATGGATTTGGATGATAAAATACACCCCAATAAATACCAAAGTATAAACAATCTCGGATAAAAATGAGATTGTGATATTTCCCTTACCTTAGGTCTGATTTTCTTTTTATGTGTCTGAACCCCCTATATAATGATTTAAATAATTTCATTTACTTATTACAGAATCATATTAATTGTTATGATATCATATATGGTTCACTTATGACTTTATATTACCCATTCTTTTGTAAATTCCATGTTAAAGAGTGTTTTGGGTAAAATTGTTTCATTTATCGTAGGTGTTTGGACTTGTTGTTCTTGACACTATTATTACTTATATCATGATTTACCTACTTCCAGAATATAAAATATGATTTATATATCATATATATTCAGTATATATATATAAAATAGATAGATAAATGAAATGAAACACACCGTTCATGGAGACGGTAGTCCGTACGTACGCATGAACACTGTTTTCTTTTCCTTATTGTCTTGAATGGAAGTAAGTAGATGACATATATACATAAATCCAGTAGATTTAACATGTCATATATTTCATTATTATTTCTTATATATACTTTATAATCATTCTTAAATGGTTATCATGGAGAATGATTCCTATCGCGTCGTGGAGACGGTAGTCCGTACGTACGCACGAGCGGTGATATCATTTCCATAATTATTGAATTGAATTGGAGTGGATGATACAATATATCAGAATCATTATGATGTTATAATAACTATGTATAGTTATTCTTTACACCATAATACCCATCCATGTAAGGTGTTGGTGGAAAAACATATTACACCACGGCGTGGAGACGGTATTCCTTACGTACGTACGCGCGGTGATTTCATTTTCCGTAGGATGGATAGATGGTTAATTAGGATTGTTTCATACTTATAATAACATATCAGTATATGAGTGATACTGATGTTATTACTTCATAATGAAATGACCTAAGAAGAAGAAGTGGAAGAAGAAATAATGGTGAAAGAATTGGTAACAGAAATTACCACTTCTTTGAAGCGGCTCTTTGAGACCTCCTCTTAGGGCACTAAAATTGGTCTTTGAGGAAGCCCAGAACATCTAGGATGTTTCTAGGGAAGTGGAGAAGAGATTTTGTCAGGGGTTGGCCGATCTTGAAGGCTCAAAGTTGTGTGAGGAAGAGAGGGAGGAGGTGTCCTTTTATAAGGGAGGAGAGGGGCACCTTTGGAATAACAAAAAATATTATTTTATTATAAAGTCAAGTTTGGTTTTAAATAGCTCCAAATTGATTTATTTTGAGTATAAGGTGGGTATGGGTCAAAATCCTCTCATCCAATATAATTTAGACATGTTTAGGTTCCTATTTTAACCTTATCATTTAGATTTAACATTAAGTTAAATAATTTTACTTTTATCGTGTCTTCTTGTGTTCTTATACTATAAGGGTAATAAACTTACTATATCCTACCAAACGAACCCCAAGTTGTTTATTATTAATATATATAACCTTATCTAAGTCATTTGGCCGATCCATAGATTTTTAGGAATAAAATAACAATTAATAATATAATATTTATTTTAAAAACTATTTTATGTCAATTTTGACACTATTTAGTAATTGATTTTTTTGAAAATCATTAAAGAATGATAAGTTCGAAAAAATTTAATTAAATCAATACTAACATGTCATATTAACCTAGAAAATTAGTGTAATTCCTAAAAAGTCTCAAATTATATTAATTTGGGTATTTATAACTTCAATTATGTCAATATTTCATTAATAAGATAATTTTTGCATCATCGTTGTGTCATAAATAAATTAAATTATTTAATGTCTAAAAATTATAAATAAAATTCCATTATCTAGGAAATCTTATTAGATTTCTAATAAATATTTATAATCGAATTTATCTTATGTTTAAACCTATATTAAAAATGTTTTAGTAAATAAACTTTGATTTTAACTCTTTTAACTTTTCTTTGAATTAAATAAAAATAAATGTCCTAATCTAATCCAAGTGGGCCTAAATGGTCATATTTTATTCCTAAGCTTGTTTTTGGTCGAATTAAACTTATCCAATAGAATTTGGACTTGTGTTAGGGTAATAATAATATCATTTTTACCCTTAATTACCCTATTTACTTTTAACCTTGGTAAAAAAAGTAAAAAGTTACTATTCACCAAAAAATTATTTTCATCACATTGAACCACATTTTACTTACTAACATCGACCGTGTCTCTCGGATTTTTGAAATTCCACTCACAGAAGCGTTAAAATTATGTTTTTTGAACAATTCAGTTTTTTTTAACTAACACTTAGTGGTTTCACTATTTATCAAAAATTGAAAGTTTTCAGAAAAATACCAAAAATTAGGCCTAAGCTATATTTGATATTATGAAATCAAAAATGATTTCTATTTTACCAAATTGAAAACATATCAGTTGCATTAATTAATTTAAAAATTAATTCCCATCGTCAAAACAAAAGGCGTGTTTTTAAGAGATAATAACTCTCAAAAGATTGACACTTGTTTATAACTGGTTTAAATATGAAATTACATCCAATGACCAACATTGTATTAAATTGTAAAAATATATTATAAATATACTTTAAAACCACTCAAATTAATAATTTATCACTATTAATTATTTCGATTGAAAAATTTGTTTGTAATTAAAATTTAGTAATTTTCACTATTCATCAAAATATGAAAGTTATCCGAAAATCACCAAAATTTCACCCTAAGCTAATTTCGATATTCCGAATCCATAAATGAAGTCCATTTTGAAAAATAAAATTTACAAAATTTCAAAAAGTGGTTATTACTATTCATAACGGCTAGTTTTAATAATATCTTAATAGCATATCGTTGTTTAGCAAAACTTGGTGTTGCGTACAACACACGCTATCGTGGAAAGTCGCGATTGCGTGTAATTCAAGCCAGGTCAGATATGTGTGTTGTGAAAGCTCCTTTTGGTGTAGCGTATAACAGAAGACATTAATGAAATTAAAAAGAATATTTTTCATAAAATTTCGGGGTGTTACAATATACTTGTATGATATAACTAACATCTTTAGATAGAATTGTGTTCTACAATTTTATTTATTTTATTCTAAATCCACAAAAAATCAACTCTCAAACCACATAAAACGCAACTGCAGTAATGGTCCCCTTAAGAGAATACTGGTGCTACGAGTTCATTGGTGTCCTCAAATTTCAATTTCGAGCAGTGGTTCAAGTGATAGAAAAATATGCACATACGTTTACTGAACGTACCCGAACAAAACATCAAAAAATGATTCCGGGCACACCGGGCCTCAGAATCAAGTGTTGTCAGAAACCACATACTCATTAAATTCCAAAGTATTTAAAAAAAATCCTTGAAATTTCTAGGACTTTTAAATGAATAACAGAACTATATAAATGAAAATTGTTTCATAAAATGGAGGAAAATATAATACAGGCTGATTTTAAATATAAAAAATAGGTCACTAATACCATTGGATAAGTTCAAACATTATCTCTATAATCTTTATTAAAAACCCTTGGGAGCCAAACACACACTAGTGAAAAATATATAGTAAATAAATTCCTGTATCCAATCATCTACTAGTACCTTTTTGTTCTTGAAAAAACACCATGATGTTGCATATCTAATGTGGTTCACATATATTGTATAAGAATAAAATAATCATTTGGAAACCCCCATGAATCCAATGTATATGAAATATCTATAGTTTTGGGGGTTCAATTCACCTACTCATTTACATAATTATAAATTAAAATAGTATTATAATAATCATCATAATTGAATTGCCTTGATTGATGAAATATATAAAAGGATAAAAAATTATTAGTAAAATAACACACTAAATCATGATGATCCATACCAGAATTGACCTTAACAACCCCACATTCTGAAATAATTCAATCAATGATAGGCTGATTTTAGAGAAATCATGCATCCCATCCCATCATGAATGATGGTAGGAAAATCGTTTTTTCTATCCCATCATTATAAAAATATAGATTCTGGTCCAAATATCATTCCATTTATGGGATAAACTGTATATAAAATTATGGCCTTATTATATCGCATGAAATAAGGGAATGGATGTATTGATTTTGATAAATAAAACTCATCTCTGGTAATGTATTTGAATATCAATGTTTTTTAGAGCATTTAAATAGTTCATAATAATAAGATAAAATTTTTCTTTATCAAACCCCGCCTCTATGATTATCAATTACAATATTTATATCCATTCTAAAAACACTCCCATCAATATAACCATCATTCTAAATTTCATAAAAAGAAATAATCCGGAAATGGATACAATTATA
Source organism: Viscum album (assembly GCA_963277665.1). Classification (NCBI taxonomy): domain Eukaryota; kingdom Viridiplantae; phylum Streptophyta; class Magnoliopsida; order Santalales; family Viscaceae; genus Viscum; species Viscum album. The sequence continues at coordinate 480,649,047 of OY728133.1, forward strand.
TCACAACCAAACCACAATAAATGAATCAGAGAGTATATATGATATAATATTCTGTAATTGTTACCATAAAATTGAAGGAGTATTCATTTGATATAGTCATGTGATAGAAATGGGTGGTTTTATTTGAATCAAACATTAAATATTAACATATTAAATGATCATTAGGCTATAGAAATCATCAATTGTGGAGAATCACGCATTCTATGTAACATTAGAATCAATCATTATAAATATTTATATTTATATGAGGGGTGTTTTGTGGTGAATTACAAAAATAAGTCAAGGATATAACTCAAAAGAATGAAAATTTGTTTTAATTTATATAATATCATGTGTAAACAATAGTATCTGACTGATATTAATATAAACATGTCTGATTCACTCTAGATTAAGTATAATAGGTGAAATATTTATAGAATTTGGATACCATCCTTAATTTATAATTTCATATGAAAATGAGTTCTTAAACTATGTGTATTCATTAAAGAAAACAAATTTGGGTTTCAATGGCTTCAAAAAAATTAATTTTATCATTTAAAAATAGAGAAAAGTAATATGTTACATTTGTGGATAAATAGATACGTTTTTTTCAAACAATGTTTTTTATGAAAAGTTTTTTCTAAAAAAATTAAGAACCCATCCAAGACATTATGTAAAAGGTTTAAGTTTAATCATCTCAGAAAAAGAATAAAATTTTGTTTTAAGGTTTTTATATTAAACTAATAATGTTGTGGTATCTTATCATTTATTTCCATAGTATCCCACTCATTCATCACCTCACCATAGATATGTTCAGTCAATAAGGTTTTCCTTATTACATTTCCATTCAATCTTGTTTTGAAAATCACAAACACCTTATCTTTAAGGAAAATGACTTTTATAAGGAAAATCGATTTTTCAAGGAAAATCGCTTTTATAAGGAAAATCGCTTTTATAAAGAAAATCGCTTTTATAAGGAAAATTGTTTTTATAAGGAAAATCGCTTTTATATGGAAAATCTCTTTTATAAGGAAAATTTCATTTTTATGTAAAATTGCTATTATAAGGAAAATCGCTTTTATAAGGAAAATCACTTTTATAAGGAAAATCGCTTTTATAAGGAAAATCGCTTTTATAAGGAAAATCGATTTTGTAAGGAAAATTATCCTTGTCCTATTTTCATTATCTATATCCATATATTTCTTACGTATAAGAATCAGATTCATTTCTATATTCTTAGAATCGTTTAAAACTTTGATATGAAGCATTCTACTTTAGGCTCCGAATTCTGGATGAGAACTGTAATAAAGTTCCACTCTGAATTATGGATACGAACTCTAATAAAGTTCAACTCCGAATTCGGGATACTAACTCTCATGAAGTTCGACACTGAATTCAAATGACGAATTCTGATTACGAATTCCCATTACAAATTATGATTACAAATTCTCATTATGAATTCTCATTCCGAATTCTCATTCCGAATTCTCATTCCGAATTCTCATATAAAACAAGATCTGATCATCTTTTCTTTATACACACCGAATTTATTTAGACTCCTACCTTTCATTTTTCATAGACTCCAAACCTTCACTCCAAACTTTTTAGTTAATCTTAATACGATGTCATACATTCCGTTACACCTGTTTTGTTATAAAATGATGTCATTCATTCTGTTATAAACTAACCATTGGTTAAGTGACACGTGTACAAGTCCCTCTGAATTTTAAGGAAGATATGACCATTGGAAAGGAGGCCGACCGAAACTATAAATAGGAGCTCATTTTAAAGAGCTCAAGAGACAATGAAGTTGATCGATATAGAGATCACACTCTGCTAAGGTGATTTCTAGAGAGAGAAATCTTTTCATGCCTTGTGCGTACTGAACCGCTCGTTGAGTTTTTGCTTCGTGCGACTCTAAATGTTGGTGATTACATTCGAGGACTTTTGGGGATAGGAAGATAGAGGTACTGACTACCTTGAATGTAACAACCCGAGATTTTATGAAAAATATTCTTTTTAATTTTATTAATGTCTTGTGTTGTACGCTACACCAAAAAGAGCTTGCACAACACGCATCCTTGTCTTGCCTTGCATTACACGCAATCGCGACCTTCCTCGATAGCGTGTGTAATACGCAATACCGAGTTTCACTAAACAACGATATGCTATTAAAATATTATTAAAACTAGCCGTTATGAATAGTAATAACCACTTTTTAAAATCTTGAAAATCTTATATTTCAAAATGAACTTCATTTTTGGATTCGGAGTATTGAATTTAGCCTAAGGTAAAATTTTGGTACTTTTCGGATAACTTTCATATTCGGATGAATAGTGAAAATTACTAAATTATAATTAAAAACAACTTTTTAATCAAAATAATTAATAGTGATAAATTATTAATTTGAGTGGTTTTAAAGTATATTTAGAATATATTTTTACAATTTAATACAATGTTGGTCATTGGATGTAATTTCACATTTAAACCAGACATAAACAAGTGTCAATCTTTTGATAGATATTGTTTCTTAAAAACACGCTATTTGTTTTAACAGCGGGATTTAATTATAAAATTAATTAATGCAACTTCTATGTTATGAATTTGGTAAAATAGACTTCATTTTTAAATTCGGAATATGAAATATAGATTAGGATGAAATTTTGGCATTGTTCGGAAAAACATCAATTTTTGATGAATAGTGAAACTACTAAGTGGTAGGTTAAAAACTGAATTTTGCATAAAACTTAATTTTACCGCTTCTGTGAATGGAATTTCGAAAATCCGACAGACACGGTTAATATCAAGGACTAAAATGTGGTTCAATGAGATGAAAATAATTTTTTGCTGAATAGTAACTTTTTACTTTTTTTACCGCGGTTAATAGTAAATAGGGTAACTAATGGTAAATATGATATTACTATTACCCTAACACATGTCCTAATTCTATTGGACAAGTGTAATTCGACCAAAAACAAACTTAGGAATAAAATATGACCATTTAAGCCCACTTGGATTAGATTAGGACATTTATTATTAATTTATTTAAAGAAAGGTTAAAATAGTTAAAATCAATGTTTAATAAGTAAATCATTTTTAATATGGGGTTATACATAAGATAAATTCGATTGTAAATATTCATTAGAAAGCTAAAAAGATTTCCTACATGATGGTATTTTATTTGTAATTTTTAGACATAAAATAATTTAATTTAGTTATGACACAACGATGATGCAGTAATTATCTTATTAATGAAATATTGACATAATTGATGTTATAAACACCAAAATAAATGTAATTTGAGATTTTTTATGAATTAAACTAATTTTATAGGTTACTATGATATATTAATGTTGATTTAATCAACTTGGTTCGAACATTTAATTCTTTTATGACTTTCACAAAAATCATATATCAAATAGTGTCAAAATTGACACAAAATAGTTTTTAAATAAAATATTATATTATTAATTGTTATTGTATTCCTAAAAATCTAAGGATCGGCCAAATGACTTAGATAAGGATATATATATTAATAATAAACAATTTGGGGTTCGTTTGTCATGTTATAGTAAGTTTATTAACCATATAGTGAAAGAAAACAAAAAGACATGGTAAAAGTTAAATTATTTAACTTAGAGTTAAATTTAATTGATAAGGTTAAAATAATATCCTAAACTTGTCTAAATTATATTGGTTGATAGGATTTCTACCCCTCCCCACCTTATCTTCGAAATAAGACCCTTTGGAACCATTATAAACCGATTTTGACTTTAATATAAAATAATATTTTGAGATATTCCTAAGGTGCCCCTCTCCTCCCTTATAAAAGGACATCTCCTCCCCCTCCTCCTCACACCAATTTGAGCACTCAAGCTCGGCCAACCCCTGCCAAAATCCCTTCTCCACTTCCCTAGAAACATCCTAGAGGTTCTGGTCTTCCTCAAATACCAATTCTAGTGCCCTAAGAGGAGGTCTCAAAGAGGCACTTCAAAGAAGAGGTAATTACCGTTACCAATTCTTTCATCTTTATTTCTTCTTCCACTTCTTCTTATTAGGTTGTTTCATTATGAAGTAATAACATAAGTATCACTAATATACTGATATGTTATTATAAGTATGAAACAACCCTATTTCACCATCTATCCATCCTACGGAAAAAGAAATCACCGCGCGTGCGTACGTACGGAATACCGTCTCCACGCCGTGGTGTAATCTATTTTCCACCACCACCTTACATGGATGGGTATAATGGTGTAAAGAATAACTATACATAGTTATTACAACATCATATTGATTCTGATATATTTTATAATCCACTCCAATTCAATTCAATATTTATAGAAATGATATCATCGCTCGTGCGTACGTACGGACTACCGTCTCCACGACGCGATGAGATTCATTCTCCATGTTAACCATTTAAGAATGATTATAATGTATATATAAGAAATAATAATGAAATATATGACATTATAAAACTACTGGATTTATGTATATATATACATATGTATGTCATCTACTTACTTCCATTTCAAGACAATAAGGAAAGAAAAACAGTGTTCATGCGTTCGTACGGACTACCGTCTCCATGAACGGTGTTTTTCATTTTATTTATCTATCTATTATATATATATATATATACTGAATATATATGATATATAAATCATATTTTATATTCTGGAAGTAAGTAAATCATGATATAAGTAATAATGATGTCAAGAACAACAAGTCAAAACACCTACGATAAATGAAACGATTTTACCCAAAACGCTTCTTTAACATTGAATTTACAAAAGAACGGGTAATATAATGTCATAAGTGAACCATATATGATATCATAACAATGGATATGATTCTGTAATAAGTCAATGACATTATTTAAATCATTATACAGGAGGTTCGGACACATACGAAGCAAATTGGACCTAAGGTAAGGGAAATATCACAATCTCATTTTTATCCGAGATTGTTTATTCGTAAGTATTTACTGGGGTGTATTTTATCATCCACATCCATGTTCCTTCAATATGTAATATTGTTTCCATCCACTTACAATATTTTAAATCCAATTTTACTCTTCGGTGAGTTTTTAGTAAAGAATATGAAAGGAATCTTTTATCGCTTTTTCATACGAGGTACTTTTTGACTTTTCCGACAAAAGTACGAAGAATGTTTTTTTTAACTTAAACGGCATGAACGGATTTTTAAGGTTTTATAAAGCCTTATTTTCATGAAGCTTCCTCCAAAAGATTTCATGACTATTTTTAATAAAATCTCTTTCTTTTAAAATTGCATGATGTTTTGTGAAGAGAAATTGATTTTGAAGAAGAAAGGATATTTTCCTCAAGAATTCATTTCAAGTGTTTTATCAAAATTATTTTCCATCTAAGATAATAAAGGGTACTGTTTCTATCCATATTTTTACATTTATTTGACTATGTTGTGATGGAATTATTTTTATGAATTCCTTTATCTTATATGAATGGTTTTATGATGTCATGTTGTTTTAAGAATCCCATTTTTATTACATGGGTTATGAAATGATGTATGATTTATGATTTTGTGGCACACATAAGAATGGTATCATTATGAGATGGGTTGGACCTATATCTCCCTCCAATTCATTGGGTAAAGATTTTATATCTCATGAGATAGACATGGCTGACATGGTAGGTTATACCAGTTCAGTGAAACAGGACTGAAACGAGGGTTACTCGATTCAGAAAGGGACTTTGTCCAATAAGATAGTCTTGGCAATGAGTCTTGACTAACAAGAAATGATTTTCTATGATTATGTGTGTATGCCACAAAGTTTCATGTTTTAAGTTATGATTATTGGGATTACATTTCACTTCTATGATATATCCCATGTTATGATATTATGAGCTCTTTTGCAGGTTAAGATTTCCAAAAGCTATGTATATGATGTGATTGATTTTTCTTTTGTTTACCCTTACTGAGCATTTGAGCTCACCCTTTTAGGTTTTCTTTTCCCCAGGATATAAAGAAAGGTTTTAGGTAGAAAAAATGGATGACCTTTATGGGAGATATTGAAGAACTTTCACCACGATTAGAAGATTACGTTCCGAGTTTCCAAAGACACTAAACTATTACGATCCTTTAGTGTGTGTTTTTGTTATGTACTAAGTATTCCGCAAATGTAATGTAATGTCCATGTACGTCAAGCTTTGGGTCTCTACAGTTGGTATCAGAGTAAAGGTTTAGTCATCCTTTGGAAACTAGGATGCGAAAACGTTAGTGAGATCCCTAGAGATATTTCTACAGTATGTCTAGGGATGTCCCTAAGGTTAAGTATACGTATAGGTTATAGTACTAGAACTACTATAACGATCATAGAATTAAACCTAAGATGTTAGATGTTCAAGGTACTCCCCCTTTATTATGTTGTTTTCCCTAGCATGATTTTTGCCTCTCACGCTATTCTTTTTGGGTTTTAGAAAATGGCTGGAAACAAGGTGATTCACGATAATGGAGGAAATGATGGACAATGGAATGATATTCTTTATGAGCAACCAAATGAAATGGGATTTGGAAGTCCAAACATCATTATTATGCCGAATCAGCAATCTCATAATATGATCAATAAAGTAAAATTTGGTAAGTTTCCTGACTCGGCTAATAAGAGAAAGATGGAGTTTCATGATGATCATAGAGGAAAGAAAGTTCAATTTCCCCTATGTAAATCATGTGGGAAGAGGCATCAAGGAGAATGTTTCAAAGGAACTGGAAGATGCTTTGGGTGTGGAAAAGAAGGACACAAAGCCAGTAAGTGCAAAGGAAAAGGTTCGGTTAACACCATGGATGAGGATAATGGTATTGCTACGACATCAAAAATGGTTAAGTGTTTTAAATGTGGAATGTATGGCCATTATGCAAACAAATGCCCTAAGGGAAAGACTCATGAAGAGAATCAGTATGGTTATATGGGTAGTATTTATGTGGATGATGATGATGAGACTACAAATGATATGTGAGATGAAAGAACTGTTGAAGCTCGGTCAATGGTTTAAGAATGTAGTGGAATGATTACATGTTTATCACGTGTAATGTTGTATAAGTAATCTCATGGTACTATGGAATAAAAAGACATCTAAGGATTGTTACACTGTTGTCTTTCCTTGAGTTTTGAAAGTATATGATTAATGGTACAAGTATCCATGAAAGGTTATTCAGATATTTTTGGAGTGTAGATGATATGTGCATAATGAAGGGATAAGACGATAATGAGATGTTTGATTGTATTCATGAGCTCATGATTGATATAAGGACTAAGTGATATCATGGTTTGAGTATAAATAATTTTGAGGATTTTGGTATGTGTAAAGTGTTAACTTTTAACTGCATTCAAGTTTTCACTAAGGTTCAATGGGTATTCAAGAGTATACATGATTAAGGACTTTGAATGTTTGGAATGTGACCAACAAAACATATCTTATGATATATGGGTTTTGACGATGGTGTTAAATCTCTGGTAATCGTTTTCACTATGTTATGAGAGTGGACTGCAGTAATTTGGATAAGCCTAAAGATTGGAATGGAATATGTTGGACATAAGTTAGTATTGTTTAAGGATAGAATTTTTCTCGATATTATTGATGGGATGTTATAGTAATATAGTTTTAGAAAAAGTAAAACCTGCAGGACGGGCGACAGCCCATCGCATCGGACAAGGATGTGGGAATCAAACCCACAACCGAAGTGCGACTGGCCTTTATCGCCTACCACTAGCCTACAGGAAGTCCCTGTTTAGTAGAAACTAGTTTTATTATATTAAGCAGTATGATATATGAAGTATAAGTCCATTTTAGAAACCATATATGATTAATCTCACTATAGATCGACTTATGTATATAATTTTTGCTAACCTTTTGTTCGAGACAGATGGAATGACCCGTCATTCTATCACATGATCTGCTAACACTTCACGAATAACAAATTCAACTTCATTTATATAAGAGATGAAGTGGAAATTGTTCAAGGCACGAACAATAGTGAGATTGTACCAAAATAAAGTAAGTATTTATTCTAATTCAATTTTCAACTTTAGGGAAATGATCTTGAAAACCAAAAATGTTGTCCTAGTGATCTTATACCTGATGAATCAGATGGTACCTTAGATCGTCACAAATTTATGGCTTTGTGATTGCTGGCTTTTCCATAGAGATGTTCTCTACCACTCTCTATCAGAACATGATGGTTAGATTTCTCTTCCATACCCATATTTTCACCTATGTGGAAACCCAGTGATTAGTTTATTTGGGTAACCGTTACGTTTCATACTTTTGTTTTTAAAGATTGGTTTTGATATTCCTTTTTACGATGTGGGTTTCTATTAAAGAAACTTTCGAATAGTAAACCATTTATAACCCCGACGAATTTCGAGGGCGAAATTCATTTTAAGGGGGGTAGAATGTAACAACCTGAGATTTTATGAAAAATATTCTTTTTAATTTTATTAATGTCTTGTGTTGTACGCTACACCAAAAGGAGCTTGCACAACACGCATCCTTGTCTTGCCTTGCATTACACGCAATCGCGACCTTCCTCGATAGCGTGTGTAATATGCAATACCGAGTTTCACTAAACAACGATATGCTATTAAAATATTATTAAAACTAGCCGTTATGAATAGTAATAACCACTTTTTAAAATTCTGCAAATCTTATATTTCAAAATGAACTTCATTTTTGGATTCTGAGTATCGAATTTAGCCTAAGGTAAAATTTTGGTACTTTTTGGATAACTTTCATATTCTGATGAATAGTGAAAATTACTAAATTATATTTAAAAACAACTTTTTTAATCAAAATAATTAATAGTGATAAATTATTAATTTGAGTGGTTTTAAAGTATATTTAGAATATATTTTTACAATTTAATACAATGTTGGTCATTGGATGTAATTTCACATTTAAACCAGACATAAACAAGTGTCAATCTTTTGATAGATATTGTTTCTTAAAAACACGCTATTTGTTTTAACAGCGGGATTTAATTATAAAATTAATTAATGCAACTTCTATGTTATGAATTTGGTAAAATAGACTTCATTTTTGAATTCGGAATATGAAATATAGCTTAGGATGAAATTTTGGCATTGTTCGGAAAAACATCAATTTTTGATGAATAGTGAAACTACTAAGTGGTAGGTTAAAAACTGAATTTTGCATAAAACTTAATTTTACCGCTTCTGTGAATGGAATTTCGAAAATCCGACAGACACGGTTAATATCAAGGACTAAAATGTGGTTCATTGAGATGAAAATAATTTTTTGGTGAATAGTAACTTTTTACTTTTTTTACCGCGGTTAATAGTAAATAGGGTAACTAATGGTAAATATGATATTACTATTACCCTAACACATGTCCTAATTCTATTGGACAAGTGTAATTCGACCAAAAACAAACTTAGGAATAAAATATGACCATTTAAGCCCACTTGGATTAGATTAGGACATTTATTATTAATTTATTTAAAGAAAGGTTAAAATAGTTAAAATCAAAGTTTAATAAGTAAATCATTTTTAATATGGGGTTATACATAAGATAAATTCGATTGTAAATATTCATTAGAAAGCTAAAAATATTTCCTACATGATGGTGTTTTATTTGTAATTTTTAGACATAAAAGAAGTTAATTTATTTATGACACAACGATGATGCAGTAATTATCTTATTAATGAAATATTGACATAATTGATGTTATAAACACCAAAATAAATGTAATTTGAGATTTTTTATGAATTCCACTAATTTTATAGGTTACTATGATATATTAATGTTGATTTAATCAACTTGGTTCGAACATTTAATTCTGTTATGACTTTCACAAAAATCATATATCAAATAGTGTCAAAATTGACACAAAATAGTTTTTAAATAAAATATTATATTATTAATTGTTATTGTATTCCTAAAAATCTAAGGATCGGCCAAATGACTTAGATAAGGATATATATATTAATAATAAACAATTTGGGGTTCGTTTGGCATGTTATAGTAAGTTTATTAACCATATAGTGAAAGAAAACAGAAAGACATGGTAAAAGTTAAATTATTTAACTTAGAGTTAAATTTAATTGATAAGGTTAAAATAATATCCTAAACTTGTCTAAATTATATTGGTTGATAGGATTTCGACCCCTAACCACCTTATCTTCGAAATAAGACCCTTTGGAACCATTATAAACCGATTTTGACTTTAATATAAAATAATATTTTGAGATATTCCTAAGGTGCCCCTCTCCTCCCTTATAAAAGGACACCTCCTCCCCCTCCTCCTCACACCAATTTGAGAACACAAGCTCGGCCAACCCCTGCCAAAATCCCTTCTCCACTTCCCTAGAAACATCCTAGAGGTTCTGGTCTTCCTCAAAGACCAATTCTAGTGCCCTAAGAGGAGGTCTCAAAGAGGCACTTCAAAGAAGAGGTAATTACCGTTACCAATTCTTTCATCTTTATTTCTTCTTCCACTTCTTCTTATTAGGTTGTTTCATTATGAAGTAATAACATCAGTATCACTCATATACAGATATGTTATTATAAGTATGAAACAACCCTATTTCACCATCTATCCATCCTACGGAAAAAGAAATCACCGCGCGTGCGTACGTACGGAATACCGTCTCCACGCCGTGGTGTAATCTATTTTCCACCACCACCTTACATGGATGGGTATAATGGTGTAAAGAATAACTATACATAGTTATTACAACATCATATTGATTCTGATATATTTTATAATCCACTCCAATTCAATTCAATATTTATAGAAATGATATCATCGCTCGTGCGTACGTACGGACTACCGTCTCCACGACGCGATGAGATTCATTCTCCATGTTAACCATTTAAGAATGATTATAATGTATATATAAGAAATAATAATGAAATATATGACATTATAAAGCTACTGGATTTATGTATATATATACATATGTATGTCATCTACTTACTTCCATTTCAAGACAATAAGGAAAGAAAAACAGTGTTCATGCGTTCGTACGGACTACCGTCTCCATGAACGGTGTTTTTCATTTTATTTATCTATCTATTATATATATATATATACTGAATATATATGATATATAAATCATATTTTATATTCTGGAAGTAAGTAAATCATGATATAAGTAATAATTATGTCAAGAACAACAAGTCAAAACACCTACGATAAATGAAACGATTTTACCCAAAACGCTTCTTTAACATGGAATTTACAAAAGAACGGGTAATATAATGTCATAAGTGAACCATATATGATATCATAACAATGGATATGATTCTGTAATAAGTCAATGACATTATTTAAATCATTATACAGGAGGTTCGGACACATACGAAGCAAATTGGACCTAAGGTAAGGGAAATATCACAATCTCATTTTTATCCGAGATTGTTTATTCGTAAGTATTTACTGGGGTGTATTTTATCATCCACATCCATGTTCCTTCAATATGTAATATTGTTTCCATCCACTTACAATAGTTTAAATCCAATTTTACTCTTCGGTGAGTTTTTAGTAAAAAATATGAAAGGAATCTTTTGTCGCTTTTTCATACGAGGTACTTTTTGACTTTTCCGACAAAAGTACGAAGAATGTTTTTTTTAACTTAAACGGAATGAACGGATTTTTACGGTTTTATAAAGCCTTATTTTCATGAAGCTTACTCCAAAAGATTTCATGACTATTTTTAATAAAATCTCTTTCTTTTAAAATTGCATGATGTTTTGTGAAAAGAATTTGATTTTGAAGAAGAAAGGATATTTTCCTCAAAAATTCATTTCAAGTGTTTTATCAAAATTATTTTCCATCTAAGATAATAAAGGGTTCTGTTTCTATCCATATTTTTACATTGATTTGACTATGTTGTGATGGAATTATGTTTATGAATTCCTTTATCTTATATGAATGGTTTTATGATGTCATGTTGTTTTAAGAATCCCATTTTTATTACATGGGTTATGAAATGATGTATGATTTATGATTTTGTGGCACACATAAGAATGGTATCATTATGAGATGGGTGGGACCTATATCTCCCTCCAATGCATTGGGTAAAGATTTTATATCTCATGAGATAGACATGGCTGAAATGGTAGGTTATACCGGTTCAGTGAAACAGGACTGAAACGAGGGTTACTCGATTCAGAAAGGGACATTGTCCACTAAGATAGTCTTGGAAATGAGTCTTGACTAACAAGAAATGATTTTCTATGATTATGTGTGTATGCCACAAAGTTTCATGTTTTAAGTTATGATTATTGGGATTACATTTAACTTCTATGATATATCCCATGTTATGATATTATGAGCTCTTTTGCAGGTTAAGATTTCCAAAAGCTATGTATATGATGTGATTGATTTTTCTTTTGTTTACCCTTACTGAGCATTTGAGCTCACCCTTTTATGTTTTCTTTTCCCCAGGATATAAAGAAAGGTTTTAGGTAGAAAAAAGGGATGACCTTTATGGGAGATATTGAAGAACTTTCACCACGATTAGAAGATTACGTTCCGAGTTTCCAAAGACACTAAACTATTACGATCCTTTAGTGTGTGTTTATGTTATGTACTAAGTATTCTGCAAATGTAATGTAATGTCCATGTACGTCAAGCTTTGGGTCTCTACATTGAAGTTCGAGGGCTTCCTTGCAGAGGAAGAAAGAGGTTCTAACTACCTTGAAGTTTAGGGCTTGCAGGGATAGAAAGAAAGAGATTCTGATCTTCATATCGAGGGCTTACCCTGGTGTGGGTAAGACAGATTTGCTTGAAAGTATAAATCAAGGGACCTTTATCCAAGGTTGTTGGATAACCTTCTCTTTGGGTTAAAAGGCTTATATCTTGTTACTTGTTGTTTTAATACTTGTTTATTTCCGCTGCATATTGTATTGTAAGGAAAGTATAAATTTCTTATACTTCCTTACTTGTACTTTGATATATTTAGATTCTAAACGCTTTATGGTAGAATCTCATATTTTAATCTTTATTTAAGTTTCAATTTTCGGATCCATACTTCTAGAACCTACTTTCGGAATCTCATTCTAGTTTTAAGCAAGTACATAGAAATTGATGTTTATAACTTCATTCCTTATTTCATTTTTTCATTTGGTGTTAGAGGAGTTGTGAATTTTCTTAGTTTAACATTGTTATACTTAGCTCTTTCCTTTGTTGAAGGAAATTTTAAAGTGTAAAATTCACCCCCCCCCTCTTGTATATTGAGCATCTACATCATTATTTAGATCCTACAATTGGAATTAGAAGAGGTATCTGAAATACTTATACTCAAGTATTTGTTTTTCTTGTCATTTTACATTATTCTTCATACTTTCATAGAATGTTCTTTGTCATTCCGAACATTGTCATTCCAAACTTTGTCATTCCGAACTTTGTCATTCCGAAATTTGTCATTCCGAACTTTGTCATTCCGAACATTGTCATTCCGAACTTTGTCATTCCGAACTTTGTGATTACAAATTTTTTCTAATAACAAGTTTGTGTGCCGAAGGTTATTTTATGTATGGAAGGACTCAATGTTGGATCCATTGATAATCTAAATCCTACAAGACCACCAATCTTTGATGGTAATGACTATGAGTACTGGCGACATCGAATGAAGACTTTGGTTATCAATACTGGAGTGGACATCTTTTTTATGCTTACTGGAGATTATAAAATTCCTAATAAAGAAGTTATAACTTTCACTAACCAGGAAAAGAAAGAGTATCAACTCAGTTATATGGTACGCAGTACTTTACTATGTTCAATGACTAGAAATATATATATCCAAATTTCTTCTTGTGAAGTAGCTAATTGTATCTAGAAGAAGTTAGAGGTTATACACTTTGGAACTTCTAAAGTGATTGATACTAGGAGAGCTATGCTTAGAGATGAATACCATGGATTCAATTTTCCTTATGGTGAACCAATCTGCAATGTTCAATAGAGATTTATGACTATAATCAACAGTTTACAGTCTATGGGAGAGAAAGGGTTAGATGATGAAGCACTTGTGGATAAGATAATTGGTATTATGCCCAATGAGTGGGAATCAAAGGGAACTGCTATAGATGAGAACTGGAAGGTCACTCAAATTTCTCTTAATGAGTTATTTGGAACTCTTCTCCAACATGAAACAATAATGAAGAGAGATACTGACAACATCAAAAAGAATAATGGAAATGGCACTATTGCTTTTACAAAAACATCAAATTAGATGAAAGATAAGACTCCTGAGAGAGTAACCAGATCCAAGTCTAAGAAAGTTATTATCCAATTAGATTCTATTGAAAGTGAAATATCGGAAGATGAGTTATCAAAACTTTCTCAAAGGATGAACATGATAGTTGGCCAAAGAAGTTTCCAATCCAAGTATAATAAAAAGGAATGGAAAGATAGAAAAGATGGTAAAGTCACGTGTTATGAATGAAAGAGAGATTGACATATTAGACCAGATTTCCCTCTACTCAATATGAAAGAAAGGAAATAAAGGAATTCAGACAGGAACAAAAAGAAGTATTATAAAGCCAAAGCTAAAAAGGTTCTGAAAGCTAGTGATACCTGGAGTGCCAGTGGTGGTGACTCTTCAGATGAATCTTTTGATTATGAATATTTAGGATAAAAGAATCTTGGTCTAGTAGCTAGACTACCTATTGACAAACATTTCTTTATGGATAAGGTAGGAAATGCTGAATCATTGACCAATGTATCTTTAAATTCTAATGATAGTAAGTATTATAACTCTTCTGATGAATAATCTTCTTCTGATGAAGAAAATATTTCACCTACCTGTGAAGAAGTTTCTGGGTTTTCTGAACTTCTTGAGATTGAGAACTCTAAACTCAATAAGAATCTTGATAAGAAAAACTCTAGGAATTCTATTCTTATGAAAGAAATATCAGATCTTTCTAAAGATCTTGATAGAAAAAATGCTGATTTTATAAATATTTCAAAAAAATCTTGAGGAACTAGGTTCTGAGAAGAACAAACTTTCTAAAGAGTTAGAACAAGTAATTTCTAAGAAAATTGTTTCCGAGCCTTGCTCTAGTTCTAAATCTAATTATTTTGAAAATAAAAACTTGGTTATAAAACTCAAGTCTGAAATTTTTTTCCTTAAAGAAGTGTTTATCAATCTTTACCCATGGTAATGAAAATTTTGATAAAAGGTATTCCCAAATACGACCTTTAAGAAATAAATCTGGATTTGGTTATACCACTGCAAAAGCTATTTTCAGTAACAATTATTTTGTTCGTCAAAGTGCCCCATTTTGTACCAAGTGTCAATGTGGTGGTCACTGGGCAAAGAATTGTTCCTTAAACAAAACCAAATCTCTAGGATTTCACAAAGCTTATTTCTCTAAGAAGATGTGGATTCCTAAAATTTTGTTATCAAGAAATCTCAGATCCAAACAAGTTTAGATTCATAAAGTCTAATTCCCTTCTTGATTTTAGGAAAATAAAGAGAGTACCAACAACAACAAATGGTTCATGGATAGTGGATGTTCCCGTCATAAGACTGGCAACAAAAGATACTTTGAAAAGATTATCAAAACGAAAGGAGGAGAGGAAACTTTCAGAGATAATGCTAAGGGAGAAATTGTTGGTATAGGTAATATTGTTCTTCTTGGTAAAACTTTAATTTCAAATGTTTTATTTGTTAAGGGTCTTAAGCCCAACCTCATTAGCATAAGTCAGTTATTTGATGAAGGCTATCTTGTGAATTTTAGGAATGATAAGTTCTTAGTACACAATTCCAAGGAAGAATTTATTCTCTCAGCCAACAGGCAAGAGAATGTTTACACTTTTAACCTATAAGACCTCAGGAGTCAAGATTTACATTGCCCAAGTGCAATGGAAGATCATTCCTGGTTATGTCATAGAAGACTAGGTCATTGTAACCTTAGGAACATATGAAAACTCTCTAAGAAGAAACTAGTTGAGGATCTACCGGTGCTTAGATTTGATTCTTATAAATTTTGTGATCCTTGTCAATATGGAAAGCAACATAAATCTTGATTTAAATCAATCGGTTAAGTCTCAACAACTGATGAATTACTGTTAGTGCACATGGATCTTTTTGGTCCAACACAAACTGGAAGTATTAGAGGCAAATACTATGTGTTTGTTCTAGCTGATGATTACACTAGATTTACTTGGGTTTATTTTCTGGCCAAGAAGTATGAAGCTTTTTCTTATTTCAAAAGTTTTAGAGCTCAAGTTAAAAATGAGAAAAACCATCCATTGAAAACTATTCATAGTGATCATGGAGGCGAATTTCTTAATTCTGATTTTGAAACTTTTTGTAGTAGAGAAGGTATTACTCAGAATTTTTCATCACCTAGAACTCCTCAACAGAATGGTGTAGTTGATAGATGAAATAGGATTCCTCAGGAGATAACTAGAACCATGTTGAGTAAATATTCTATAGCTAGAAATTTCTGGGCTGAAGCTATAAGTACTGCTTGTTATTCTATAAATCGAGTTTTGATTAGACCTTTTCTTAATAAAAATCTTTATGAGTTATGGAATGGTAGAAGACCAAGACCTTCCTACTTCAATGTTTTTGGTTGCAAAGTATTCATTCGGAATACTAAAGATAATCTAAATAAATTCGCACCAAAATCTGATGATGGAATATTCTTAGGCTACTCCATAACATCTAAGGCATATAGAGTTTTCAATAAAAATACTTGTACTGTTGAAGAAACAGTACATGTAAAATTTGATGAGTCTGATCCTTTTGTTTTTAAACCATCCCAATCGTTATCCTCAGATGTCTTATAAAAAAATGATTTTCAACCTTTGATAGAAGATCCTTCTGATATGGAAAATGTTCAAGAAGACACTTTTTAAACATTTACCTAGGAAGACTTTCTACCCTATGCTGATGAACAGGCTTTTCAAAACCCAAATTAGTTGTTTCTTAAGAATCATCCCAGTGATAGTATCATTGGTGATTTAAATCAACTATTAAGGACTAGAAGTTCCTTATGAAATGAAATAGAACATCTAGAATTTCTTTCCCAATTAGAACCAAAAAACACCGATGAAGCTTTAGGTGATGATGATTGGATCAAAGCTATGCAAGATGAACTAAATGAATTTGAAAGGAACAAAGTCTGGGTCTTGGTTGAAAGTCCTAAGGAAACCTCTGTTATTGGAGTAAAGTGGATCTTCAGAAACAAATGTGATGAACATAGAGTTATAGTAAGAAATAAAGCTACACTTGTTGCTAAAGGATATAATCATCAAGAGGGAATAGAATATGAAGAAACCTATGCTCCAGTAGCTAGACTTGAATCTTTCTGTATTCTACTTGCCATTGCAGCATTCTATAATTACAAAATTTTCCAAATGGATTTGAAATGTGATTTTCTTAACGGTTATGTCCAAGAGGATCTTTTTGTTGAACAACCTCCTGGCTTTGAAGATACAAAACATCCTGATCATGATTTTAGACTTACTAAAGCTCTGTATGGAATTAAACAAACCCCACGAGCCTGTTATGATAGACTCACTAGATTTTTGCTTCAAAATAACTATGTTTAGGGAAATAGAGATACAACGCTTTTTATAAAGAATGATAAGAAAAATGTTTTGATTGTTCTAATTTATGTTGATGACATCATATTTGGTTCAACTCAACAATCGTTAACTGGCTCTTTTGCAAGTATAATGAAATCTGAGTTTGAAATGACTATGATGGGTGAGTTAACTTTTTTCCTTGGTTTTCAAATTTCTCAAAAACCTGAAGGAACCTACATATCTCAACATAAGTATATCAAAGATCTTCTCAAAAAGTATTTTTATGACAAAACTAAGAGTATAAGTACTCCCATTTGTACCTCAAACTCTTTAGATCTTGATGAAGCTGGGAAACCTGTAGATCAAACATATTTTAGAGGTATGATAGGAAGTTTACTTTACTTAACATCTAGTCGAGAAGACTTAATGTTCTCAGTATGCTTATGTACAAGAAATCAATCCAATCCTAAGGAATCTCACTTAAAAGCAGTTAATGAATTTTTAGATACCTTAAGGGAACCATGGCTCCAGGATTATATTATACTTCTAGAAATGATTTTCTTCTAAAAACCTTTTCTGATGCTGACTATGGTGGATGTAGATTGGATAGAAAAAGTACATCTAGAACTTGTCATTTCTTAGGAGATTCACTAGTTTCTTGGTCTTGCAAGAAGAAACATTCTTTATCACTTTCCACTGCTGAAGCCGAATACGTAGCAGCTGGAAGTTGTTGTGCTCAAGTGTTGTAGATGCAACACATACTCACAGAATATGGCTTGAGTTTTACTAAAACTCAATCTTTGTGTGATAACACAAGTGCCATTTCCCTAAGTAAGAACCCTGCACATTACTATCGTGAAAAACACATAGATATTAGGCATCACTTTCTTAGGGAACACACACTAAAAGGAGATATTATTCTTCAGTTTATCAGAACGCAAGATCAACTTGTTGATATTTTCCCAAAATCATTACCCTCTGATAGATTTGAATATATTGAACAAATGTTAGGAATGATAATCGTAAGTTAAACATTCTTCATTAACTTCTTGTTGAACAATTCTCCTAACAGTAATAAACTCATTTTCATAGGGGGAGTACATTTGATTGTTAGAGTAAATAATATTTTTTTTCTTCTTTCTCAAAGTTAGTTTTTCAAACTTTTCGGAACTAAAATTTCTGGAATGGGAATTTCCGAAACTGAAATTTTCTAGAATGGATATTTTCGTATAGAAAACATCTGGAATGGAAATTTTCATATTGAAAACATCCGGAATGGAAAATTTTGTACTGGTGTTTCTGTAAAGAGATTTTCATACCGAGACTTTCATAATGAGCTTTCCGTATTCATAATTTTGTAATGAAATTTTCATGCTCAAAATCATGTAATGAATTTTCATTTTCTTTATCGATTTTTTCATATAGAATTTTGCAAACTATGTCTTTTCATTATAAATATTTTTTGTACTCATTTTTTTAAGAATAATGTTACCCATTTCGAATAATCCTCCTAAGCTAATCCGAAAGGTATGATTTCCATATGTTTTCATAATCATATTTTATTAGCTGGTACTTTCTTATATTTTTTTTTTCAGATTATAGGTTTCTGAAATCTTTGTTTTAATAAAATCGTCAAAAGATCGGATACAAAGTTTTTTGAGAATTGGTTTTCAACCGTCAGATCTGATCTCATCTTATTACAACTGTTCGATCAACCGGGGAAGATGAACCGTTATATCGTTGCCTATATAAAGGGGACCCCAATTGGTCGTCCCACATCGATTTTTCAAGATCCAGCGTTCCGAAGCTTTTCCTATCCGTTTTAAGGCCGTTCCAATCTTCATCAATCTCCATTCCGAACTTCTCAGAAGTCTTCAGAACTGAATGTCTGTGGAAGCATCTCCTCAAGACATGTCATCCTCTAAGACGATTTCCAAATGGTTAGTATATAGAGAAACGTTGGTTCATCCTGATTTCATCAACAAGTATGATTCTCTTATATCCAGGAACATAAATCTTAACAAATGGGAAGATGTTTCTGTGTCTAAGCCTGGGAATCAAGATGAAGTATTTTCAGACATGCTTTTTGAGTTCTATGAGACGGTTTCCATCTTTAAGGAAAATAATAGGGAGAAATTTTTGTTTAAGACTTATTGAAAGACTTATAAGCTTTCTTATGTCAAGGTAGCTAGCTTGGTAGGGCTGACCTATGAAGGAGAAGTCGAGTTCATCTCTCATGTTTTACCAGATTCAAAAGGAAGCTTCAACAAGGAAAAGGCATTGGAGACTCTCAGACTAGTAGATGACAAGGCTCCAAATATTGGTACTATGTCTAAGAATTTTCAGATTTTAGATTTTTGGGTACAAGGATTTATCGTACCGAGAAAGGGTGACAAAGACATTTTGAAGAAGAGAGAGATCTATATTCTAGATTTTCCGACAAATCTATGGATGTTTAATCTGATGAAACACATTCTTATTACCATTGAGAATGTTAATAAAGGGAATCTGAGAGCTCAGATCATAATGTATCCAGCAATCATCTCGATGTTAATAGTTCGTTTCCTTGAGTCTTGAAAGGAGGCTTTCAAGTCTAAGCCAAGAGTTTGAAAAATTATCTTAGTGAGTGATGGTACCCTCAAAATGATGGATGATTCCTTCGAGAAGAATACTGGTGAGTTATTTGATTTACCAGTTCAAGAAGAAGCAGTTCCAAAAGATGGTGAACCTGAATCTTCTAAGCCCGTGAAGAAGATAAAGTTGAGAGAAGTTGAAGTTGAAGCAAGGAATCCCAAATCTAAGGAAGTTCATTGCACACCTACAAAACCGAAGAAGAAGAAAGCTTACCTTTATGAGGTAGTTTATAAGTGGAGGGAAATCAAAGAGATGAGAGTGCAAGGGGAGCCTCAGTTTGGCTTAGATCCTGGAGAGGCTAAGGCGTTGAAGGAAAAAATGGCGGATGAGCTAGAAAAAAAAGTGAAAGAAAATAATCTTAAGAAGAAGATTTCAGAAGCTGAGGTAGCTCAGCCTTTGTTGATGTTTAATGAGATGGTCTCCGCAAACATTCCAGTTATGAGATAATTCTCTTTGGAATCTCTACCTGAGACTCCAGGAAGAAACTATGTCACTCCAGAGAAGGAAAAAGCTAAGCATGATGAGGAAGTTGTGAAGATTGAGCAAGTGGAAGAGGAACCAGCAGTTGCTGAAGGTAGTGGTGAGACCAGAGATCTATTGAAGCAAGTAAATGATTATAAGGAGACACCTTCAAAACATTTGTCGCTCTGAACATCAGAAGATGATTCCTCTAAGTTAGTCACTCCAGGGAAGGATGAGGAGAACGGAGAACAAGAAGTAGCTTATCATGCAGAGGAAGAACAACTTCTACATGATATTGCTCAAATGGAGAATGTAGAGGATGGTTCTCTAAAAGTTATTTATGATGAAGAAAATATTGTTCAAGTGTCTGATAGTGAACAGAAAACCCCGGAACAGGAATCCATTCCAAAAAAGGACAAGGGAAAGCAACTTGTTGTCGATACCCTGAGCTCAGTGGATGTAAAGAGAAGGGAAGTTGGTGATTCTTCTAAGAAGAAGCATGAGCAATTTGAAGAAGAAAATTCTCCAAGTAAAGTCTTGGATTCAAAATCATCTTCATTGGGGCATAACTTTGTTGTTCAGTCATTATAGAAGTTGGTGGGTTCCATTCTGACCTTCTTAAGTATTGATTCAAGATGCCAGATGCTTCAACATACTTTGAATCAGAAAACAGAATCTATATCCATGGTTATGGACAAATGTGTTGAGATAGAGGCTCAGTTCAAAACTTTTTTTATCGGCAATGAAGCTCAACAATGTTCTTGTAAGAGAATAACTAGTTGGTAGAGGAAAACTATAGAAGAGATGAGGCTCTTTGATGAATTACAAGATAATGTTAAGGATGCTTTTGAGACAGAAGACAGGAAGCTAAATGAACATACTTCTTCCATTGATGAAAAGTTGACAGCTGAGAAGAATTCCCGAATTCAAGAAGATAGAGATCTGAATGGGAAGCTGAATTCTGTTGCTCAAAACAGGAGGAATGAAAGGGATTGTCGGATTGAGATTGAAGAGAAGTTGTTAAAATAAGAACAAGTTTTGAAAGATCATGAAGAAAAGCTTAAAGCCTAGGAAGAAAATATTGAAGCTCAAAGTTCAAGAATAGTTGTGTTAGAGAAGCAAGCCGAGGAATATCATAAAGACATGAAGAATATATAGACTATTCTCAAGGGTCTCATGGCGAAGGAAAAAGATCCAAAATAGACAAATCGGATCTTTTATTGTATCATAGCTTCCTTGTTTTTGAACTTTCATACTTAATGAAAATTTTGTTTTCTTGTCTCTTTTATTGTTGTTACTAAATTTTCAAGTACTTTTTTATATTTTCCATTCCCTCGAATTCTTTTTAAAAATCACAAAGGGGGAGATGGAAAAAGAACCTTAACAAAGGGTGAGAAAGAAAAAGAACTCTAATAGAGTTTATCTAAGGGGAAGTTTTTCATTAAATAATACATTCATATTCTTAATGGAATACCATTCCGAAAATCTAGAATACGATCCTTAGAGTTTCAAAGCCTAAGGGGGAGTTAGTCGTATTCATCAACATCTATAAGCAAAGGGAGATAAGCCTTGATGTTTCCCTTTTCTTTCTACTTAGTCTTTCTTTTTCATAAGGATGTTTGTGCTTTCCAAAACAGGGGAGATTGTTGAGGCAATAAGGTTTTCTTTATTACTTTTCCATTACTTCTTGTTTTGAAAATCACAATCACCTTATCTTTAAGGAAAATCGCTTTTATAAGGAAAATTGCTTTTATAAGTAAAATCACTTTTATAAGGAAAATCACTTTTATAAGGAAAATCACTTTTATAAGGAAAATCACTTTTATAAGGAAAATCGCTTTTATAAGGAAAATCGCTTTTATAAGGAAAATCACTTTTTTAAGGATAATCTCTTTTATAAGGAAAATCGCTTTTATAAGGAAAATCAATTTTATAAGGAAAATCGCTTTTATAAGGAAAATCGCTTTTATAAGGAAAATCTCTTTTGTAAGGAAAAATATCCTTATCATATTGTCATTATCTATATCCATATATTTATTAATTATAAGAATAGGATTCATTTCTATATTCTCGGAATCATTTAAAACTCTGATATGAAGCATTTTACTTTAGGCTCTGAATTCTGGATGAGATCTGTAATGAAGTTCCACTCTGAATTTTGGATACGAATTCTAATGAAGTTCCACTCAAAATTATGGATACGAACTCTCATGAAGTTTGACACCGAATTATAATGACCAATTCTGATTACGAATTCCCATTATGAAATATGATTACAAATTCTCATTACGAATTCTCATTCTGAATTCTCATTCCGAATTCTTCTATTAAACATAATCTGATCATCTTTGCTTTATACACACCGAATTTATTTAGACTCCGAACTTTCATTTTTATTAGACTCAGAACCTTCACTCTGAACTTTTTAGTTAATCTTAAAATGATGTTGTACATTTGTTTACACCCGTTTTGTTATAAAACGATGTTTTTCATTCTGTTATAAACTAACCATTAGTTAGGTGACACGTGTACAGGTCCCTCCGAATTTTAAAAAAGATATGGCCATTGGAAGGAGGCCAAATGAACCTATAAATAGGATCTCATTTGAAAGTGATCAAGAGACAATGAAGTTGATCAATCTAGAGACCACACGCTTTTAAGGTGATTTCTAGAGAGAGAAATATTTTCATGCCTTGTGCGTACTGAACCACTCATTCAGTTTTTGCTTCATGCGCCTTCGAATGATGGTGATTACATTCAAGGACTTCCTAGGATAGGTAGATAGAGGTGCCGACTACCTTGTAGTTCCAGGGCTTCCTTGTTGAGGAAGAAAGATGTTCCAACTACCTTGAAGTTGAGGGCTTGCGGGGATAGTAAGACAGAGATTCTGATCATCGTATCGAGGGCTTACCCTGGTATGGGTAAGACAGACTTGCTTGAAATTATAAATCAAGGGACCTTTATCCAAGGTTGTTGGATACCCTTCTCTTCGGGTTAAAATACTTATATCTTGTTACTGGTAGTTTTACTACTTGTTTCTTTTTCCTGCATATTGTATTATAAGGAAAGTATAACTTTCTTATACTTCTTTACTTGTACTTTGATAAATTTAGATTCTATACGCTTTAAGGTAGAATCTCATATTGTAATCTTTTGTTAAGTTTCAATTTCTGGATTCATATTTCCTGAACCTACTTTAGGAATCTCATTCTAGTTTTATGCAAGTACATAGAACTTGAAGTTTATAACTTCATTCCTTATTCCATTTTTTATTTGGTGTTATTGGAGTTGTGAATTTTCTTAGTTTAACTTTGTTAAACTTTGCTCTTTACTTTGTTTACGGAACTTTTTAAAGTTTACAATTCACCCCCTCTTGTATATTGACCATCTACATCATTATTTCGATCCTACAATTGGTATCAGAGGAGGTCTCTGAAATACTTATACTCATGTATAAGTTTATCTTGATCATTTTCCTTTATTCTTCATACTTTCTTAGAAAGTTCCTTTTCATTCCGAACATTGTCATTCTGAACATTTTCATTCCGAACTTTGTCATTCTGAACATTGTCATTCCGAACATTATTATTCTGAACTTTTTCATTCCGAACATTGTCATTCTAAACATTGTGATTACGAATTTTTTCTACTAACATGTTTGTGTTCCGAAGGTTATTTTAAGTATGGTAGGACTCAATGTTGGCTCCATTGATAATATAAATCCTACAAGACCACCAATCTTTGATGGTAATGTCTATGAGTACTGCAGAGATCGAATGAAGAATTTTGTTATCAATACTAGACCAGACAACTTTGTTATGCTTACCAGAGATTATAAAATTCCTGATAAGGAAGTTATAACTTTCACTAACTAGGAAAGGAAAGAGTATCAACTCAATTATAAGGTATGAAATACTTTACTATGTTCAATGACTAGAAATATATATAGCCAAATTTCTTTTTGTGAAGCATCTAATTGTATCTGGAAGAAGTTAGAGGTTACACACTTTGGAACTTCTAAATTGATTGAGACTAGGAGATATATGCTTAGAGTTGAATACCATGGATTCAATTTTCCTTATGTTGAACCAATCTGCAATGTTCAATAGATATTTATGACTATAGTCAACAGTTTATAGTCTATGGGAGAGAAAGGGTTAGATGATGAAGCACTTGTGGATAAGATAATTGATATTATGCCCAATTAATGGGAATCAAAGAGAACTGTTATAGATGAGAACAGGAAGGTCACTCAAATTTCACTTGATGAGTTATTTGGAACTCTTTTACAATATGAAACACGAATTAAGAGAGATGCTGACGACATCAAATATAAGAATTAAAATGGAACTGTTTCTTTTACAACAACATCAAATCAGATGAAAGCTAAGAATCTTGAGAGAGTAACCAGATCCAAGTCTATGAATGTTATTATCCAAACAGTTTCTAGTGAAAGTGAAATCTCAGATAATTAGTTAGGAAATCTTGCTCGAAGAATGAACAAGATAGCTGGAAAAAGAAGTTTTAAATCCAAGTATAAGAAAAAGGAAAGGAAAGATATAAAATATGGAGAAGTCATGTGTTATGAATGAAAGAGAGCATGACATATTAGACCAGATTTCACTCTACTCAAAAAGAAAGAAAGGGAAGAAAGGCATTCATACAGGAGCAGAAATAAGTATTATAATGCCAAAGCTAAAAATGTTATGAAAGCTAGTGATACCTGGAGTGCCAGTGGTGGTGACTCTTCATATGAATCTTCTGATTATGAATCTTCAGGACAAAAGAATCATGGTATAGTTGCCAGGCTACCTATTGACAATCATTGCTATATGGCTATGGTACAAAATGTTGAATCATTGACCAATGTATCTTTAAATTCTAATGATAGTAAGTATTATAACTCTTCTGATGAAGAATCTTCTTTTGATGAAGAAAATATTTCACCTACCTATGAAGAAGTTTCTAGGTTTACTGAACTTCTTGAGATTGAGAACTCTAAACTCAATAAGAAAATTGATAAGGAAAACTCTAGTAATTCTATTATTACAAAAGAAATATCAGATCTTTCTAAAGATCTTGATAGCAAAAATGCTGATTTTATAAATATTTCAAAAAAATCATGAGGACTTATGTTCAGAGAAGAACAAACTATCTAAAGAGTTAGAAAAAGTAATTTCTAAGAAAATTGTTTCCGAGCCTAGTTCTAGTTCTAAATCTAATGATTTTGAAGATAAAAACGTGGTTATAAAACTCAAGTCCGAATTTTTTTCCTTAAAGAAGTGTTTATCAAAAATTACCCATGGTAATTTTTTTTTGATAAAATGTATTCCCAAATATGACCTTTAAGAAATAATTCCGGATTTGGTTATACCCATGCAAAACCTATTTTTCGTAACAATTATTTAGTTCCTCAAAGTTCCCCATTTTGTACCAAGTGTCAATGTGGTGGTCACTGGGTAATGAATTTTTCCTTAAACAAATACCAATATCTAGGATTTCAAAAAGCTTATTTCACTAAGAAGATGTGGGTTCCTAATATTTTATTGTCTGGAAATCTCAGATCCAAACAAGTTTGGATTCATAAAGTGTAATTCCCTTCTTGATTTCAGGAAAATAAAGAGAGTACCAACAGAAACACATGGTACATGGATAGTGGATGTTCCCGGAATATGACTGGTAACAAAAGATATTTTGAAAATATTATCAAAACGAAAGGAGGAAAGGTAACTTTCAGAGATAATGCTAAGGGAGAAATTGTTGGTATATGTAATATTGTTCTTCTTTGTAAAACATTAATTTCAAATATTTTATTTGTTAAGGGTCTTAAGAACAACCTCATTAGCATAAGTCAGTTATGTGATGAAGGTTATCTTGTGAATTTTAGGAATGATAAGTGCTTAGTACACAATTTCAAGGAAGAATTTATTCTCTCAGCCAATAGGCAAGAGAATGTTTACACTTTTAACATAGAAGACCTCAAGAGTCAAGATTTACCTTGCCTAAGTGCAATGGAAGATCATTCCTGGTTATGGCATAGAAGACTATGTCACTTTAACCTTAGGAACTTTTGCAAACTCTCAAAGAAGAAACTAGTTAAGGATCCACCGATGCTTAGATTTGATTATTCTAAAGTTTGTGATCCTTGTCAGTATGGAATGAAACAAAAATCTAGTTTTAAATCAATCGGTTAAGTCTCAACAACTGATGCATTACACTTAGTGCACATGGATCTTTTTGGTCCAACAGAAACTGGAAGTATTGGAGGCAAATACTATGTGTCTGTTCTAGTTGATGATTACACTAGATTTACTTGGGTTTAGATTGAAGAAAAGAAGTCTGAAGCTTTTTATTATTTTAAAAGTTTTAGATTTCAAATTAAAAATGAAAAAAACTTCCATTGAAAAATATTCATAGTGATCCTGGAGGAGAATTTAATAATTCTGATTTTGAAACATTTTGTATTAGAAAAGGTATTACTCACAATTTTTAGTACCTAGAACTCCTCAACAGAATTGTGTAGTTGAAAGAAGAAATAGAATTCTTCAAGAGATAACTAGAACCATGTTGAATGAATATTCTATAGCTATACATTTCTGGGATCAAGCTGTAATTACTGCTTGTTATACTATAAATCGAGTTTTGATTATACCTTTTCATAATAAAACTCCTTATGAGTTATGGAATGGTAGAAAACCAAGACTTTCCTACTTAAATTTTTATGGTTGAAAAGTATTCATTCTGAATACTAATGATAATCTACATAAATTTTCACCAAAATATGATGAAGGAATTTTCTTAGGCTACTCCACAACTTCTAAGGCATATAGAGTTTTCAATAAAAATACATGTACTGTTGAAGAAACAGTACATGTAAAATTTGATTAGTCTGATCCTTTTATTTTTAAACCATCCCAATCTTCATCCTCAGATGTGTTTTCAAAAACTTATTGTCAACCTTTGATAAAAGATC
The DNA here is from genome assembly GCA_963277665.1 of Viscum album. NCBI lineage: Eukaryota > Viridiplantae > Streptophyta > Magnoliopsida > Santalales > Viscaceae > Viscum > Viscum album. The sequence goes on from OY728133.1 coordinate 480,676,640, forward strand.
TTTCTGATAAGTGAAATGTTCAAGAAGATACTTTTTAAAAATTTACCCTAGATGACTTTCTACCCTATGATGATGAACATCAATTTCAAAACCCAAATCAGTTGTTTCTTATGAATCATCCCAGTGATAGTATCATTGGTGATGTAAATCAACCTGTAAGGACTAGAAGTTCCTTACGAAATGAAATAGAACATCTAGAATTTCTTTCCCAATTAGAACCAAAAAGCACTGATGAAGCTTTAGGTGATGATGATTGGATCAAAGCTATGCAAGATTAACTAAATGAATTTGAAAGGAACAACAACTGGGTCTTGGTTGAAAGACCTAAGGAAACTTCTGTTTTTGGAGTAATTTGGGTCTTCAGAAACAAATGTGATGAAAATGGAGTCATAGTAAGAAATAAAGCTAGAATTGCTGCTAAAGGATATAATCAGCAATAGGGAATAGACTATGAAGAAACCTATGCTCCAGCAGGTAGACTTGAATCTATCCATATTCTACTTGCCTTTGCAGCATTCGTTAATTTCAAACATTTCCAAATTGATGTGAAATGTGCTTTTATTAACAGTTATGTCCAAGAGGATGTTTTTATTGAACAACCACCTGGATTTGAAGATACAAAACATCCTGATCATGTTTTTAAACTTACCAAAGCTCTGTATAGTATTAAACAAGAACCATGAGCCTGATATGATAGACTCACTGGATTTTTTCTTCAAAATAACTATGTTATGGGAATTGCAGATCCAACCCTTTTTATAAATAAAGATTAGAGAAATGTTTTAATTGTTCAAATTTATGTTGATGACATCATATTTGATTCAACTCACCAATCTTTAACCGACTCTTTTGCAAGTCTAATGAAATCTGTGTTTGAAATGACTATGATGGGTGAGTTAACTTTTTTCCTTGGTTTTCAAATTTCTCAAAAACCAGAAGGAACCTACATATCTCAACATACGTATATTAAATATCTTCTCAAAAAGTAAGGTTATGAAAACACTAAGAGTATAAGTACTCCCATTGGTACCTCAAACTCTTTAGATCTTGATGAAGCTTGGAAACCTGTAGATCAAACATCTTTTAGAGGTATGATAGAATGTTTACTTTACATAACAGCTAGTAGACTAGACTTAATGTTCCTAGTATGCATATGTGCAATATATCAATCCAATGCTAAGGAATCTCACTTAAAGGCAGTAAAAAAAAATTTCGCTACCTTAAGGGAACCATGGATCTAGGATTATTTTATACTTCAAGAAATGATTTTGTTCTAAAAAGATTTTCTGATGCCGACTTTGGTGGATGTAGAATGGATAGAAAAAGTACATCCGGGACTTGTCATTTCTTTGGAGGTTCACTAGTTTCTTGGTCTTGCAGGAAGCAACATTTTGTAGCACTTTCCACTGCTGAATCCGAATATGTGGCAGCTTTAAGTTGTTGTGCCTAGGTGTTGTGGATGCAACACACACTCACAGACTATGGATTGAGTTTTACTAAAACACAAACTTTGTGTGATAACACAAGTTCCATTTCCCTATGTAAGAACCCTGCACATCACTCTCGTGAAAAATACATAGATATTAGGCATCACTTTCTTAGGGATCCCACACTAAAAGGAGATATTATTCATCAGTTTATCAGAACACAAGATCAACTTGATGATATTTTCACAAAATAATTACCCTCCGATAGATTTGAATATATTAGACAAAAGTTAGAAATGATAACCGTATGTTAATCAATCTTCATTAACTTCTTGTTGAACAATTCTCCTAACAGTAATAAACTCATTTTCATAGGGGGAGTATATTTGATTGTTAGAGTTACTAATTTTTTTTTCTTTCTCAAAGTTAGTTTTTCAAACATTTCAGAACTAAAATTTCCGGAATGGGAATTTCCAGAACTGAAATTTTCCAGAATGGAAATTTTCATATAAAAAACATCTGGAATGTAAATTTTCATATTGAAAACTTCCCGAATGGAAAATTTCATACTGGTGTTTCCGTAACGAGATTTTTGTACCGATACTTTCATAATGATCTTTTCATATTCAAAATTTTGTAATGCAATTTTCATGCTGAAAATCTTTTAATGAATTTTCATTTTCTTTGTTGAGTTTTTTCGTAGAGAATATTGAGAACTATGTCTTTTCTAAATAAAGATTTTTCGTAGTCAATTTTTTTTAAGAAGAATGTTACCCATTACGAATAATCCTCCTAAGCTAATCTAAAAGGTATGATTTCCTTATGTTTTCATAATCATATTTTATTAGCTGGTACTTACTTATATTTTGTTTTAGGATTAGAGTTTTCTTAAATCATTGTTTTAATAAAAACCTCAAAAGATCGGATTCATGTTTTCATGAGAATTGTTTTTCTACCGTCAGATCTGATCTCAGCTTTTTACAACCATTCGATCAACCGAGGATGATGAACCGTTATATCATTGCCTATATAAAGGGGACCCCAAATGGTCGTCCCACATCAGTTTTTCAAGCTCCAGTGTCCTTAAGCTCTGCCTCTCCATTTTAAGGCCGTTCCAATCTTCAGTAATCTCAGTTTTGAACTTCTCAGAAGTCTTCAGATATGAATGTCTGTGGAAGCAACTTCTCAGGACATGTCTTCCTCTAAGCTGATTTCCAAATGGTTAGTATATAGAGAAAGGTTGGTTCATCATGATTTCTTCAACAAGTATGATTCTCTTATATCCAAGAACAAAAATCTTAACAGATGGGAATATATTGCTGTGTCTAAGCCTGGGAATCAAGATTATGTATTTTCAGACTTGCTTTCTGAGTTCTATGAGACGGTTTCATTCTTTAAGGAAAATTATAAGGAGAAATTTTTGTTTACGTCTTATAGAAATACTTATAAGCTTTCTTATGTCAAGGCAGCTAGCTTGGTAGGGCTAACCTATGAAGGAGAAGCCGAGTTCATCTCTCATGTTTTACCAGATTCAAATGGAAGCTTTAACAAGGAAAAGGCATTGGAGACTCTCGGACTGGCAGATGACAAGGCTCCAAAGACTCCTACTCAGTCTATGAAATTTAGGATTCTATAATTATGGGTACAAAGCTTTATTGTTCCGAGAAAGGGTGACTAAGAATGATTTAAGAAGAGAGAGATCTATATTCTAGATTTTCTAATAAATCTATTGAAGTTTAATCTGATGTAACAGATTCTTATTACCATTGAAAATGTTAATAAAGGTAATCTGAGAGCTCAGATCATAATGTATCCAGCAATCATCTCGATTTTAATAGTTCAGTGCCTTGAGCTTTCAAGTCTAAGCCAAGAGTTTGAAATATTATGTTGGTGAGTGATGGTACCCTCAAAAGGATGGATGTTGCCTTCGAAAAGAAGACTGGTGAGTACTTTGATTTACCAGTTCAAGAAGAAGCGATTCCGAAAGTTGGTGAACCTGAATCTTCTAAGCCAGTGAAGAAGAGAATGTTGAAAGGAGTTGAAGTTGAAGTAGGGAATCCCAAATCTAAGGAATTTCATTCCGCACCTACAAAACCGAAGAATAAGAAATCTTACCTTGATGAGGTAGTTGCTAAATGGAGGGAAATCAAAGAGAAGAGAGTGCAAGGGGAGCCTCAGTTTGGCTAAGATCCTGTGGAGGCTATGGCCTTGAAGGAAAAAACAGAGGACGAGTAAGAAAAAAAAGTGAAAATAAAGAAGCTTAAGAAGAAGATGTCAGAAGCTGAGGAATCTCAGCCTTTGTTGAAGTTTAATGAGATGGTCTCCGGAAACATTCCAGTTCTAAGATCATTCTCTTTGGAATCTCTACCTGAGACTCCAGGAAGATACTATGTCACTCCGAAGAAGGAAAAATCTAAGAATGTTGAGGAAGTTGAGCAGATTGAGCAAGTGGAAGAGGAACAAGCAGTTACTGAAGGTAGTTGTGAGACCATAGATCTATTGAAGCAAGTAGACGATTATATGGAGACACCTTCGGAACATTTGTCTCTCCGATAATCAGAAGCTGATTCCTCTAAGTTAGTCACTCAAGGGAAGGATGAGGAGAAAGGAGAACAAGAAGTAGCTTATCATGAAGAGGAAGAACAACTTCTACATGATATTTATCAAATGGAGAATGTAGAGGATGGTGCTCAAAATGTTATTGATGATGAAAATAACATTGTTCAAGTGTCTGATAGTGAACAAAAAACCCTGGAATAGGAATCCATTATGAAAAAGGACAAGGGAAAGAAACTTTTTGTCGATACCCCGAGCTTAGTGGCTCTATAGAGAATGGAATTTGGGGATTCTTCTAAGAAGAAGGATGAGCAATTTGAAGAAGAAAATTATCCAAACAAAGTCTCATATTCAGAATCATCTTTGTTGGGGCATGAATTTGTTGTTCAGTCATTAAAGAAGTTGGTGGGTTCCATTCTGACCTTCTCAAGTATTGATTCAAGATGCAAGATGCTTCAACATACTTTGAATCAGAAAACAGACTCTATATCCATGGTTATGGACAAATGTGTTGAGATAGAAGCTCAGTTCAAATTTTTTTTGTCGGCTATGAAGCTCACAAAAGGTCGTGCAAGACAATGACTAGTTGGTTGAGGAAAACTGTAGAAGATATGAGGCACTTTGATGAATTACAAGATAATGTTAATGATGCGTTTGAGACAGAAGCCAGGAAGCTAAATGAACTTACTTCTTCTTTTGAAGAAAATTTGACAGCTGAGTAGAATTCCCAGATTCAAGAAGACAGAGATCTGAATGGGAAGCTGATTTTTGTTACTCAAAACTGGAGGAATGAAAGGGATTTTAGAATTGAGATTGAAGAGAAGTTGTTAAAACAAGAACAAGTTTTGAAAGCTCAGGAAGAAAAGCATAATGCCCAGGAAGAAAAGATTGATGCTCAAAGTGAAAGAATAATTATATTAGAGAAACAAGGCAAGGAAGATCATAAAGACATGAAGAAGATATAGACTATTCTCAAGGGTCTCATGGAGAAGGAAAAAGATCCAAAATAGACAAATCCGATCTTTTTTTGTATCTTACCTTCCTTGTTTTTGAACTTTCAAACTTAATGAAATTTTTTTTTCTCGTCTCTTTTGTTGTTGTTAATAATTTTTCAGGTACGTTGTTATATTTTCCATTCCGTCGAGTTATTTTTGAAAATAAAAAAGGGGGAGAAGGAAAAAGAACCTTAACAAAGGGTGAGAAAGAAAAAGCACTCTAATAGAGTTTATCTAAGAGGGAGTTTTTCATTAAAGAATATATTGTTATTCTTAATGGAATACCATTCCGAAAATCTAGAATACGATCCTTAGAGTTTCAAAGCCTAAGGGGGAGTTAGTCATATTCGTCAACATCCATATGAAAAGGGAGATAATCCTTGTTGTTTTACTTTTCTTTCTACTTAGTATTTCTTTTTCGTAAGGATGTTTGTGATTTCCAAAAATGGGGAGATTGTTGAGTCAATAAGGATTTCCTTATGAATTTTCCATTCCTTCTTGTTTTGAAAATCACAATCACCTTATCTTTAAGGAAAATCGCTTTTATAAGGAAAATCACTTTTAAAAGGAAAATGGATTTTATAAGGAGAATCGCTTTTATAAGGAAATTCGCTTTTATAAGGAAAATCGCTTTTATAAGGAAAATCTCTTTTATAAGAAAAATCGTTTTTATAAGGAAAATTGATTTTATAAGGAAAATCACTTTTATAAGGAAAATAACTTTTGTAAGGAAAATTATCCTTATCATATTTTCATTATCTATATCCATATATTTCTTATGTATAAGAATCAGATACATTTCTATATTCCTGGAATCGTTTAAAACTTTTATATGAAGCATTTTCTTTAGGCTCCGAATTCTGGATGAGAAATGTATTGAAGTTCCACTGCGAATTTTGGGTACGAACTCTAATAAAGTTCCACTCCGAATTCTGGATACGAACTCTCATGAAGTTAGACAGAAAATTCTAATAATGAATTCTGATTACGAATTCCCATTACAAATTCTGATTACAAATTTTCATTACGAATTCTCATTCTGAATTCTCATTCCAAATTCTCCTATTAAACAGAATCTAATCATCTTTTCTTTATACACACCGAATTTATTTAGACTCCGAACAATCATTTTTCATAGAATCTGAACCTTCACTCCAAACTTTTTAGTTAATCTTAAAATGATGTCGTACATTCTGTTACACCAGTTTTGTTATAAAACGATGTCGTTCATTCTGTTTTAAACTAACCGTTGGTTAAGTGACACGTGAACAGGTCCCTCCGAATTTTAAGGAAGATATAACTGTTGGAAAGGAGGACGACTGAACCTATAAATAGGAGCTCATTTGAAAGAGCTCAAGAGGAAATGAATTTGAACGATCTAGAGACCACACGCTGCTAAGGTGATTTCTAGGGAGAGAAATCTTTTCATGCCTTGTGCGTACTGAAATTCTCGTTCAGTTTTTACTTCGTGCGACACCAAATGTTGGTGATTACATTCGAGGACTTCTAGGGATAGGAAGACAGAGGTGTCGACTACCTTGATGTTCGAGGGATTCCTTGCTGAGGAAGACAGAGGTTCCAACTACCTTGAAGTTGAGGGTTTGCGGGGATAGCAATACAAAGATTCCGATCTTTGTATCGAGGGCTTACCCTGGTGTGGGTAAGATAGACTTGCTTGAAAGTATAAATCAAGGGACCTTTATCCAAGGTTGTTGGATACCATTCTCTTTGGGTTAAAAGACTTATATCTTATTACCTGTAGTTTTACTACTTGTTTGTTTCCGCTGCATATTGTATTGTAAGGAAAGTATAACTTTCTTATACTTACTTACATGTACTTTGATAAATTTAGATTCTATACACTTTAAGGTAGAATATCATATTGTAATATTTAGTTATGTTTCAATTTCCGGATCCATATTTCCAGAACCTACTTTCGGAATATCATTCTAGTTTTAAGCAATTACATAGAACATGAAGTTTATAACTTCATTCCTTATTCCATTTTTTCATTTGGTGTTAAAGGAGTTGTGAATTTTCTTAGTTTAACTTTGTTAAACATAGCTCTTTAATTTGTTTAAGGAAATTTTTAAAGTGTACAATTCACCCTCGCTCTTGTATATTGAGCATCAACATCATTATTTCGATCCTACAAGATATATCTCATAAAAAAATTTTATTATTGATTATTGAATAATAATTCCAATGGATTGAGTTAGAATGTAATTCTTTCATTAATTTTAATAGTGGAAGTCATAATAAAAGGATAATTCTATTTAGGGTGAGGTCACACTACCCATGTTTATCAGTTTACTCTACCAAGGTTATTTTTTGACAATAATTATACATATAAATGATTTTTCATTAAAAAAATAGTGATTTATGAATTTCACAAAACACTGTAATGAAATAAAAGATAATTTATAAATAATCCAATTACTAATTCCATAGGGAATCAATGTGATCTCTAATATTCCTGACTAATTATTAACCATATTATGAAAAATTCTCAAAATATTATTTTCTATTTTTTTAAAAAATAAAATTCAATGATATCATCTTTAGGAAACAATAGTGAATAACAAGATATAACATACCAGAATTGATTCCAACATTTGAAAGTACCCTATAATACATAATTACATTACTAGAGATATATAATTCTTTAATAATCATTTAAACTCAAATTTACAACTAAAAATATGATATGAAAATTTCATCAAATTATTATAGGATGTTCTCATAGGAAAAGTCATTTTTATTTACTACCACTATATACCTAGAAACCCGTAATTTTATATCTTTTAAAAATTAGATGATCTTATTTTTTTAGTTTAGTAAAAAATTTAAGATGATTCAATGAAATTATTAAAGAATTTATTAGGCATTATAACTAACTACTATTCGTTTATCCATGATTATTCATCTCATATCCTCAAATTATATCATAGAATCCACTAAATACCACCAAAACACCACCAAATGACATTAACATGAAATTACCCTAGACCACAAAAAATAACTTTTTTCAATAATTATCACAAGCTAACATAAACCAATTTATATTAAATTAATAATTATGTTAATGGTTTAATAAGAGGATAAAACATTTCAAAATACTATAGGAACCCTGTATAAAAGTTTAGGATGGATAAATACCTAAATTATTCACTACAAGATGAAACCAAATCGAAAAAATTACCAAATAAAATAAAACCCTCACTTAGAACCTTTGAAATACAAACCAAAATGAAAGAAAAATATTTTATAGGATTTAACCATGTATTTTATTATATCCATAATAAAGGAATTCATTGGACGTAATATAAAATAAGAATAACTATGAATGTAAAAGAGGAGACGTCTGAAAGCCATACCATAGACATAGATATAATCTAATCCACAAAAATCTAGGATGAAATTCAAGTAGTATAAGGATGTTAAGAATATATGCATGGGAGAAACAAAATATATATTCAACTAAGATTAATTAAGTCTAGGGATGTGTGAAGGATAAGTTTTAATGGGGTTGGGGATTTATATTTTTCATTGAAACACAAAATAAACACTTAATGATTTTTTTAACATTCCTAAGGCCACTAAGTACCTGATGATACCACATGCCTACAAATATGTATCCTAGAATACTATGTAATGGGTACTCCCATCTCAATCTGGTACCTAATATAATATATAGTTTTAAACTATAGGTGATTCCTCTAAAATCCATAATGAAACCCTTATACCTGTAACTAAACCTCAATACATATCTCAAAATTCCTATAAATGCATCGAGGCTCATATAAATATATGATCAATGTTCAAAAAAATATCTACTCTTTAGATATAAAATTTACAATAACATGAAATTTTATTATTATTTTTCCTAAAAAGATTTATTACCTAGGTATGTGTGATTACCATATTTCACATAATGAAGTTTTCGTGTTTAAGAGTTATTACCTGGACTCTCTTTTTCTTAAAAAGTAAATGATAAAAAAATTTCATTTCCCTTAGTGGGTTTTTCATCCTGGTATAGCGAAACTGTACTATTATAAAATGGATTTCTATTACTGATTTACTTCGATATTGAAAAATGTGGATATCCTTTCGTGATTTTCAATTAATCATCAATTGAAGGTGGAGAACAACAATCCAATGAGAATGATTTATCCCATAACCATTCATTTTTTAATTTGGGTGATATATCCATGTAATTCATAATTTAATTTCATTTTTAACCTAATAAAAATAATTTAGTTTTAGTTGTCAATAAATACAATAATATAGAAACACTATAGGATTAAAATATGATAGACTATCTCAACTTTTCCATAAATTCAATTAATGAAATATTGATTTATACTTTATTAAAACTTATAGAGTAAAATTATATTAGATGATTCTAAGAGGAAATTCATATTAATGGTAATTAGAATGAATTGTGATGAATTTAAGTCACATAATATGAACTATTATCTTAAGGATAATGAGAGGAAATTAACCAATCCCCCTACAATGAATATATATATACGCCTGAAAAAAACAAATCCTAGGATTATTTCATTGATTTTTGGGTTGCGGAGGCATTTAAGTAATATTTTAAATAGAAATAATTAAAAATAAGTTAAGATTATTTTTCTCATTAATTATGAATTCATGATTTATAAAAAATTAAATGAGTGATGAAAATAAAAAACATGGTTCACAACCAACATACCCGTAAAATAATTCTAATTGTATGAATTTTAAATTTATAAATAACCACCTATATGATTTCAAAATAATATTTATATCCCATTGTCAATTTAAAAGTTTAAATGATCATAATATCAAGAGCCTTTGATCCAAAAACATTGTTTATTAAAATATAATTTAGAAAATAAAAAATGGAATATAGTGCATGAAATCACAGAGAATTGAAGGTAATAATATATATGTATAATATAATAGATTTATGAACTTCTGTTAAAATTTATTTCACAGAAAATAAATACATATTTTTTTGTATTTTTTATTTTGTTAAGATACAATAATCTTCATCAACTATACATAATTAATAACTTATTTTAGTGGATTTAAAGCAACTATAAGTATATGGTTGTGTTAGAGGTTATGGTTTTATAATGTTAAGAAAATTACACATAGAGAAATAAAATTTACATGCTTATATTACAAGTAAAATGAAATATATTAAGTCATATATTAATTCTATATGAGAAATATTTATTTCACATTATTGTGTCATATACTATTTTTATTAATGTGTTCAATTTGAAGAAATATAAAGAAAACAACTAAAACAAAAAATCCACACCCCTTGCATTGAGGCTTCCTATTTCTTGAAAACACCCACCTTATGAGTGGTAATTTATTTTTTTAATAATATTTCTTGCAAAATTTGAAAAAAAAATATTTATATATTTCTTAGAGTAAAATTAGACATGATAAGGATGATTTTTATTTATATAAATTAGTGATATTCATCATCTTTTTTATAGATATATTTTGTAAACTACGCACGATGATATTCCATATAAAAGAAAATTTTCCCAATACCTTATGATAGTTGTGATTCTCATCACTAATGAACTATGTACTAAGATACCTATTACCCTTGATAATTTTAGTAATCAGATGGTAAAAATTTCTATAGGAACTTTCATAGCATCAATAATTAATCTGATAATGATATTTGACGATAATGAATTATGTCATTTATAATTTATTTTATAATTAAAATAGTTCACAGTTAATAAACAAAGTTTATAATTAATGTATGTTATTATAGATGGATAAAAAATGTTCTTATACATAAAATTTAAGAGATTAAATAAATAATAAAATAGACCATCTATGAGTACCTTTACCCAGCTAACTCCACAGAATCATTTATTGACATTTTTTAATAATGAGGATTCAATGTTCCAAGATAAAAATATTCTATATATTAAATTTTATGAACAAATTTATTGAGATGAAACTATATACATTATTGGACTTGAGAATATTAATAAAATTATCAAGGATGAATATAGGGGAACATTAATTGTGAATGTATACATGGGGTACGATTTCATAATTGGTTTTTTTCAAATAAATGATCAATTATTTTAAATATTGTTAAACTCCATATTATTTTTTATTGATTTATATAGCATTATAATGTAAATGGAAAAAATGAACATAAAAATCTATATTCATTTTTCTACATGTCACTTTTATGGATAATGTTTCTATTAGAGGAAGATGAAATATTATTAAAAACATAACAAGATTCCATAATGTTTGAAAATAAAAAATAAAAAATAGATAAAAATATATTATTAATTGAAACAAAATTAGACTAAATTTTTTCGAATTTGATATTATAAAATAAATATTCATTTTATCCATTACATATTTTATATTTATTTTATATAATTCAATTAATTCTTGTTGTTATTAATTTGGATACTCAATTGATATATTTTTTAGATCCAAATCTTGGGTACTAAATAATTAATCACACATATTGTAAATTACCTAATCTCAAGGTACTATAGAATGTGGGTTCATAACTACATTGTATAAGATACATGTGAATTCATCCCAAAAAAACTAAATAATTCAATAGTATTGGAAAACTACATACAAAATTCAATCTCAATTTACATTTGTAAGAATAAAATATGACAAAGTGAAATTTAAAATTTCTGAATTGTTGAAAATTTTCAATGATTCTTTCTTTATATCCTAGGAAATGAATGGAAAATAACGATTGAGATCATATAGTTGGTTAGGATAACCTACATTGGAATATATCATGATTCATTAAGGCAAAATCAATATGGTAATGTAAATAATAAAAAATACGCTCAATTATTGAAAAACATGAGAAAAAAATGATTCCATCGATAATATAAATTTAATAATCTCATGGATAATAATAAAAACAAAATTTTTATTGATGAAAATGCGTAATATTTGAAATCATGATCTTTATCATTTTTAAATCTCTAATGTCAAGACTATGTGCTATGAAAATATAAAAAATATGGGTAAAGACCCATATAATTTGTCCAATTCATTTCCCTCATAATACATGTCAATGCATCATGGGGCTCTGTCAATTTAGGCCCCACTAGTCAGATAATTTCTAATTTATTCTTCATATATCATATGATCAATTAAATTCATTAATAATATGCATTATCAACATATATCAGTATCAATTAATGAATATAAATTATCAATAATTCTCCAACACATAAAACGAAATTCAATATAAAACATGATATGTAATAATAGTATAAAATTTAGGATATCGTCATATCAATGATATAATGAATATGTATATAAAATAAATTTAGTGTTCCTTTATCATAATAAAAATAATGATTCAAGATAATGTTAATAAATATAAAATTAATAAAGAAAGTGAATTTTAATACTTTCACTAGTAAAATTGTCTTAAATAATCTAGTTAATGTATATGTCTATTATCATTTGGAAATTCACCAATTTGATTATCCGTAGAGTAAATTTTTTCAAGATGAATAGAAACACCATAATAAACCATTAATAACATTATTGAATAAAATACCCATTTCCCTTTGAAAATTACTTTTGAAAACCAAAAATTTCTAGAATATATAGAAAAAATAGTATTTGAAAATAACTTTGTTTCCTTATAAAATAGGTTTCAATGAAATTAGTGGTCATGATGGGTTGATATCTCATTCACACTGCAAACATTAAAAGAATGATTCCTTTTTTATTTTCAGTAAAATACCAAAAAGTTCCATATCTTGAAGAATAAAATAAGATTCCTTATAAAAGTTTTCATAAAAATATATACATGGGTAAAAATTACATCTAAAAGTCATCATAAAATATAAAAAATATTATTCAATACATTTTAAATAAAATATGGGCATGAAAGAAAAATCTTCCCAAACAAGTTCAAAATCAATATTGGTTTTAAATAAAAATAATATTTTTGGAATAATGAGTATTATGAAGATGAAAATTAAAATAATACTTATAATTTTGAAATATATCCAATGGATAATAAATAATATTTTTATTAAGATATAAATATCATATAATTTCATCTATTGGAGATGTAGACACAAACAATCCATAATAATGATGAGATAGTGAAATAAACTCTTACCACTTTGGTAAGCCTCGAATCATATCTACATGAAAAAATAAAATCAATTTAACATTAGATACCCTGAATATAAATAGATTCATGATATAACATATCTAATGGTATGTAGATACACACAATATGAAAAAATTAAGAGCATAATTATACATTTATATCATTGGATTAAAAATTATGATGACATCTCTTACCATGATCATACCATCAGATTTGTAATTAATTAATGAATTGAGTATGTGTATAAAATGTAAATAAACAAGAAAAACGTTTAAATGAAAAATAAATTAATAAAAAAATTAAAAATATAATATTATAGTATCAAATACAATGACATATTAATATAAACCAATGAAAAGAAAATTACTTATGAAACACTTACCTAATGGTAACATTCAACTGCAATCCCCCTGAATGAAATAATTTGAATTGAAATAAAAAATACAATTAATTAAGAATGATTCTCGATATGAAATTACATTTTGGAAATATCTACACCATCTAAAATAAATTTGTTACATACCATTAAAATATGACACAATGAATGAAAATAGACACGAAATCTCTTTCCATAGGGTAAGTTTCATATCAAATCCCCCTTGATGAAATAATTTTTATAAAAAAACAAAATATCATAAACTATGAATGATTCATGATATAACATGTATATAGGGAAACATATACATAATATAAAATAAAAAGGCTCATAATATTAAATTATACCTCACTAAAAGGAAATGTAGATGGAATACCTTACCACATGGAAAATATCAAGTCAAATACCCTTGGGTGAAGTAAATTTAATTGAAATGTAAAATACCTTTAATTATAAATTATTGCAGATATAAAATTTAAAAGGGAAAATATATACACCTTATAAAATAAATTTGGTTCATAATGTTAAAATAGGCCTCAATGAAAGAATATTGAGATAGTATCCCCTGCCTCTAGTCGGACTCACCATCTATAAATTTTTTTTTACAAATTAAGAATACTATTTTAATTATTTACTTTTTAAATAAACCATTCCAGTTTTATATTATATTTAATTTTACTTGTTATCATTTTATATATAATTACATTATTAATAAATTTAACATTAGTTGATTATAAGGTATTTGGTTTATATGTACAAAATTTCATTAGTTGTATGAATGTATTAAAAGTGATTTTTATTCCACCATTTCTAAAATAATTATAATGAACTAGTTATCCATTTTATATCTAAATTTAATTTTTAAAACCAATTGTGAAATATGATAATAAAAAGTGAACTATGTTACAATCGTAGATACGGTAAGCTGTATATACACCTGAGTAATGTTACTATTTTCCATCAATCATGATGGAAAAAAGGATAAGTTTTATTTTATATTTATATAACGTTAATTAAAATTTAAATATCATATTATATAGTTAAATACAATTATATAAATATGACATGGGATTTGGTTATGAAAAAATAATCACAAAACGTTATTTAGGTGGAAATCATCGGATATGCATGAATGATGGTATCAATTTAAAAGGAAAGGAATTGTAATAAGTTATATGAAATATTGTATTATAATAATGATGAATATTTTATTAATATATTATTTATATATTTCATCAATCATTTAAACTATATATGATTGGTGGTGAAGAAAAAAGAATTACACAGGTTCACGAGGTTGTTTTCTAGCATATTCATGAATGATAGTTACATTTCACGTTTTATAGAAGATGAGAATGATATAGGGAATTTCATTAAAATAAAAACATACAATTATTGTTTAGATAATGATTTTTATATCATCATATTTAAATATGGTTTTAATGAGTTGAAAAAATAAATAGAAACCCCTTGGTCAAAAATAATTCATATTATTCATAAAACCTCCTTCAGTTTTCAACATAAGACATCCTATGAGAGTTTTTACAGAAAAGAAATGAGAATAGAAATTATAAGGAAATTATGTATGTTATTTTAAAAAGTATTTTATGAAAAAAAAATTATGTTTTAATAAATTAAGAGATTCAGGGAGTTTATATAAGTTATGGGAGTGACACACTTTTAATACCATAAAATATTAAATGACATTTAATTATTTCATATATTAAATTGGATTCAAATAAATAATTTTCTTGTAAAATTGTACGTTGAATTGAAATTATCCCATCCAATATAATTTGGACGAGTTTATATTTTATTTACCCTTACTGTTTTATTTTAATCCCTTTTAACCTTTTATTAAAATTACCACAGTAATAATTTTTTTACATTTTAAGGTCCAAGAAACATACCGTAAATGGAAAAACATCCCATAAACTGACCATGGTTAATTTTATCGACCATTTTCCAATAATGTGGCTAAATATATGTTTTTTAGAAATTTTAAATCTTAAAATATAACATTATTTTTTATAAAATTTCATTTATATTAATTTTGACACTATTTATTTAGTTTATTAAAAAAAATATTAATATAACAATAAAAATTGAATATTTTCCTTTCAATCATCCCTAAAAATATTAATTTTCTATAATAGTTCTAAATAATAATATTTTATAACTATTTAACATTTAAATTTTATGGGAAATATATTTTTATATTTTATATTATATATTATATATTTACTACATTGACACAACATAACCACATACAGTAATTATTTCACCATTATAAACAAAAAAATATCAATGATAAAAAATTATTTACCTATAAATTTCATATTTAATTTAGAAAATAACCCATTTTTACCATTTTGTTAATACATATAATATTTATAATAGTAAGAGAGTCTAATTTTTTCCTTTATGTTAATTAAATTATTTTAAAAGTCATAATCATGGATATATGTGGAAAAATAGATGATATTTATAATGACCCATACTTTACATACATTGTTAATACTTCAAAATTGAAGCATACTTATTACAACATATAACAAAACCACGAAAGGATCGTATAGGTATAGTGTCTTTAGAAACTGGGCAACATAAACAACTGGTTCATAAAGCATAAACTTTGACTCCCAATTATTTCATCATATCTAGAGTCCCTTTTTGTCATATCATACTTAATAACCTTCTTCTTGACCTAGGGAAATAAAACATACAAAAGGGTGAGCTAAAATATTCAGTAAGGGTAAACAAAAGAAATATCAATCACATTGTATACATAAGCACATAACTTTTGGAAATCTTAACATGCAAAAGAGATCATAACATGGGATAAACCATGGCAGTGAAATATAATCACAATAATCATAACTTAAAACATGAAACGTTGTGGCATACACACATAATCTTAGAGAATCATATCTTGTTAGTCAACACTCATTGCCAAGACTATCTTAGCAGACAAAGTCCCTTTCTGAACCGAGTCACCCTCATTTCAGTCCTGTTTCACTGAACCGGTATAACCTACCGTTCCAGCCATGTCTATATCATGAGATATAAAATCTTTACCCAATGCATTGTAGTGATATATAGGTCCCACCCATCTCATAATGAAACCATTGTTATGTGTGCCACAAAATCATAAATCATACATCACTGCACAACTCATATAGTAAAAATGGGAATCTTAAACATCGTGACATCATAAAACAACTCATATAAGATAAAGGAATTAATAAAAATAATTCCATAACAACATAATCAAATAAATGTAATAATAGGGATAGAAATAGAACCCTTTATTTTCTTAGATGGAAAATAATTTTGATAAAACACTTGAACTCCATTCTTGAGGAAAATATCCTTTCTTCATCAAAAACACTTTTCCTTTCATAACATGTCAGAAAATTCTAAACTAAAAGAAGTTGATTAAAAATAAACTTGAAAACTTGTAAAGGATGCTTCTTGGAAATAATGTTTTAAAAATCCATTCGTGCCATATAAGTTAAAAAAACATTCTTCGTACTTTTGTCAGAAAAGTCAAAAAGTACCTCGTACGAAAAACGACAAAAGATTTCTTTCATTTCTTTTACAAAAAACTCATCGAAGGGTAAAATTAGATATAAAATATTGTATAAGGATGGAAATAATATTACATATTGAGGTAACATGTATGTGGATGATAAAATACACCCCAGTAAATACCAATGTAAAAACAATCTCGGATAAAAATGAGATTGTGATATTTCCCTTACCTTAGGTCTGACTTTCTTTGTAAGTGTCCGAACCTCCTTTATAATGATTTAAATAATGTTATTTACTTAATCCAGAATCATAAATATTTTATGATATCATATATGGTCATATTCTTATCTTCTTAGTAGTAATATTTCATTGCTACTTGTTATTCGGGTGTTTATAACTTTTTGTTCTTATGCGTGTTTTGTCGAATAAATTCTTATTATTTTCCTTTAGGTTATAGATACCTAATTTCCAGATTGGTATTAGTGTAATATATATCATATTCATTCATTCAATTCATTTATATAATCATTATGAAATGAAGATCATGTAGAACGAGTCGCATCACATCGTGGAGACGGTATTCCGTACATACGCACGAGTGATGATATCATTCCTATGATCGTGGAATTGTATTGGAGTATATGTATACTATTTCATAATAAAAATCAATTTATAATAGTCATATATAGTCATTATTTACACCATTATACCCATCCAAGCAAGGTGGTGGTGGAAAATAGTTTACACTACGTCGTGGAGACGGTATTCCGTACGTACGCACGCGTGGTGATTTCATTTTCCGTAGGATGGATAGATGGTGAAATAGGGTTGTTTCATACTTATAATAACATATCAGTATATGAGTGATACTTATGTTATTACTTCATAATGAAACAACTAAAGAAGAAGAAGTGGAAGAAGAAATAAAGATGAAAGAATCGGAAACAGACATTACCTCTTATTTGAAGTGCTTCTTTGAGACCATTTTTTAGGGCACTAAAATTGGTCTATAAAGAAGACCAGGACCTCTAGTATGTCTCTAGGTAAGTGGAGAGGAGAAAGTGGTAGGGGTTGGCCCAGCTTGAAGGCTCAAAGTGCTGTGAGGAAGAGGGGGAGGAGGTGTCCTTTTATAAGGGAGGAGAGGGGCACCTTTGGAATAACTAAAACTATTATTTTATTATAAAGTCAAGTTCGGTTTTAAATAGCTCCAAATTGATATATTTCGAAGCTACGGTGGGGATGGGTCGAAATCCTCTCATCCAATAGAATTTAGACAAGTTTAGGTTCCTATTTTAACCTTATCATTTAGATTTAACATTAAGTTAAATAATTTTACTTTTACCGTGTCTTCTTGTGTTCATACACTATAAGGTTAATCAAATTACTATAAGAAGACAAACGAACCCCAAATTGTTTATTATTAAAATATATAACCTTATCTAAGTTATTTGGCCGAACCTTATATTTTTAGGAATAAAATAACAATTAATAATATAATATTTCTTTTAAAAACTATTTTATGTCAATTTTGACACTATTTAGTAATTGATTTTTGTGAAAATCATAACAGAATGATAAGTTCGAAAAAAGTTAATTAAATTTATACTAACATGTCATATTAACCTAGAAAATTAGTGGGATTCATAAAAAGTCTCAAATTATATTTATTTTGGTGTTTGTAACATCAATTATGTCAATATTTCATTAATAAGATAATTACTGCATCATCATTGTGTCATAAATAAATTAAATTATTTAATGTCTAAAAATTACAAATAAAATACCATTATGTAGGATATATTTTTAGCTTTCTAATTAATATTTATAATCGAATTTATCTTATGTATAATCCCATATTAAAAATGTTTTAGCTATTAAACTTTGATTTTAACTATTTTAACTATTCATTAAATAAAATAATATTAAATGTCATAATCTAATCCAAGTGGACCTAAATGGTCATATTATATTCATAAGGTTGTTTTTCGTCGAATTACACTTATCCAATAAAATTAGGACATGTGTTAGGGTAATAGTAATATCATATTTACCCTTAGTTACCCTATTTACTATTAACCGCAGAGAAAAAGTAAAAAGTTACTATTCACCAAAAAATTATTTTTATCTCATTGAACCACATTTTACTTACTGATATCACCCGTGTCTGTCGTATTTTTGAAATTCCATTCACAGAAGCGGTAAAATTAAGTTTTACGCAAAATTCAGTTTTTAACCTACCACTTAGTGGTTTCACTATTCATCAAAAATTGAATGTTTTCAGAAAAATACCAAAATTTCACCCTAGGCTAATTTCGGTATTCCGAATCCAAAAATGAAGTCCATTTGGAAAAATAAAATTTATAAAATTTCAAAAAGTGGTTATTACTATTCATAACGACTAGTTTTAATAATATTTTAATAGCATATCGTTGTTTAGTGAAACCCGGTATTGCGTACGATGCAAGCTATCGAGGAAGGTCGCGATTTCGTGTAAAGCAAGCCAAGAAAGTGTTGTGTAGAAAAAGATTCCTTTGATGACTTATATAACATAAAAGTGTCGGTTGTTACATTCTACCCCCCTTAAAATGAATTTCACCATCAAAATTCGTCACTTTGTAACAAATTGATGAGGATACCTCTCCCTAATCATATCCTCATGCTCCCATGTAGCTTATTCTAATTTGTGGTTCCTCCATAAAACATTCACCAATCGAGTGGTCTTGTTTTGTAGGACTTTTTCTCTACGATCCAGAATCTCTATCGGTTGTTCATCATAAGAAAGATCTTTCTCCAGTGGTACAACTTCTGAGCTGAGTACATGTGAAAGATCAGGTATGTACTTTCTCAGGAGAGATACATGGAACACATTGTGAACTTGAGAGAGATTCGGTGGAAGCGCCAATCGGTAAGCTACCTTCCCAACACGATCCAGTATTTCGAAAGGACTGATATACCTAGGGCTCAACTTCCCCTTCTTTCCAAATCTCATAACCCTCTTCCGGGGAGATATTCGTAAGAACACTTTATCAACCACTTCAAACTCTAGGTCTTTTCTTCGGTTGTCGGCATAACTTTTCTGTGGACTCTGAGCTGCTCTTCTGTGTTGTTTAATAGATCTAACCTTTTCTTCCATTTCATCAACGAGATCAGGTCCTAATAGCTTTCTTTCCCCAACTTCATCCCAGCAAGTTGGAGTCCTGCATTTCTTTCCATACAGAGCTTCAAAAGGAGCCATCTAAATACTGGAGTGAAAGCTATTATTATAAGAAAATTCCACCAAAGGTAGGTGTTGATCCCAACCTCCTTTGAAATCCATAGACCAAGCTCTCATCATATCTTCTAGGGTTTGAATTGTTCTTTCAGACTGACCATCTGTCTGAGGATGATAAGCAGTGCTGAAACTCAAATCTGTATCCAGAGTATGCTGAAGACTTCGCCAGAACTTCGAGTTAAATCTCGGATCCCGATCAGATATAATAGAAAGTGGTACTCGATGCAATCTTACCACTTCCTTTACATATATCCTGGAAAGCTGATCTAGATAGAAATCCTCTCTAATAGCAATGAAGTGTGCAGACTTTGTAAGACGATCAACTATGACCCAGATAGCATTATTGCCTTTGGATGTTTTAGGAAGTCCTGTGACAAAGTCCATAGTGATGTTTTCCCATTTCCATTCAGGTACGGGTAATGGTTGTAACATCCCCTTAGACTTTTGTCTCTCATCTTTAACTTGCTGACAAACCAAGCATCGAGAGACATATTCAACAACATCTCTTTTCATGCCATCCCACCAGAAGTACTCTTTCAGGCCCCTATACATCTTCGTGCTTCCAGGATGAATAGAGAATGAAGAACTATGAGCATCATCCCTCAGCTCCTTCTTTAATTCGGGGATGGGAGGAACACAAACACTATTCCTGAACATTATTATCCCATCACAATCACGGTTGAATTCAGGAACATTTCTCACCTTCTTTTGTAACTCGACATCTTCTTTATGTGCCTCTTTAATTTTCACATGTATAGATGGTTGAACATTCATTTGAGAAAGATAAGATTTTCCCCCTTCCATTATAATTCCAAGATCCATCCTTTGTAAATCCATAAATATTGGATCTTTTGTGATCCTTATCATGGATAAACTAGCGTGGTCTTGTTGACTTAATGCATCTGCCACCTTGTTTGCTTTCCCAGGGTGGTAATGGATTGAGCAGTCGTAATCCTTAATCAACACCAACCATCTTCTTTGACGCATATTCAGCTCCTTTTGAGTGAAAATATACTTTAAACTTTTATGATCAGTATAATTATCACACCTTTCACCATAAAGGTAATGCCTCCAAATCTTTAATGCAAAGATTACCGCAGCTAACTCCAAATCATGTGTTGGGTAATTTTGCTCATGGATTTTCAACTGTCATGAGGCATAAGCTATCACCATATCATTTTTCATAAGAACACACCCTAATCCCTTCTTGGATGCATCACTATAGATCACAAACTTTTCTCCACTACAAGGCAGTGTGAGCACAGGTCCACTGGATAACCTTCTTTTCAACTCCTTGAAATTCTCTTCACATTCTTCCGTCCAGACCAACTTAACTCCTTTCCAAGTCAACTTGGTGAGTGGATTAGATAATCGTAAAAAATCTTTCACAAAACGTCGATAATATCTAGACAAACCAAGAAAAATTCAGATCTCAGTTACTGTTGTTGGTCTCGACCATCTTTCGATAACCTCTGTTTTTGCTGGATCCACGGATATACCCTCTTTTGAGATTATGTGACCCAAAAATGCAACTTTTTGAAGCCAAAATTCACACTTGGTAAATTTGGCATAAAGATTCTCCTTTCTCTGGGTCTTCAATATAATTCTCAAGTGATCTTCATGTTCTTCCTTGCTCATTGAATAGACAAGAATATCGTCTATAAATACTACCACAAATTGATCAAGATAGTCTCTAAAGACTCTATTCATCAGATCCATGAAGATAGAAGGGGCATTAGTAAGACCAAATGGCATCACTATAAATTCATAATGTCCATACCTTGTACAGAAATTCGTCTTTGGTATATCCTCTCTTTTGACCCTTAATTGATGATACCCTGAACAAAGATCAATCTTGGAAAAGTATTGAGCTCCGCGTAGTTGGTCAAATAGGTCATCAATGCGTGGGAGAGGATATTTTTTCTTGATAGTGATCTTGTTAAGTTCACGATAATCAATGCAGAGTCTCATTGATCCATCTTTCTTCTTAACAAATAGAACAGGTGCTCCCCAAGGTGACGCACTAGGCCGTATGAATCCCTTATCAAGATTCTCTTGGAGTTTCTTCTTCAATTCCTGCAACTCAATTGGGGCCATTCTATAAGGTGTCTTTGAAATAGGGAAAGCAACCGGTACGAGTTCTATTAAGAACTCAACTTCACGATTTGGTGGAAGTCCCGGTAATTCCTTCGGAAAGACATCATCAAACTCCCGTACAATGGGCATATTCTTAATCGTGAGCTTCTCACCAACCATTTGAGATAAATAACCTTCATTTAGTGGAATCAAGACCCATAAGATGGAAGAAATTTCCACTGGAAGGTTATGTTGGCCCTTGCATTGATAGACGATCATAGATTGATCTGGAATATGAAATGTGAATTCCCTTCAATGGAAATTGATATGAGCTCCATATAAAGAAAGCTAATCCATGCCAATAATCACATCAAATTCCACTATAGGAAGGATCACAAGATTTGTAGGAAGCACTTTCCCACAAACTTCGATCGGAGAAGAATTATAAACTTTTGATGCGACTGTTGTGCCATTAGGTGTTGTCACGGCTAACTCAACATCTAATTGTTGAGGTAATACGGTGATACCCTTAGAAAATTCTTCATAAATAAAAGAGTGGGTGGATACAGAATCAAATAAAACATTTTCTACTTTAGAGTGGATGGTAAGTGTACCTTTCACCACATCGTTATCGTACTCCACATCGCTGACAGAAATTGCATGTGACTTTCCTTTGTCTTTAGCCTTAAGAGTTTGTTGACGTCGACCATCATCATCAACCCTTGGATTAGGGAATTTATTGGCATAATGCACCATCTCCTTTCACTTGAAACATTGAAGTGTAGTAGGATCATTCTGTGTATCCATTCCTTTGTTTGCATCATTAGACATCTTCTTCCCATCATCGTGGCATTCAAATGCCCGATGACCTTCCTTTCCACATTTGAAACATTTACATGTCCCTTTAAGACAAATCCCTCCATGTTTCTTTCCACACTTTGAGCATAAGGGAAAGCTCATCTTCTTTTCAGTGTGCTCTTTAGATTTTCCTTTGAATTCCATTTTCCTCTTCTTATCAAACCCATATGACTGATGGGTTACTCCAATCTCCATCTTGACTTTGAGAGCACATCGAACAATCTCCTCGTAGCTATTGAAGTCCCTTATGGCTAACGCCCTTCAAAGACTTGGTTTTAAGCCACTAAAGAATAGATCGATCTTACTCTCTGGTTGGATAATAATACCAGAAGCGTACCTTGCAAGTCTTGTAAAATTTTCTTCCTAGGTACCAACAGATTCATCATCCTTTTGATTCAGTTCAAGAAACTCTTTCTCCATCTTTGTTCGGAGAATTCGAGGGAAGTACTTATTGAAAAATAAGTTCTTGAACTCATCCCATTACATGAATCAATTTCATCCCTTTGCCTCATATTCTTAATAAGATTCCACCATTGATCAGCATCTTCTTCCAAACGATACACTGCTAGGATGACATTATCATGATCAGAACATTGAAGAACTGAAAATATCTTTTCAGTAGTACTAATCCATTGTTCAACAACTAATGGATCAGTAGACCAGCTGAATGAAGGTGGACACTACCTCATTAATGATTCAACAAAATGTTGCTCCTTACTTTGCTCGTTTGGAAGTCCTGCATGATTCATAGCTTGAGAAAGTTGTGTGAGCATGGCTACAAGATTTTTCATTCCAGCTCCCATAACTTTTGGTTGCTCAGGGGGACAATCATTGCATTTCCCGTCGCATTCCGCATTAACACGATTCCTTCGGGTTCCAGCCGTTGACTAAAACCACGAAGAATAGTGTGAGCAACACAAATTATAATAGGAAAACTACATAATAAAGAATAATATTTCACACTTAAGGTCTTATCCTAGGTTATTCATGGCCATTTCTAAAACACTAATATTGTGTTCTATGCTTAGACTTATCCTTAGGGTTCTTACTAAGGCTTTCACATCATAGTTTCCAAAGGTTGACTATACCTTTCCTCTGATACCAACTATAACGACCCATAGATTACATACATTGTTAATACTTCAAAATTGAATCATACTTATTACAACATATAACAAAACCACGAAAGGACCATATAGGTATAGTGTCTTTAGAAACTGGGAAACATAAACAACTGGTTCATAAAGAATCAAATTTGCCTCCCACTTATTTCATCATTTCTAGAGTCCCTTTTTGGAATATCCTACTTAATAACCTTCTTCCTGACCTGGGGAAATAAAACATACAAAAGGGTGAGCTCAAATGCTCAGTAATGGTAAACAAAAGAAATATCAATCACATTGTATACATAAGCACATAACTTTTGGAAATCTTAACCTGCAAAAGAGATCATAACATGGGATAAATCATGGCAGTGAAATGTAATCACAATAATCATAACTTAAAACATGAAACTTTGTGGCATACACACATAATCATAGAGAATAATTTCTTGTTAGTCAAGACTCGTTTCCAATACTATCTTTGTGGACAAAGTCCCTTTCTGAACCGTGTAACCCTCGTTTCAGTCCTGTTTCACTGAACCTGTATAACCTACCGTTCCAGCCATGTCTATATCATGAGATATAAAATCCTTACCCAATGCATTGGAGGGAGATATAGGTCCCACCCATCTCATAATAAAACAATTCTTATGTGTGCCACAAAATCATAAATCATACATCATTGCATAACTCATATAGTAAAAATGGGAATCTTAAACATCGTGACATCATAAAACAACTCATATAAGATAAAGGAATTAATAAAAATAATTCCATCACAAAATAATCAAATCAATGTAATAATTGGGATAGAAACAGAACCCTTTATTTTCTTAGATGGAAAATAATTTTGATAAAACACTTGAACTCCATTCTTGAGGAAAATATCATTTCTTCTTCAAAAACACTTTTCCTTTCATAACATGTCCTACAATTCTAAACTAAAAGAAGTTGATTAAAAATAAACTTGAAAACATGTAATGGAATCTTATTGGAAATAATTTTTTAAAAATCCATTCATGCCGAATAAGTTAAAAAAACATTCTTTGTACTTTTGTCAGAAAAGTCAAAAAGTACCTCGTACGAAAAAGGACAAAAGATTCCTTTCATATCTTTTACAAAAAACTCATAGAAGGGTAAAATTGGATATAAAATATTGTAGAAGGATGGAAATAATATTACATATTTAGGGAACATGGATGTGGATGATAAAATACACCCTAGTAAATACCAAAGTAAAAACAATCTCGGATAAAAATGAGATTGTGATATTTCCCTTACCTTAGGTCTGACTTGATTTGTATGTGTCCGAACCTCCTGTATAATGATTTAAATAATGTTATTGACTTAGTACAGAATCATACTTATTTTTATGATATCATAAATGGTCATATTCTTAGCTTCTTAGTAGTAATATTTCATTGCTACTTGTTATTCAGGTGTTTATAACTTTTTGTTCTTATGCGTGTTTTGAAGAATAAATTCTTATTATTTTCCTTTAGGTTATAGATACCTAATTTCCAGAATGGTATTAGTGTAATATATATCATATTAATTCATTCAATTCATTTATATAATCATTATGAAATGAAGATCATGTAGAACGAGTCGCATCACATCGTGGTGACGGTATTCCGTACGTACGCACGAGTGATGATATCATTCCTATGATCATGGAATTGTATTGGAGTTTATGTATACTATTTCAGAATCAAAATAACTTTATAACAGTCATATATAGTCATTATTTACACCATTATACCCTTCCAAGTATGGTGGTGGTGGAAAATAGCTTACACCACGGCGTGGAGACGGTATTCCGTACGTACGCACACGCGATGATTTTTTTCCGTAGGATGGATAGATGGTGAAATAGGGTTGTTTCATACTTATAATAGCATATAAGTATATTAGTGATACTGATGTTATGACTTCATAATGAAACAACTAAGGAAGAAGAAGTGGAAGAAGAAATAAAGATGAAAGAATCGGTAACGGACATTACCTCTTCTTTAAAGTGCTTCTTTGAGACATTCTTTTAGGGCACTAAAATTGGTCTTTGAAGAAGACCAGGACCTCTAGGATGTCTCTCGGGAAGTGGATAGGAGAAAGTGGCAGGGGTTGGCCGAGCTTGAAGGCTCAAAGTGGTGTGAGGAAGAGGGGGAGGAGGTGTCCTTTTATAAGGGAGGAGAGGGGCACCTTTGGAATAACTAAAACTATTATTTTATTATAAAGTCAAGTTAGGTATTAAATAGCTCCAAATTGATATATTTCTAAGCTAAGGTGGGGGTGGGTCTAAATACTCTCATCCAATAGAATTTAGACAAGTTTAGGTTCCTATTTTAACCTTATCATTTAGAGTTAACATTAAGTTAAATAATTTTACTTTTATCGTGTCTTCTTGTGTTCTTACACTATAAGGTTAATAAACTTACTATATGAAGACAAACGAACCCCAAATTGTTTATTATTAATATATATAACCTTATCTATGTTATTTGGCCGAACCTTATATTTTTAGGAATAAAATAACAATTAATAATATAATATTTGTTTTAAAAACTATTTTATGTCAATTTTGACACTATTTAGTAATTGATTTTTGTGAAAATCATAACAGAATGATAAGTTCTAAAAAAGTTAATTAAATCAATACTAACATGTCATATTAACCTAGAAAATTAGTGGGATTCATAAAAGTCTCAAATTATATTTATTTTGGTGTTTATAACATCAATTATGTAAATATTTCATTAATAAGATAATTACTGCATCATCATTGTGTCATAAATAAATTAATTTATTTAATGTCTAAAAATTAAAAATAAAATACCATTATGTAGGAAATAATTGTATCTTTCTAATGAATATTTATAATCGAATTTATCTTATGTATAACACCATATGAAAAATGTTTTAGTTATTAAACTTTGATTTTAACTATTTTAACTATTCATTAAATAAAATAATATTAAATGTCATAATCTAATCCAAGTGGACCTAAATGGTCATATTATATTCATAAGGTTGTTTTTGGTCGAATTACAGATATCCAATAGAATTAGGACATGTGTTAGGGTAATAGTAATATCATATTTACCCTTATTTGCCCTATTTACTATTAATCGAGGTAAAAAAAGTAAAAAGTTACTATTCACCAAAAAATTATTTTTATCTCATTGAACCACATTTTACTTACTGATATCCACCGTGTCTGTAGGATTTTCGAAATTCTATTCACAGAAGCGGTAAAATTAGGTTTTATGCAAAATTCAGTTTTTAACCTACCACTTAGTGGTTTCACTATTCATCAAAAATTGAAAGTTTTCAGAAAAATACCAAAATTTCACCCTCGTCTAATTTCGGTATTCCGAATCCAAAAATGAAGTCCATTTTGAAAAATAAAATTTATAAAATTTCAAAAATTGGTTATTACTATACATAACGGCTAGTTTTAATAATATTTTAATAGCATATCGTTGTTTAGTGAAACTCGGTATTGCGTACGACGCAAGCTATCGAGGAAGGTCACGATTTCGTGTAAAGAAAGCCAAGCAAGTGTTGTGTAGAAAAAGATTCCTTTGATGATTTATATAACATAAAAGTCTCGGGTGTTACAATATTAATAAATTATATGATATGACATTGAAATATTGTTATCAAACAGACATTAGATAATTTTTTAGGATATTATAACTCATATATCTTTAGTTTCTCCCCATAGTAAACCAGTTGTACGCTAATATTTGGTAAGATATGTTTACAGTTTCAACTATTCATTTTGAAAAAAGTAAGATTATCATATTACAAAATATTAATTATAATAATTAAAAATATAGAAACCATTTTATCAAATTCAATTCATATAATTGAGGTAATTGAATTTATAAAATGCCCCGAACATCGTGTAGAAAAAATACTTTTGAAAAAATAATTATTTCCATGATTTAGATGACAATACATTAAATCAAGGACTAGTAATCTTTGTTATATAAATTTAAATAATATAGTAAAAATAATAATTCATAAATGTAAATTTATTTATTTATTATGAAATATTAATTTAATTACCTAAAATGGTATGATATTTTTAATTAAAAATAATTTTCAAAAAAAGCTGTGTTTATCACTATTCATTTAAAAATATAACTTTTTATCAAAATAAAAAATACACCATATGAAAAATTATATAATATTAATTAAAAATTGAATTTAATTCTTCCAAATACATTTTATAATTTTGGTAGAAGTTAATTTTATTATTTTTACAAAAAATGCATTAAAATCATTTTTATGAAAATGTATTTTTTGTTTGATAAATTGTCATTTCTAAATAGTTTATTATTATATAAAAATATTATGACAAAAATATTTATTGATTAAGAATTTAATATATGATTATAAAATCTATTAATCCTATTCAAACCCTTTTATTTAACAACTTGGTATTTATAATAAAATTTATATAATATATTTTGTGGGATGTTTATGATAGGTATTTCATGTAATACACACAATCGAGTCCAATATTCTTATTTTAAAACCTAGAGTTGTTAAATTTTACCATACTTTAATAAATTTTATCGTTGAAATTTATACATATACTCTTAAATAAAGGGCTTGATGTTTGAAAATACATTTCATTGAAAATCACATCGTAAAAAAATTTAATAAAAATTATACTTAAAAACAGAGATAGTGAAATACAAAGGTCATACAAAATAATAAAACACTATATTGAAAAGTTAAAAATTAGTGGTAATTATAAATATATAAATTGAAGGAAAAAAATAATTCCCAAAGTCGAAAATATAGTGTAAGAGAACATGATTATGAGATATATAATTAACACACACACACAAATCTATAATGGATGAAAAGACTATCAATTCATTGGAAATTATTGTGATTGTATAAATTTATTATTTCCATATACATTTTATATGATTATTGATTTCCTTGAACTCAATGAATAATAAAATATATATACATGATATCATTCTATATTATATAAACAATTTTATCCTTTGGATATGCTTCGATTAATTTCCATATCATCTCTTACTCCAATAAATGAATATACAATATAAGTTTCTTATACCTAAAGCTATAAAAATAAATTTTAATAGTTCATAAGATCCATATTATAATAATAATATACTTATTCAATTTTTAAATATTAATTTAAACTGAAATGGTTACCATAAAGATAAATAACAATAGGAATGTATAAACCTTCAGTAGAAGAAATAATATATTTTACATCAATATTTCCACTAATGATTGGGGATCAATTATTCCATTAATAA
Organism: Viscum album; assembly: GCA_963277665.1. Classification (NCBI taxonomy): domain Eukaryota; kingdom Viridiplantae; phylum Streptophyta; class Magnoliopsida; order Santalales; family Viscaceae; genus Viscum; species Viscum album. The sequence continues at coordinate 480,706,297 of OY728133.1, forward strand.
ATAACCCAACATCCAAATCAAACTAAATATTCTCAATATTAATTAATGACTTCACCTCACTGGTTTTTCCATACCTTATAACATACATCCCTAAAGCATTGATTGAAATATTCCCCAGACAATCATTTACATTTATCCTAATTGTCATATATACCTAAACAAAATAAAACATCAACAAAAATGAAATAATTTACCTCAAAAAAAAATAATATACTATAATATATTTCCCATATAATATTAATATTTTACCCTCAAACATTTTAAGTAAAAAAGTGGAATAATACAAATTATATTACATAGCCAAGTGGTAAGCATTGCAACATTTCCACACATTAGTTTTGGGTTCAATCCTCGATGCCTTATAGGATGTGATGCGTTTTCAACCAATATGTGGGTTTTTATTTTTTAAATCATTATTTATATTATTCATATAATATTACCATAAATGATATTATTATCCTCTCCATAAAATTAATCATCAAAAAATATTATCAACTAATGTTATTAATACTACTTATTTTATCACCAAAATAAAATAATATTAATTTATTATAAATACTTAAACATCAATGCTCATATTAACAATAAATCAAATCAATAAACTTAATCTGATATCCATAGAATATAACTGAATTATTTTACAAATAACTATTAACCTAAACCATTTACTAAACCTAATGCTTGTATTTATTTCAACATTTACCAAAATATACTTAATCATCATAAACTCTAATCACATTAAACCTCAAAATGAGTATCTATAATTTTAAATATATGTTAATATTATGCATATAATCCTAAAAATATTTAGTTCTAACCCATTTCACTATGGAATATATAAGGTTCCTATAGGTACTATTCCGGAATTCCCCATAATTCATCTTTGAGAAAATGTTAATTTACCAAAGCATATATCCAGAGGATGTCAAACCATGTGCACCATAAGTGCACACTCACGATGCACTAGAATGATGTTTAGAATATTATAAACACTCCATTATTGAGAAGATTACTCCATGATCTATATGTGCCAAAATCAATTCCACTTGTAGTATCCATGAAAGGATATATTTCTTATAAAACCAAATTATCTATAAAATAAATTTTCTTTAGATATTATACTATAAATAGATTATCTTAAAACTCATTCATATAGTTTTTTTCTGTAATTAATATTTTCCAAAATATAGTTCATAAGGATTCTTCCAAACATATTTTCATAGAAACTATAATCCACCACCCCAAGTCATAGTGTTAGTGGTTACTTTATTACTTAGGTATAACACAAAAGTTATCACATCCAAAATGACTTAATAGTTTAGTAGTCTTGGTAAATAAGAAAAATACCTGATTCTAACATTACATTTAAATGAATTTAATAGAAAAGAGTGAAATTGAAAATTTCTATATCCTTCAATTATTTCAACGATTACTCTTCATGTCCAAGATAATGAAAAAAAATAAATTGTGAGATTTGATACTCAACAGGAGTTGCATAATTTAGATTATATCATTAATAAATAAATCATAATCAATACGAGATTGTAAATAATTAGAAACACATTCCATTTATTCTATAACATGAGAAAAAAATGAATACATGGATAATATAAATGAAATCATCTTATGGAAATTAATAATAACTAAATTAACAAGGATTTAAAATAATACTATTAGAAATTACGATCTCAATAATCATAATATCTATATCATCAGGTGCTTTGGAATAAAAATAAAAATATCTGTAAAGACCCATTTAATATGAACAACTGAAATTTCTTATAATACAATTCAATGTTTTGAGGGGCTATATAATTCCATGCACCACCCGTCACTGCATGTCCAATTCATTCCTGATATATCAAACGATTTATTTAATAAAATAAAAATATGTCTTATAGTTAAATATAAATATTTTGTAATGAATATGTATTATCATTAATTCCCATGTAAATAAAAAAACCTTCAATGTAAGAAAACTTATATAAAAATTTTATACAGTTTTGAGAATAATATTTTCAATGATAAAATGAATATGTATAATTAAGCGATATGAGATTTTGTATGATATTAGTAATGTGAATGTTTCAATGGAAATGTAATGAGAACAAAATTATTGAATAAAGTGAATTTAAATACCATACTTATCCTATCTTATCTTAAACAAACCATACAATTAATAAGACAGTATAGTTACATCATAACCCTAGTGGAGTGTAATTATGATGTTTTTTAGTTTTCATTGGTTAATAAAAACCCCATTAAAAGATAACTGATTGAATTATTGAGTAAAATATCATATTCACAATGAATATATCTTTTAAAAAGTTAATATTTCCTTAATATCAGATGAAACATTTTATTTTAAAAGAGTCATGTAAACTTTTAAATAAATATTCAAATACATGATTTTTCATGATGGGTGTAAAATTATGATCATGTCGAGTATATTGAAATAATTCTTATATTCACATATTTAGTAAAAATTAAAAATGTATATTTTTGGGAAAATGTGAAAAAAAATTATGAAATCTTTTTTGAAAGTCCTACGTGGTAAAAAAAATTAATTAGGAAATTTTTTAAGATTCATAAAAATATTCCTTATATATTATGATGAAAATATGGATGTTGAATAAAAATATTCTTGTCTCTGTAAAATGAATTCATTTTATCTTAAAAAAATATTCTTATTATCATGTATTTAAAGTGTGAAAATGAAAGGATAAATATTTTAAAAAAATGAAACATACATGAAGAAAACATATTCGGTTTAAGGTATAAATATCATATAATTTCACCACATGGAGTCTGAAACATATAAAATCTAGATTTATTATTAAATTTTGAAATAATCCATTACCACAGTTGTAACATTCTATCATAACACACAAGAAAGAAATAGTTTAAAATGATAATTAAATAACCTTAATATATAAGTATTTATTATATATATTATCAAATTAGAAGTAGATATAAATCATACAAATAAATTGTTCCATAATTACAAATATGTCTCAATAGATTGATAATTGAAAGGAAATCCATTAAAATATCATATCATGGAAGAGATAATTAATTAATTAATTAATTAATTGACAATGTAGGTAAAATGTAAGTCTAAAAAACATCTGAACATACAACATAAAATTAAAAAAAACCTCACACACATAATCATACATTATTAATGAAAAATGAATTTGTAATACAACATAATGAAAATAAATTGTGTTATGAGACACTTTATAATTGGTATCATACACGTAAAAAAATGAATGAAAAAATTGGAAGTGAAATTTAAAATTATAAAATTATAAAGTATTAAATATATTAAAAGTATAAGGGGAAAATAATATATTCAAAAAACATATTTTCTTCTAAAAATCTCAGTTTCAATGTTTTTTGATGACTTAAAAAATCCCTGTTTTGATTCTGGAATATTTTTTATTTTTGTTTTAGATTATATTTATCAAATTTATCTTATGTTGATTCAATATGTAATTATATTAAAATTTCTGATTTATTCGGTTTAATAAAATTGTTTTATAACATGATAATCAAATATTATATTATGTATACTCAGAATTAAAAATCTCATTGATCAAATTTTATCTTACTATACATGATATTGTATTACAAAGAGTATGATTGAGTTGTTATTTGATCAGATTCAAACAAATTGATCTTTTTAGAATACATTATCCTATAAAAATAATTTCATAAATGGTTATTTTATGAATGAAATAATGATTTACGGAAGAAAGGTATATAACATCAGTAATAATTTTCTATTACACTATAAAATTATCCTTTTCATCATTGAAATCAGTTTATCATATTCCACGAAGAATAAAAATATAAATTTTATCTTAATAAGTCTCTCAGATGTTTATCTTTGGAATAAAAGTACATCTATTTGAATATCATATGAAGAATTGGATAATATGAAGAATATTATGAATATATTTATAATATATTGTTATTTGATTTCTTTCTTTTCAAACGTATAAGAAAACTAAATTTCCATTTAGGGAAAAATTGATATGTTAAAATTTTCATGTTAACATAATTGGAATTACATTAAGAATAAGATCCCTTGTAGTGATATTATGGAAGATTCTTCTATATTTTGAATGAATTGAGGCATTCTATTCATGTAATGTCATATAAACTTGTCAATGGATTATCAACTCAAATTTTATGATTATATTTGGATCATATTCAAAATTCAAGAGGATATATAAAAAGAAAATTTTGTTACAACATGGATAGATATATATAGATAGATAGATAAAAGAATAATTAATAAAAATAAAATATATACATAATAATACACATAATGCCTATACATAGAAGATTTCATACAAAAACATTCATTTTATGCTTATTATTTTATCAATTCCACATAAGATAATTATGATATAAACTTTGAAAACTATCATCTTGCCTCTATGTATCATTCATTACTATCAGTTTCTTTTTCTGATTCCATATTGTAAATGTTCTCTCAAAATATTACTCATTATTTTTGGTTTTCAATAATTATTAGAGTGTATGTTGAGACCGTGGATATGCATTGTCAAAGGAGATATTGTTTAAATATATTAGTCCTTTTTGTTATGTGAAAGTTTCATGTACTCAGTTAGGAGCCTAGGGAAAAAGTTTCAATATAGTGAAAATCACCATACATATGGTTAATATTATTGGTTAAGTGTAATTGGTGATTTAGGTTCCCTATACCATTATAAATCCCCTATGTTCAATCCCTATCCATTATGTTTTTATTATTACACATTTGTTACATATTATGGAATAAGACATGATCAATCCTTCTTGAATAGTGAGTAATTCTATAAATAACTATTTTTGGAACTCAATTCATCACCTCATGAGTTTTTATTTTACCATTCCCTAGGTAAAGTAATTGGATTCCGATATTCTGACTCTTTTTTTCATAGTTATTAATTATTGAAGTCCAATGATCTATTTCAAATATATTCAATGATAGATTACTGAGAATGTATGTCATTGGATATATCTCTGTACTATAATGGTTAAAATAATTATTTTTGGATGCATCACATGACCATTTATATCAAGAGTATTGGAATTAATGTATATATAAAAGTATTAAAGAACTATGAAATTCTTATGATAGAACCTAAAACATGGGACGATTCAACTAGATAAAATTTTATCTGAATTGTTCATATAATAATGCTATAATCTATGGATTAAGACCATATAAGATCAACAGAGTCTCTAAGTGTCAAATATATCATGAAATTGGGACCACAATTGTTGTTGGTTATGATGGTATAGACAATTTTATTTCTCATAGAAATGACATATCCAATATTAATTTCAACTCATTTAAAATAGACAAAGGAGACTATATTAGACATCTTAATGAAATAATTTAAAATATTGTAAATGATTGGTCTTCTATATGATCACATAACATAGATCCCATACAATAATTCAATGTTATTGAAGTTTCACTACCAAAGTGTTGTAGAAAATGAGATAATATTTTTCATTCTACATAGATCAAGAACATTAAGATAAAATATATCACTGGAAATCTTATTAGGTTTGACTCTAAAATTAAATTTTATGGTGGAGATTATAAAATAATAAATAAAGAAAAATATTTTTTGAATTATTGTACTTCTAAATATGAAAATAAGAAAAAAAAATAATATAAATAATTAAACAATCTAAAGAAGAATAAACCTCAATAATTTGTGGATCAAATGATAAACTTGCTTATTTTTTCTAAATGTCCCAAAAATAATATAAAAAGAGAAGAGTATTCTTAATACTATTCAAAAATTATAATAAGTAGGGTGGTGATTATAAATAATTAATACGAAATGAATTTAAGAATTTGGGATATATCAAGAATGATTTTCCACAACATAAGAATGATGGAAATGCAAAAATGAAATATATCAGGATGGTTTGTTTTAAGAAGAAAGATAATAAATATATAGAGGACTTCTGGATTGGTTCTGAATATTTTAGTGAGTACACATCATTAGCATAATCAATTAAATCTCTTATTTTAAATTCCTACAAATACATAATGGAATTTTGGATTACGTCCATTCTTACTACTCTTCTGAGAATGAATTAGAAAAAGAAAATTTTTCACATGAAGGATTATTTGAATATTATACCATGTTAGAATTCTAGCTTGAAATCTTGAACAACAAAAAATTATCTCAATAACTCCTACAATAAATTTTATATTTAATAGTAATACGCAAATAAACCAATTTTAATGTTTAAGAATGAATTGATAATGTTTGTTGTATCATGTACTAAATATACTAATACAATGGAAAATCAAATAAATAAAGCTCATATCATTCGATGTTTTGAAAGTCTTTTAAAAAAATGGATGATTATATAATTTTTTTTTGGGTAAATTTATCTTAATAATTAAATATTTTTAATATGAATTTAAGATAAAAATCCCCAATTTTATAAAAACTATTTTGATCCAAGCTCTAAAAATAAAAGCCTTTATAAAGATACATATTTTTTTTCAAATAAAATGAATGTTATGATAACATTTATAATTTGAAAAAATTTATATTCCATGGAATAAAAAATTTATTTTATTACAACATATTTTTAAAAAAAAATCTAAATATATGAGAAAAAAATTAAATGTGTATCCCAATGTCTCTTATAGATAACATTTATGGACACAAAATAGTTCGGGTACCAAAAAATCATGATGTTTTAATTTTTATTATGTGGAAACCCCCTATGAATATGAATGAAAATTTGTTTATATATAGTGGTTGTTTGTGAAATATGTGTGGCATTTTATCATACTTTCACTCAATATCTAATTGATGGAGGATATGTCATATTTGGTGAAAATGAAAAGGAGAAAATAGTTGGTATTTGATCTATTTGAAATTCTCAATCAATTATAATAAAAAAAATATCATAATGTTTATGTTATTAATAACTAGCTAATAAGTACCTATCAATATTGTATTGATGGTTATTATATTAATTTTTCTTTGAATTAATGTTTATTTTTCCAATATATGACCCTCAAATTAATATAACTTATAAATGATAGTGTCGCTATATAAGATCTCAATTATTTGTGTAGAAGGAAAGAAATTTTTTTAAATACTATAATTGATTAATCATGGATTTTAAATAGAAGGAATGCATGTTGAAATTTTCATTCATTAAAAATGTTTTATAATAAATATTATATTTATGAATTTCCTGACCTTAAATTAGAAAGAATAAATCTATATGATGAATGTCAAATGGGAAAGTAGTTGAAGTCATATTTTTAACAAATTAAATGGGTTTCAATATTTATACATCTTTAGGTTATTCATAAGTATATGTTAGAGTCCTATTAGAAAAAAAGCCTTTCTGTATAATTATTTTATCTGGGTTGGTTGGTAATTTTTTGCGTAATATTAAATTTTTACAATACCCTTTCCTAATAAAATATTTTATTTTTTTAAATCTAAATTATTTTTATTAATTTTACATAATATTATTTTGTAAATATTATAAATTCGAAATCATAATATTCATATAAATACAATATTTCATTTTTTAATATATTTGAATCAATATATTATGTATTATGAAAATAAAAATACGAAACATCAACTATATTTTATAATGATTACCCTGAATATCATTATGTGAACCCAAATATACCACAAAATGAACATATTTGGGTCATATCTATATGTGATACCTTTGTAAATCCATGAGACAATCACATTATCTCTATATCCCAACACTTTTTACACTAACCCTCCAATATTCTGAATCCTATCACAATTGGAAAAAAATATGATAACTAATTTTCAATCCTATAGAATAATAAAAATAAAAATTCCTAGAGAAAAGTTCTGAGTTTATGAGAAATTGATTTTACATGGCTTAAAGAAATGGATATATTTCTCAATATGTTTATTAATCATCAATAATGGGAATAGTATTTTTATGAAAGAATAATTTAGTTCATTTATTATAATGAATTACAGGATTATAATGAGACTGTAATTTTTTATTTCCTAGAAAATTATTACATTTTTACTATAACATTAAACCATAAAATTTTCTCATTAACCTCCGTAAAAATGGCTAAAACATTAAATTTCTATCAAAAATGATATAGTGATTTTAGTAGTTCGTTTTAAAATATAGATACAGTCAATTATTATAAGACAATAAAGTCTTTATTTGGTTATACTGATATTGAAAATAATCCATTAAAAGATATATAACAAGAAAAAATTAACTCAATATGTTCATCCTATCCCCCATCACTCAGTGAAATAGTGATTTTGAAAAAAACTATTTCTTGATGTTACATTGTTATAATTTTTTTTACTAAAAATGTTGTTAACATAGAACTATATTTTTTGAGTTTTTTGTGTCATATAAAAAATATGTTTTAAATGTTATTTCCATTTGGATTAATCTTAACCATAGTTTTTAAAAAAGTTGGTATTTGTTTGGAAGAAAATTTCTCCACATGTTATCTTCGATTGACAATATTGAGTGAAATTATTTTCAGAATACATGATTTTTTTTTGAATTCCTCCTTGATAATTTTGGTATATGTGTGTTCTGAAGAATATATTTGAATAGACTCTACTTTGAATCATGGGGAGTTATCTAGAATTTTGTATATCAAAAGGTTTTGGTGTTTCTTTTTATTGTGGTGATATTTATAGAGTGGTCAATAAAATATAATGATGTAATAGATGTTTTCCACAATGAGCCCCTTGAATAATGAAAAAATACATGTTAGTGTACATTTAAATTCTAGATTATATGATAATATTGAATTTAGTTCATCCCCTTCTCATATATTTTTAGTTCCAGATATTTTCTTACTTTCATCTTAAAAAATGTGTTAGTCTCTAGATTCATAGTATTAGTAAGTGATAATCAAGGAAGTATATTGACCGTGTTTGTTCCAAATCCCATAATTGAAATATCTCGGACTACTGAGACGATTTATAGAGACATATGATAATAAATTGTCCTAAATAGTTATAATTTATTTATTTAGGGATAAGATGAATAATAGAGAAATGAAACTCATATAGATGCACGTGAATAAGTCAAATCTATTTCTGGAGAACATTATCAAGAGGACATACTAAATAATTATGTAAATAAACAAGTGTATGAAATGAGAATAAAAAATTATCATCATGAAAAATTCAATCCATTTTTTTCGACAGAATAAATAATCTGATATCCATACAATTAAGATGGATACATCTGAAAAAAAATAGAGAATGATACATGAAGTTGATGATGAAATTTGAATCTGTAAATTTTCCACTGATAATGTCTTGGAATGTGATTAAAACTCACTCTTATCATTCCATTTAAATAGATTATATTAAATAAGTGAAATTGTTATTTACGTATGTGGTTATAAATATATCATTATAACCTTCCATGAAAGACATGAATCAAAAGGATTTTTTATAATGATCAGAAGGAGTGTACATGTTGATAGACACAACGAAATGTATAATTTCATATATATAGTGTTCCCTCATACATGAGAATGTAATTCATGATCATCAATGGGGATTGATAGCTAAAATTCAAGAGAATGATTTTGTTTTCTCAAAATTATCTCATATAAAACGATCAATCATATAAAGAAGTTTTCACCCCATTAAAAGAGAATAATTCATAAGTTAAATAGTCTATTTCACAATAATTAAAGGATGTAAGTTTAATTATTACTATATTATAGAAGATGGATCGATCTCTTACGAATAAATTTTATGAATTAGGGAATAATGTTTTTGATGTACATTAATTTTTTTTGTTATGTATAAATCTTGAATTGTTAGATGATTGGGAAAAGGAATATTATGTTTCCTTTAATGATCCACATGTTCTTAAAGTATCATTATTAGAAAAAGGGTTTATTTTATTTTATCAATCAATAAGAATGGAATATATTAAGTACAAAACATTTAATAATATTTTTATTAATTGTGAAAAGAAATGATATGTTACGAACCTCTTTGTAATCATCTCACAATGGATATTGAATTCTTTTGTAACTCTTTTGGTCTTTTTTGAGAAAAACATGTTAATAAGTATTGACACTTTTGTTGATTCCATGATTCAAATATGAGGGAGGCATCTTCTAGAACCTCCCATCATTGATCTCTATACATCTTCTTCACAAATAAGAAACAATGTTTTTCCCTAGTGATCTATATCAAACAAAAAATCCATGGTTTTCTGAAGGAGTGTATTTTCCAATACCCAAGACTTTTTCTAAAATATCCTTTATATTTTAAAAAAAATTATCATGGAATGTGACCACCAAGATTCTCTCAATAACAAATCCACTTCTATAAGGATCGATCATACAGATCTAGTAGGACTCAGTGTACCTTTAATAACATTTTGTGATCTTATTGGAGAAATAGTTCATGTCACACATCGTTCTTATTTTTTTTATTTATCAAAAACCTTAATATTTCATAAAATGACCTCCAAAATATCATAAACATTTCTGATTTGACGATATTTTCACAATTTTTGTGATTCTTTCTCAGTGTATAGTCAGTTTACAATCATTTAAATCATTATTGGTTGTATGGTGTTTTTAAAACAATAGATATAAGTTTAAAAAAAATTGCAATTCTTTTATCGTAATCCAGTATGATTTTAATTTATTTTCCATTCATATTAAAATAAATTCAACATGGTTCTATATTTTTTTTGTAGTTATTCAAAATGGTATATGTTATAGTCTTATAATCATTTCACTATTTATTTTATACTTTTGTGTGGAATATTTTTATCTACACCTAAATATGTTGTTTACTTATTTAAAAAAATTCTACTTTAGATTTATTATTTATATTGGATTAATTACTCATAGATCACTTAATGACCTCATTCAAAATTATGTTTATAATTAGTATCATTAAATATTACCTATTTGTAATGTTCATTAATGATTATATTACTCGATCTTCTTTATTTTTATATCAAAAAATGGGCACGAATAAACAATAATTCAAAAAAATTTATTTAAATTTTATTTATTCCAATAAATAAAAAGTAAAAAAAATCAAAAACATGAATAGTTATTTTAACAAAAAAAATAAAATCCTAAATTTATTTCAAGAGGGGATAATTTTTTCAATGGTATTAGAAAAATTATAGAATATATGTTTTATAAATGAAATTAAAAATTGAAAATATTTTTTTAAATATCCATGTTATTTTTTTCTATATCATGGGATTAGTGATCATCAAAAAGGGAGTGATTATTGGATGGACTTATGTTGTTAGAACATATCTCTTTAATTATGTTTCTATATGATTCAAAAATCCATATTTTTATTCTAAAATGTTTTTATTAAGGGTTTCAGTTTTCGTTTATCAATTATATCTTATAATCATTATATAAGTGATTATATTACAACATAGGAACTGTTTATTTTATGAAAAGTTCTTTATCTTATGAGAATCAGATATTACCTTCATTCTATATATAATTAGAATGTTTGGTGATAAAACACTGCCATAAAACATAAGATATTACAATTAGAAGATTATGATTAGGATGTTATTTTATTATAGTTACATATTTCAGATTGAATTAAGTTATGAGAAGAAATTAACTTATGAAAAATATATTCATAAAAAATTATCTTACGTACAACAGAAGTAGTGACAGTAGTTAAGTGTCTATCTTTGGTAACACTTTTATATAAAACTATATAATTATCCTATGGAATATTGAATTATTTTTATATTATGTATCATAGAAAAAATGATCTGTTTTATCTTTATAAATCTGTCAAATGTTTTACTTTTAAAGAATAATACTTATTTTTGAATATATTTTGAATAATTATATAATGTGCAGAATGTCATGATTAATTTTATAACATCTTAACAAGTAATTTCATGATTTTAAAAATATCATCAAATTTATTTTCCAATTGAAGAAATATTTATATGTATAATGTGTCTAATTTATATGATTGGAATGATCTACAAAAGAAGATCTGTGACAGTGTTATTTCAGATCTTATTAAATATTTGGAAGGAATATATGCATTCCATTAATGGCATATCATATTAAATTTTCAATGTATTTTCAACTAAACCATTATTATTATATCATCATCATGTTCGAAGTTTAATATGATATATAAAAGGATGATATGGATACTACATGTATTGATACAATGAGATATAGAGAGAGGTGAAGAATGAATAGAACACAAATACATATATATAGATATTATGAATTCATTTACATAGAATGTATATAATATAAATTCCTTTTTATATATATAAGTTTGTAATTTTCATTATAAATAATTATTAGATACACCATGATGATGATAATATTCTGAGGATGCATATTAGACTATTAACATTTTCAGCTTAAAACTATGTGGTAAAATTCTGATTTAAGAAGATTATTCAATCAATTTTGATTACACTCAGTATAAGAGTGGTTTTTGAGAGAATGGATATGTCGTGAAATTTCACCTCCTTGATGAAAGTACTTATACCTTTTTATTAAGTTACATATGCGTATACAAAGTTGGGAGCCCCTGGTAAAAGGGTTGTTATAGAAAAAACCACAAAACTCATGGAATATAGTGTTTGTGTAGTGGACTGGTGTATTTTTGTTCCCTGAACCACTATAAATCTCATGGGTTCAAAATATTTCCTTTTTGTTTTTAAATTTCTACCACCATTTCATATTAAAGAAAATGACATGATCTATCATAGGTGAAGAGGGAGGCTATCTATAATGAGGTATTTTTAAAACTCAATTCACCCCTTGAGTTATTATTTTTTCATTATTCTGGAAACAATTAAAAGATTTAAAATAAATTATATACCAAAAATTTTAATATTCCTAAATGACTGAAAATTTAGATAATTTCTTATACCATTTGATAACATTAATGTGAAATACCATTAGATGATAAAATATTAATTAAAACATAAAATATCACGAATTATGAAGAATTTATGATATATAATGTATAATTGGAAACATATACAAAAATAAAAAATATTGGTTCATAACATTAGTTCATGCCTCAATTAAATGAAATTAAGATGGAATATATTACCAATCTATAACATTCATGTTATTTAAACATGGGTGAAATAATTTGAATTAAAAATTAAAGAATATTAAAGTATGAAGGATTTAGGATAAACCATGTAAAAGATGAAATATATACCACACATAAAATATAGGTATATAATATTAAAATATGACTTCATAAAAGGAAATTGAGATGGAATCCCTTACCTTTAGAATGACTCCTAAAATAAATTTTTTATATTCCTGAATAATACTAATATAAAAACAATTTAAATCATTAAGTAATTATTCCAATTTTATTATTCCTTTTATTTTAATTATTACCATGTTATATTTAATACCTTAATCAATTAGGATCATTTAAGACTTTTTGGAGATATTCGATTTATATGCCCAAAATGGGTTCGGTGGTTTGACGATCCTAAAACAGGTCATTGTTTGACTATCTCTATGATAATAATCATATCACAATAATAATTTTTATACCAAAATTATAATTATAAAACCATTCATGAAATGTAGTTATAATAAAATTACTCTACTATAATCATGGATATTATAAGTCTAATGATTGTATCAATCAATTTTCCATTTTTGAATGTTCATGATGGATAAAATGTAAGTGTAATTTTAGATTAAAAAAAGATAATTATATAATAAATATTATATTATTTCTTCAAATATTCTTATATATTTTATTCATTTTATGTGGTTATTAAAAATTAATCACATCACTTCCTATAGGTTGTTATCCACATGAACGCATAAATGATGTTATCATTTTTAAATGAATGTAATGGTAATAATTTATATGAAAACATATCTTTCCACAACTATATATATTTCAATAATATAATTTTTATTTCATAAATCCATTATTAAAACCAATTTTTGAGTAGTGGTGATGGGAAATGAATTTCACAGATTTATTTGAAGTCAGTCCGCTTTATGAACAAGTTATGGTTATGTTTACCTTTTCATGGTAGGGGAGATGGATATTGGGTATTCTATTAATAGAAAAATATTTTAGTATATATAAGATATTTATGATAATACATAACATTTTTTGAAAATATTTAATGGAGGTTTAAGTTGAAATAAAATTAATTGTATGGTTAAGAATGACGCATGTTCTTTATTCAACCACCTTAGGTTTGCACAAAATGCCTTCAAAATATGGTTTTGTAATAATAAAAAACATTAAGAAATTATATGGGAATAAATTAATGTATTTGGATATAAATTACCAAAATAAAAATGTTCTTGAGGTGTGAAAAAAATACTAAAGTGGGTCCCCATTTATAAATAAGGGGGCACTCTGGAAATACCTTAATGTATAAAATTAATAAAAATAAATTATCAATTTAAAATAGATCCAAATTGTGATGTTTCTAGGAGATGATTATGTTGATTATAAATCACTTCATATAATAAAAGTATTATAAGTATGTATTATATTTTTACCCTTATAATTTTCCTTTAACCCATTTATCCACTTTTTGAAAAATGTCGTGGAAATAATGTTAATAACCATTCGGGGACATTAAAATTCCAATAAAATTAAAAATGTTCTAGAAATGGATTAGGATGATATTATATATCATTTTCCACTCATAGAATGGAATATAATTTTTAAGATTTTAAATTATTTAATAAAACATTATTTATTATAAAATATGATTGATAAAAAAAATTCATTGTTCAAGTAACTTCATTTTAAAAGCAAAAAGTTAAATAAGACACTTGAAACAATATCTTCAAAATTTCATTTCTTTTATCTATAATAATTTTGAAAAATTTAATGCATTCAAATTATTTTACTATTAATATGTTTTGAAATTCTATATTTTATAATAATTTTAACTAATTAATTACTATGATTTTGTTTCATAAGAATTAAATTTACATATTTCATTAGTAAAAACATGAAATAAATTACCACAATAATGATAAATTATTTATCCTTAAGATTTTTATTTATAATTGAACATACCTTCTTTTTATCCCTATTTCAACACATAATATATGTTCAAAATTAGGAGAGGGGCATTTTTTCAGTTTCAATAATAGAATTATTTTAAAGGTCATAATCAAAGACAATTGGTCTGAAAATGAGAATTTTTTTAAATTTATTTGACTTAAGGTCTAAATATACCAATCAAGTAGACATTATTCTAGTTTTTAGTCGATTATAACCCTATTCTTTACATATTAATCGTCGTTAAACCTATTTTACCCTTACGTGCAATAACATATTTTTGTTGTTTTTTCTATTCATTATGTACAAACATTATGTTGATCATATTAACTATTTATAATTATGGTTATTTAAAATATAAAATATTTTTTACCAAAATAAATAAATAAATGTTATATAATTTAATTTAAAAATTTTCTCATAACATGGGTCAATAAATGGGTTTTCAAGAAATTTATTTTTCGAGCATTAGATGATTCTACATTAACTCTGGGCATAATAATCATCATTATATATATTTTAATTTATATTGATAAATATAAAATCTATAAATTTCATAAAAATTATAAACTATAATATATTAACTTAATTTATTAAAATGGTAAGGAATTATTCATTTAAATTTAGTTTTCAATAAAATGTTAATTTTTTCACAATTCATTAAAAAGTAAAAAAATTAATAAAAATATATAATTTTTACCGAATTAAAATTTTCTGATGAAAAATTATTAAATTAAGTCCATTCTGTAAAATAAATTATCTAAATTTGGAATTTTTTTTTCTCATAAAAATGAGTAAAATTAATTTTAAAAAAAATATAATTTTTTAATAATAAATTAACATTACTAATAATGATTGATTATTTACGAAGAATTTTTCAATAATTTTATACTTAGTATGAAAACCATTTGCATTTAATTATATTTTAATCATTATCCTATGCACCAATTTATCATCTTGGTTATTACAGTCATATTTAAATATTATATTTCATGTTTTTTTACACTCGATATTCCATTTCACATATGATATCAACAACAATATTAATCTGTAAAAATCAAATGGTGTTACAGATGATGTTTTTTGTGAATTTTTTATACACTAATCTGAATATTTTATAAGAAAAAAAAGTCAAATTATATGTTTTTTATTATGTATTATAATTCATTTTTATGATGGAGAGGTGTTTATTTATCATCAAAACCATGTAAGAGGGCAACAATGATACAAAATAATCAGATGTTCTTTTAAAAAAAGATAAGTATTAGATGATATATTACAAAATATCTATTTCAAACAGTATATGAAAACAAATTAATTATTTTTCCCAATGTTTCTATAGATTCCAAAACAATTTAACTTAAAATATTTTGTTTATTATATTTGAAAAATAAGAAATTGTAGTTTATTCTATCGAAAAACAATGATCCCAAAAGAGGAATTTCTTATGGTAATTGTCATCCGATTTAAAATATATATTAACCATTTTTGTCTATATTTTTTATAGTAAATCCATTATATCTATAGTCCACATATTCGAAGTAATAAGTTATTACTTTTTAATGAGTTTGATTTATAAAATGTTTTTGAATGATTACAAACATTATTAAGAAGTTATTTCACTTTATTTTTTAAATGTTTTTGTCTCATAGTGACCATACAATGTTTTTTTATCAACTTCTTACATTGTTAATTTTTTCTATTATTTGTTTGAGTGGTAGATAAATAATATATAATTGAATGGTTTTCATCTAAATATAAACAATATTGGACATATGAAGATTAATTCTAGAAAAACTTTGAGCCGTAATGGTATAGATGTGTTATTGAGAACCCATGTTATTTCAAAACACATTACACATAATCAAGACCAAGTAAAAAAGCTTGTATTATCTTCATTCTTAATAAAATTTATATGTGATTCATATTATCTGTGTTTTAATCACCCAAATGTAAATCTAACACATGATGTTCTCAATATGACTGAGAGTTCATGTTTTCATTTAAAAGATGCATTTATGTTTTAAACATAAGCCTCAATGTCCAAACTAAGAAAACACACAAAAATTATATTAACTCATTTAAAAAATGATACATCTTTTATTTGGGAAATATAGTAATCAACTACATAAATATCTAACATTCCTTTTCATCAATATGATTAAACACGTGTGTTCTTATTTAAAACTGAATTTTATGTTGAAAACATTAGTCACATACAAAAACATGAGAAAAATTCCTAAAAAGGTGTTAATACCGTAGGAAAATGTATCATGATACATTTTAGATGTGTATAAATAAATTTAATGAAAATTTGATGCATGATATAGTTGGTATAAATTAAAGTATGAATTTTCATTTAAAAGTGACCTTAAGTTTAAAATTCATGACATATACAAAAAAAATAAGATAACTTGTTCAGTTTATCTTCTGAATTAATTAAAAAATACAAGATATAATTAAGATATGTTATAATCTCCATAACATCAATCAAACATGATATGTGAGATATATGACTAAGAACTATTCTTTTAGTATAAAAGTATCTTTTTAGATCAAAACAAATTCAAAATTTTCAAAACCAATAAAACATGCCCATTTGTCTTTATAAATTGTTGAATTATTTTTAATTCAGTTTTACATACATGAAATAACTAACAATCAATAGAATAAAATTATATGATGGGTATAACTAAAACTTTTTAATTTCATTTAAAATGGATATTTATGTTCAAAACATGTATGATTCGGTCCTTTTACCAAATATGATTCCATTGAGTTATTTCTTTTTATATATTATAAATATAATATGTGGAAAGAAAATTTATTGGTGAAATAGCTTAATTTGTGTTCAAAGGCCTAGATGAGAAATAATTCTCAATTGACAAAATATAATATTTTTGTTGGAATGCTTTTTATGTCAGGTATAGGGTAAAGTGAGATTCAGATACCCATAAAGCCATGTTGAAGGTGAAATAATAATATCAATTATGTTATATTAAGTGCATAAAATTTATTAAAAATAATTGAATATCTCCAAAATGGTGCATCATATAGGAAATATGAGACCTCAGTGGTGTCTGGAACATGGTGTTTACCCATGGAGGGGTATGAAAAGTGTAGGTATCAGATGATGAAACTCCTCGCTTGTGATATAATGCTTTTAAATAATTTTTTTTCATAGACAATTTATTCTAAATAATTAAATTACATAAAAATGGTATATTCAATGGGAAATTCAATACATTCATTATGGGTTTTTCTTGGTTTTTACCCTAGACATGGTATGACATGTGTATGCATCTGGTGTTTTGACGCCTCATTCACAAAAATTACAATTTTATTTTAATTATTTATTAATTCTGATTTTTAAAGAATAAATAATTAACATATCACAAACCATACACTGTTCAAGAAATCTGAGACAACATATGAGTCCGGAATGGGTGGTTTACCCTTCATGGGGTATAATTCTTTTATGAAACAGACCTGTTATTATGATTGAAAATTATATTTGTTTATTTAATTAAATCACTAAATTAATTAATTAATCCATTTCACCATTCAATCATCTTCTCTAATGGGTTGGAAGCAATTTTTTACCACTGGAATATTGTTGAAGCTTCATTTATGAATTGTTTTCAACAAAAATATACTTGAAATGGATTTTATGTTTGAATTAAATCACTCCACCATGAAGAATGGTTGACACAGAAAACAAGTGTGGAGTTTAAATTTATGGTTATTTAAGATCAGACAATATGAGTTTATATTTTAAACGAACCGATTATTGTGTTCCGTGTTAGATTGGGTTGACTGAACACATCCTTGGTTGATCGTTGGGTAACCCAAATGATCTTCTTCATCTCTCTTAGAGACCTCTTCTGTTGCCTCTTCCATTGATGTAAGGTGATCTTTTGATTCTCCAAAGAATAAATTGATATAATTATCTTTTAATAATTACTGTTTTTTAAAATGATACATTCATTGAATTAAAATAATATTATCAAAGAATAAATTGAAAAAATTATCTTTAAATAACTATCTTTATGTTATCTAGATAAATAATATTTGTGAAATAATATCAATTATATTTATAAATTAATAATATAAAATTA
The DNA here is from genome assembly GCA_963277665.1 of Viscum album. NCBI lineage: Eukaryota > Viridiplantae > Streptophyta > Magnoliopsida > Santalales > Viscaceae > Viscum > Viscum album. The sequence goes on from OY728133.1 coordinate 480,725,531, forward strand.
TCACATGATAATTATATATGATATTATCATGATATTTTTATTAGTAGACATACATTTTTTAGGGTTCCTGTTCATTCATCATTTCTTCTCGAACTAGTGTTCAATAATCAAGATATTTTTCGATATTGATCAGATTGATGTGTCGTCAATTGCGTTGGATTCATCTTCATAATTGTATAGTGTGTATCAAATTTTCATTCATATAAAACGATGTATTTCGAGCAGATTATTATTAAACCAAATGTTCTTATTTACTTAATTTCTCATTCGATAGTCGTTGAAATAATGCATTGTTAGCGATGTTGGATTCATATTGTATGTTCATCATATTTTAGATAGGTGGTCTAAATTGCAATCTCATTGCCTCGATTAATTTATGATTATGTGATTGTATAAATTTTATTATATGATTAACAATTGAGTTTATCGATAGGCAGTTAATTCATTGCGTAAATTAATTAATTTGTGGGGATTGTTAAATTTGGAATAGAATTAGTTGGTTTAAATAATTAGTTGATAGATTAATTATGAGGATTTTATGTTGGTGAATTTTTTTAATTAATTTTGGAATTAATTATCGGTCTTGATGTGATTAATTAATTTGGTTGGTTTAAATAATTAATTGATATATTATTTATGAAGATTTTGTGATGTTGGAATTGTTTATTTAATTTTGGAATTAATTAATGGTCATGATATGATTAATTAATTTGGTTGGATTAAATGATTAATTGATAAATTAATTAATAAATGTAAAATAATTATTTAATTATTGAACTAAATAATGGAATTGATAGAATCAATTAATTGTTTATTAATTAATGAGGGGTTGAATTTGAATTAAGTAATTAAATTACATGGACAATTAATTGGTTAATTATTATAAGTATTGAGTTAGATTAATTAATTTCGGAATTAGATAATGGGAATATCTTGAAATAATTAATTGATAAATTAATTAATTGAAGTTATGTTATGATTTTTGAGTTACATTAATTTATTGGAGATTTATTTAATGATAATTTTTAGGTTGATACAGTTGAATGAGTTAGGTTAATCAATATGAAAATATATTAATAACGATTGTTATTTTATAATAATTAGATGTGTCAGATTACTAAATTAGTGAATTAATTAATAGATATTATTATGTTGAAAATAATTGAATGTGATAGAATAAATAATTGTTGAATTAATTAATGATAATTTCATTGAGGTGAATTTGATTTAATTATATTAATTAGTTGAAAAATAAATTAATGGGGATTATTGAGATAATGAATTGATATGGATGAATAATTTATGGTTGAATTAATTACGAGGCAATGAGACTTTTATGTTCAGTAATGAATTGGTGAATTAATTAGGTGATATTGAAATAGATGATTCAAGATAATTTGTTGTATAATTAATTATATGTTATCGATTTTGTGAATGAGATACTTTATTCTAAAATATAAAATGTGATTTCTTGTTCTTTATACTGATTAATTTATTGTTAATATCAATTAATGTGATAATACTACAAATAAATGGTTTAATTAATTAATGGGACACTGTTATTAAATAATTGATAAATTATTTAATAGGAATATGTGATTAATTTATTGTTGAAATAATTTATTCCATGTGTTAATTAATTAATTGTTGTGTTAATTAATGTGGTGATATGATTAATGAATTATTGAATTAGTTTATGGAACTATGTGATTAATTAATTGTTCAATTAATTAAGTGATATTATGTTACATGTGACATGTAAAATTGTGATAAAATATTAATCTTTAATAATCTTGAATATTGTGATGTTTGTGATATATGTTCATTATTTAGAAACGAGTTCTGAGAAAGAGACAGATTCTCCAAATACTCATCGGGTGGTAGACATGGGGTTCCACTCCCATCATGCATAACAATATTATTTTATTGGACATGGACTGATGCTCCCAATACCTATCGGTTGTGAGAGAGTGACCGCTACTCCAAGTACTCACAAGGGTGATTGGAATGTCATTCTACACCCATTAAATGAAATTAGACTATGGTTCCAATTATAATTGATATTAATTTAATTGAAATGGACAATGAAAACACATTGGTTTAAATGAAATTTTAATTGATACTATAAAACGGTACAGGCTACTACACAAGAAGAAGTATGTATTGAGATACAGGTATCCATGTTAACCCAGAGGTTTATGATGTTAAATATGGGATAATTTAATAAATGTAAACTATTTACTTTATTACTGGTTTTTATTCATTATAAAACCGCATACACTATTATTAACTAGATATGTTTTAGACATCGATGTTGGTGGCCTACTGAGTTGTACTCACACCCTACTCTGGCTTCTTGATCGGTACCTGGTAGACATTTATTGTTATTCTTGGAAATGTTAAAGGAAATAGCCTTGCGTTAGATAGTTGAATTGGGATAGAGCATGGTGAGGGGACCAGACGTGGTTTGGGACCCGCTTGGGTGTCATCAATGTATTTACATTCCAGTTTTCATTTTATGCACATAACACATACATCAACATGAAATGTTTTCTGTTTCAGTTTGATATTGTATTTTCCTTCTAAAAAATCATTAGATATTGGTTTTGTTTTTAATTATTTAGGCTTGAAATATTTATTATTATTTTTTCAAGTGTTTACTCTTATAAAAGTTGTTATAATATCCCCAAAAATTTCTTACAAGTCCCTAGATACTGGTCGATAGAGTCTTGTGTATGGGGAGGCACGCTTGAGGTCATGTTGCAGACCGGCTCAGGGCAATGGTGTATGGAACACGAGTCGTGATGTTATAATGTGGCATCAAATGAGTTTTCTTTTCTTATTGTTTTTCTCTTACTCATTTTGGGTAAGAAATACATGAGGCTACGAATAGTATGGTATTGGTTATGAGCTTGTTCATGGGAGTAGCTACTCTATGTACGGGGGATGAACTAATTACCCATGGTGGGAATTGTTGTTTTTTCCATTTGCTGTTACAGTTGATTATTATTTTACCATGGGGGACACAGTTGTTCTCTAATGTGGTTATTGTTTCTGATTTTTTTTTCTGATATTGACTTGTAGAATTGAATGAAACGAGAGTCCAGTCTGTATGAATAATTGTAGGAACTCAAAGATATTTTCTTGCCACAACTTATTATAGGCATGCACGGGTTAAGGGTATTTGGGTAATTTTTTCATCTTTAGTTATTTTCCATTATTTTTGATATTGGAATGAAATGTACCTAATAATAAATTGAGAAATGTTATAAAATGATTCAAGATGGTAAAATTGGGTTTTTAAATGATAATCTTGAAAATGATAATGTGTATACTCTTGTTAATCAGGACCTCGGTGTATGATAGTTAATGGTAGAGGTAGTGCCTTATTTTGGACTGTGTGGCCTGATAATGGGGGAAGACTTCATATGGGTTTGTGTAAAAGCCTCTTGTAAACTATGATAAAGGTAGAGAAAAAATATCCTTCATTTTGTTTGTTTGACTAATGATGTAGGTATTTGGGGTAGAGAGAATTCCATCGTTTGAGAACTCAATTATGGGTTGTGTGAACGATTGTGTAGTTTTGGATTAGTGTAGTGAGATATTGGTGGGTTGGGAAGCCCAAGACATTCAAACATGTTATGATGTTTCCATAATGGGAGGTAACATAGATCATAAAAGATTAGTGGTTGTATTTATAGATTACATCTTAGTGTACTTTTAATTTATGAAGATCATGTACTATATCTTGACATCATCCTAGGTCACTGATAATGCTATCGCTTTATGAGAAGCTAAATGAATGTGTTTCAGTTAGATATGGGGCCCCTTGGAGGTTGTTCTTATGAAGAAATATATATGTGTAGCTTTTCGTGACTTATATCATCTTAAATTTATAGAAGTGGTTCTCAGGTTTAACCAATGTTCGATAAAAAAATAGTTGTTATGCTACCTAACAATAGGGGTTAACAAAGCCTCAAAGGTTGGTAGATTATATGAACATGGTTTTTCATTAAGGTTCCTGGGTGTAAATAATTAGGACAAGATATTATATGTTGGGAATATTTCAAGATTCCTTCTTATTAGAAAATATGTTTCCTTTGAGTTATTTATTTTTTTAGAGTATATATACTTTTTGTGGAAAAAATATTTTATTGGAGAAACAACTTATTAAATTTTTAAAGGATTACATGAAAAATAATTCTAAATTAACACATTGTAATATTTTTATTGTAATGTTTTTGGAGTCAAACATTGGTTAGTGTGATATTTCGAGTCTTGTAAATTCTCGGCGAAGGCGAAATAATAATATCAATTATAATGTATTAAGCACCAAAACTTTATTCAAAATAATTGAATAACTCCAAAATAGTGCATCATAAACGAAATATGACACATCTGTGGAATCCATAGCATAGTGTTTACCCTCGAAAGTGTATAACATGTGTAGGAATCAGACATTTTGACATATCCCATGTGAGATAAAGTTTTTAAATAATTTTTATTTATTTTCACATACATTTTTTTCAAAAAAAAATTGAATTACATCATAATAGTGCATCATATAGAAAATTTGAGAACACATTTGGGACCATAACATGGTTTTCACCATACGTAGAGTTTGACATGCTTATGAATCCAGTGTTTGGATACCTTTCCTAGTAATAACATTTCATTTTAATTATTTATTTATTTTAATTTTTAATGAATAAATCATTAATTTCTCACAAAATATGTGTCGTACAAGAAATATGAGACCACCAATAGGTTCTAAATGGGAGGGGGGTTAACCTAGTCGGGGTATAATTCATATATGCAATGGAATAATAATTAAAATTACAAATTAGATTTGTTTATTTATTTAAATCCTTAAATTAATTAATATATTAATTTGTTTTACTGTTCATTAATCTTCTCCAATAGGTTGGTAGCTGTTTTTGATGACCATTAGATTGTGGAATCTTCATTTATGACCCTTTTTCATCGCAAAGAGAATTGGAAATTATTTTAGGGGTGAATTAAACAACTCTTTCATAATTAATTGTTGTAACGAACAAATAATTTGGAGTTTAAATTTACGGTTATTTAAGATCAAATAGTTCTAGTTTTCTATTATTAATGAACTCATTGTTCTATTTTGGGTTAGATAAGGTTGAGTGAAAACATCATTGGTTGATCCTTGAGTACCCCAAGTGACATTCTTACACATCCTATGAGACCATGTTCACCACCTCCTCCATTAATGTGAAACCTGCTTTTTCACCTCCAATATGTATTCCATCTCTTTATTTAATTAATTAAATTAATATCTATATTCCATCATTTTCAAAAAAATATAAAAAAGGGATAGAAATGAATAATAAATAATGGTTGTTTTTTTATAAAATGACAATTCATAATTTTTTAAATGATAAATTCTATGAATTTAAAAGAAATTATCCAAGAAAAAATTGATAAAATTATCTTTTATTAATTATCAATATATTATCTTGTTGAATAATAATTGTAAAATAATATAAAACATAATTTTAATTTAATAATAATAAACTATCACATGAAAATTATACATGATATTATCATAATATATTTATTAGCAGACATACGTTTTTTTGGGTTCTAGTCCGTTCATCATTTCTTCTTGAACCAAACATCAAAAATAAATATCTTTTTTGATATTGATTAGATTAATGCATCGTAAGATGCATTAGATTCATCTTAATAAGTGTATGGTGTGTTTTAATTTTTAATTGATTAGAAATGATGTATTTTGAGCTGATTTATATTAAAATGAATTTTCTTATTTATCTAATTTCTCATTTGATAGCCGTTGAAATAACGCATTGTCAGTGATGTAGGATTCATATCGCTTGTTCATCATATTTGAGGTAGGTGTCCTAATTTATAATCACATAGTCTCGATTCATTTATTCTTATAAAATTATATATTTTTTATGTTATGATTATAAATTTAGATTATCTATATGTAACTAATTAATTGGAAAAATTAATTAATTTTCGGGGATTGTAAAATACGGAATATAATTGGTTTGATTAAATAATTAATTGATAAATTAATTATGAGAATTTAATGATGGTGAATTTGGTTAATTAAATTTGTAATTAATTAACAATTATGATGTGATTAATTAATTTGGCTAATTTAAATAATTAATTGATAGATCAATTATTAGAATTTTGTGATGGGGGAATTGTTTAATTAATTTTGTAATTAATTAACAGTCATGATATCTTTAATTTATTTGGTTGGTATAAATAATTAATTGTAGAATTAATTAATATAACTAACATTGTTTAATTATTTTACTAAATAATTGAATTGACAGAAACATTTAAATTTTGTATTAATTGCAGAGGGGGGTAAATGTAAATTAATTAAATGAAATAGAAAATTAATTGGTGAATAATTTAATGATTGAGTTAGAATAATTAATTGAAGAATCAGTTAATTGGAATAATTTGAGTTAATTAATTGGTAAATTATTTAATTGATGTAATGATTTGAATTTTGAGTAATACTAATTAATTGGAGAATTAATTAATGGTAATTTTTGGGTTGATGAAATTTAATGAGTTAGGTAATATTATTTGAAAATTAACTAATAATGATAGTTTTGTTAAAAATTGGATGAGTTAGATTAATTAATTGATGAATTAATGAATAGATATATTTTTTTCAAAAGAATTGAATGTGTCAGATTAATTAATTATCGAGTTAATTAATTACATTTATTATGAGGTACAATTGATTGAATTAGATTAATTAATTAATTTATTTATTTATGTGGATGGTTTAGATATTGAATTAGTATGGTTGAATTAACAATAAGGCAACAATATATTTATGTTGAGTATTTAATTGTTAAATTAAATATGTGATATTGAATTAGATTATTTGAGATAATTTATTATATAAATAATTATAAGTTATTGATATTTTGACTGAGATAATTAATTGTAAAATTAATTATGAGATTTTGAGTTATGGATATAGATTAATTAGTTGTTAAAATTAATTAATGTGATGGTATTACTTAGGAATTATTAAAATAATTAACGGGAAATTGTTATTAAATAACTATTAGATTAATTAATTGGAATATGTGATTAATTTATTGTTTAATTAATTAATGTAATGAGGTAATTAATTAATTGTTGAATTAATTAATGTGGGGATATGATTAATTAATTTTTAATTAATTAATGAGACTATGTGATTAATCATTTGTTGAATTAATTTAGTGATGGTGTGATACATGTGAAATGTAAAATTTTGATAACAGATTAATGTTGATTAATCTTTAATAATGTGATTAATTTGATATATGTTCTTTATTGAGAAATGGGTTATGAGATAATGAATCATGCCCCAAATACACATGGGGTGATAGACATGGAATTTTTCCCCTATCATGCATACAAATATTTTTTTATAGTATAGTGAATGATGATCCAAATACCCATGGGTTGTGATATAGGGACTGATGCTCTAAATACTCACGAGGGTGCTAGACATGGTATTCTACACCCATTAATTTTCATTTGACAATGGTTCCAATTAGTGGTGATATTAATTGAATTGAAATAGAAAATCAAAACACATTGGTTTAAATGAAATTTTAATTGACACTATAAAATGTTTCAGACACCAGCATGGGCCGATGCAGGTATTGAGATACGGATGTCCATGGGAACTCAGAGGCTAATGTAGTAAAATGAGGGATAATTTAAAAAATGTAAAAATTTAAATTATTAGTTGTTTTTAATCACTATAAAACTGTATACACTATTATTAATGAGATTTGTTTTAGATGCCATTGGTGTCGGCCTACTGAGTTATACTCACACCCCACTCAGGATACCTGATCGGTACCTAATTAAACCTTTTTTTCGTTCATGTAAAGGTTAAAGGATATGGCCTTGAGTTAGATGGTTGAATTAGAATAGAGCATGGTGACGGTACTAGATGTGTCTTGGGACCCTCATGGGTTTAATCAATGTCTTTAATTTTCAGTTTTCATTTTAGGCACATAACACGTACTTCAACATTACATGTTTTATTTTTCAAATTGATATTGTATTTTCCTGCATCATAACATTTAGATATTGGTTTTGTTTGTATTTATGCTGTCTTAGGCTATTTTTTATTATTTCTGATAGTGTTTAATATGATAAAACAGGGTATAGTCTCCTCATGACTGACTTACCATACCCTCGCTACTAGTCGGAAGCCTCTGGCATATAGAGAGGTGCACCTGAGGTCATGTGGCAGACTGGATTAGAGAACTGTTTTGTGGCACCCAGGCATGGACGTTACAAAACACATGTATCATACTAAAATCCTTAAAATCCCCTTATATAATAAAAATAATTTATGATAATTTTTCATGATTCATTTTTTTAATGAATGAATAATACATACATTAATCAAACACATGATGCAGTCAGTATGACTCAAAATGAATGAAATCTAAATTCCTTATATACATAGGCATAACATAGTCAAAAACAAGAAAAAAGTCACACATTTTATTGATAATTTAAGTAAAATACCAATGATTCATTCATTTTGTTTAGTAATTAACAACCTTTATTATCGAAACATGGTGTGGGTGATATAACTGAATGTGTGTGATATCAATCAAAAGTTACTTTTAAATTAAAAATATACATTAAAACTCAAAAATAAGATAAATAATTATATTGCATTGTTAATATAGTTTTATAAATATTTTTTAATATTTTTAAATTTTTAGGAATAAATTGTGAATCAATCTGACACATAGCATTCATGGTATAAGTAAAACTGCATGTTCTTAGTATAGAAGTTACATTTAATCTAAAAAATGTTTATTACATATTCAAACCAGGAAAAAAATATCATATTTATTTTAAAATATTATAAAATGATATTTGATTCAATTTTTGTGAGTTTTAATTATACACATATCAATCAAAAAATTTTGTGGATGGTAAAACTAAAAGTGCATGATTTCATTTAAAATTGTCATTTATGTTTGAAACAAATTTCACAGACTCAAGACTAAGGAAACATGATCATATTGTCTTGATACATTAGTAAAAGGGTAATTAATTCATTCCACACAAGTAAGAAACAACATCTCATTTATATAAAATGAGATGATGTTGGAATTACTGAAAGTGTGTTCTTCTCATATAAAAGTGACAATTTATCCTAGATCAAATAGTTTTTATTCAAAACCAAGATAAAAAATTTGTGTTATCATTATACATTTTAAAAATGATTCTTTGTTCATTTTTTATGTATTATAATTAATCATACATTAGTCCAACAGAAGGTGAGGTCGGTATAATAGAATGTTCACAATTTTATTTAAAGGTGACATTTTTTTTGAAAAGGAGCAGCATATACTCAAACTCAAGAAAATGTGTCTTGATTTTTGTGATACCTTAAAATTATTAATTACTTATTTTTTGCATTTAAGCATCAACCACACATCAATATGACACATGGTGTGGATGGTATGACTAAATGTTCATGTATTTATTATGAATATAACTTTTTTTCTCAAACTACTTGTTATATAATAAAAATTGAGAAAACATGTTTCGATAGTCTTCTCTCTTAAGGAAAACTATTCGTGATTTATTTTTGATATGAATAGATTAATAACACATAAATTTTACACATTTTTTTTGAAATTATATTTGAAATTGAATTATTTAATTTAAATATCACATTTTTGTTCAAAACCTGCATTACGTACTGAAAACTGAGAAAACACCATTATTTATTCATTATAAATTAGAAAAATAACGGATTAATAATTTATATAAATATATGAATAAACAAGACATAAATTTGACACATGGTATGGTTTAAATTACTCATATTTCATGTTTTTAGTAAAAAAGTAATAGTTTATCTCATAATATGTATCATATAGTCAAAATCCTGAAATCACACTCCAATTATATTTATACATTTGGAACCTAATCGTGATTCATCTATGGGGAATTTTAATTAACCACAATATATACTAACACATGGTATACCCATTACATCTATTTTTATGTGTTTTAATTATTATGGGGAATTTAAACATGTGTAACTAACCCAAAACAAAGAAAACGTGATAAAATTATCATGATACATTAGAAAGACGGCCTACCATTTAATTTTTCGTATAAATCAACCTTATATTAATCAGATACATGGTATTGTTGGAATGGATTCAAGTTCATGTTTTGAGTATATAAGTAACATTTCATCTCAAAACACATGTCACATATAATGACCTAGACTCCAATAACCAATATTTGATCGCTACTTTATTACATTTTCTTAGATATAATGGTTCAAATACAAAATATATAATCAAATTAGAAGATTTTGATAACTAGAAAAATATGTGTTACCCATTTTATGTTAGGAATATAAAAATAAACATAATAATAGAAAATTATCAATATCCATAAAAATCGTTCAAAGGATTCATCTCTATAACCTGGGGAAAAGAAAAAAATAATTGTGAACTCAAATTCTATGTAATGGTTATGTTTAGAAAAATTAATGATCAATAATTATATAATTATCAATATATAAGTCAAAATAAATTAAAACACATTCCATTTAACAAATAATATGGCGATCATAATTGGATAAGATTTATTCAATATGGAAAGGTAAAAAACATGTCATTTAATCAATAATCTATGAATGTAATGTATCCATAGATAATATCACTTCAATGATCTCATTGAAAATAATAATGAATATTTTCAATTGTAAGGGAATTATTAATTATAAGATCTTGTAATCTTATGCATTTTTATACCTCTACTATCTAGTTATTACACAAGACAGTTTAAAACTACATAGTAAAAACACATGTAATTTTTCAAAATGATTTGTCTCATGAGATGTGTTGATGCATCGAGGGGATATCTATATTTGATCCCCACACATAACAACATGTCCTATAAAGACCCTTACATTCCATTCATAAAAATTACATACATTTTTTGGAGTACATAAAAACTTATACAAAAAGAGGCCCAAAGACCATACTAGTATAGTATTTGGAAACATAGAAACATAAACACTGATAAATAAGTGAGCTACGTTATCTCCCATTAAGTTCTTATTAATTATCACCCATCTTTGAAACATCAATCATAATACATATCTTCATATCTTGGGGAATGAAACATATAAGGGGTGAGCTAATATAATCCATAAGTGTAAACAAGGGAGATATATATGTATAATCATAAGCATAAGGGTATGATAACATGATCATGAAAATATAAGATAATACCCTGCATATCACATATCTTATACATAAATAATGGAAAAAATAATAACAGTTCAAAGACATAAATCATAAGGAAATAAATAATATAAGCCATGAAATCATAACTTAGGAATAAAACATGAAATTGAGGAAGACACATAAGCATATATAATACTAATTCATTAGTATCCAAGGAATTGCTTCCATGACCATATTGGTAGCATGGGTTAACTACCCATACAACCTTAGTAATAATGGTTCACTCTCATATCCAAATTGGTAGGATGAGTTCAATCCTCATACTATCTTGATGATCATGGTTCACTCCCATGGATATCTTAGTAGTACAGGTTAATTACCAAGACTTTATTTGATTATATCATTAGATATAAATCTTTACCCAATGCATTGGAGGGGGATATAAATCACACCTTTCCTATAATGAAATCATACATATATGCTTAACGTGATCATAAATAATCATATCATAACCCATTAAATTAAATGGGTATTATAAACATGTAATCATATCATAACCTTTGGAAAAACATAGTTTTCATAATCACATCACCAAAAACATAACCAGTGAAAGAGAAACGAGTTTGAAAAACATATAACTCGTGAAATATAAATTAATTCCATAAACATTATTCCATAAAAACATTATACATTAAGATAAAAAATATGAATGAAAAAATAGAATAATTTCCCCAGAAAATAATGACTAACACCAATGGATTTGATCTTATATGGGAAATAATTTTGAAATATCTTTTCAAAACATTTAATGAGGAAAATATCCATTATGTATTGAAAAATAATTTTAAAATCATAATTTTTTGGATAACATTTTTCATTAAAAATAGCTTCGAAAATGTATAAAGGAGAATTGGAAACCCTAAAATTTATTTAAAATAATTTCTTTTCTTGATAATTATCTTCAAATACCTTTTGAAAACATTTTTGAATACATATTTTTCAATACAATAGATTTATGACCCGAGGGATTTATGGTAAGATTTTACATAAAAAAAATTACATAAATACCAAATAGTGGGAAAATGTTACTAATACATGGATATAACATGAATAAATAGGGATACATAAAATCCTGAGTGTTCTTCAAAGATATATCATAATATTTCATCAATTTAAGAATAAACATAAAAAATCTCCAAAAGTGATGATATTTTTGCAATAAATTCTTATAACAAGGTAACCTGAGCTCATATTCTCCTGGTAAGAAAAGGAAATTATATGAAGATGAAAATATAAATTATGGAAAAAAATTATTTATATATCATTTAAAATGAAAGTATTTACACCTCAAAATAGAATTCAGGTGCATTATAAACATGAGTCTCAATGATGAAAAATAATGACAGAACAATTTTACCGATTAGAAAACATTTGAAACAAAAGCACAATGATAGAAATTGTTGAGTCAATAAGGTTTCCTTATAAATTTTCCATTCCTTCTTGTTTTGAAAATAAAAAAAATAATATCATAAGGAAAATTTCATTTCCCTAATGATTTATCTTAATAAGGAAATTTTTCCTTCACCACGGAAATTTTCTCTTTACTCTTGCTATCATTGTTTATGATATAGTTTTTGTAAATATAACCCATTTTATATATAAGTTTATAATTTGTTGTCATATCTATAACCTCATAATCCTATTAATACATAGATATAGAGTATTCTGTTTTCAGGATCTAAATTCAGGTTCTGAATTCTTTGAAATTCTGACACTGAATTCTAAGAAATTCAGAATCTGAATTCTTTAAATTCAGACACCAAATTCTCAGAAATTCAGACAATGGATTCCTATGAATTTATAATTCTAATTCCTCATAATTATTCTCTGAATTCCTTAGAATTTAGACTCTTCATTATTTAGAATTCAGATTCTGAATTTATTAGAATTCAGACTCTGAAGTCTATAAATTCTGATTCAGAATTCCTAGAAAAATAGAATCCAAATATCCATGTAATATAGACTCTAAATTTTTATTTTCCTAGACTCCGAACATTATTTTTTCTTAGACTCCATAAAAAAAATTTGGTTAAGAAAAAATATTTTTCATACCCTTTTTACAGTTATGAAACGATGTCATACAATTTGATTCTAACCAACTTTTTTTGTGTGACACGTGTACAGGTCCCTCTGATGTTAATGGAAAAATACGACCATTGGAGGAGGGAGCCAACAGTTGGAGAAGTTCCTATATATATGATATCATTTGAAAATGGTCAATACATTTGATAACCTGATCTATCACTCTTGAGACCACATGTTGTTGAAGTGATTTCTAAGTGAGAGATACTTTTATGCCTTGTGTGTAATGAACATCTTGTTCAGTTGTCTTAGTGAGACTCTGCTTTTTGCTGAGTACAATCGGGGGATTTTGGTGATAGGAAGATAGAGGTACAGACTACCTTAATGTTTGCGAACTTCCTTGGTTAGGAAGACATAGGTTCAGACAACCATGATGCTCAGGGGCTTGAGGGGAAAGAAATACAGATTCCAATATTTTTATCGAGGGCTTACCCTGGTGTGGGTAAGAAAGACTTTCTTGAAAGTATAAATCAAAAGACTTCTATCCAAAGTTGTTGGATAACCTACTCATTGGGATAAAAGGTTTCATATTTTTTACTTTTCTATTTCAAGTTTATATTCTGTTTCATTTTGATTAATAAGAAAAGTATAGTTGTGTTGTACATTCTTATACTTGTATACTCTGATTCGAAAGATTCTATATTATTTAAGGTAGAATATTTTCCTTGTATACTTCTCTTAAGTTTCATTTCTGAAACCATATTTCCGAAAACTGGAAATGTTTTTAGAACTCAGAGGTCTTGTGAATTAAAATTGTTTAACCTTGTTAAACATAATTTTCCTTAAGGATAAAAACGAAATTTTTTATAACAACATTAATGGTTCAAAAGGATATTTTAATGTATACAATTCACCCCCCTCTTGTGTATTGAGAATCTACATTACATTTTGATCCTAAAATTTGTATCAGAGGAGGTCTCTGAAATTATTTATTCACATATATGTTTTTCTTGTTCATGTTTCCATTCTTCTAATTTTTCCTTGCTTAAGAATTTTTATCTATGATTACAAAATTTAATTATTAACATGGTTTTCTAGAAAGATATATTTTTAAGATTGAAGTGATTAATTTTGGTTTGATTGAAAATCTAAATCTTACTAGACCACCTATTTCTGATGGAAATTATTAGGAATATTGGAGAGATCATATAAAGACCATTGTTTTTAATACTTGAGTGGACAACATTTTAATGCTTACTTGAGATTACAAGATTAATGACAAAGAAGTCAGAACTTTTACTAATAAAAAAAATAATATCAACTAAACAACAAGGTACAAAATACGTTGTTGTGTTCCATATCCATGAATATATATAGTCATATTTCTTCTTATGAAGCTACTAATTGTATTTGGAAGAAATTTGAGGTTACTCATTTTGGTACATCCAATTTTTTAATGACTAGAAGATCTAAACATAGAGAATAATATCTTAGATTTCTATTTACATATGAAGAACCGGTTTTCAAGGTGCAACAAAAGTTTATGAATATTGTTACCAGTTTAAAATCTATGGGAGAAAAAGGTCTTGTTGATGAAGCTCTTGTAGAAAAGATTATAGATATCATTCCCAATGAGTGGGAATATAAGAGAATAGCTATTTATGAGAATAGGGAAGTATTTAAATTTACACATGATGAGATATTTGGGACTCTATTTCAACATGAGACAAGAATGAAAAGAGATGTTGATATGAATAAGAAGCATAATTGAAAAGGAAGTGTAGCCTTTACTACTACTAAAGTAAAGACTCTTGAAATGCATACAAGATCCAAGTCTACAAATGTCATTATTTTATCTGAATCAAGTAGAAGTGAACATTTTGAGAATAAACTGGCTAATCTTTGTTGAATTATGAACAAGATAGTTGGCAAGAAAGAAATCCAGTATAGATTTAAGAAGAAGTAACTAAAAGAAAAGAAATACTCGTAGGTCACTAGTTATGAATGTAAAAGAGTAGGTCATATAGGGCCATATTATCCTATGCATATGAAAATGGATGGGAAGGAAAAGCATTCTATGAGTAATAGAAAGAAGTACTATAAGGCTAAATATAAGAATGTTTTAAAAGACAATAACTCCTAGAGTGCCAGTGGTGGTGACTCTTCTGATTAGTCCTCATAGTATGAATCTTCTGGTCAGAAGAATCTTGGTCTAATATCTTTATTACCCATTGAAATTCATTAACTAGTGGCTAATGTACACAATGTTGAATCTATCACAAATGAATCTTTGAATGAAAATTATAGTGATGATAAATACTCTAACTCTTCATATGAAGAATCTTCTTCTGATAAACATAATACTTTACCAACTTTTGAATAAGTTTCTAGGTTTTCTAATCTTCTTGAAAATACAAATTCTAAACTCAAGAAAAAACCCGAAATGGAAAATTTGATAATTTCTATTCTTACCAAGGTATTATAATATCTTTCTAAATATCATGATAAGAAATCTTTTGATTTTGAAAGTATTTTTAAAAAACTTGAGGAGGTAAATTCTCTGAAGAATAAACATTCTAAGGATCTTGAAAATTTTATTTCAAAAAAAATATTTTAGAACTTAATCTAATTCCAAAACTAATGTTTTTGAGGATAAAAACATGGTTATTAAAATAATGTCAGAAATATTTTCCATGATGAATATTTTATCAATCCTTAACTTAGGTAAATAAAATTTTGAAAAGTTGTATTCTCAAATTCAACCTGTAGTGAGTCATCTTTGTTTTGGTTATACGAGTTCAAAACCAGTTTTTAGTAATAACTATTTTGTTCCTCAAAGTGCTCCATTATACACATAATGTTAGTGTAGTGTAAATTGTGTGAAAAGTGGTTCCCTAAACTGAACAAAATCTTTATTTTTTCAAAATTCTTAATTTTCAAAGAAAATGTAGATTCCTAAAATTTTGATTTCATAAATTTCCAGAACCAAGAAAGTTTGGGTTCCAAAAGTATAAAACTCTTATATTCAGGAAAATAAAAATAGAACCAACATAAATACATGGTACATAGATAGTGTATGATCTCAGCATATTACTAGTAAAAAAACATCATTGAAATGTTTTTCAAGATGAAAGTAGCTAAAGAACCATTCAGAGATAATGCTCATGGAGAAATAACATGTATATGTATCATTATTCTTTTGAAAAAACATTGATTTCAAATGTTTTATTTGTTAACGGTCTTAATAACAACCTCATTAGCCTATGTCAATTATTTTATGAATGATACATTGTGAATTTTAGGAATGAAATGTTCTTAGTACAAAATTACAAGGAAGTGTTTATTCTTTTTTCCAAAAGGCATGAGAATGTATACACACTAAACATAGAAGACCATAGAATCCATGATCTACCTTGACTAAGTGAAATGTAAGATAAATATTAGTGAAAGAATAGAATTTTAGGACATTGTATCCTCATGAATCTATGAAAACTCTCTAAGAAAAGACTTTTTAGAGATCTACCAGAGAATAGATTTGATTCTCCAAATGTTTTTGATCCTTGTCAATATGGGACGAAACATAAATCAAGTTTGAATTCAATTAGTGATGTCTCAACTACTGATGAATTATAGTTGGTTCATATGGATCTTTTTAGTCCAACACAAAATGGAATCAACAGAGGAAAATATTATGTATTTGACATTATTTATGATTGTACTAGATTTATGTGGTTCTATTCTCTAGAAAATACATCTGATGCTTTTTCTTATTTCAAAATTTTTGGAGCCCATGTTAAAAATGATAAAATTCTTCTATTGATAACTATTCATAATGACCATAGAGGAGAATTCCAAAATTCACATTTTGAAACTTTCTGTAGTCGAAAAGGTGTTACTCATAATATCTCAGCACCAAGAACTACTTAGCAATATTGCCTTGTTAAAAGAAGAAATAGAATTCTTCAAAAGATAACTAGGATCATGTTGAGTGAATATTCAATAGCCAAAATTTTTGGTGATGAAGCTGTAAGTACTTCTTGTTATAATATAAATCGATTTTTTATTAGACATTTTCATAACAAAACCCCTTATGAGTTATAGAGTGGTAGAAAACCAAGACATTCCTACTTTAAGGTATTTGGATGCAAGGTATTCATCTTGAATACTAAATATAATCTACATAAATGTTCACCCAAATATGATAAAATAATTTTCATAGGATACTCCACAACTTCTAATGTTTATATATTTTTTAATAAATATACTTGAAATGTTGAAGAAATAGTACATGTCAAATTTGATGAAACTGGTACTTTTGTTTTTAAACAACCTTAACCTACATCCTCAGATGTGTTTTCAAAAACTGATTATCAACCCCAGATAAAAGATCCTTATGATAAATAAAATGTTCAAGAAAATGTTTCAGAAGTATTTACCCAAGAGGAAATTCTACCATATGTTGATGAAAAGGTTTTACAAAACTCAAACCATTTGTTTCTAATGAATCATCCCAGTGAAATTATCATTGGTGATGTAAATCAACTTTTAAGTACTATAAGTTCCTTAAGGAATGAAGTAGAACATCTAACATTTCTTACTGATTTATAACCCAAAATCACTGATGAAGCTCTAGGTTATGATGATGGGATTAATGCAATGCATGATAGGCTAAATGAATTCGAAAGGAATAAAGTCTGGACCTTGGTTGAATGACCTAAGAAAAATTCTCTTAGTAGAGTAAAATGGGTCTTCATAAATAAATGTGATGAAATTGGAATCATTGTAATAAATAATGAAAGATTAGTTGTTAATAGCTATAATCACCAAGAAGGAATAGAATATGACGAAACATATGCTCCAGTTTCTATACATGAATCTATTATATTTTATTTTCCTTTGTAGAATTCTTAAATTTCAATCATTTTCAAATGAATGTTAAGTGAAATTTCATTAATGGTTATGTTCAAGATGATGTTTTTGTGAACAACCTCATGGTTTTGAAGACATAAAATATCATAAACATGTTTTAAAACTTACCAAATAATTAAATGGACTATAATAATCCCCAAGAGTCTGGTATGTTATACTTACAGAATTTTTGTTACAAAATGATTACATTATGGAAAATGATTATCCAATCCTTTTTATAAATAAGGATAAGAAAAATGTTTTGACTATTAAAATTTTATGTTGATGGAATTATATTTGGATCAAGTCAGCAATATTTAACTGATTCCTTTCTGGATCTAATGATATCTGATTTTGAAATCAGTATGATGGGTGAGTTAACATTTTTTTAGGTTTTCAAATTTTTCAAAAACCAGAAGGAATAAATATCCCAACATAAGTATATCAAATATCTTCTTTAAAAAGTGTGGATATGACAACACTGTGAGTATAAGTACTCCCATCAGTACCTAAAATACTCTTGATATTGATGATATTGGGAAACCAGTTAATCAATCATCTTTTAGAGGTATGATAGGAATTCTACGTTACTTAACATCAAGACATCTAGAATTAATATTTTCAGTATGATTATGTGCAATATATCAATCCCATCATAAGGAATCTAATTTAAGGGGAGTGAAAAAAATCACTACTTAAAGGGGACCATGGATTTAAAACACATTCATACTTTTGGAAATGATTTTGTTTTAAAAAAATGTGGATGATGACTTTGGTGGATGTAGGTTGTATAAGAAAATTACATTTAGAACAATTCATTTCTTCAGAGATTCATTAGATTCATGGTCATGAAAAAAATCAAGTCTCAGTAGTACTTTCCACTACTGATGCTGAATTTGTAGCAGCTGGAAGTTGTTGTGCTCAATGTTGTGGATGAAACACACACTCATAGACTATGGTATGACTTTTAATAAAACACAATTTTTTTGTGATTATACTAGTTCCACTTCCCTATGTAAAAACCATTCACATCAATCTTGTAAAAAACACATAGATATTAGGAATCACATTCTTAGGGATCACACACAAAAAATAGATATCATTCTTCAGTTTTTCAAAATACAAGATAAACTTCCTGATATTTTCAGAAAATCATTACCCTCTTATAGATTTGAATAAATTAAACAGAAGCTACGAATGATAATTGTAAGGTAAATCTCCTTGTTAACTTACTATTGAAACATATCTCCTTAAAGTATGAAACTCATTTTCAGAGGGGGTACATTATCATGGTAATTTAAATAATTTATTTTCTAAAATTATACGTAGTCTATAATTTTTCATAGTCTAAATTTTTCTGTAGTCTAAATTTTTCTATAGTCCAAATTTTTTTGTAGTATAAATATTTCTGAAGTCAAAGATTTTCCATAGTCTAAAATTTTTCTATAGTCTAAAATTTTTCATAGTCTAAATTTTTCTGTTGTCCAAAATTTTTCATAATCTAAATTTTTTGTAATCTAAATTCTTTATATTCGAAATTTATCATAATCTAAATTTTTTGTAATCTAAATATTTTGTAATCAAAATTTTTCCTCAATCTAAATTTTTCATAATTCAAAATTTTTTTGTAATTTAATGTTCTTTAAAAAGAATTTTCCTCATTACGGATAATTTCCGTAAGCAATCCAAAAGGAATGTTTTATTTCCTATGTTTTCGTAATCATATTTTTACTTGCTGGTATTTTTATTTGGTTTTATATTTTTCTGAATCACTTTTCCTGAAATCCGAATGTTTATCTTAAAACATCAAAAGATCAGAACCTATGAAATTCTTTCTTCTGCTATCATCTCAACTGTTAGATTTGATCTGATGTTTTTTAGTTTTTGGATCCACCATGGAAGTTGAACCACTGCCTCAATCACCTTCATAAATCCCCTTTGATGGTTGGCCCACATCGGTTTTTCAAGATTTCATGTACTGAAACCCTACCTTTGTACATAAGCCCGTTCCAAATATTCAAATGTTCCCATAGTGTAGAATGTTTGTTGGAGCCTCTCCTCAGAATGAAATGTCTTCTATTATGGAAATATCCGGGAAGAAGATATACAGATAAAGGTTAGTTGATCTAAAGTTTTATTCGACGTATGACTCTATCATTACCAAGAAAATCAAGCTGAATGGTTGGGAGAGTGTATGTGTTTTGATACCAAGAGAACATCATCCGGTCTATCATGATTTTTTGATTGAGATCTTTGAGTCAGAATAATTCTTAATGGAACAAGGAAGAGGCAAGTTATCTTTTATGTTTTTTGGAAATACCTACTCTATTTCTTACAGCAAAAGAGAAAGTCTGATTGGAATTCCATACGAAGTAGAAACATATTTATATACTCTCAATTTACCTGATCTATCAATATATTTTGATAGGGAAACGGCTATAGAGTGTCTTTCCTTGAAATTAGTAAGGACTCTGAAGATTTATCACCTCATTACAAATATTCGGATTCTTCAGCTATGGGATCGTGGATTTCTTATTCTACGGAAAAGATATAAGAATAATATGAAGAAAAGTGGTATCGATGATTTTCATTTCTTATAGAATCTTAGGATGATAAACTTGGTCAAGTACATATTGATTACAATTGAGATCATAATGAATGGAAATCATATGTCTCAAATTATCAAGTATCCAACTATTCGTTCAAATATTATAGTACTTGTCATCATTCATTCAAAATTCTATGTAGTTCAATGCCATGGAATATCAAAGTAATCTTATTGAGTGATGATACTATAAGAATAATAAAGATTGGTTTTTCTATTGATTAAAGGTAATTTTATGATTTCTCAAAATGAAAAGATAAAGATCTATCAATGAAACTGGAAGTGGATGATACATCCATATAGGGTGGAATAAAGGGAAAGGCCAAGGAACCGGAAGTAAAATGAAAAATCCTTGTGGCTAAGGAAACTCAGTCAGCACCACTGATGCCAAATAAGAAAAAACCTACCTGGATGTAGTAGGGGAAATGTGGATAGAGGATAAGAAAAATAAGAATGAAGTGGAGCCTATGTTTGGACTGGACCATGTTTAGGAAAAATACTTAAAGCTAAAGGCTGCTGAAGATCTTGAGAAGCAACAAAGAGAGATGAAGCAAAAGAAGAATATTTCTGAGGCCAATATCATTCAATATCTTCTTAAGGATGTGGAGAAAGCATCTGAACAAATTCTTGTACTAGAATCTTTATTAATAGAATAATCACCAGAGGCATTGGGAATGAAACTGGTTATTCAAGAACCACATCAAGAAGAAGAAATTGATGAATTGGATGAAGTGGATGAAGAAGAAGAAGTATGTGGGGATACTGATGACATGATAAGGCAAGTAGAGGAGTATTACTAAAAGGAGAGACTTTCTGAGAAATTATATATCCAGTCATCTGAATCCGAGTCTTCAAAACTTGATACACTAGGAAAAGAATAGAAGGGTGAGGAAGATGTGAATAAATTGTCTGCATAGGAAAGCTGCAATCAAGAATTTATCCAGCCAGAGGATGTTCAGGAAAGAGCCTAGAATGAAGAAGTATATGATGATAAGATTTTTCAGCTATCATAAAGTGAACACGAATCACCCAAATCACAAGAGAGAATTTTGAATGATGATAAGGGAATGAATGTGGTAGTGGATACAACTACTAAATCTGTGGGGACGAATAAAGAAGATATTCCCCATCAAAGAGGAAATCTGTTGAATTAGAAAAATAATCCCCACCAACCAAACTCTTTGATTCAGAATCATCATCCCGTGTACATGATTTTGTTGTTCAATCATTGAAAAATCTGGTTGGTACTATTCCCTTATTCCCAAGCATACACTCAAGATGGAAGATGTTTCAACATACGATAAATCATAAATCATATTCAGTTTCCGTGGTTATGGAAAAATGTGTCAGACTAGATGAATATTTAAAAACATCCATCATTGGTTATGAGGCAAGTAAAATAGCTAGAAATAGGATTACAAGCTTGACCACGAAGACAATTGAAGATATAAGAATCATTGATGAATTACATGATAATGTCAAGGATGATTTTGACACCGAAGATGGGAAGACCAAGTATAATACTAAAGGTTTTGAGGAATAGCTAACCCATGAATGGATTACTCAAAATCAGAATGTTATGGATCTTAATGGAAAGAATTATTCTATTTCCATGAATTGGAAGAGGCAAAGGGTTCTCAGAATTTAGTTTTAATAGAAGCTTGTTATGTATGGAAAAGTGTTAAAAGCTCATGAAGAATGTGTTAAGGCCCAGAAAAAAATTAAAGCCTCGGATAAGAAAAATGAAGATCAGGATCTTCTGCTCAAGCATTTGGAAGAAGAACACATCCAGCTCAAGAAGCATAAAATCATTGTGAATAAGATGTTTTTGAAGGATAAATAATGATAATTTCATTTCATTATTATCTTTTGTTTTATATCCTCATTGTACTTATTCATTCAATCATAATGAAATTTTCATTGTTCTCCATTTATTTGGTTGTTTAGTACTAATATTTCAGGTACCAATTTTTTTCGATTCCTTATAATCCATTTTTAAAATCACAAAGGCGGAAAATAGAATGATAAAAATAATACAAAATAATGAAGAGATTTCCCAAAATAAGGTGGAGTTTATTTAAGGGAGAGTTCTTATTAATGCATATTTTGGTATTCAAGAAATTGTAAAACATCAATCATGAAATCAAGAATATGATCTTTAGGGATTTCAAATCCTATGTGGGAGTAAGTCGTATTAACTATAATCCATAAGTAAAGGGATATAAGTTTTTATTTATAAGTTCGTAAATATTCTAATGTCCTCATATTCTTTTTAGTAAGGATGTTTGTGCTTCCCAAAAAGGGGGAGATTATTGAGTCAATAAGGTTTTCTGTATGAATTTTCCATTACTTCACATTTTAAAAATCACAGACACCCTATCTTAAATCAAATTTCATTTCCACTATGATTTATCTTAATAAGGAAAATTTTCCTTCCCCAAAGTAATTTTTTCATAACTCTTGTTTTCATGGTTTATGATGTATATTCTGTAAATATAACTCATTTTATTTCTATTTTTAGAATTAGGATTCATATCTAAAACCTTTGAATCCTATAAATACTTAGATATAGAGTATTTTGTTTTTAGGATCCGAATTGAGGTTCTGAATTCTCTAAAATTCAGACTCTGGATTCTAAAAAATTAAGATTCCAAATTATTTAAATTCAGACTCCGAATTCTTTGAAATTTAGACACCAAATTCATCTGAACTCGAACGTCAAATTAATCCTAATTAAGGCTTTGAATTCCTTAGAATTCAGACTCAGAATTATTTTGAATTCATATTTCTAATTCAGTGTAATTCAGACTCTGAAGACTATAGAATTCTGATTCCAAATTCTTTGAAAAACAGAATCCAAATATCAATGAATTATAGACTTCAAATGTTTATTTTCTGAGAATATGAACATTTTTTTTGGACTCCAGAAAAATAGATTTGGATAAGAGAATATATTTTACTTACCCTTATTATAGTTATGAGATGATGTCTTACAATATATTTCTAACCAACTATTGGTTGAGTGACATGTGTATAGGTCCCGACAATGATTCAAGGAATATTATAACCCTTGGAGGAGGGATCCAACTGTTGGAGAAATTCCCATAAATAGAAGATCATTTAAAAGAGATCAAGGCTTTTGAAAAAACATTCTATCACTATAGAGATTACATGCTATTGAAGTGATTTATTTGTGAGAGATACTTTCATACCTCGTGCATACTGAACATCTTGTTCAGCTTGCTTCGTGCGATTCCGATTGTTGTCGTGTACAATTGGGGGATTATGGAAATAAGAAGGCAGAGGTATCGTTTACCTTAATGATCAAGGACTTATCTAGTTAGGAATACATAAGTGGTGACTAACTTTATGTTTGAGGGATTGCGGGAATAGAAATACATATTCTAATATTCTAATCAAGGGCTTACCCTAGTGTGGGTAAGACCAACATTCTTGAAGGTATTAATCAAGGGACATTTATGCATGGTTGTTGGATAACCCAATCTTTGGGATGAAAGATTTCATACTTGTTACTTGTTTTGTTTCAATTTTATATTTTGCTGCATTTTGAATAATAAGGAATGTTTAACTATCATATACATTCTTTTACTTGTATACTCTAAAAGAAAATTAATAAATTTTTATTAAGATAAACCCCCTTTTAAGGAAAAGGTGAAAACCCATCATGACATCAAAGACATGAACAAGTCAAAAGGCCCGAAAAGTCCAAAAGTTCAAGACCAATCAACCCACAAAACATGAGAAAATCCCCTCCCAGCATCAAAAAGCATGAAAAACAGCTTCCACCATCCACTTCTTAACGGCAAGCTGTCCCATGGAAAAATCCACAGATCTGGTACCGATGGTCATAACCATACGCTCTCAAGCATCCAATCAGAAAATCAGAGGAACAGTGGAAAATCCTTCCCTAAACTTCTTCTAGAACAGCCTCATGAAAGCGATATGATTTCAAAATCCTGAATCATAGACCACCAATGCCAGAACAAAAACCAACCCATCGCAAAAGAGACCACCACCGATCATCAATTTCACATTCACATCAGCAGCATCCCAATCTAATTGATAAGTGCTGAAACACCTGGGAACTACCAGAACAAGCATATATCCAAACCTATCGAAGTGCTGAAGATCCATCACCCAGCAATCATCAAAACTCAAACATCACAAAAATCAAAAGCAGAAGAGGTTGCCAACACGGGAGAACAAACACATTAAAAATAGAGAAACATCATCAAACCGTCGAGGAAATATGAGCAGTAGCAAAAAAATCCAGAATCAAGATTAGATGGAAAAGTCAAAGAACAAGACATCACCATGTTGAAGACCACCCGAAGCAGAAGTCCTTGAAAAACACCGCAAATCACCCAGATCTCATCACCCCCAACCAATACACACTTGCAAACCTCGACAAAACACCAACCACACACAACGGAGATGAGGCAGATACCTCAGGACGCTAGATCAAGAAGCTCGGTCGTGGACCGGCACCGCACCTCCATGAGATACCCTATCCAATTATGAGTTAATTGGGTTAGGATAGGCCACCAACGGTGCAAATTTGAGACGAACCGAGTCCACAATGCACCACAACCCAGGATTCACCTCCAGATATCGCCGAGCACCAGAAGGGTCGTCGCGTCAACTCGAGTCGATGGAGGCAACGACGACGAAGAAACCCAAGTGCTCTATGCCCCTTATGGGCTCACGATTTACATTATGGGTTCATCCTATAAAAAAATCACTTTTATACTCTGATTAGTGAGATTTTATATGCTTTAAGGTAAAATATTTTTCATGAAGACATTCCTTAATTTTAATTTTTAGAACCATATTTTAGGAACCTAGAAATGTTTATAGAACTAAGAGGTTCGGTGAATTTACTTTTTTTATCCTTGTTAAACCTAGATTTCTTTAAGGTTAATGTTGAAAATTTTATATCATCTTTAAAGGTTCCAAATTAATTTTTAATGTAAACAATTCACACTCCTCTGGTGTATTGATCATCTACATCAGATTTTGATCCATAGAAATTTCATAAATGGGATATGTCAAAACCCATAAATTTAATTATATAAGACATTGATACAATCATGTGCTTTATAGACCTCACACGAAAAAGGAATTAGTGGTAAACATAGCATGTATCTCATAGAAATAAAAGGTGAGATTAAATCCCCTTACATTGTGTCTTCACTCTTTTCATACTCATCCAAACCACCAGTATAATAAATATAAATTTATTATACATATATTAAAGAACCATATATTTATCTCTAATAACATATATGGTTTTTTCCCAACCTTATATAACCCACTTTTTAACCATTCTATGTTAATGTTTCACTTAGTATAATATATGATTTGTTCTTCGCACGTGTCTTAATTTGTTATACCTTTTGTCCTTATACATATATCATGATACAGGAATGTAAAAAATAATATAAATATCATTTATATCCAATTTATTTTTATTATAATAATATGTATAATATTGATGTACCAAATGAAACACACCATTCATGGAGATGATCAGTTGTACGTACGCATTAAGGTTGTTTCTTTTTTTATTTCCATCTTGAAAGAAAAAAAAGGAATGTCCAATATGTATATACGTATATAGAAATATTAAAGTATGATTATAATGTAATATATATCATATAATTTGACTAATCCCATCTTCAATACGTTCCATATATTGTGTGAACGAATCACATCTCTTTGATGGCGCAGTTTTCCACACTTCCTCAAACGAAATTATCACATTTACACAAAATGGAAATTAATGAGATATATTATTTAAAAGGAATGAATATAATTAAATTAAAAATAATTATAATATATTATTTATATAAAGATAGTTTCCATCATTATTTCCCCCACGATAGGCATTAATGGAAAAATAAACAATTATCATTTTGTGAGGTAATTGTTTCCCTTACATGTAATCAGTATTTCTGTTACCCCTTAGGTAGAGGTGTGTGTAAGTGTATGATGATAACTTAAAAAACATACTAGTGTTTTGAGGATACCATTTTTGTACTACAAGAAATGAAGTAATATAGTAGAGGGATGGAGAAGGAAATCAAAATAAGGGATATTGACACAAGACATTATCTCTTAATTAGGTAACTCCTTTTGGTTTGTGTCGAAAGGCATCCATGGATGAACTTTTACTCAAAGGTTGGATTCAAGGGTGGGGGGTGGATGGATTTTGGGAATTTTATTAGGTATATATTGGAAGAACCTATTTTTTTAGTGGTTTATAGATGATGGATAGTTTTTGGAAATTTTTATGGAAGAGAAATATACTCACATGGTATTTTGGAAAACAAGTTAGTTATACCCATATTTTTACCAAACAAGAGTCATAAAAACCCAACATAAATCAACAATTTATATTTAATGGTGTAATAATAGTAATAAAATGGGTTTTAGTTGTGTTTATAAGTTTTTTGGGTCTTAAATTGATGGTTTAGTCCAACTTAAGCCTAATTTTACCTTAATCAATGTAATCAACTTTAATTACATTCACTAATATTTTTTTGTCAAAAACATATCTGTACGTGTTATAAATTATATTTAATTTTGATTCAAAATATTTTATCCATTATTCCAAATTATAATCAATGTAGTGTAAAAACTAATTTTAAATTAATCTCGTTGTTAGGTCGACAATGTGGGGTTTTAATGTAAAAATGATCAAAAGATTGCTATTTTTTGTATCCAATTTGATTGTAAAATTGGTTCTAATTACCCATATTATATTAATATGTAAAATTTTAATATAAATAAAAATTTAAACAAAATTAAAATATAATTTATATTTATAAATTAATTAGATTCAAAGCAGTTTTGAATTAGAATCTTGTATTCGTCACTATTCATCCAAAAATGAATTTTTATAGAAAAAATACCAAAAATTCATGCTCTGATAATTTAGAAATACTAAATTTAAAGGAGATATTTTATTTTAGAAAATTAAATTTCTCTATGTGTCTAAAATTACTTTCTTTTTTTCACATATAGAAATAAAAATGAGTTTGTTTCAGAAAATTGTATTTTTAAACATATAAGAACATTACTAGATTTTATATCATTAATTATCAGTAAATTTTGTTTAGATAAAATAAATATAAAAATTATTTGAAAATTATTTATGATGGTGGATATAGCTATATTTAACAACCAGAATACAATTATCTCGTTTAAATAATTATAACAACAAAATGACAAGTTTTAGAAACATTATTATTATGTGTAACATACTCTACGGTAGTTTCACATTTAAAATACTGAAAGTAGGTTTTCCATGTAATGTATTTATATTCTATTATCCATGTATCATACTCTAGTTTTCATTCTTGAAATGTAATCCAAGTCGGTGTCCTGTGAAATAAATATCTGACTTAGCGCATTGAAAAAAATATATGAAAATATAATTTTTCAAAAAAAATGTCCATAAAAACTCAGGGTGTTACATGTATAAAAAATTCCTTATGTATCGAATAATTGATTTAAATCATAAATAATAATCCATATAAAAAAATATTAAAATTATGTAAATAATATTTATTTATTAAAACTTTTGTATATAAATAAATAACATTCAATGGAAAAACTACAATTAAGAATGGTAAAAAGTCTAATAATTGTTTATATCCATGGTACAAAAAAATGGATAACATTAAATGAAAAGAATAACCATAATTAATAAATTTTTTTCAACATTTAATTCATCTAATTGATAGAATATTAACCACATGAAATTGAATAGTTTCAAATTAACCAAAAATGTATCAATTAAATGGAAATTGTGATGAAATCTATTACAAAGATCATTAAATTGAAGTGAGAATTAATAAATGATTAGATTATTTGTATGAAATGTAAATAGACATAAATATTTTTAAGTAAAACATAATATATTCTATATTCGTTATGAATATAATCTTAAAATATCAAAGGCAAACAAATATGTAATATAACCCAATGAAAAGAAATTGAGTTATGGAATTCCTTACAACTTGGTAATTTTAAATAAATATCTCCTTGAATGAAATATATCTAATTTAAACATAAAATAAAATAAAATATTATGTAATAATGATATTATATGTCATGTGGGTAGTATATTCACCATATAAATGTAATTCAGTGCATTACATTATAATGTGCCTTAATAAATAGATTTTGAGATAATGTTCTTCGATATTCCATTATGTGGATGAGATTTAACATAAATTATAATGATTTTCATCATATAATATGTTTATAAAATTAAGATAATAAAATTTATAATATCATATATGATTCTCTAGTATCATTTTACCACCCATTTCTTATAATATTTCTTTATTTTAATTGTTTTGAGTATTAATTACCTTGTTTTCTCATCCATTTTTCTATTTAATGTTATGGTTCTTATAAAAATGAAATAATTTCATAATATTGATAATTTTATTAATTTTATATCTATAATAAATACTGATTTAATACATTATTTTATCCAATCTTAAAAGTTGTCACTCGAAAATGAATCACATACCTTCATAGAGATGGTAGGTCGTACGTTTTCCTGAGAAATGATATCATTTACTCAACAGGTGAAAGGGTAAGGAAGTGGGTGATATATTAAATTTACATAATAAATATAATCTGATATATATCACATATACTAATTTTTTTCAAAATTATTAAATTTCATTAAAATCAAGTGATGAATTATTCACATCGCTTTAGG
Organism: Viscum album; assembly: GCA_963277665.1. Lineage (NCBI taxonomy): Eukaryota > Viridiplantae > Streptophyta > Magnoliopsida > Santalales > Viscaceae > Viscum > Viscum album. The sequence goes on from OY728133.1 coordinate 480,755,163, forward strand.
AGACTATAGACCACCATACACATAAGCGACATTATCATATTTTCAGAGTCATGAAAATAAATATGGTATATGTTATATTATAATTATTTAAAGATATTTATATTATAAATATTATATTACAAAAATGTTAATAATTATATCCAATAATGAGTGTAGTTGATGAAAAGAAGGTTATATTGGTTCGTGAGGTGGTAGTACGCCACACACATGATTGACGATTTTGTTTCCCATTTTTTGAAGTAAATATGGATAGATATTATTTTAAAAACGTAATAAAATCTTATTATATTATATATAACTCTCATTATTATATTTTAATTATTGATACTTATTTAAGGTTTAAAATTAATAAATAAATTGAATGACCTTTCTTAAGATAATTATCATCTCAATTAGAGACCTCCTTTTAATTTCCCATTAAGGGCCCCATGAATAGTTTTTAGGGAAGATTATATAAGGCCCCAGCATTAAACATTACTTAATCATGATTTATTTCAAGAATAAACATGGAGGATCTTTTCTGGTTTAGAGTTTTAGATAATTAGATCATAAATCATGCACTACATTCCACATTTAAACAAAGTGGTTTCATAGAAGATAGTATTCATTTTTCCCATCAACGGAAACATATTGTCATGACACCCTCCCACCAAAGATGCCCCTCTCGAGCTGGTATAAGGCCCCAACCTTAAACCTTACTTATCATGAGTTATTACAAGATTACACATTGTGGATCTTTTCAGGTTTAGAGTTTTAGAGAATTAGATCATAAAACTTGCATTACATTCCATATTTAAACAAAGTGGTTACATAAAATATAGTATTCATTTTACCATCAATAGAAACATATTTAAAATAAAACATGGATTCTTTCATGACACTTTCTTGACACTATCATCATTTCATATACCAATCCCATGACATGGGAAAACTTTTCAAAAACATGGGATGAGCATAAAAATCTCAATAAGGGTTATAAAAATTATGGAAAGGAAACATGAGTACATATATACATAATAATGAAATCATACTTTACCCATAAAACATTAGCACTTTAACATACCTCATAAAATCATGAATAAATCACTGAAATAATAATACATAAAGGTAACTTGAGGCATTAATAACATTATTACGTAGGGTGTAACCCTCTTGGTTACGTTTGGAATACCAATCATAGTATATTCCCTAAATCTCTTCGGATAAACCTTAACGTTTAACTCCTTCGCACTACCCAATGCATTGGAGAGCTATATCGGGATCACCCGCCCTTAGTTTATCACGGAACCACCCATATTCATAACAATACCCAAGAACCATAACATAATCATAGCTTGTAACTTAAGAATAAAGGAATTATAATATTCCCACATTGCAATAACAATATAACATTTTAAGATTTTGAAATAATGAATCCATTCTAAAAACCATTTTCATAACCATTTAAAACATTTAATAAAGAGATTTTTAAATCAAAGTGTCCCATACCACATTGATGATTTTAACATTTCAAACCATTAATATACATATAAATAAATCCTTAAAACTATTTTGAAAACATGGATATTAATGAGAAATATTTATAAGAATAAATCATTAAAACATTTAAAACGATATTTTTGTTAAAAGATTTTTTACAAAATGAGAGACACTTGAATACAATAATTTAGGAATAACATTTAATAATATCATTAGAATAAAGGGATTCATGATATAATATTCCAAAGGACAGTATATACACCATATAATAGTTAATTGGTGCATAACAACAATGAAGTCTCAATGGAAATGTAAATTGAGATGAAATCCATTATAAAGATTGAATCCTTAAATTAAGGATAAATCAATCTCATAATTATCTGTGACAAATATAAATACACCCAATATAAGTGGATAGTAAGTGTAAAATAATCAAAGGTAATTCACACATATTCAAAGGATGACATATTCAATAACTACATGTTGAACCCAAAGAAATCGAAATTTGGTTAAGAAGTTCCCTTTACAGCCTAACGGTGTCACATTAAATTTTAGAAAAAGAGTTGATGAGAGAGATAAAGGGTACCTCATCACTTGGACATAAAATTTACGGCAATAAGGATATATAAGAACATATCCCCACATTATAAGATGAAAATTAAAATACATAACAAAAAAGTATTTTAAAAAGAGGAGGGTTAAAGGTTCCCTTACCGATTTGGGTAACTTTCAAAACGTACACCCCATGAAAGAAGGACTATACAAAATTAATGTAAATACTCATAAACTATTTTATTTTACACAAAATGTATAATAATGGATAGTACATAAACCACTCAAAAAGAAAATATTGGAAAATGTAGCATGAATCTCAAGAAAACACAAAGTGAGAAAAAATCCCCTTATGAAATTCTGGCAGCCTAACGGCGCCAATTAAAACTTTCAAAAAGGAATGATGAGAGAAAATAGGGTCTCTCAAAACATGAACATAAAAAGTACAGTAAGAGTAATATAAAATAACATCCCAATCATAAGAAATATGAGCTTAAAAGGAATGACATAAAAGAGTGTAGTTAAAAAGAAAGAGGGGTAGGATCCCTTACCTCAGGTCCGACTTGACTCAATCATTTTTAACCTCCTGAATAATAAACTTGAGTTAATTTATACATTCATAAGAACCTTTTACATGTTAATTATTCCTTTTATATCTCTTACTACAATTCTATGAACACTATGTAATTTTTTAAGTTAATAATGGTCGTTTTGTAGATCATTGTTACTTGAGTCAAAAATAAACTCTGTATAATTACAAGTTGTTCATGTGGTAAAATATATATTATATACAGAATTATATTCATTATTTATATAAAATATATATCATATATATCCATTATATACATGAATTCATAATATTAGATAACATTTAGAGGTAAGAAATGAAATTCACTGTTCATGGAGACGGTAAGCCGTACGTACGTTTGAACTCTACTTCCATTTATATTTCTTATTTAATGGAATTAAAACATAATGATACATAATAGTATTAGAATTACAGTATGGTATCATATAAATATCATTAAATTTATCCTTTATACGTATCACATATGGTGTTAACGAATCAAATCACTTTGAGGGGGCGGTAGTCTGTACTTCCTAAAATAAAGATATCGCATTTACCCATAATGGAAACCATAAAAATATGCCATAAATGAAAAATACAGAATCTTAAGTAAAACATAAACATATTATATATCATATATAAATATAGTGTCATCTTAATGGCCACCTTTGAAGGTATTAGAAGAATATTGAACAATCATCGTTTCGTGAGACAGAAATTCACCATCCACGGAAACAGTATGCTCTTTAACCATTAGATGAAGGTGTCTGTAAGTTTAGCTCAAATACATCATATAAAAACATCTTCTTATATTTTAGATATAGGTGTTGTTACAAAAGAAAAGAATAAAAAGAGTTTCGGGGGTTGGAGAAGCAAAATAAAACAAAAGAACACAAGTGAAGACATTGCCTTAAAATCGGGTATCTCTCTTTGACTGGAGCTCAAAGGATTCCTTGGGAAGAATTCTGCCCAAAGTGAGGCTTCTAGGAGTAAGAGAGGGATGTGGAGAGACATAATGATCCGGGTTTGGCCGAGCCAAAGACTTTAGAGGTGTGTGTAAGGTGGTAGAGGTGGGGGCCTTTTATAAGAGGAGAGGAGGGGCACTCTTGGAAGGTTACAAAATGTTACATTATTTTCAAATGCGTCTCGGATTTTAAAGGTCCCACATTGATGTATTTATAGGATAAGGTGGTAAGGGTTCTAAATATACTCATAAAATAGGTATTTGACCTGTGTAAGTTATATTTTTAACATTATATTTTCATTTTATTTAAATCCTTTATTAATGAGGTAATCGTTGCATCATCATGATATCATAAATAATTTCATTTATATAATGTATAAAAATTATAAAACAAATATCATGATGTCGGAAATATTTTTATATTTCTAATTAATATTTATAGTCAAAAATATGACTTGTATAACCCCATTTAAAAATTGTTTTAGTAAAACAACTCATGCTTGTGACATTTTTATTTTAACTTTAAATAAAAAGTTATTTATGTCATTTTCCAACCAATGTGGATCCATGGGGTCCCCAAGACGACCAATGGATTGTCTTGATCGGCCATGACACATCCAATGAGGGTAGGACATATGTCTAAGTCATTTCATATTATTAAAACATTATTTTTACCTTAAATTGCTCTAATTACCTCTAATCGCGTTTAAAAACATAAAAGCTACTATTCACAAAAAAAATTATTTTAATACCATTGAAGAAAATTTTACATCCTAATGACAACCACATATGTCAGATTTTTGAAATTTAAATCAAAAGTGGTAAAGTTTCATTTAAATGAAAAATCAGTTTCTAAACTACAACTTAGTGGTTTCACAATTCATCAAAAATTGAAGTTTTTCAGAAAAATACCAAAAATTCACCCTAAGATATATTTGATATTCTGAATTCAAAAATGATATCTATTTTACAAAATTCAAAACATATATGTTGCATTAATTAATTAATTAATTAATTCCCGCTGTCAAAACAAATACCGTGTTTTTAATAAACAATATCTATTAAAAGATTGAGACCAGTTTAAGTCAAATTTCAAAGTGAAATTACTTCCAATGACCACCATTAGATTAAATGGTAAAAATATATTCTAAATAAAATTTAATCTAAATTAGAAATATAATATATCCATATAAATAAATCAGATTAAAAGGAGGTTTTTAATTAAAATGCAACATTTTTAATAAAAATGATCTTTATCGGAAAAATAACAAAATTTTACAAAAAGTAGATTTTGATGTCCAGATTCTAAAGATGGATTTTATTTTGTCAAATAAAACATATAAAATTTTCAAAAGTATATTTAAAAAGTGTTCTCCATTAAAAGGCGGTTAATTGACCTTTTAAAGAATATTAGAAGAATTATGCTTAAAATTGGATTCATTTTCATTTTAAGCCTCAAATTTTTTTTGGAAAAAAGTAAAAATATTTGAAAAAAAATATATAATCATTTTGTAGTTACTTTCATTCATTACCTCCATTACGAAAGCTAGGCGTTAACTACCATGTAAAATAATATTATTTTATTATTAGAGTGCAATGTAAGATTTCAAATAAACTCGTTGTTTCGTATTGGGTACGCCCCCAAGCATAGAATTACCTTTAAAGTAACATTAATATTTTATTCAAAAAGATGGATAAATATGAAAATGTCATATTCTTTATTTACCTAGGGTGTTACAGCTGGAAATGGCGAAATGGAGATAATGACCCCCCGAGTCCCACCTCCAGTAGGCCCTGAAATGGCGACTATCACCTAGGGTATGAGTTTTTCACAAATATGGGAGGCATTACCCTTTTTATTTTTAAAGATCAGGAAATAGGACAAGTAAACCACTAAAAAAGAAATGAGAAAGTGTATAGAAATAAACCCAAACCAAACCCACATGAATGTTTAAACAAATTATATAACAAGGTACAAGTACAAGAAAGCTCAAAGTACAATTACAAAATTAAAAAGAGTATAACAACTGCAATGACTCCAACTGTCCGACTAGTAGGGTCCCGCACGGCCCTAGTAGTCCTCCTGGAAACCTGAAAGTAAACGTATGGTGAGCATACAAGTATACTCAGTAGGGAAACCGAAATCTCTCGTGCACAAGTGGGGAGACATCCTAATGTCCCGTGAGAACAACAGAAGAAACCTAGAAAGGAAATTCTATCCACCCAACCTCACCAGCCACACTCACCAAAACCACAATCACAACACGTAGTAGTATATAGGAACAATAGTATTGGGTACCCCACACCATTTCCCCTTTATCTTGCTTCTCTTCATAATGGCGAATGTCCTGACACTGCCACACTCTCTTCGCCCGCAAACACCTGGGCCTCACAACCACGTATCCCGCCCGCACACACCTTGTCCTGGAAACCACATATCCCGCCTGCACACACATGGGCCTCATCCTGATGATTCGTGGGAAACAATAGAACCTTCCCGAATAGTCTTGGGCTAAAACCACACCAATCAAAACCTACCTGAAGAGTCTTAGGTGTAAGGTCACCTCAAACCATCACAGCCTAGGGGAGAAGGAGCAGGAAGGAGCTAGTAACTAAGGGGAAAACACCCTCTCCCATAAAATGGGAGTGTTCGGCACTAAGTGCTCAACATGGTGGGGTGCGATAAGACAAAAAAGATACAGATATATATATGTATACTAAACACACAACCCAACCTATGGCTTCTAAAAATAGAAACTGAGCACGTGCCTCGACACTGCTATTACGAAGCATGGATACAACAAACAATCCCAACCCCATTTAGGTTTTCAGTTTCAGCAAAAATAGTTATTTAGTTCCTTAACTACTGGGAAACTATCCACAACCAACCAAATCAATCATTTGTAAAACTTATCCCTTCCATCCACAAATAAAGTTAGGAAAAACACAAGCAACACAACCAAGCCCTTATTATCAACCAACCAACCCCATTGATTATTAACCTGTTCCATTACCATGACCCACCATTCATTAACTCTCCCACTTTTTATTTATTATTCACAACCCATAGCCCATTCACACTCAAACCCATCCCTATATCCCCGAAGCCAACCACCATAACCACAACCACACCGTACATCATTATCACTTTAATACCATTTATTGTAGCCCCGCTACCCGTTACCAACACAACATTCACACCAACCCACAACCAAGTCAACCGCAGCCCCACTGCTCACCCAATCCACAAAAACCCACAAAACACCCCCATCACATGCCACGTAACCAACCCAACACCCACATGTTCATTATTCCATTTTTTAACCGGGGTGATCACACAAGGGTTCCAAATTTTAAACATCCAAATTTACGTGATTAACCAATTACCAAATTCCACAAGGTCTCCATCCATATGAAAATCCAGAAGGAGAGGGCAATATTTAACTGTGTAAGAAAAGGCCCTCAATGACCATTATTTTCAGTAGGCAGAAGCTCATTCAATTCATAACATAATATCATAGGATATAAAGTTACAGCAATCACAACTTCCCATCCCCATTATATAAGCCAGTTATTATCTTTATTAAACCGGTTCAAAAGAGTTTCACGTAAACAATAGAACACCCACCCCGCATGATGCACAAATTAGAGAGACGAAGGTAAGATCCCTACCTCAATAGGTTCCGATTGCAACGCTCCCCTGGATCAACTTTAGAAGACGTCCGTTGGTGTCCGTCACTTCCGTCAAGTCCCGGCAAATCCTCCTCAGGTGGAATTCGGAGAGGAAAGGCCAAAGGAAAGACAAAATATCCAATCTCAAAAGTTCGGCCTCATAGTTACTATCATGTGGCTGCTGACGGATCATAAATCGGAGCTCGGACGAAGAAGTTACGGAAGAAAGAGGCTTCGAGTCTCTTGGGAGAGCTCTGCTCAGAGGAGAGGGGAGGAGAGGGGTGAGTTGAGAGGAGGAGGGGACCCCTCCTTTTATTGGCGAGAAAAGAAAACTTACACGGCATGTAATTTATGGTACACAGCATGTACTCAGTTAATTCACACGGTCTCCATGCGGCTTCCAACACGGCTCTGCGGTTGTTGACGGGTCAAAAAATGGTTTGAGGGTAATGAATACGCGGGGAGGGACTATACGGCATGTTCCCATTTACTGCACACGGCATGTACATGGCTCCAACAAGGCACACGGTCATTTACTGGTAACGCGTATGCGGGGAAGGACTACACATCGTGTAGTATTGGACACACGGCGTGCACCCATTATTCCACACAGCAAGGACACGACCTTCAACACGGGGTATACTCGGAAAGGGGGTACACATCGTGTACTCAAACTACACGGCGTGTAGTTTCAAAATTCTGGAATGCGTGGGAAAAGTCCATTTTACCCTACAGAACACTTCTTGACCTTCCTTTTCACAATGGAATGGGACGAAGAGGTCTGGGCCATTACATCAGATACCTCTTAAAAGATTCTCGTCCCCGAGAATTCAAAAACCAACCCAGAGGAACCCAACAAGATACCTATTAGGTATCTTGTTATAACAGGAACCCAACCACCAACCCTAATTATAGGTGTTAGGAATTCCTTCTCCCATATCAAGATATTATCCACTTTAAGAGGCACTGACTCACCTGCAAGGGTTTAATCGCATCTGCATTAATGTGTCTCGATTAAGGATCAGGTTTTTCCCTTCCCCATATGCTCAGGCATGTTACACGCTCCCATAGAACAAGGAAACAAAAGGTCTCACAACCGATAAGCCAAAAATTCCATATATATAAATTGTACAGAGTACAACATTAACACAACACTCAGAAGAACAAAGGAAAACACCAGTACAAACAACTCTGGGTACTGAGTGTGCATCTGGGTCTCCCACTCCCATGTTCTCTCCTCAAGGCCGCCATGCCTCCACAACACACGAACCACTGGAATGGTTCATCCACGGAGCACCTTCTCCTTACGATCTTAGATTCTGATGGGTCGTTCCTCAAAGGTCGCATCGTCTCCCTTGTCTAACTCTCCCCAGTCGATAACATGGGAGTCGTCGTGTATGTACGGATTAAGCTGGGAGATTTGGAAGACATCATGAACCTTCACCAACTGAGGTGGAAAGGCCAGCTGATATGCCACCTCACGGACTTGCCTCATCACCTCAAAAGGTCCGATGAACCTAGGTGAGAGCTTTCTCCCTTTCCCAAACCTCCACTGCCCACGTCGAGGGGAAACATTCAAGAACACATGATCTCCCACCTTGAACTCCAAGGGCCTCCTCCGACGATCAGCATAAGACTTCTGTCGGTCCTGAGCTGCTTTCATCCTCTCACGTACAAGCTGGACTTTCTCTGTGGTGCTTTGCACTACCTATGGCCCAAGAGCACATGTCTCACCAACCTCTACCCAGGAAATGGGTGAATGACGTGGCCTTCCCGACAAATACTCAAACGGTGCCATTCCAATAGTAGAGTGGAAGCTGTTGTTGTAGGAAATCTCTACTAAAGGAAAGTGACATACCCATGATCCTCTAAAATCCAGAACGCATGATCGCAGCATGTCCTCCAACGTCTGGATAGTCCGCTCCATCTGCCCATTGTTCTGGGGGTGGAAATCAGTACTAAGGCGTAGCTGGATGCCAAAATCATATTGTAACCCCCTCCAGACATGTGAAAAAAACCGAGTATCCAAATATGAGACGATAGTCTTTGGGACTCCTTGCAACAACACAACCTCGTCTACGTACCTTTGTGATAAGGTACTCACTAGGCCGGACTCCTTAATTACTAAGAAGTGATCTGATTTCATCAGACGTTCCACCACTACCCATATATCATCATAACCTCCCTGAGCTCTGGGTAGTCCTGTGAAAAATTCCATCGAGATTTCATCCCACTTCCACTCGGGGACATATAAAGGATGCAACAAGCCACCAGGAACACGGTGTTCAGATTTCACTTGTTGACACACTAGGCATTTAACCACAAACTCCACCACTACCCGTTTCACCCTGGGCCACCAAAACCATTCCCTCGGGACTCAGTACATTTTTGAAACTCCTAGATGTACTGCCAAGGCTGTGCTATGGAACTCATGGAGAACTCCCCCATGCATTGCCTTCGGAACAAACAACCATCCATGGAAAAGAATCTGATGTTGGCTGTCCTGTGACCATCCTTCTGGAGAATTCCCCTGATCGACACAATCCCGCATCACTTCCACCTCGGAGTCTCCCCACTGAGACGCTTCCACCTGCTGCAATAAGGAGGACTCCACCGTCATCTGAAACAAACAGCCTCTAACACCATCTTCCCTTTCATCAAAGTGCAAGGCATCCAACTCTCCCATCGCTTTCCAAGCATTAGCATATTCCCGAACCACTTTCTGATGCGACTTCCTGCTCAGGGAATCAGCCACAACATTGACCTTACCTTCAGTGTAAGATATCTCAAAGTCATAGACATGGAGAAAGTTGACCCATCTCCACTGCCGCAGGTTCAGGTCACACTGGGAGAAGATATAATGCAGGCTCTTGTGATCTGAGAAGACCACAAAGCGGTCCCCAAAGAGGTAATGTCTCCACAACTTCAATGCGAAAACTACTGATACAAGCTCCAGGTCATGGGTGGCATAGTTATGATCGTGAGGGTGCAACTGACTAGACCCATAACATATCACACCCTTCTTCTGCATCAGCATGAACCCTAGAACAAGGCCAGAAGAATCACAAAACACCTTATACAGCAACCCTTCCTCTGGAAACCTGAGTATGAGAGAACTGAAAAACTTCTCCTTCAGGTAGTAAAAATATTTCGGGCACTACTTGCTCAATAGGAAGACCTGGTTCTTCCTCGTCAAAGCCGTCAATGGAGCAGCAACTCGAGAGAAGTCTGAAAAGAACCTCTGATAGTAACCTGCTAACCCCAGGAAACTACGAACTTCTGCCACACTCTTGGGTTATTCTCAAGAAACAACAGCCTCCACCTTCAACGGGTCCACTCACACTCCATACTGAGACACCACGTGCCCAAGGAAGTGTACTTATTGTGTCAAGAACTTACACCTAGACAATTTCCCATAAAGATGGTGGTGTCGAAGGACTTCCAAGACTGCCCTGAGATTCTCAACATGCTCCTCCTATGATCTTGAGTAGATCAGGATGTCATCGATAAACACAATGATGAACCGGTCCAGAAACTCTTAGAAGACAAAGTTCATAAGTCCCATGAACACAGCTGGTGCATTCGTAACTCCAAACGACATCACTACAAACTTGAAGTGCCCATACCTACACCTGAAAGCCGCCTTCGAGATATCACTGTCCTTCACCCTCAGCTGATGATATCTCGATCATAGATCATTCTTAGAAAACCAACCTGCTCCCCTCAGTTGGTCAAAGAGATCATCTATCCTTGGAAGGGGGTAACAGTTCTTGACCGTTACCTGGTTCAACCTTTGGTAGTCTATGCATAGCCTAAGACCACCACCAGCCTTCTTCACGAACAAAACTGGAGCACCCCATGGCGACATGTTGGGTCGAACAAAACCCTTCTCCATCAGATTGTCAATCTTATTCCGCAACTCCCGCAACTCCGAAGGTGCCATCCGATAAGGGGCCATCGAAATCGGACGGCCACCAGGCTGTAAGTCCATCCTGAACTCAGCGTCACGTTGGGGGGGGGTGTAGAGTCACAACCTCCTCAGGAAAAACATCAAGGAACTCCCCAAAAACCTTTCGGACATCCATCATATCTGTATCAGCTGGAACCACTATTAACCCGCCTAACAAGGAAATGAGAGGATCCACACACCGGCTTCCTGCCTGATATCTCCTCTCACCAACAAAAGATATGTGCTGCCCATCCACGTTGGAGAACACAAATCTTCTCCAGAAGTAGATGAAAATGGCACTAACTGAAAACAACTAGTCGATGCCTATGATGACATCGTATGGTTGCATCTATAATAGAAGAAGGTCCCCACTAGATCGATGTGGTCCCAAAGTCAGCCCACATCCCTGGAAAACACAAGATACGCTGGTCTGGCCTCTCACTGGTGTACTCAGTACCAGTGGTACAGAAAGTCTCTCTACGTCTAGTCCCAAGGAATGGGATAAACTGGGTGCAACAAAGGAGTGAGAATCTCTTGAATCAAACAAAGCAGAAACAAGAGTGCTAAACAAACAAATCGTACCCCGTACCACCTCTGGTCTTGCTAGAGCTGCCAACTATGCTGCGTGAAACTGTCCATGCCTAGCTCCTCTGCCTCTCTGAGGTTGTCCACCTCCCCGACCACGCCATGGTCGAGGTCCCTGAGGAGCACCTTGAGGTCGGACTCCTCCCGCAAAGTCTTCCCTCAGAGGATCATGGTCCTACTGCTGCAGGAACGGCCTCGACGGCAACTGGTGCTGCTGAGGTGGGTGCTAAACCTTCCCACCCCCACCGTACTATGCTGGGGTCGGGCAACGACTCTGAACGTGCCCGAAACCTTCACATGAAAAACACTTCGGTCCTGGGCTCGTGAAAAAGGGACGAGGACCCAAAGATCTGAACTAGAACTACTGGGGCCTGCTCTCCACTGGCATAAACCTGGAAGGTCCCGTCATAGGAGACCTGCTACTGACTGCCTTCCACTTCGATGAACCTGTTTGAAACCCCTCATGTGGTGCACCTCCGAGTGAGTTCATCCACTCTACAACCTCTTCCTTCTTGTGTACTACCATGTACGTCGGAAGGGTGAAGGGGGTGACAACATACTGGAGTGAAGGAAGAAGTGCCTCCTCCAAACGTCTCGCCCGAGACTCCTCATATGTAAAGAGATCCAGAGCAAAGCATATGAGATCCTGGAACGTGATCCCTAGATCTCGAACTGACATACTCCCCTGCTGCAGGGAGAGTAACTACTGCCGCTTCTTCACCATGATCATAGAAGAAAGGAATTCCTCTCAGAATTCCTTCTCAATGTCAACCCACGGATCCTCTGCCTCTACCCTCTCTCCGAGGTAGAGCGTCCACCACTGTCTCGCCGCACCTCTCAGCTGACTGAATTCTAGGGGATCCCAGAACTCCCTTGGAGCACGAATCAAGGTAAAAGGGATTCCTTGCTCTTCAATCCACCCATCTATCTCCGTATCTAAAGTACTACCCTCCTACTTCTTGAGGGTCTGCTGTTGGAATGAACAAGGAGTCTTCTGCCACTGGCTATCTTCCTCCCCTTGGTTAATCCTGAACTGATCGACTGCTTGAATCTGCTGGGCCTCGGCCGTTTGAGCCACCCGGGATGACGTCCAGGTGCCATAGTTTTACGGTAAACAAGGATTGCCTAAGCCCAAGTAGTAAGGAAAAACTCAAGGTTTTATTTTAACATTTTATTTCAATATCTTTCCCAGAACTCCCAAATCAAGTAAAACACAATCATGATGAAGTATGTACCTTCCCTAGGGTCTCTACCCTGCAATCAATGTAGTCACACTTAGTCGTTTGGTAGGCTCAGAGTCCTTGCATCGGATCATGGGGGCCCTAAAATCTCGTCTCCTAGCCGGTCTTCCCTGTCCTATGTCACGCACCAAGATTAACAAACATTGTTTCACTACCATCCCATGTTATCCTCACTGTTCATAACTCCAAAATCCATTCTATCTCTCACCCATCATCTCTGATACCATTCTTTCACAACCCCCCCCCCCACCAAAGATGCCCCTCGTGAGGTGCCAATGGAGAAAGGGAGGTAATGACCCCCGAGTCCCGCCTCCAGTTGGCCCCGGGGTAGCGACTAGAACCAAGGGTATGAGTTTTCCACAAATATGGGAGGCATTACCCTTTTTATTTTTAAAGATCGGGAAATAGGAAAAGTCAACGACCAAAAAGGAAAAGAGAAAGTGTATATAAATAAATCCAATCCAAACCCACATGCATGTTTAAACAAATTTTATAACAAGGTACAAGTACAAGAATGCTCAAAGTACAATACCAAAAGAAAAAAATTGTACATCAACTACAACGACTCCAACTGTCTGACTAGTAGGGTCTCGCACAGCCCTGGTAGTCCTCCTAGAAACTTGAAAGTAAATGTAGGGTGAGCATACAAGTATAATAATTAGGGAAACCTAAGTCTCTCGTGCAGAAGTGGGGATACATCCTAATGTCCCATGAGAAAAACAGAAGAAACCTAGCAAGTAAATTATATCCACCCAACCTCACCGGACAGACTCACCAAAACCACAATCACAACAGGTAGTAGTATATAAGAACAAGAGTATTGGGTACCCCGCTCTATTTCCCCTTTATCTAGCTGCTCTTCATAATGGCAAACGTCCCGACGCTGCCACACTCTCCCCGCCCGCACACACCTGGGCCTCACAACCATGTATCCTGCCCGCACACACCAGGGCCTCATAGCCACGTATCCTTCCCACACACTCAGGGGCCTCACAACCAGGTATCCCGCCCGCAGACACCTGGCCCTCACAAACCATGTCTCCCGCATGCACACACCTGGGCCGCACAACCACGTATCCCGCCCGCACACACCTGGGCCTCATCCCAAAGATTCTTCGGAAACAGTAGAACATGCCCGAAGATTCATGGGCTAAAACCACACGAATCGAAACCTACCCGAATAGAATTAGGTGTAAGGTCGCCTCAAGCCATCAAATACTAGAGGAGAAGGAGCCTGAAGGAGCTAGTAACTAAGGGAAAAACACCCTCTCCAATAAAATGGGAGTGTTCAGCACTAAGTGCTCAACATGGGTGGTGTGCGATAAAACACAAAAGATACAGATATATATATGTATACCAAACACACAGCCCAACCTATGGATTTTAAAAAGAGAAAATGAGCACGTGCCTCGGCACTGCTACTACGAAGCATTCATACACCAAATAATCCCAACCCCTTTTAGGTTTTCAGTATCAACAGAAATATTTATTTAGTTCCTTAACTACTGGGAAACTATCCACAACCAACCACATCAATCGTTCGTAAAACTTATCCCTACCATCCACAAATAAAGTTATGTAAAACACAAGTAACACAACCAAGCCCTTCTTATCACCCAACCAACCCCATTGATTATTAACCTGTTCCATTACCATGACCCACCATTCATTAACTCTCCCACTTTTTATTTATTATTCACAACCCATAGCCCGTTCACACTCAAACCCTTCCTTGCAGCCCCGCTACCAACCACCATAACCACAACCACACCGTACATCATTATCCCTTCAATACCATTTATTGCAGCCCTGCTGCCCGTTAGCAATACAACATTCACACCAACCCACAACCAAGTCAACCGCAGCCCCGCTGCTCACCCGATCCACAAAAACCCACAAAACACCCCCATCAAATGCCACGTATCCAAGCCAACACCCACATGTTCATTATTCCATATTGTTTAACCGAGGTTATCACACAAGGGTTCCAGATTTTAAACAGCCAACTTTACGTGATTAACCAATTTCAAAATTCCACAAGGTTTCCATCCATAAGAAAATCCAGAAGGAGAGGGAAACATTTAATTGGGTAAGAAAAGGCCCCCAACAACTGTGATTTTCAGCAGGCAGAAGCTCATTCAATTCATAACATAATATCACCGGATATAAAGTAACAACAATCACAAATTCACATACCGGTTATATAAGCCAGTTATTATCATTATTAAACCGGTTCAAAAGTGTTTCACTTAAACAATAGAACACCCACCCTGCATGATGTACAAATTATAGATACTAAGGTAAGATCCCTACCTCAACGGGTTCCGATCACAATGCTCTCCTGGATCAACTTTAGAAGACATCTTTCGGCATCCTTCACTTCCATAAAGTCTCAGAGAAACCTCCTCGGGTGGAAGTCGGAAAGGAAAATCCAAAGGAAAGACAACGGATCCCAGTTCGGAAGATTCGCCTCATCGTTATGATCCCGTGGCCACTGACGGATCATAAATCGGATCTCGGACGAAGAAGTTATGAAAGAAAGATCCTTCGAGTCTCTTGGGAGAGCTCTGCTCAGAGGAGAGGGGAGGAGAGGGGTGAGTTAAAAGGAGGAGGGGATCCCTCCTTTTATAGGCGAGAAAATAAAAAGTACACAACGTGTACTTTATGGTACATGGTGTGTACTCGGTTAATTCACATGGTCTCCACGGGGCTTCAAACACGGCTTCGCGGCCATTGAATGGTCAACACACGGTTTGAGGGTAATGCATACGCGGGGAGGGACTACACGGAGTGTAGCTTGGACACACGGCTTGTACCCATTTATTGAACATAGTAAGGACACGGCTCCAACACGACACACGACCGTTGACTGGTAACACGTATACAGGTAAGGACTACACGACGTGTAGTATTGGACACACGGCGTGCACCCATTATTCCACACAGCAAGGACACGACATTCAACATGGGGTATACCCCGAATGGGGCTACACGGCGTGTACTGAAACTACCGGGCGTGTAGTTTCAAAATTCTGGAATGCGTGGGAAAAGTCCATTTTTCACTCCAGAACACTTCTTGAACTTCTTTTTGACAAAGTACTGGGCCAGAGAGGTCCGGGCCATTTCACATATTTAAAAAAACATGGATTCTTTCATGACACTTACTTGACACTATCATCACATCATGTACCTTTACCTTGACCTGTGAAAAACATGTCAAAAACATGGGATGAGCATAAAAAGCTCAGTAAGGGATATAAAAATACCGAAAGGAAACATTAGTACATGTATACATAAGAATAAATGAAATCATACTTTACTGATAAAACATAAGCACGTTAACAAACATCATGAAATCATAAGATTTATGAATAACTCATTGAAATCATAAGACATAATGGTATCTTGAGGCATTCATAACTGTCTTACGTAGGGATTATTCCTCGTGGTTACATTTGGAATACCCATCACAGTATATTTCCTAAATCAATTCGTAGAAACCATAAGGTTTAACCCCTTCGATTTACCCAATGTATTGGAGAGAAATATCGGGCTCACCCTCCCTTAGTTTATCATAGAACCACCCGTCTTCATAACAATACTCATGAACCATAACATAATTTTATCACATAAAACTTGCATAAAGGAAACATAACATTTCCACATTTCAATCAAAAGATATCAATACAACACATTGATATAATAAAAACATTATGAAAACCTTTTTCAATACCAATATAAAAGAAAATTAAAAAATGGTATTTATTTTTCATTTAAAAAAAAGAGTTATATCTTGTAGAGGAAGATGAAACTCAAATAATGGTCACGGTGGGGAAGAAGTCGTTGTCGCCGCATACGTATGACATAAAAACATCCCTTTTGTTTTTTAGTAAAATGATTTGTATAAAAAAGATTCATTTTAAATCATGTAAAACTCAAAGAGGTTTATACACCCTATAAAAGAAAGTTGTGTATAAATCAAAATATTCCTCAATGAAAGGAGATTGAGATGAAGTCCCTTACCTCGTGTCCGACATGACTTGATCATTCTTTAACCTCCTAAATAATAAACATGAGATAATTTCTACTTGATTAAGAACCTTTTCCAAGTTCATTATTCCTTTAATATCACTTATTACCATGTTATGAACACTATGTAGTTATTTAAGTTAATAATGGTCGTTTTGTCGATCATTGGTACTTGATTCAAAAATAAACTCTTTATAATTACAAGTTGTTCATGTGGTAAAATATCCATTATATCCAGAATTTTTTTTATGATTTAGATATCATATATATAATATATATCCATTATATACATGAATTTATAATATTACATAACATTTAGAGGTAAGAAATGAAATGCACCATTCATGGAGACGGTAAGCCGTACGTACACATGAACGCTACTTTAATTTCTATTTCCTATTTAATGGAATTGAATCATAATGATATAAAGGTATATTATAATTACAGTATAATATCATATATAATATCATTAACTACATCCTTTATATGTCCCACATATGGCATTAACGAATCAAATCACTTTGAGGGGGCGGTAATCTACACTTCCAAAAATGAAGATAGCGTGTTTACCAATAGTGGAAACCATAAAATTATTCCATAAATGAAAAATACAGAAGATTAAGGAAAAGATAAACATATTATATATCATATATAAATATAGTGACATCTTAATGGCCACCTTTGAAGGTGTTAGAATAATACTGAACAATCATCATTTCATGAGACAGAAATTCTCCATCCACGGAAACAGTATACTCTTTAACCATTAGATGTAGGTGTGTGTAAGTGTAGCTAGAATACATCTTATGACAATATCCTATTATATTTAAGATACTGGTGTTGTTAAAAAATAAATGAATAAAAAGAGTTTAGGGGTTGGAGAAGAAAAATAAAACAAAAGAACATTAGAGATGTCTTTACCTTTAGAACGGGTAACTCCTCTTGGTTTGAACCAAAAGGGATTATTGAAGAGATTTATGCCTACAGTAAGGATTCTAGGATGAAGAGAGGGATGTGGAGAGATTAAATGAGCAGATATTGGCCGAGCCAATGGCATTAGAAGTGTGGGTAAGGAGGTAGAGGTGGGGTCCTTTTATAAGTGGAGAGGAGGGGCACTATTGGAAAGTTATAAAATGTTACTTGATATTAAAATGATTCTAGGATTTTAAAAGTCCCACATTGATATATTTCATGGATAAGATTATAAGGGTTCGAAATATACTAATCCAATATGTATTTGATAAGTTTATGTCTTATATTTTACATTATCTTTTCATTTTATTTAAATCGTTCATTAATGTGGTAATCGTTTCATCATCATAATGTCATAAGTAATTTAATTTATTTAATGTCTAAAAATTATAAAAAAAATACTATGATGTAGGAAATATTTCTAGCTTTCCAATTAATATTTATAGTCTAAGAGATAATTTATGAAGACAAATTTGAAATAATTTACTCGGGTGATACATTCTTTACTGATATTCACCTTTCTATAAAAATAAAATGATAAAGTGTCACTTTCACCCAAAAGTGATTACATGGGGTCCCTATGTTTGTCACAAGGAATCCCATGGTTGGACATGACACAACCAGTAGAATTAGGACACATTTTGGAGTCATTTATTATTATTATGATATTATTTTAGGACCCTTAACTACATGATTACTAATTAATAAAGATAATTAAAGATAATTACCGTCATTACTATTGATAATGTCCAAAAACAAAAGAGTCTTAGTTACATTATTTGGACCTTATGATTACAAATATGGAATTAATTTTACCAAATTCTAAACATAGTAATTTCAATAATGAATTTATAAATATTTCCTGTTGTCAAAACAAATAGCGTGTTTTTTTGAAACAATATCTATGAAAAAATTGGCACTTGTTTATGCCGAATTTCAAAGTGAAATTAATTATAATAATCACCATTGGATTAAATGGAAAACATATATTCTAATTACACTTTAAATCCAATTAAAAATGAAATCTAACCATATAATTAAATTATATGAAAAAGCAGTTTTGATGTAAATTGCAGTATTTTTCACTATTTATTAAAAAATAAACAATGTCAGAAAAATACCAAAAGTTTATCCAAAGTAAATTTCAATGTCCAAATCATAAAGAATAAGTTTATTTTGAAAAATAGAGCTTATAAAATTGTCAAAATATAGATTTAAAAATGGTTCTCCATCAAAAGGCGATGAAATAGTCTTTTAGAAATATTAGAGAATTCTATGCTTAAGATTGGATTTATTCTCGTTTTAAGCCTCTAAAACACTATCTAATATATAAATAGACATAGATAAGAATATCTATTATTCATTACATACTTGGGATGATACATCCTTCAACCCTTAATAAAATTATGCCCTCGCAATTTTTTTTACTTATTAAATAAGTGGGGGTATTTATCCCTCATTGCATATTCAGATTCCCATATTTCCTCTTCACTCATGTGGTTTTTTAAAAAAACCTTCACTTGATGAATCACCTTATTCCATAACACTTTCTCCCTATGGTCAAGAATTTGGACAGGTTATTCCTAAAAAGATAGTTTCTCTTCCAATTGAACTACCTCTGGACTCAAAACATGAGATGGATCTGGCATGTAATTCCTTAACATTGAAACATGAAAAACATTGTGTACAAGAGATAAACTCGGAGGTAAAGCCACTCGGTACGCAACTGATCCAACTCTCTCCAGAATTCCATATGGTCCAATGAACCTTGGACTCAGCTTTCCTTTCTTACCAAATCACATCACACTTTTCTATGGTGAAACTTTGAGAAAAACATGATCACCTACCTCAAAAGAGAGATCCTTCCTCCTGTTGTCCGCATAACTCTTCTGCCTGCTCTGAGCTATTCTCATGTGTCACTGTATCAGCTGAACTTTTTCTGCCAACCCTTCTACCAATTCTGGTCCCATCAACGTCCTTTAAACCACTTCATCCCAGAAAGCTGGTGTTTGACACTGCTTCTCATATAATGCCTCAAATGGCACCATATGTATACTGGAATGAAAACTGTTATTATAAGAAAACTCAACCAAAGAAAGGTGTTGGTCCCAACTTCTGTGATAATCCATCGAACAAGCACGTAGCATATCCTCCAAATTCTGAATCGTTCATTCTGACTGCCCATCTGATTGGGGATGAAAAGGTGTACTAATATTTAATTCAGTACCCAATGACTTCTGAAGTCCTTTCCAAAAGTTTGAAGCAAACCTGGGATCACGATCAGATACAATGGAGAGAGGAACTCCATGTAACCTAACTATCACTTTAAAATACAAACAGGAATGTTGATCCAGAGAAATAGTATCTCGTATAGTAAGGAAAAGAGAAGATTTAGTCAAACGGTCAAGAATATCCTAGATTTCATTATTACCTCGAGGTGTCTTTGGCAATCCAACAACGAAGTCCATGGATATATTCTCCCATTTCCACTCTGGCAGTGGTAAAGTCTGAATCAACCCTTTCGGTAACTTCCCCTCTACTTTAACCTGTTGAGACGTCAAACACTTCACAGTAAAATCAGCAATATCTCTTTTCATTCCGTCCCACCAGTAATACTATCGAAGATCTCTATACATCTTAGTACTGCCAGGATGAACTGAAAACGGAGAACTATGAGCTTCATATAACAACTCTATCATCAACTTTGAATCTCCAGGCACACATAATCTCTTCCCAAATCTCAAAACACAATCATTATCAATGTTGAATTCAGGCAACTTACCCTTCTGAACGAGCTCTACCTTTTTCTACAACTCACTATCTTGCATCTGTGCTTTCTTAATTCTGTCTAATAGAGAATATTTCACTGATACCTGAAGCAAAATAGAAGGAAATCATGTACCGACAACTTCTATGCCAATGTTCATCAAATCATTAACCAAAGGATCACGTTCCAAACACAGCATTGTTAATTAAGCATTACTTTTTTGACTCAAAGCATCTTCCACTTTATTTTCTTTTCCCGGATGGTAATAAATTGTACAATAATAATCCTCGATTAATTCTAGCCATCTCCTCTGTCTCATGTTCAATTATTTCTAAGTGAATATATAATTTAAACTTTTGTGATCATTATATATTTCACACTTTACACCATACAAATGATGCCTCCAAATTTTTAATGTGAAAACAAAAGCTGATAATTACAAATCATGTGTAGGGTAAATTAACTCATGAGTTTTCAACTGACGTGAAGCATAAGAAAATACCTGATCATTCTGCATTAGGAAAAACCCAAGTCCTTTCAATGAAGCATCATTGTAGATAACAAACTCCCCATTTCTGGAAGGTAGTTCCAAAACTGGAGCATTCTCCAATCATCTTTTCAGTTCCTGAAAACAATCATCACATTCATTTATCCAGATAAACTTAACACCCTTCCGAGATTGATTTGTCATTGGACTAGATAACCATGAAATTTTTTTAATAGAACTTCGGTAATAGCATTTCAAACCAAGAAAACTACGATTCTATGTTAAATTTTTGGTTCTGGGCCATTCTTCCACAACTATTGTTTTTGCAGGATCAACAGTTATCCCATATTTAGAAACAATGTGACCAAGGAAAGAAATTTGTTGCAAACAAAACTCACAGTTTCTTAATTTCCTATAAAATTTCTTTTCTTTTATGTTTTGAAAAATAACCCTTAAATTACTTTCATGCTTCTATTTAAATTTACAAAACACCACAATATCATCAATGAAAACAACCATAAACTTATACAAGAACTCAAGGAAAATTCTATTCATATGGTCCATGAATACAGCAGTTGCATTGGTTCTCCCAAAAGGCATAACAACAATTTCATAATGGCCATATCTTGTACGAAATGTGGTCTTCGGAATATCTGCTTCCTTTACCTTCAACTGATGGTACCCCGATCTCAGGTCAATCTTTGAAAAATAATAAGCTCCCTGGAGCTGATCAAACAAATCATTGATATGAGGCAAATGATATTTGTTCTTAATAGAGATGTTATTCAAGGCTCTATAATCAATTAAAAGTGTTATTGAACCATCATTCTTTTTAATAAATAAAAAAGGATCACCCCATGGTGATGTGCTAGGTCGAATAAAACATTTCTCTAATAAATCATGAAATTTCCCCTTCATCTCTAAAAGTTCAATTTGAGCCATTCGATAAGGGGATTTTGAAATTGGCTTAGCATTGGGAACTAAGTCAACAGTAAATTAAACTTCCTGATCTGGTATTATTCCAGGAAAATCATCAGGAAAAGCATCAGGATACTCATTTAACACTACCACATCATTAATCTGAACAGTTCCTTTTCTTTCAAAAATATGTGCAAGGTAACATTCATTTCCATCTCTTACAAGTTTCTCAGTATCTTGATATATTATCAATAGTAAGGGTTCATTCTTGTACACAAACTGAAAGTCATTCTGAAAAGAAACTTCATTATCTCTACAGTCAATCTTATCATGGTAAACAGAGAGCCAATCTATACCCAGTATAACATCAAACTCTACTAGAGGTAAAACAATAAGGTTTGCAAGTAGGTTCTTTCCACGTATAAGGATAAGAAGATTCTTATAAATTCTTTTTGCCTCAAAATTTCCCCCATGTGTTTTTACCGCAAGTTCAGAAGTCATTTATTGATATGGTATTCCCATTTTATTAGAAAAGTTTTCAGAGATGAAATAATGTGTATACCCTGAATCAAACAACACATTGGAATAATCTGAAAAAACAAACAATGTACCTGATACCACTTCATTTGATGGCCCAACATCTGCTGAAGTAGTTGCAAAGGATTTCACCACCCCTTTCTTCTTGTAGTCTAACTGCTTCCCATCACTCGAGCTCTTTTTCAGACACTCGTTTTCATAGTGAGCCATTTCATTGCACTTAAAACATTTCACTAACTGTAAATCAAATTTGGTTTTACCAGCACCTTGATCTTTTTTAGTGCAATAAAGAGCCTTATGCCCCATCTTACAACATCGGTAGCACTTTCTAAAATTCAAAAGACATTCCTCAGCATCCCTTTTACCACATTTATCACAAAATAGAAACATAGTTTTCTTACCATCATACCTTTTTGAATAATTCTTCCCTTTCTCCTGCCACCTCAGTCTCTTCTTCTGTTGGTTTTTATAGGAAACTTGATTATCGGAAAACTCCATTTCCACCTTTTAAGCACATCGAAAAATATTTTTATAACTCTTGAACTCACAAGAAGATAAAGCCCTTCGATATTTTGGCTTTAGTCCTAAGTAAAAATGATTGATTTTACTATCAAGGTCTTAGATAAAATTTGGAGCATACCATTCCAATCGAGTGAACCTTTCTTCATAAGCAGACACTAAGTCGTCTTCTTGCCTCAATTACAAGAATTTGTTTTCCATCCTATGTCAATCATCCACATGAAAATACTTCTCAAGAAACATACCTTTGCATTCATCCTAGTCGAGAGCATGAATCTCAATAGCGTCCCTGATATTTTTAACCATCAACCACCACTGATCTATTTCACCCTCCAAACGGTAAATATCAAGACTAACCTTATGATTGTCCGAACACCCCATGACATCAAAAATCTTCTCCAGTGCATTAATCCACCCATCATCAAGCACAGGGTCAGATGATCCTTTGAATGATGGTTGATGTTTCCTCAGGAAATGTTCCAACACTAACATGTTCCTCTGCAGTTGATCTGGCTGATCTCGTGCATTTACACCTCCACCATTTATCACTTGAGTCAACTGCGCCATTACTGCAAAAAATGGTTCAGTTCCAATTCTGACCATCTCAGGATGCTGATTTGGAAGGTCATTTCTTTCTGTATGCCTTCATTGCACTACTTCCCTGTTTCATCTACAGAAAACCATTCTGAACAAACATGTCTTAGATGAAGCAACATGGTAATCTTCAAATGCTATATAATTTTCAAAAAATATTTTTAGATAATAATTTAATAGTATTTTAACTCCTAAATTTATCTAAACCAACCTCTGATACCAACTATAAGGCCCCTGGCTTAAACATTACTTAATCTTGAGTTATTTCAAGAATACACATTGAAGATCATTTCAGGTTTAGAGTTTTAGAGAATTAGATCATAAATCATGCATTACATTCCACATTTAAAAAAAGTGGTTACATAAAAGATAGTATTCATTTTTCCCATCAACGGAAACATATTTAAAACAAAACATGGATTCATTCATGACACTTCCTTGACACAATCATCACATCATGTACCTTTCCCTTGACCTATGAAAAACATTTCAAAAACTGGGGATGAGCATAAAAAGCTCAGTAAGGGATATAAAAATATAGAAAGGAAACCTTAGTACATGTATACATAAGAATCAATGAAATAATATTTTACTCATAAAACATAATCTCGTTAACATACCTCATGAAATCATAAAATTTATGAATAACTCATATAAATCATAATACAGAAAGGTATGTTGAGGCATTCATAACATTCTTACATAGGGAGCAACCCTCATGGTTACGTTTAGAATACCCATCACAGTATATTCCTTAAATCTCTTTGGAGAAACCTTAATGTTTAACCCCTTCGCGTTACCCAATGCATTGGAGAGCTATATTGGGATCACCCGTCCTTTGTTAATCACGGAACTACCCATCTTCATAAAAATTCCCAAGAACCATAACATAATATTATCATATAAAACATGCATAAAGGAAACATAACATTTCCACATTTCAATCACAAGATATCAATACAAAACATTGATATAATAAAAAAATTATGAAAACCATTTTCAGTACCAAAATAAAATACAAGTAAAACATGGTATTTATTTTTCATTTTAAAAAAATGTTATGGCTTTTATAGGAAGCCAAAAATCAAATAATGGTCACGGCGGTGGAGAAGTCGTTGTCGCCGCATATGTACGACAAAAAAACATTCCTTTGTCATTTACTAAAACGCTTCGTATGAAAATTATTACTTTTGAATAAATTTAATAGTCAAAGGGGTTTATACACAGTATAAAAGAATGTTGTGTATAAATCAAAATATGCCTCAATGAAAGGAGATTGAGACGAAGTCCCTTACCTCAGGTCCAACTTGAATTGATCATTCATTAACCTCTAGAATAATAAACGTGAGTTAATTTCTACTTGCATAAGAACCTTTTTCAAGTTCATTATTCATTTTATATCACTTATTACCATGTTATGAACACAATGTAATTATTTAAGTTAATAATGGTCGTTTTGTCTATCATTGGTACTTGAGTCAAAAATAAAATCTTTATAATTACAAGTTGTTCATGTGGTAAAATATCCATTATATTTAGAATTATATTCATGATGTAGATATCATATATATAATATATATCCAGTATATACATGCATTTATAATATTAAATAACATTTAGAGGTAAGAAATGAAATGCATCGTTTGTGGAGATGGTAAGCCATACGTACGCATGAACGCTACTTTCATTTATATTTCCTATTTAATGGAATTTAATCATAATGGTATTAAGGGATATTATAATTCCAGTATAATATCATATATAATATCATTAACTCCATCCTTTATATGTCCCACCTATGGAATTAACGAATCAAATCACTTTGAAGGGGCGGTAGTCCGCACTTCCAAAAATGAAGATATCCCGTTACCCATAATGGAAATCATAATGGTGTGCCATAAATTAAAAATACATAAGATTATGGAAAACATAAACATATTATATATCATATATAAATATATTTACATCTTAATGGCCACCTTTGAAGGTGTTAGAAGAATATTGAACAATCATCGTTTCATGAGGCAGAAATTTGCCATCCATGGAAACATTATGATCTTTAACCATCAAGTGTAGGTGTGTGTAAGTGTAGCTAGAATAAATCTTATAAAAACATCCTATTATATTGAATATAATTGTGTTGTTATAAAATAAATGATAAAAAATAGTTTAGGGGGTTGTAGAAGCAAAATAAAACAAAAGAACATTAGAGAAGTCTTTACCTTTAAATCGCGTAACACCTCTTGGTTTGAACCAAAAGGGTTTCTTGAGGAGATTTCTGCCTAAGGTAAGGATTCTAAGATGAAGAGAGGTATTTGGAGAGATAAAATGAGCAGATCTTGGCCGAGAGAATGGCTTGAGAAGTGTGGGTAAGGAGGTAGAGGTGGAGGCCTTTTATAATAGGAGAGGAGGGGCACTCTTGGAATGTTATAAAATCATACTTTATATTAAAATGAGTATCAGATTTTAATGGTCCCAAATTGATATATTTATAGTATAAGGTGAAAAGGGTTAGAAATATATTCATCCAATTGGTCTTTTATAAGTGTAAGTCTTATATTTTACATTATCTTTTCATTTTATTTAAATTATTCATTCATGATGTAATCGCTGCATTATCATGATGTCAAAAATAATTTAATGTATTTAATGTCTAAAAATTATAAAACAAATACTATGATGTAGGAAATAATTTAAGCTATTCAATAACTATTTATAGTTCAAGAGATAATTTGCGTTGACAAAATTAAAATTGTTTTACTCGGGTGATACATTCTTTATTGATATTCTCCTTTCTTTAAAAATAAAATGATAAAGTGTCACTTTCACCCAAAAGTGATTCCATGGGGTTCCTAACATTGGAACAAGGCATACCATGGTCTTAAATGACACAAAAAAAAGCATTAGGACACATGTTGGGGTCATTTGTTGTTATTATGATATTATTTTTTTATCCTTAACAACCCGATTACTAATTAATCAAGATAACTAAAGATAATTACCCTCATTAATATTCATATTGTCCAAAAACAAAAGATTATTAATTAAATAATATGGAGCTTCAGATTCCAAATATGGAATCCATTTTACCAAATTCGAAACAAATAAATTTCAATAATGATTTTAAAAATAATTCCCATTGTCAAAACAAATAGCGGGTTTTTTTGAAACAATATCTATGAAATGTTTGGAACTTGTTTATGCCCAATATTAAAGTGAAATTAATTCTAATGAACACCATTGGATTAAATGGTAAAAATATATTCTAATTACACTTTAAAACCAATTAAAAAGATAATCTAACCATATAAAAAAATTAGATGAAAAAGCAGTTTTGATATAAAATGCAGTATTTTTCACTATTCATTAAAAAATGAAAAATGTTAGAAAAATTAAATTTTTTTATCAAAAGTAAATTTCAATGTACCAATAATAAAGAATAAGTTTATTTTGACAAATAAAGCTTATAAAATTGTCAAAATATAGATTTAAAAAAGTTTCTCCATCAAAAGGCGGTGAAACAATATTTTAAAAATATTAGAGAGTTATATGCTTCATGTTGGATTTATTCACATTTTAAGCCTCTAAAACACTATATAATTCATAAATAGACATAGATAAGAATATCTATTATTCATTAAATAATTGGGATGTCACATATTAAGTGGTATATTATTTTTATAAGGATTTTTGACTGATATTAATTTCATGGTTTTGATGATTAAAAGGTTATTTGTAGGTCTGAATGAGTGAGGGGATGGATTTCCATTTTATAAGTGGGAATATGGGACATCCATTGAAATTAAATGTCTATTTCTCAAAAGCATCTAAAATTTATAAGTTATTCGCTTTACAAAAACCTCAAAATAAGAATGGATCATAATTCTTTTATAGTAAAAGGTGGAAATATTTCTATACAATAATATTTGGACATGTTTGTAGGTTATTTTTATCCCTTATCTTCTTAGTTTAACTATCCGGTTAGCCAATTTTCTCATTAACAATGGTAATTACATTTTATAGTTTCCAATATATTTATTCTCAATAACTAATATTACCATATTTGATAATATAAATAATTTTAATTCTAAATAATGAATAAACTTGTCTTTATTCAAGTCACATATGTGGGGGAATTCAAATTTAAATTATTTTGATAAACACAATGAAAAATGTGTTCTCAAATGAAAAATTCTAATAAGTATAGATGTATTAATATAAATTCAATATGAAAATGATTAAAATGATAAAAAAATATTTAAATAGTAATATAATATAATTAATTTCAATTAAAAACTAATTTAAAATTTAATTTATCCTTGTGAATTATTTAAATAGAATGGAAATTTTAAATCACAACCATTATTTTACACAATTCAACAAAAAATGAAATATTTTAGTAATATAAAAAAATTTAATGGACGATAATTTTGATATTATGGTTTCAAAAATATGGCACATTTTATCATATCAATTTTATAAAATTGAAAAACAGTTATATTTTTCATGAGTGCATATGAAGCGATGAAGCTATTTTCTTTAAAAAAGATAATTTTCAGAAATCATTTGTTTTTATATCAAATGATTATTAATTTATTTCTTGTATATATATATATATTATATTTTAAAATTAAATAACATTTAATATTCATAATTGAATTTTTACTATTCATACCCACCAAAAAAATGGCAATTATATAATGGTCATGTTTAAATAATATTTTAAACAAGTATTACATTTAAATCAGTTGTTGGGTGAATCACAATCAATCTACGAGATGAAATTTATTTAAAATTAAATTATAATTAATGTATCGAATCTGTACATTATTCCTTTCTATATATATTTTGACCATGATAATTTATAGAAATTAACTTTTAAACATATTGGAGTATTTATTCTTCCTAACATTATCTGGTTCCCATGTGGCTTTCTATATTTTGTTATTTCTCCATAGTAACATTACATGAAAAATTTTCAAATACATCAATACATGATCCCTAGTATCAACTATCTATATGTGTTTGTCAGAATATATTATATTATGTTCAAATTGTATTTCATCATAGGTGATCACATGTCTTGGGTCTATCATGTACTTCCTTAAAATTGAAATATGAAATACATTATCTACTGTATAGATCCTTGGTGGAATTTAAATGAAATATATAATAAATCTAGTTATATCAAGAAATTAAATTGGTATAATGTTCCTATGGATCATATTTCCCTTGATACCAAACCATATAATACCCTTACATATAGACACCCCTATGAAAAATTGATCTTGCACATGAGATTCAAGATATTTCCTCTGATTATTACAATAACTCTTTTTCCTATATTGAGATTATTTAATGTGACCATGTAAATATTTTTTTGTCTCTTTAACATATTTTTGGAAAATTATTGTTCTATTAACCACGTTCACCCTAATGAGTTTTATTATGACATCTATTTCCATAAAAATATTTAAATGGCTACATTTAAATAATTGAATAGAAATAATTATTTTTGGAAAGCTCTTCCAAAGGTAAATAACGATATCACATACCTTAAATTCCATGTTATAAAGGCGAAAACAATACTTCAAATTTTTCAATTTCCATTTCTGAGTATCTATCAATTTTAAAATGGTTGGAAGTTCTTAAATAAAGCTCGATATTAATAGTTGTTTAAAGAATCCAGTAAAATATCAATGTAAAATAAAGATGATGATTAGATATTATTGGAATAGGGTTCCATGAAGTCTTATAACTTGTTTAATATAGATCATTGTGATTCATTAAATAAGTAAAATTTCCCCTCCATCTAGTAAATTTTCATATTATTATACTTGATCTATGATAACCCATATTACCCCATTATTTATAGAACTCTTTGTGAGTCTTTTGATAATGTACATAGTAATATCATCCCATATCCATATAATAGTAGGAAGATGTTACAATAATCATCTAGGATGATGTCTCATGGATTTATCGTTTTGACAAATCAAACATCTGGATACATAATCTACCATTTCCTACATCCTATAATCCCGCCAAAATTCTCCCATCAAATCCCTTTACATATTTTCACAACTATGGTGTATAGAGAAATTCAAGTTCTGATATTCATAAAAAAATTCTATTTTCCTCTCAGGTATAGATGTAACACATAATCTCATACCAAATTTCAAACACAATCTTCATTAATGATATTTTCTAATTTACCATCATTCATATCATTAATTATTGTTAAAATTTCTCATCATAATGTTGAGAACATTTTATCATTTCTAATAACGGTGGTTTCAAATTCATTTTAAAAGTGAGTGATGTTTCTTGTTCCATCATAATTACTATATCCATATTTATTATATATATCAACATTCGATATCTGTCAATCCTAGTTTGGGATAAAACACAATGATATGAACTACTTAATCAATCTTCTACATTATTTCATTCATCATTGCTAATGAATTTGGTATCATATTCCATGAATTTGTGATTCCATCACTATTGACTCATATTTATATCCTTATATTAAAAAAAATGTATTCTATGATTCATGATCTATCTATATTTAAAATTTTCACAATATAGATAATTTCTCGATATATTTAATGTAAATATAGGAAATTAAAACACATGATCATGGGTTGGATAGTACTATTCCAGATTCATTAATTTTCATGATTCAAATATAATCCATTTTTCATTTTTCATTAGGAAAAAACCAATTCCATTTTTTGAGGAATCACTATATATCAATGTCCAATCATTTAAATATATTAGTGTCAAATTTGAAGCATTGACCAACATAATATTAAATTTATCAAAACCGTAATCCAATTCCATTATCAAGAAGGAGTTAAACCCTTTATGTGTAATCTTGGTTAATGGGTTATCTAATCATAGAATATTATAAAGAAATATATGATAGTAACCTACAAAACTAATGAAACTATGTACCTTGGTTATGATCATTTCCGTAGGCCATTAACTGATTTTATTTATATTCATAGTATAGATTTAGATTCCATACATAGAGACAATTTGGCCATAAGAAATATATTTAATATAGAAATTACACTTAGTAAATTTACTATACAAATCATTACCTATAACATTCTCAACAAATATCCATAATTGATTATCATGGTCCTATTTTATTTATAATTAAAAAAATATCATAAATTAATACCGCAAAAATCATCATGATATTCCCTGAGTACTAAGTTAATTGGATCTATAAAAATAGAATGTGTTTTGGTCCATCATTATGGAATTATTATAAACTCATAATGCCATTACCTTGTTTGGGAAGATATATTTAGATTTTCTTCCTTATATACTCGTAATTTTTTATCTTTAGAAATACATTCAGTCCTGGAAAAATAAAAATCCCCATGATGATAATCAGACAAGTCAACAATGTGAGATATAGAATAATTGATCATTATCATAATAGCATTGATTTACCTATAATCATTTAATATCCTCATGAATCCATCATTAATCTTAACGAATATGACATAGGATCTTCATGGAAAAAAACTATGGTGAATAAATCCTTTATCACACAAAACCTTTGGATTCTTCTTCTCCATTCTAATTCAACATTTCACATTGTATAGGTATTATTTTATATTAGCTATTAATCAAATATTAAATAAATGGAAAACTAAAATTCATTCCTACGAGATGTCCAGGTACATACTCAAGAAATAAATCAACATTTTATTATAATATATATATATATATCCTCAATTTGAATATTACTTTACCCATACATATATATATTCTTCTATCTTTTTTTACAAAAATATAATTTAATAGAGCAATTTTGTTTGGATATAGACGTGTCTTATATGAAGATATATCTTCTCTAATGATATGAAATTATACATCTTCATCAACAAGCATAATTTCATTCTTCATGCAATAAATTGTTTCATAATATATCAAAATTGGTTTGATACCTAGGATTATAGAGAATTTAACAACATGTATATTAATAATATTAGAAAATAAACCATATTTATGTTTCATAATGGGGACTTCATAACCAATCATTTTTCAGTGAGACATCCACTTGGAGTTTTTGCAAATAACATAATTGTTAAATTGTGAGGAAAACAAGTAATTTTCTTGTAAAACATGGAATATATAATATGGTTGGAAAATCGTCAATCATATAATGATTTGGTTAAATTTGATTCTAGGATTAATGAACCTTCTAGAACATCATTGGGAACCTCCGGCTATATTTTATTGACTATATAAACCAAGAATTCTCATATTGTCCACTTTTATTGTATATTACATTGATTATATGGGACTAATTTTTTCTGATTTCCCATCTACATTTAGTTTAAAAACTGAATACAACTTTTTTATTCCATGTTCAATGTCTATCCTAATGACCCTTATCTCCGCACATTTAAAAATCTCCTCATTATTTCAATAATTTACCTAGATTAATCTTTCCATGTTTCTCATAGGGAGTAAATTACTTCATTCAATTATTCTTATTTGACACATTATCTTTTTCATAGTGCACATTCAACCTTTTATTGCCATGATTTACTTTGGACGAGTAGGATCTAGAGAATTCCTTCTCCCTTTTAATGGAATATTAAACTATTTTATCATATAAGGAATAATTTTAAAATGAAAGATCCCTTTAGAGAGATTAATTAATCCCTTCAGTGAAATTTTAAATATTTATCTTATTGTTGTGTATTCAATCATTTCCACAATTTTATTACATTTTAATGGTATCCTCATACTATTTAATTCATTAATAATTCTTTTTCTTAATCATGAGGAAATTTTTCACCATTACTATTTTCAGATACTATGGTAAGTATTATTAAAGTAATGTATCCATAAAATAATTACATTCCTTGAGTTATATTTCCCATCCCTCCCAAGTATTATGGATTAATTACCATCATTGATCAAAATTACCTTTTATACAATACATTGAACAGGAAAAAAATTGCCATTTCATCACATCCTAATGCCTTTATATCATCTTTAGAGACACATTTTATTTCTCCACTACAATTGTATTATTAGTCCCACCTAATGATGAGGCTCAATCATATATTTTAATCCTACATAGGGGAATATTTTTGTGTAATATCTTTCTCCATTCTAGAAATCTTATTTTTCATAACGCAAATATGCTTCCCAAATATCGCTACAATTTTCTCAGCATCAATACTAGCTATGTTGGCTCCCTCAACCAAAAAAACCGATACATTTTTCATGATTATTGACACCCTTCTTCCTTATAGATTCCATTTCTAAAAAATGGAATATATGGAATTATTTCAATAAATTATAAATTCAAAATACTAATATATAATTATAAATATGGTGTAACACTTACATAAATTAAAATATAGTTATTTTAGATCATATAATCATAAATTTTTTTTATTTTTGTATATATTTATTTTCAAATACTTTATAATGGGAGGCAAATAAAATGTGTATTATCCGAATAATTTACCCTAGGTGTGTCAAATATTGTTTATATTAAGACCCATTTTAATACACTTGGTGAATATTGGGTGAACCCAATGCACCCTATTTTAGTTATTATCCCAATCTAATATTGTGGAAGAACCACATCCATATCTAGTTTCAAAACTGGGATGTATTTCTAGGAAATAAAAATAATATCTTTCATACCAAAACATTAGGATATTCTTCTATGGATATCTTCAATGTATATATAAGGGTTATATTCTATAATCTATGTTCTTATTAATCAATTTCACAAAGTTTCTACTAAAATTACTTTGATACGAACTATAAAAACTCTGAATCCCGTGAAATGGAGTGAGAACCAACTTTATTACATTGTCCTAGATACAAGGGTTCAATTACTAATGAACCAATTTGTTTAAATGTTTTAGAGAAATAGATACATACACAGTACACATTTTATAATGGGAATATAAAATAGAACATTAAAAAATAAAATGCTCCACTCCTAGGAAACTCATTCAATGGATTCATATTCAGAACTTGGTGGATGAAATCAGAGTATTGGTTACCTGGAATTCTTATTATGTGTCAGATACAACGGTTTCTATAATTTACCAATAAAGAATAATCAATATAGAATGTAAAATAACTGAGCACACATTTCATTTAGTCAACAACTCAACTATTATAATTTTTAAGGAATAATAAATTTGGAAATGTAAATAATTTAAAAAAATTCATTTTAATCTATATACTGAGAATGAAATGCATATAGAGATAATAACATAAAGAAAATATCTTAGATTATAATAATAATTAAATTCTAAATGAATCAAATGATTGATTATTTTAATGAATGATATTATGAATCATGATACCTCTATGATCATGTTCATTCAAAAAATATTTTAAATCTACTAGGAAAATATCTGATTTGGTTAACTGATTCATCTCATGACACTTATCTATGCATCGGGGGGATGCCTGTAATGGGGAACCACCCGTAACTGCATTTATAAACATTTCCTAATATATCTAATTAATGATACATATCATGAATAATATTCCTTATCAACAAATATATTTATTGATTAAAGAACATGCATTTTTTCAATTTTCCCCAGTTAATCAAATAACATTTACATTAAACACCATATGTAACAATGATATACTTTTTAAGAAATATTTATATCCAAGAAACAAATAATATAAAGGCCATTTAATTGAAATATTATCCATCCTAAAAAATAGGTATTTATTCTAAATACATAAAATGGGAAATATATACACCATGTAAAAAAATAGGTTCATATTAATAATAATTTACTAGTGAAAGGGAAATTGAGATGAAATCCCTTACAATGACTATAATGTTGAAAATAGAATTAATAAATTAATACATTAGTTGTATAAAATTTCCATAAACAAAGAAAAAGTTGAAATATATCATAATATAATAAAAAATCATTATACAACAAATCTTATATTATCAAAGGATAACTAAGAATGAATATAACCCATTGAAAAGAAATTGAGTTGTTCAATCGATTACAGCATGGTAATTTTCATGTAAAATATTCTTGGATGAAATAATTAAAATCAAAACTCAAAATAACATGAATTATTAATTAATAATTATATTAAATTTCAATGTTATATTATATACATCATATAAAATAAATTAGGTGCATACCATTATGACCTGCCCTATTGAAGGACAATTGTTGCAATGTACATTACCTCAAACATTCTTGTAGTTTAGTTTAATTTAACATCATGTATACTGGTTCAAATCATGAAATATATTTATACCAAAACCATAATAATATTTATAATATAATTTATGATAATCTTATAACATTTTTTAGTCCATTGTTTAATAATATATCCTTATTTTCAATGTTTCAAATTTTAACTGCCTTGTTTTCTATTGCGTGTTTTTAATAAAAGTTTCATTTATTGTAAATATAACATATTTAAATCCTATAAATACTATAATAATCTCATAAATATAATAAATAATTATTATATTTATTATTATAAACACTCTTTTATTATGGACATGTAAAGTGACTCGAGTTTCATTGTGGAGACAGTATGTCGTATATGCGCATGATTGAGAATATCATTCCTCTAACGGTTGAAAGGGTAATGAAGTGGGTGATATATTAAAATTTTAAAATAAAAATAATCTCATATATATCTCATATATTCATTAATTTTATCCTTATTATGAACCATGTCAATCATAATTGAAATATGATTCATCTCATTTCACGAGGTGTTAGTCCTCTGTACACATGAATGAAGTTGTCATATTATAAATGGGATGGAATGTAAAAAGGTTTATGTGATACTATAATTCCATATAAATATTTTATTTATACATATAAATTATTTATATCATTATATAATATTATCAGTGGTTTTTAATGGAAAATTAATTGCATAGATTATCGAGGCATTAGTCCACCTTACACATGGCAGACAATTTTTTCCCATTTCATGGATGTGGAGATGGATAAATAGTATTTTTTTAAACATAATAACATCTCACAATATGGTATATACTGGTTTTATTATATTTTATGTGTTAGAGAATAATTATTTTTGTAAAAATATGAATAAAAAAAGACTTGTAAAGACAATTACATTTTCTAAGAGAAACCTCCTTTGGATCTCTTATTAAGCCCCACATAGATCATATTTTGGGAGGAACATCACCTCTATTATGTGAATAAGGATATTTTTGAGATATTATTTCATGGATAATTTGTTCCATTTAGGGTTGGGAGGTGTGATTAAGTGATAGAGTTAGTGCCATTTTATATGTGCAGAAAGGGGGCCTCCTTGATAATTACATAGAAATTTTTGAAAAAAATCCAAAATCATAAAGTTATTCAAATGAAATAAGCTTCAAAATAACATTTGGATAAACTTTTGGATATTATAATGTTTAAATATTTCCAAATGATAATAATTTTACAAGTCTAATATCAGTTTTAACCATTATATAATAAATTTTTTACCCATGTAAACCAATTTTATTTAAATAACATAAATGGATTTTTACTATTTTCCCTATACATTTCGATAAAAGATTTAGTTGAAAAAATTAGATAATATAAATTTTTTGGATTTCAAATTAAGAATCCATTTTATATATTAATTTAAGAAAATTCGTAAATACTAATTTAAAATTATACTTGTAGATGCAATTAAAAGATGGTTGTCCAAGAGAAAAATATCATATGTATCAGTGTTATCAATATCAAAATTTAAAAAGAAATTAATTCCAATGACATAGAATAGTTAAATGATATAAAATATAAATAAATTAAATTTAAACATAATTTAATATTTAATTTACCCTTGTAAAATATATATACCAAATTTATGTTTTCAAAAACAATAATTATTTTTAACCATTCATCCAAAATTGAAACATTTCAAAAAAAATATTGAAAAATCACATGATTATAATTTTTTATTTTATGAAATAAAAAATTTTGTTCAACATATAAATTCATTTATCTAAAATTTTGAATAATTATTTTTATCAAATGTGTGCGATATTCTATGAAACCATTTTCATTAAATAAATAGTTTTTTTAGAAAACAATTCTTTTTTCTATTTAATGATTCATATCTTACTTATAATTAATATTTTTATATTAAATTTATTTTATAAATCTACATACCATATGATTATCATAATTTACTTAGTATTGTTAACATAGACCAACATAATGGGCAGGTTACAATTGTCATGTATAAGCAATAATTTAATATTGTATATTTTTTTATTCCCTTTGTTGTGTGATTAATAACGTATCAGAGTCATTAAATTTATTTAAAATTAAATAAGTCATAAATTATCTATTTGTTAAATCACATAATAAAAACCAAGATAAAATTTCAGTATTATCTCTATACATTAGTATAAATATATTTTATTTATCTAAAAGATTGTGTTTTAATTTAAATGTTACATTTATGATAAAATCACACATCACATAATAAAAAAAGGGAATATTATTTTATTTGAATTTCATGATAATGATTAAAATAATATATTATTCGTTTTTAACATTTAGTAATAAACCCCACATCAATATGACACACAGTGTTCCCAGTATTTCTCAAAGTGCATGTTTTTAGTATTAAATTAATATTTTATCTCACAACAATTATCACACAGACAAAAAAAGAAAACACACACATATTTTATTCATAGATTGTGAAAATGATCTATATTTCATATTTTTTTATATATATTAACCACACTTAAATACAATACATGTGGTAAACTTTATAATAGAAAGTTCAATTTTTAATTTAATGTGATTTTTAAATTCAAAATGCATGTCACACACTGAAAGATAGGAAACAATTCATGGATTTTATTGATAACATTTGAAAATTTTAAATGGTTCATTTTATATATTTATGAAATAATCATACATCAACCAAATGAACTATGTGGTTAATATAATTATAAGATCGTATTTTTCTATATAAATGTTTCAGTTTAGATCAAAACATTTGTCCCATACTCAAAATAATGTAAATGAAATAGGATGGACTTTATAACATTGGATGATGATCCATGATTAATTTTAAATTAATATATATTGTTAAATTTAAAATTTTATAGATGATGTTTCTAGTGTTAAATAATGGTCATGTTTTCATTTATAAGTGAAATTTATGTTCCAAACAAGTGTCATATAATCAAAATCAAGGAAAAACACTCATATTTTTTTATACAATAAAAGAATAACCAATTATTAATTTTTTAATAGTCAGAAGTAATTTCATATCATTTAAAATTAACATTAAACTTAGATTATATAAAATGATAACAATTGTTTTTATTAATAATTATTATATAAATCATTGATTTTATGATAGGCACATGTTTATTTTCTATGTGGTTGAATTTATTGTCTTAGAAGCACTATTATAAGAGTTTATTTTTATTCAATTAATATTTTTCAAAACTGCAACTTTACATCAATTTATTTATATTTCACTATTACTCATTCATGAAATATTTTATTGAAAATATTGTTGAATGTAAATTTATATTTTTTATGATTAATGTAATTTTGCCACTATAATTTAAAATTGTATTTATTTATTATGTTTTATATTGTATAGAGTTATATATATAGTGACTAAAACTCTATAGCAGTAGGTAACTACATTAATCAGCAGTAGGTTTAGTTCTAATAAAGCCTTATTTTCTCATCACTAGAAATAAATGATGAAAATGTTAATTTTATTGATAAAAAATATGTGTTTACAAATGAAACCCTAAATAATTTATTTCTTATCACTGATAAAGGTTTCCATTATCATTTATTTCATTTTATATGATAGTAATGCAAATATTTATTGGTTCAACAAAAAAAAGTTTCTTCTTTTTAAATTATAATTTTCAGTTCTCGCATTGATAAATGTTTAAATTGTACGTGTGAATAACTGGATATAGAACGAGATTCAAAAGTTCATATCATCTATGGAATTATGGTCTATCTAAAAAGGATATCTGAACCCAAAACAATATGTTCATATATTTTCCTATTTATTATATAGGTGGATAAGATGAACACTTTTCCCTAGCAGAGTTCTCATATAATAATAATATCTATTATATCATTCTAGTGGAACCATGTGAGGCTATATATGGAAAATTATTTAAAATATCATCATGTTGTTATAAATATTTAGATAGTAATATTGTGGGAAAAATAATAATTAATAGCCATTATAAATAATCCAAACTATTCACGGGGACATTAAAACTACCTAATTGACCAAAATATCTACACTAATAATCATTTGGAATATTTAGAATTTATATTTTGAGAGAAGTTATATCATAAAACACCACCATAAATTTGGGTTGAATGATTCGGTAAGAATGAAATGTTATTCCTTTGATATATATTTCCTTTTCTAAATCATAAATCATGTGGGAATGATATATTATCACATATAACATCAATCAAATGAGGACAACACCAACAGATAATAAGACAATGGATTATATGATCTAGATAAGTAGTGGTGTGTATATAAAAAACTCACTACCAACACATATGTAAAAAAATTACTTTTCACATCTCAATATCTTTGCAGTGTCTAAATTTTTTTAATGAAAATTGTTCTGTATATTAAACATGAGAATTTATTAAATATATTATATTACATCCCATAAATATCATCCACAAAGCTATTTTCTTGAATGTAAATATAAATTCATATAAAAAAATTATTAACCATTTTTTATCTATATTTTATCATATATTACTAAGAATATTCATAGTGTTCATATTCAATGGAATAAGTGGACATTCTTAAGAATGAGTTGGAATATTATATGGTTTTAAAATGTTTATAGACACCATCAAGAGGTAATTTACCTTCATTATTGAATTATTTTTCATTCCCATAGATCATATAGGGTTGGTTTATCTGCAACTTTTTTAGGTAATTTTGTTATTGTTTTTGGTTTCAGTGGTGGATATAGAATTTACAATCAGAAATTTTTCATCCAAATTGAAATACGAGAGAATATATGAACCATAAATGTAGAAATGACTGGGTGGGAACCCATGTTATTTCAAAACACATGTCAGGCAGTTAAAACATAGTAAACATGGTGGTATTTTCATGATTCACTAGAAAAATGATATTTGATTAATTTTTAATGGGTATTAATTAACTATATTCTAATATAACAGATGGTGATATTTGTATAACTGAGACTATGTGTTTTCGTTTAAAACTAAAATTTATGTATAAAACGACTGTCAAATTCTCAAAAACATAAAAACACACTTACATTATCTTAATAATTTTGAAAAAAAAATTCTATTTCATTTGAGATGTGTATGAATCAAAACCTCTCAATA
Organism: Viscum album; assembly: GCA_963277665.1. Taxonomy (NCBI): domain Eukaryota; kingdom Viridiplantae; phylum Streptophyta; class Magnoliopsida; order Santalales; family Viscaceae; genus Viscum; species Viscum album. The sequence goes on from OY728133.1 coordinate 480,795,411, forward strand.
TGTCACACATTATAACATGTATGATTGATATTTCATTTTATTATTTAAAATTATCTTTTATGGTAAATCCTTGAGCTGCATACTCAATACAGAGAAAAAATTCATGAACTGTCTTAATAGTTTTTATAAATGATCTTATATTCATTTTCTATATGTTTAATTCAATTTTACTTCAATATGACAGAGGTTATATTTGGTAAAATTTATAGGATATGTGTAATTTTAAAAATACTATTTATGTTCAAAAAAAATGAAACATACAGATAATATATCAATGTTTTTTTGTATTTTATTCATTAATTACTAGAAAATGATTTATTTATTCCATATGAGAATAATAATACAATCATTCTGACATATAGTGTAACAGATATAACTAAAAATATATGTTATTATGATAAATGAAACATTCATTCACAAAACACATGTCTCATAGTAAAGATGAATAAAACCTTCTAATATTTATTTTATACTTTTTAGAAATGTTTTTTATTCTTTTTTTGATGTATAAGAACTAAATGTATATCACTGTGAAAAATAGTAGGTTGGTCTGAATGAAGGTGTATGTTTTAATTTATAATTAATATATCATTCCAAAATATACATCTAAAACTAAAAATTAAACAACAAACTTTTATTATCAAAATAATTTATAAAATGATTCAAGATCCATTGTTGATGAGAAGGAATCGAACTCAATTAAATCTAACATATGATATACCCATTATGACATAAAGTTCATATTTTGTATAAAAGTACCGTATTATATCATAACTCGTGTAACATAGTCAAAACGATTATATATTTCTAATATAGCCTTGGAAATTTTATAGAATGTACCAGGATTAATTTTTTATATATATGAGGTAACCATATGACTTATCGAAACATGATGTGGCTAAACTGACTGAATGTGCATCCATTTATGTAAAACTGACATTTAAATTCAAAATATTTGTCACATACTCAAAAATAAGAAAATATTCTCTATTTTTATTGATAAATTAATTCAAATATTCATTTTTTATTTTTTATTTGATCGAATGAATTTTTAAATCAATATGACACAGGGTGTGGACATTATGACTTAATGTGTCTATTTTTAGTAAAAAAGTAACATTTTAAATCCAAACATGAATCAAAAATTCAATACTAGGAAACCATGATTATATTTCCAGGATATATAGTAGAAATATCATTTATTTATTTTTGATGATAATGAATTTTCTTCATATCAAACAAAAATCATTGTGATGATAGTTTAACTAAAAAAATGTGCTTTCATTTAAAATTTTCATTTTGGTTTGACATGAATTTCATAAAATCTAAAATAGTTAAAACATGATCAAATTGTCCTGATGCATTATTAAAATTACACGTGATTTAGTTTCAATTTTTAGGAATCAAAATCATATTAATATGAAATATGAGGTTTCTAGTATGACCCAAAGTGTGTGTTTTTAGTATAAATGTAACATTTTTTCTCGAAACACATTCCATATAGACAATACATAGAAAATATTCCCATTTCTTATTTATAGATTAAGAATATGATCATTGGTTCATTTATGATGTGTACGAATTAACCAGACAACATTCTGACACATGGTTGAGATGGTATCACAGAATGTGCATGTTTTGTATTAAAAGTTTCATTTAAGTTCAAAACACACATCAAATAATCAAAAATAGTAAAATTTTATTGGATTTTATTGGAACCATAAAAAAACCATGATTTCTTTTTATCACATAAAATGCAAAAAAAACTAAAATATCCTATATAGTGTTCCTAGTATGACTAAAAGTATATATTTCCAGTGTAAAAGTACCATTTTAGCTCATCCTACATGCCACAAACTCAATAATATATAAAATATTATCATATAGTATTGAAACTTACTGATATTGTTCTATGATTTATTTTTTATATGTTGGAATTAATCACAGGTAAATTTGACCTGTGGTGTTTTTGGTATGATTAAAAGTATATTTTTTCATTTAAAAGTGACATTTATGTTCAAAACACATGTAACATGCTCAAAACCAAAAGAACGTGTTTTTATTGTCGTGATGCATTATCAAAATTACTTATAATTAATTTAATATATATAGTACTAAACCAAAAATAAATATTAAAATTTCTATAGATAGAATGACTCAGTGTTTGTGTGTTTTGTCTTAAAGAAAAATTTTAGCTTAAAAAATCTACCACACCATCAAAATCATGAAAATAAAATCTAATTTTATTTATATTTTTGGAAATAGTTTTTTTATCTATATATAGAATGCTAGAATTAACTACAAATTATACCAACACACAGTGTGTCTAGTATTACTAAAAGGGTTTTTCTTCATTTAATAAGGCAATTTAAGTCAAAACCACATGACATATACTCAAAACCAAAAAAAATTAGTCATGATCTATCTGGATACATTAATAAAATAATGTACGATTAATGTGTTATATGTATGATTCAACCAAACATCAATTATAAAAAACTGATGATATAATTGTGTAATTTCAATATATAAGTATAATATTATCATAAAAACATGCCACATCATCAAAACCAATAAAAATTAATTTTTATTATCTTCATAATTTTGGATAAATTCATCTTTATTTTTAATATATATTAATTAACCTCACATTTCGTCAACACATGGTGTGCCCGAAAAATATAATTATATATGAATGAGCATGATTTTAATAAAATTTACATTGATGTCCAAATTAAAAAACATATACTCAAAGTAGAAAAAAATTTGATTATCAAGATACTTTAGGAAAATGAAATTTGATTATATATTAATATTTTTTAATTAAAAAATATTAATTTGATAGATGGTTTTGATGTTATGGCTCAAAGTGAATGTTTTCAATATAAAAGCATCATTTTACAACAAATCAATTGTCACATATATAAAACCTAGAAAAAATTTATGATTTAAATTCATTTTTAGTTATTGAAATTAACCACACATTAATTTGACAGACAATGTGGATTTCATAACAAAAAGTTCATTTTTCATTCCAAAATGATATTTGTCATCAAAATTCACATAAAATACTCAAACCTATGAACATTTTATTTTACTATCTTTATACTTTAATAAAATAATCATGGATTAATTTATTATATTAAAGAAGTGTCTGCACTTCAGTCTGACACATATTGTGGTTTGTATGATTGAAATACGTTGTTTTTTGTTAGAAAATTTTAACTTTAGTTCAAAACATTCAAGAAATACTCAAAACCACGAAAAAACATTTGTATTTTCTTAAAAATTTAAGAAAATGTTCTATGATTCAGTTTAGATGTATATGAATTAAGCACATGATATTTTTTCACTTTTTGTGGATAATATTATTTATTGCTCATGTTTTCATTAAAAAACAAAATTTATTTTAAAAAATTGTATCTCATACTCACTATTGAGTAAATTTTCTTATATTTTCTTGTCCCATTTGAGAAAAATAACAAATAAATAATTTAGTTTACAAGTATTAAATAATTTTATGTCATTCCAATTGAAATGTTTTTGGAATTATATAAAATTTATTTATTCTCTCTTTATATTTTGTATTTACTATCATAAAAATAAGTATTTATTTTATTACAGGCACATAGTTCTTTTTTATGAGGTTGGGTATGTTATTTAGGGAAGGGATATTATAATATATTTTACGATATTCCATTGTATTTTATTTATAAAATCATTTTCTGTTTATGTAATTTTATTGTACTAAAATTATTTAGTGTAATATTTGTATTGAAAATATGGTGTAATGTTAATTGGGCATGTTTTTTTAATGTAATTTTTATATACTAATGTAAAAAATTATTAATTTTTATAGAGTGTTGTAGGTGTATCATGTAGCACTCAGCAATTGTAGGTACTTGTTGTTACTTGTACCATGATAATCACTACTAAATTCCATCAATATAATCACATGAAATTAGTATTCATAATGTAACCCTTTTTCATTTCTATAAGATGTGTTGAGAAAAGACCCCTTTATTAGATAATTTTTATCATTAATAAAGGGTTTATTTATTAGTAATTTACTAAGAAATACTTTGAAAATTTTATATCTTATCAGTGCTTCAAATGGTGATACTGTATTAGTAATGATAAAATGTTAATTTTTTGTTCATAAAAGTATAAATTGTAGTAGAAATGAATTTATTACATTCTTTGGATTCTTGAATTTTTATCGTCCTCCATATTATGGTAAATGTAAAAGGACCATTTGATCCTTGAAATATATGATGAGATCGTATTTAATGGATTTCATTTATGGTTGGGATCCATACATTCCCCAGTAGAGTTATTATATAAAATGATTTTATATTTAATCATTCAAAAGGAATTATATAAGGGTCTGTATGGGAAAAGATGAAAAAATAATCATTTTGGGTTAATGTTGTTATGTGTATTCATATGTGACTATATAATGCTCAATATATATCAAAGAAGATTGAAATCATTGAGAAAAAAAATTAAAACAAAAAAAATTGACAGAAGTTCAACACTTATAAATTTTCAAGATATATATAATTTTAAGTCATAGAAAATGTATTCCTTAGAATATAATTACGAAAGAGGCCACTAAAAATATAAAATAAGGTAAATTTATTCCCTAAATATATTAGCCATTTCAAAATCCCAGATCATTTGAGGATGGTATCTTATCACCTAGGCCTTCCACCAAACATCACCCAAGTTCATGATAAATTCCATGTATCACTTTTTTTGAAGTACATACATGACCCTTGACATGTAATGATAAAAGTAGTAGTATCACTGGAACATAATATTTTTTATGAGTAACAACATATTGAAATATTGGTTCATAGAAATAATGTAAATCAATTCAAGTCCACTAACAATGTTAATGTAATCATGACGAATCATATGTTTGTAAATGTTTCCATATAACATGAAGATGTAATGTGATAAAACTATATTCATTTATTTTAATCATAATTAAGAGATATAAAAAGATAAATGTCGTTAAGGGGGAATATTTAACTCCCAAAAGTATTAGTATTAATTCCAAATTAAATAAATACTATGTCATGGATATCATTTAACACTATAAGTAACGATCTACAATTAACCATGATATATTTCATCTAAATAAAATATATCAAGGAAATATAAATTAAAATTGTCAATATGAAACATCATTAAGAAAAGTACTATTGAAATAAAGCCACAAGTAAAAACCATTCCCCAAACATAAAATCATATTCCTGGTGATTTTACATCAATACCATTCCTATAACTATAACTAAAGAAAAATAGAAAAAAATTAAAAATTTAACTGATTTTTTTGGTAATAGGTAAAAGAAAAATATGAAGGATTTTAGACATTTATGTAATGATATGTGTTTTAATGTAACATGTTTTTTAGATATATCATCATTGGATAAATAATCACAAGATATATGTTGTTTTTATTAACATATATTCTATATAACCGTATCTAATGGTAAATTTATGTTATCAAATTGTTGGTAACAAATTTAAAATAATATTATTCACACATAATAAAAATAATCTGGAACAAAATAAAAATATATTAGTCAATCAAAATGATTTATTAATAAAATTAGTTATTTTGATTCATTACATATTATTTTTCTAATATTTATTAAATAATTATTTGAGGAATTTATAAAATTTACTGGAATATAATAATACCATTGGATTAATAAAATTTAATTTTCTAAAGATAAATAAATAATGGGATGTGGTTAAAATAATTTATGAAGGGATAATATGTAAATTATTTTTGCATTATTTCATGAATTTTTTCCAAAAAAAATTTGAATTGATTTGTGATTTTAATAAAATATATATATATATATTGAAAAATAATTTACCATAAATATCATTATTTTTATGGAAATAAAAAATCTAATTTATAGGTTTGAAAAAATATATATTATATACTACTCATATGTGTAATAAATTTATTATATTAAAATAAATATTTTTCACAATTAGACATTAAATCCAATAAAATGGTTTTCATATTTGATTTCATAATATCTAAGTTATATAAAACGATAAATTTCTTATTAATTTTAAAAAATATGTAACCAAGGTAAATGATAGTCATTCTAGAAAAAGATAATGAAGTAAAACATATTAAATCTATTGTTTAATGGCCTAAAGTATAATAAACCATTATATAAAAATGTGTTTATATGGAAATTACATATATCTCTTCATCCATTATCAATTATTTTTTCACTTCTTCCCTCTTAAATTTTACATTTAAATTCCTTATTCATTAAGGACTAGATATTTATAAAAATTACACCCAAGATCAGCTATAAAAGTACCCATCCTATAACCACATAAACCTAAATAATTATATTAGTTCAATATTGAATTAAAAATAAAACATTATCCTATATAATATAATATCACATTTTGGAACCAGTGGCCCCATGAAGGTGTCCCAAATCCCTCATTTACAAGAGGCTCTTTACGAAAACACTCATTTCATATATTAAAACATTGTCCTCTATTTAATAATTATTATTTATTATATTCATTGGAATATTACTAAATTTATTTCACTATTTTAATACCATGTTTATAAATCATTCATCTTCTTTAAAATTGAAATTATTGCTATGAAATAATATTGTGTTAATCAGTTTGTCATTGTAACGAGTTCTTATTTCAGTAAATTTCATAACATATATGAATGATGAGAAAATTATTACATCATCATGGAGTATGATAACGTAAATAAAAGAAATATAATATAATAATTATTAATTCATAATTTTCTAATTTAAATATACTAAATTATAATCAACAATAAATTGAATTATTTTGTTAACTCAATTGTCACTGAATATGATATATTTAAGTGTTCTATATAGATCATCATTATAATTTCCATTAAAAGAGCACTTATATCATGAAATATATTAACAAATATAGTCAATATTCAATAATATTTCATATATGGTGATATAATGATCAAGGAGTCTGTACTTGAACCATTATACCGAGGCTTATACAAAACAAACATGAAAATTAACTTTCTAACATACATTTCAACAAAGAATAAATATATAATGGGAATAATAAAATATAAATCAATGGTATCAAGTAATATATATATTAACATATATCTATTATATATTAACAATAACCTTATGTTTATTATATTTTGAGATGATGCATGTTTAGGCATGAAGAATTATTAAGTTGTGGTTTCTTTCCCATGCAACATTAAACTCAATTTTGATTATGATTAATTTTTGAATGGAGAAAAATTTATGTTATATATCAATAAAAACCCGCCTATTTTCTTATCATTTTGTTATTTATGGGGTGAAATTTTGTGTTACATTTCACATAACTTTTATTCAAAACTCAATCGATAGGTTTTTAATATTTAAAATCTAGCTTTATCTCATATTTTTTTGTTAGTATTATTTCTATTCAATGTAGATATCCTTATATTAATTTATAGATGCCCCTATAAATATTTATATGATTTATTAATTTATTACCCATTATTTTTTTACTTTATTTAACAATATTAAAATGAGTGTATTTTTATAAAGTTATTAAAGGGTTATTTAATATTTTCTTCTACATTTTTTCCACAAAAAAAAAATATTGGCATTGTAATGTTTTCAACATGGAATATTTTCTACTTTATTTGATTATTTTTGTCAAAATAATGAATGGAATCCCTTTCTAAAACAATTTTTTAAGGATCATATTTTCCTTCCCTATTCGTCTATTTTATTTTTGAATATTTCATTCTATATTTTCCTAATTTTACAAATAATTTTTTCACATTGTTTCATAAAGTATTTTCTTCTAAAAAGATATATATTTCCAAATGAATAAGATATTTCTTTAGATTTTTTAATGAAATTTTCTAATTTGTCTAGAATGACATTTTTATCAATATCAAAATCATTTAATATATCATATTATTTATAGGTAATATTACCTAATGTTACTATCAACATTATTTTTATGGATTTATTATGACACGTCTTAGGAAAAATTTCATGGAACCCATTTATTTCCTATAGGATAATCAGATTATAATATAATTATGAATGGTTTTATGTTCACGTGAAAACACATGTATAGTTTTTCATATTGTGAATGGTGTTATTGTAATTATATAACCATCCAATGCATTTGGTAAATAATTATATAACATGAGTTGATAGTGAATGGGGAGTAATCCCATATCCCTAAGGTATAGGTGGCCGATGAATTATAGATCTCTAATGTATTGGGTAAATCATTATACTATAAAATCCATTATGTAAGGGGCTAGTAAGTATACCTAATATACTATGGTAATTTCTCTAGTTTATAATGGTGGTATTGATAATGATCCCTGACATTTTAAATTATTGTATATACATATGTTAAATTATTATGTCATTTTTATATATATCAAGTTTGTTGAATCATATTTACACCCTCCCATAACTAATTTCTCAGGTTATCCAAAATCCCCATGTATTTTATCTTTTAATATGATATATGTTTTATTGGATATTTTATCCACATGTTTTTCTCATGTAACCTGACTATGTTCTCATACCCATATATTCATTATAAGCTCACTTATGATAATTGATTAATATCTCTTACATTCACACCTTATTAAGCATTTAATATTACACTTTTTATATTCACCTTCCTCTATTAATGTAGAGTTTTATTTTATGTATTAGGTATCTAATGTTACCGTGTGGGGATATTATATATTGGATAAATTCAAGAATGTTTGAAAATTTATTTTTTATATATGAAATCTCAAAAGACACACAACCTATTTGTTTTATTGTTTGTATTATTTTAATATATAAAAATCTTCATGTAAAATGATATAATATATATGTAAGTAAAGGAAGGTTTGTATTATTTTTAGTTCTAATGTATTGCTTGATATAAAGAATTATTACACAAAATATCATACTTTTTTTTATGTATTTTATTGTATTTTTATTTTTTCAATTATCATTATATTTTGAGTGAAAATTAAAACATTTATGGGAATTCATAAGACCAAAATTTATATTTTATAGTTTCCCTAATAGTTTACAAATACCATTCATTATAAAAAGATTATTCTAGAGGAAAATGAAAGGTTCAATCATGGTTTTCCAAATTATACATCCAAAAATATTCACCAAATTAAAATGTACAATGTTTTATTTTCATAAATCCATTATTAAAATTTCTCCATCCCATGTCTCCATAATTTAGTTAGGAATATTATTGGAATCAACCCCATTATGTATCCATTGTACCTTTATATTACATGGTTATTTTATTATCATTTTGACTTGATTTTAGAAGGTGAGTTCCTCAAAATCATCCCCAATCCACATTTCTCACCTATTTCTACAATTATTACTCCCAATTATTTTTTTGAGTACTAGAATTAAACTTATATGAATATAGAAATAGGATTTTAAATATTAGGTATTTTATTTATATTTTATGGAATTATTATCATCTCCTATGGTGGAAGAACTCTAGTTGGCAATAATTTCAGTACTTTTCAACTGGTAGTTCTTTACATCTTCATTTGTTTAAAAAATAATGAGTTTTTTATTTTTTTAAATTGTGTTTTAATGAATACTAAATATCTAATTTATAGTTATTGTTATTTTCTGATAATAACTTGTTTGATTCGTCCCAGATGTCTCTTTAAATAGAAAGAGACTCATACAAAAACCATTGATTTATAAATATAAAATATATAAGGTGTTTTATAAAATCAATAGTGTGTTTTTATAATGAAATAATGTGATTATTTCCATGGTATGTCATAACAGGATTGTAATAATGATTTTAAATGATATATATGTGTTTCATTTATATACAGTTGATTGAAAATGTTAATTATTCTTATATTTTTTTATTATACTATGAAATAGAAATATATAATTATTTATACTTATTAACTGAATATGTAAAATAGTAAAATGGTGTTTGTATTAAAAGGTCATTCGGATGTGATATGTTAGATTATTTCTCTTAAAATGAAATTATTATTGGTCATTATTTTCACAATACTTCATAGGAAAACCTCTATACATAAAATAAATCATACTGAATTGTTCACCTACTATGTATTATCAGGTCCTTCATATATTATCCTAATTTTTTATAATAATCACTACAAAATATGAAATATTTTATAACTATTCATACAAAATTTTCATTTGGTGTCTTTGGAATATTTTAGATTTTTTTCTAGCTATTGAATTTAAAACTAGTTTAGGATTGTTTTTTAACATCACCAAAATGTTGTGTTGGATGTTTTGAACTAGAAATCATGGAACACTATTGACTGAAATTTTGATATTCATGAGCATAAAATGAATGGAATTTTTTAACGAGGTGATTTTTTATAGAGAATAAAATGACCCAATATTATATAAATAAAATTTCCTTTGTTATTGAACATAATTCCCAATTATGGTAATATAAAACACAGAAACATCATTTGTTTTATTATATTCTATCGCATTTGAAATACCATTATGAATCAAAACTGTTGATAATATATTCATTGAACAGTGATAATATCTTTAGTATTAATAAAATGTTTTTATAATCCAATTGACAATGATAAATGAAGGGATGGAATTGACCAGTATGATCATACCCTATTTAAGCCAATTTATTAGATATTCTTGGGGATCTAGCATCACAGTGCTTTTCCTGTGACCAATAAAAATATTATATCTAAACACTAAAACATGATGGAAATTGATTATGGGATACTTTCAAGCTCATCGAGATCACTACTAAAACCATGTATGTCGAACAACCCGATAATAATCTCACAATTGCAAACATTACCCGTATGATGTTATCTAGTGCAATAAAGGGCTATATATCAAGTACCTATTGATATGAATATGTATATTTTATAGAATAATATATATTTTTTAGATTATAATTACTACATTATAAAAAATTTGGATTTTGATATGATAAAACCCAAATTGTATTATTGGGTAATATATAATTTCAATTAAGATATTTATTTTTGATGAATTACTTTTTATTTTAAATAAAAAATATATTAATTACATGTTAATTTTAAACTATTATTACTATATTAAAGTGATAGTATAGTATTCATGATGTCAAATGTAATTTATCTAATGGTTCAAAAACTATTAATGTCAAAAAATCATGTATTTCTCAATAAATTTAAATTCTATCTTAATAGAGAAAATTATATATTTAGAAAAATACTTTGATAAAATAAATATATATTTTGGAATTATCCTATAAATTTTATATAGTGGTGATTTGTTTTATATTTTTATGAGAGTGATTTTTTATTGTAAAATTGTAATATGGTATAAATATATGATGTGTATTAAAATATCATAATTACAAAATAGAGATTTAATAAACAAAATATAAGGCATCCAAGACCAAATATAGGTTACCCATTAAATTTAATTACCTTTTAGGTTTGTATATAAATTTTATAAATCCTTTACGTGGGCTCCAAAATTAATATTATTATTCACGGTTTTCAAATCATTTATTTTGGAACATGACACACTTACACATCACAAAGGATAATATTTTAATGATTTTGGACCACAGCCTTATAAAATAAGTAAAAACACACCCCTTTGGAAGTACACATGGTTAATGAACAATGGATTGTTTTTGGATTCGATTAATTTATTATATATTTTCTAAAACATAAGTTTGACAAATAATAATGAACTTCCCTCTCCCAACCTATATTAAACCACCCATGATCTCATTCCTACTCCAAAAAATTTTATCACACCCTTAATCTTCAATCCCATATCTTTATTCTTCCCAAAGATCCCAAAATCTCTCAATAATTTCATCCCCTGCTTTTCGAATCACCCCCTCAATGTGATGGATCTCTCTCTTTACTTTTTATTTGAGAACCTCTTTTATATTATGCCTCTTGAATTACATATGTTTTTTTTAGTTTATCATTTTCTATGCCCATAATTATTACATTTTTATATACATGTGATGATATAACCATTTCACTCTCATTAATCCCTCCCATTAACATTTATGTACACCTAGTATGATGTCATATTGTTCTTTGAATTTCCATACCAAAAGTATGGGATCTCCCTCTCTTCTTTTTATTCAATAACATATTTTAGGTTTTTCCTCTTAATACCATTTTTTTGTTTTTTATGTTATTATAAAAACTTATAACTTCCCTATTTATATACTTGTGATGATATAACCCTTTGAATAACATTAATACAAACCATGATACATTCTAAATAATCATTATGATGTTGAAACTATCCTAAAATATTCCTTACCTCGTTACCTCTCTTATTCAATTAAATAAACTTCCATTTATTTATCCTTCGAGATCTAAATTTGTTCAAATTAAAATGAATTTTTAAAATTATCTATACTTTCCACTTGATATTTTTTAAAGAAGATAACATTTATATCCTCTAATTTTTACCATTAATCTATTACCATGCTGATATTTATTAAGGGATCCATTCCTTATCATATTTATTTAAGACTTTTTTTCATTTTTTTAGTATTATATACAATTTCAAATATTGGGATATATATTTCCACATCCATCAGACTAACCATTTGAAGCAGAATTTATGAGATATACCATTATCTCTCATTAATCAATTTTATGAATCGTTATGAAAATTTGTTATTCTTATGAAATTTAACTACTATATTTTCATGACAATCTATTTTGATTTAAATGCCCTTGTTGTTTCTACACAATGGTTGTCAACTTGAAATACCTATAAACATTTTACTGGGGACTTCCATGTATTTATTCCACACTCCTTGATTGTATAATTAAATGTGAAGAAAAATTATTCTATGTTGAATGATCTATGTGGCACACATTTTCATGTACAAGATATAAAATCGACTAGTGCGCCAAAAATTATATATTTCTCCAATGAATTGGTTATTTATTTTATCACATTATCTGTCATGAATGGTATTAGTGAGTGAACCAAATCCATCATATGACAATTGACACCAGGTTATGATGTCTTGGAGGTTAGCCTTGACCTAGGTTTATGATGACGTGTTCAAACATGTTTCCACATTTCCAATTTTTCATTAAAGTTTGAAATTAATCTCATGAATATTTTTACTATTTTAGAAATATAATCCATTTTTTGTCCCATCTAAATGACTATTTTCTAACATGTAAAACTTTTTCATTCTATGTCATTCTTATTCCCTTACTGGAATTTATAGCTCTCCCCTTTCGTATGTATTTCCTAGGTTATCCCATATAGTTATATGTACAATGGAATATTATGATCTTTTTAATAAATTTAAAAAAAATAATGATATACCTTATGTTTTAAGTTGTTTTTTATGTTACTTACTACCTAATGAAACTATAATTCTTAGTATTTTGGTTAATATTATGTGTACCTTTTCATAAGAAATCATGAATTATTTTTTATTAAAGATAAGGGTTGTGATAATTGGTCTCAAATTAATTTTTCTTTTTATATTTGGGATTAGGATTATAAAAATATATAAAAATACTTATAGATTACACTAAACATAAGATAACATCCTTGTTATTTTTTAATTTATTGAGTAAATTGATTCCTTGAAAATGCATACATTTCTCAATACTATACGTGGGTGTGGATCTCGTATATACGTATCATGGCATAACACCCCAAAACAACTGATTGAGATAAACTCAACTGGTTCCTGGTGCATAACAATGGGCCTTTCTACACACCTAGATTGAGACTCATGGTGGATATTCTTTGGTGAATTCACAAGCACATGAAGATCACTTAACAAGGGAACGAAAGTCCAATAATCATTTTTATTAGTAAATATATCATATATAACATGGATTGAATAATATAAATTAATAAAATAAGCATATAAATTTCATTTATCTATTATCCATTTAGTGTTTTTGGTTTCCCGTTTATGGTATTATTAGTCTGAAAATTAGCACCCATTTTTTCAATTTTGCATAATGTAAATGTTTAGAAAACAAATTAAAAAGTTAAATGTAAGATTACCTTTCACAGTTATACACATTCATAAAATCACACAAGTTTATTAAAACTATTCAAATGCCTTCCAAAATTAGGGATGTAGAGGTGTTTGTAAAAAAGGATAATGTGTAAATTATTTCATCCCAAGTATATAACTCATCCCCTTTAAAAAATTGGTGGGTGAATTTCCTAGAAAACCTTTTCATAATCCATTTGGTTGAATTTCATTAATTTCTAGTTTTGGATTTTCATTCCTTATATATATCAAATATAAATTATCCTGATATGGAAATCACACTCTGAATCATGAATCATCCAACCGTTTAGTACATGTGAAAAGAAGAGAATGAATATTCTTTATAAACAACATATCATGCCTAGAAATCATTTCCCTATGAGAAATGACATCTATTTTATATGATGGAGTCTAACTAAAAAATTAACCTTCAAGACATACCGATTTTTAGATAATAGTCATATGTGTTTCATAATAATTATTGGAACTTTTACTTAGATTATAGTTTCAATTTTCAATTGATCTAATCCATGGGGATTTTCTGTTGTTCAGGACACTATATATAATAGCTACTATAGAACTTGATAAGATGATGAAACAACAATAGGTGAATACAGATAAATGGTACATACTCCCATCATATTTACCATAGGGTGCACCAATCATCTTTTTCTAGTGGAATGATGGTTCAATGTTCCATTTAATTTATTTTCACGAGTTAAACAATATCATGACAAATAACATGTATCCTCTACAAAAAATTGATGACATATTCAATCATCTACACAGAACCCAATAATTTTAAAATATGGGTCATCCTTCACGGTATTATCAAGTAAGGGTGAAGAGGAAGGGCTTCCCTAGGATTGGTTTATGTTTTAATGTTGAAGGTATGGTCACTGTGAGTTTATAGTAATTCCATTTAGACACAGTATGATTCATAAATCATTATTGACATTATTAATATAGTATTTAATGATTAACTCATGATTTCTTACTACATATAGATTATAATATAATATAATACAAAACCAAGGATGATAATGAGGAGAATATAAGCAATGGGACATGAGCCCTCTAAGAGGAGAATAATTATAAAAAGTATAGAACATTAGAATTATAGTTGATGTAATTATCATTTTTCGGTATATTATCACAATTAAGGGGTTATTTATGGATTTCCCAAATACAGAGAAAATTGAAGGATAATACAAGACAAAAATTATGACATATATATAGTTTACAATGAATAGTTTGGTATTGTAATTGATTTTTAATAAATTTTTCATGATTTTCAAACCCTCGAACTAAACTAAATCAAAGGGATTCGGTTCTTTTTAATAATGAATTTGAAAATAGATATAAGGAGTTGAAAAAGAGTCATGTCACTATACCTATACATATACTTTCCACAAGTGTGTAAGTTTCATGGTATATAGAAATTCCACAAAGAATTTCTTGGGATGTGAACAAATAAAAAATTCAATATTGGTAGCCAATGATAGAAGTCAATTGGATGTTCATTAAAAGAACTATTCAATGAATGATCTATAATTGGACATAGTTATCTTTTCCAGGAAAATATGACATCATTATATCATTGAGAATATGTATAAAATAAATAGTGATAATAAGAGACTCATTTGTATATTCACACATAAATAGATGGATATGCTCTAGTAGAGACATTTATAGATGATTAAGAACTATGACTGCTCAATCAACTATAATCGTGGGAATGAAATTAATGTGGAGGATTATCTATTTTGAAAGGATACATTAATAGTATCATTTATGAGGATTAAGGAGGATATCAGATTCATATATTTGATAATGTTTTAGATAGGAATCATAAAATAAGGAACAAAATCAATCCATTCATAAATAATAGCTCACCCATCACTTTAAGAGATGAAAAAGTATGCTCAAAGATATAACATCGAAATTTAGAAGGAGGTGCATGATATATGAAAAGGGAAATTATTTGAGTTTAAAATTAATGAAGAAGGAGTTTACATAATTGGGTCATGACTATGTATACCATCAAATCCAGAGTTATACAATGATTTGTTGGAAGATTCACATAGCTCGACCTTCTCCATCCATCCTTAGAGTGAAAAATGTATCCTGGTCTATGAGACCACTATGTGTTGTATAATATGAATAAGGATATTGTGGAATATACATCTACATGCCTTGTATTTCAAAAAATAATGGTTTGAAAAAAATCTATAGGTATTATGAAACCATTACTCATACCCTTGTGGAAATGGGAAAACATAAACATAGACTTTGTCACATGTCTTTAGAAGACATCCAAAGAAATTAATGTTGTATCTGTTGTGGCGGATTATCTTATATATAATGTTTAATTCATTTCAAATCGATATGACTTCTCACTTGATCCAATTGAATTTCTATACATTAGAGAAGTGGTGAGGTTTCATGAAACACACTATCAATTGTATATTATTTTTTAAAAAGAAATTACCTCCTAGTTATGTATGATTTACCAACATGATCTAAATACTAATTTGAACTTTATCATGGAATGTCACCATTAATCTTGTGTCCAATTTCATAGTACCATAAATATACTTGAGGACATCATGATTCTATGCTCAATTGACATAAATGGAGGAAGATATCAACATCTTAATATGGTTCAGTTCTCAAAAAATAATAGTTACCACTCAAAAATAAAATACCAAACTAAAAATACATTTATGATAAGTGTTCAAAAATCACATGCATACTGGGATGAATTTGGTGAAAAAATATTTTTGGGTCCTGAAATGGTCATGGAAATGGTGGAAAAGGTCAAAATTGTTTTGTAATATATCAAGGATGCTAAGATTAAATAGAAGATATACACTGAAAATCATTGATAGGACATCATGATTGGGGTTTGGGATATGTTATTCAATCACAAACCTCCACTAAAGAAAGGCATGAGATTTAGGAAGAAAGAAAATCTTAGTCCAAGATTAATCTGTTTCTTGGGGATCCTTGATCGCATTTGTTCAGTGGTATATCATCTTTCACTACCACCTAACTAATATCATGTACATTATGTGGTTCATGTATCTTTTTTGGGGATGTATATACGGGACCCCTTACATGTACTAAATCCATAGGTTGTCTCATTGGAAAATAATATTTTATATGAGGATAATTCTTCTAATACCATTGATCATGGAGATAAATATCATGAAATTATTTCAAATAACATGGTCAATGTTCAATGGAGAAACCAAAATTCATTATAAGTGAGGTGATAATTGGATGAATTGATCAAACAGATTTACCCTCATCTATTTTAGTGTTGAATATGATGTTTTTAAGGACAAATTTTTAAATGGGTGTATATTGTAAATTCCCAAAATTTTATAAATATAATTCTCTTTGTGATTTAACTAAATTCCCTATTATTGTTGTATAAGAAACATTAACTTAAATGGTTTTATAATATCCCCTTATATTTAAAAGAATTTAATAATCATTGCTGGTGATAATATAGACATTGAAAAATGATATTGTGATAAGTATAAATATAGGGTTTTGATAATACAATAGACATAGACAAAGGAAATGATGGCGTCAAATAATAGGATTGTACCACATGATTCCTATATGTTAGATATTCTATGTGAAATAGAATTATAGAGATTTTACCATCATCAATCTCGAGTTGAAACCCAATAACTAAAGAATGAGTGAAAATTTTTATGGAAGAAGTTCATGCTCATAATGATCATGGAACAAACGTTGTATGCTAAACCACACCATAAAAATCTCACCATCACACACATTATCCATAGTTGATTTTATGGTGTAAAAAGGGATTTGTATCAATCCCCTAATAATATGAATATTTATATTTTATAGAATAATGTATATATTTTATTCTTATTTTTGTTACATTGTAAATGTTTTTTATTATGATATGATGAAATAAAAATTGTATATTATTATAATATAAAGCTTCATTTAGGAAATTTAATTTGATAAACTAATGTATTTGTGAAATTAAAAAAATTTAAAAAATTATTATTAATTATTATTATATATAAATTATAAAATAATTTTAATGTTGAAAATGTAATTTCTATAATGGTTCGAAAAGATTTATTGTCAAAAATCACATTATTTATGAATAAATGAAGACTCTTTTTTAAAATTAAAGACTCATATATATTAATTAGTTAAATTTATAAAATATATATAAATTTTTGAATCATCATGTTTAAATTATCCAATGGTAAAATTTTCATTGTTTTCTAACAAAGTCAAATTTTAGGGTATAAATTAAATATGGTATAAATATATGGTTTCTATAATGGAATCATAATGACCCAAAAGTGATTTAATAAATTATATAAAACGTATAAAAGACTAATTTTATGTTTAAACTATAAATTAGTGGTTCTTATAGGATATTTACTTCATTTTATGAATCCTTCAAAAACTATATTATATATTAATATTTTAAAATCATTTCTTTAAGCACATGACCCAGTTCTACATCACCAAGGGTAATATTTGAATGAGTTAGTCACATGGTCTAATGAAATTGGGGAAAATTTCCATTTAGAAGAAAAAATGGAAAATGATAGTATGTATTGTGTTATGGATTAATTTATTGTATATTTTGAAAAACCTTATATTGATAAATAACAATGAACTAAAATCTATATTTCTATATAAACCCTCCCAAGATCCATTTTCTATTCACTAAATACCCTTTTATAATGCCCATACTATTATTAAACACTCCTTAAAACTTCCAAGGTGCCCCCAATCTATTAATAATATCCTCCCATGATTTTAGAATCACCCTTTCATGGTAAGGAATCTCCATCTCTTCTTTTTCTTTAAGCACCTCTTTAAAGTTGTGGCTCTTAATTTCCATTTTTTATTTATTTGGTATGGTTTTCTACATCCTCGTTCTTTACTTTTTATTTATATGTGATTATATACCCAATTCCCCCTCATTAATACCCTACATTACTCTTTATATACACCTGATATTATTTATTAATTTTCATGTGATTTTCAATACTAAAAGTAAGGGATCTCCCTCTCATGGTTTAATTCAATAAAATGTTTTATGTTGGGCCTCTTAGGATCCAATATTTATTGTTTGGGTATGATTAAATTAATACTTTTCAATTTTATATTAATAGAAATTTGATTATATATCATTTTAACTCACAATAACCCCTCAGATGGACCTTTATACACACTAGTTATGCTCTTGAAATATTCTTGTGAATTTTTTGTACCAAAAGTTTGGGACATTTATTTTTTTATAAATTCATGAAACATACATGTATTCTTCCTCTTGAATATAAATTGGTTATATTTTCATTAATTCATAAACATCCATTTATTTTCCAATTGATGTTCTTGGAATGAGATATCATTTATCCGATCTTGTTTTTAACATTACATAAGCCACTACCATGCCAGAATTTATGAATGGATCCCTTCCTTCTTCTATTTATGTTAGAATGTTATTCATTTTATTCCTTTTATTTCCAGTTCCTAATTTTGGGATGTATTTTTTCACATCCCAATTATAGTCCATTGTATATTCAAAATGATGAGAAACCCCTTTCTCTATCATTATCCCATTTTATGAATTATTATGTATTTGTTAAGCTGTTGAAATTTAAATATTATTTTCACTAACCAAACCATATTACTCTAAACAGAATTTTATTTACACTCAATATTAGAGACCTAAAAATATATATACAATTTTTGTAAGGGAATTCCATATATTTATTCATTACTCTTTTACTGTGGAGTAAAATGTGAATAAAAATGATTCTATATTGAATGATCCATGTCGTACGCTTATGCGTTTACATGATAAGAATGTAATGGGTGCACCTTAAATTATATTCAACTCCAATTCATTAGGTAATGTTTTAGTACCATGATATGTCATTAAAGTTATTATGGATAATACCTAATCAATCAATGGAATTTTCCACCATATTACAATGTCTTGGAAGTGAGCCCTAACATATGTTAATGATGTCTTGCTTAATGTTTTTGACACGTATCCTAAAATTAAATTATTTTATCATGATATATCATTCACTTTTGTTAAATATAGTGATTATTTCCCCTTTTATGTCCCATTTAAATGAATATTTTCAAACATGTAACACATTATTAAATTTATACCATGTTTATTCCCTTATTGTGGTTTATATATCACCACATTATTAATTGCATACCCAAGTCATCCTAGGTACTTCTAAGTGTGGTGGAATATTATGATAATTTTATCGAATTTTAAAAAAAAAATTGATTTAAACCTCTTATATATTACTGTAGAGACCCGTATCTTGACGTACATATACATTACATTACTTTTCCGGAATACTTAGTACATAAAAAAATCACACACACAAGGATCATAATAGTTTAGTGTCTTTGGAAACTCGGAATATAATCTAGTAATCCTGGTGATAGATCTTCAACATCTATCATAATGATCTTCCTTTATTTATACCTAAAAACTTTCTTTATATCCTGGGGAAAAGTAAACATAAAAGGGTGAGATCAAATGATAAGTAAGGGTAAACAAAATAAATATCAATCACATCATATACATAAGCACATAACTTTTGGAAATCTTAACCTGTAAAAGAGGTCATAATTTCATAACCTGGGATAACTCATGGCAGTGAAATGTAATCACAATAATCATAACTTAAAACATTAAACTTTGTTTCATACACACATAATCATAGAGAATCATTTCTTGTTAGTCAAGACTCATTTCCAAGACTATCTTAGTGGACAATGTTCCTTTCTGAACCGAGTCACCCTCATTTCAGTCCTGTTTCACGGAACCGGTATAACCTACCATTCCATCCATGTCCATCTCATGAGATATAAAATCTTTACCCAATGAATTTGAAGGAGATATAGGTCCCACCCATCTCATAATGATACCATTCTTATGTGTGCCAAAAAATCATAAACCATACATCATAACATAACCCATGTAATAAAAATGGGATTCTTAAACATCGTGACATCATAAAACAATTCATATAAGATAAAACAATTCATAAAAATAATTCCTTCACAACATAATAAAATCAATTTAATAGTAGTGATATAAATAGAACCCTTTATTATCTTATATGTTAAATAATTTTGAAAAAACACTTGAACTCCATTCTTGAGGAAAATATCTTTTCAAATTCAAAAAAAAATTCCTTTCTTAACATGTCATACAATTTTAAACTAAAAGAAGTAGATTAAAAATAAACATGAAAACTTTTAAAGTAAGCTTCTTGGAAAGAATGTTTTAAAAATCCATTCATGCCGTATAAGTTAAAAAACATTCTTCGTACTTTTTTCGGAAAAGTCAAAAAGTACCTCGTACGAAAAAAAACGACAAAAGATTCCTTTCATATCCTTTACTAAAAACTCACCGAAGGGTACAATTGGATTTAAAAAATTGTAGGTGGATGGAAATAAAATTACATATTGAAGAAACATGGATGTGGATGATAAAATACACCCCAGTGAATACCAAAGTATAAACAATCTCGGATAAAAATGAGATTGTGATATTTCCCTTACCTTAGGTCCGATTTTCTTCGTAAGTGTCTGAACCTCCTGTATAATGATTTAAATAATGTCATTTACTTATTACAGAATCATATTCATTGTTATGATATCATATATGGTTCACTTATGACTTTATATTACCTATTCTTTTGTAAAATCCATGTTAAATAGCGTTTTGGGTAAAATTGTTTCAATTATCGTAGGTGTTTGGACATGTTGTTCTTGACATTATTATTACTTATATCATGATTTACATACTTCCAGAATATAAAATATGATTTATATATCATATATATTCAGTATATATATATATATAATATATAGATAAATGAAATGAAACACACCGTTCATGGAGACGGTAGTCCGTACGTACGCATGAACGCTGTTTTCCTTTCCTTATTGTCTTGAATGGAAGTAAGTAGATGACATATATATATATATATACATAAATCAAGTAGATTTACCATGTCATATATTTCATGATTACTTATTATATATACTTTATAATCATTCATGAATGGTTAAAGTGGATAATGAATCTCATCGCGTCGTGGAGACGGTATTCCGTACGTACGCACGAGCGATGATATCGTTCTCATGATCGTGGGACTGTATTGGAGTGTATGTATACTATTTCAGAATCAATATCACTTTATAATAGTCATATATAGTCATTATTTACACCATTATACCCATCCAAGTAAGGTGGTGGTGGAAAATAGATTACACCACGGCGTGGAGACGGTATTCCGTACGTACGCACGCCCGATGATTTCTTTTTCCGTAGGATGGATAGATGGTGAAATAGGGTTGTTTAATACTTATAATAACATATCAGTATATGAGTGATAATTATGTTATTACTTCATAATGAAACAACTAAAGAAGAAGAAGTGGAAAAAGAAATAAAGATGAAAGAATCGGTAACGGAAATTACCTCTTCTTTGATTCGCCTCTTTGAGACCTCCTCTTAGGGCACTAATATTGGTCTTTTAGAAATACCAGAACCTCTAGGATGTTGATAGGGAATTGGAGAAGAGAATATGGCAGGGGTTGGCCGAGCTTTAAGGCTCAAATTTGTGTGAGGAAGAGAGGGAGGGGGTGCCCTATTATAAGGGAGGAGAGGGGCACCTTTGGAATAACTAAAACTATTATTTTATTATAAAGTAAAGTTTGGTTTTAAATAGCTCCAAATTGATTTATTTCGAGGATAAGGTGGGTATGGGTCGAAATCATCTCATCCAATAGAATTTAGACAAGTTTAGGTTCCTAGTTTAACCTTATCATTTAGATTTAACATTAAGTTAAATAATTTTACTTTTACCATGTCTTCTTGTGTTCTTACACTATAAGGTTAATAAACTTACTATAAGAAGCCAAAAGAACCCCAAATTGTTAATTATTAATATATATAACCTTATCTCAGTCATTTGGAAGAACCTTAGATTTTTAGGAATAAAATATCAATTAATAATATAATATTTGTTTTAAAAACTATTTTATGTCAATTTTGACACTATTTAGTAATTGATTTTTGTGAAAATCATAACAGAATTATAATTTCGAAAAATGTTAATTAAATCAATACTAACCTGTCATATTAACCTAGAAAATTAGTGGAATCCATAAAAAGTCTCAAATTATATTTATTTGAGTATTTATAAAATCAATTATTTCAATATTTCATTAGTAAGATAATTACTGCATCATCGTTGTGTCATAAAGAAATTAAATTATTTAATGTCTAAAAATTATAAATAAAATACCATAATGTAGGAAATCGTTTTATCTTTCTAATGAATATTTATAATTGAATTTATCTTATGTATAACCCTATATTAAAAATGTTTTAGTAAATAAATTATGATTTTAACTCTTTTAACTCTTCTTTGAATTAAATAATAATAAATGTCCTAATCTAATCCAAGTGTTCCTAAATGGTCATATTTTATTCCTATGCTTGTTTTTGGTCGAATTACACTAATCCAATAGAATTTGGAGATGTGTTAGGGTAATAATAATATCATTTTTACCCTTAATTACCCTATTTACTTTTAACCGTGGTAAAAAAAGTAAAAAGTTACTATTCACCAAAAAATTATTTTCATCTCATTGAACCACATTTTACTTACTGACATCAACCGTGTCTCTCGGATTTTTGAAATTCCACTCACAGAAGCGGTAAAATTAGGTTTTATGAACAATTCAGTTTTTTTTTAACTACCACTTAGTGGTTTCACTATTAATCAAAAATTGAATGTTTTCAGAAAGATACCAAAAATTAGGCCTAAGCTATATTTGATATTATGAACTCAAAAATGATTTCTATTTTACCAAATACAAAACATATCAGTTTCATTAATTAATTTAAAAATTAATTCCCGTCGTCAAAACAAAAGGCGTGATTTTAAGATATAATAACTATCAAAAGATTGACACTTGTTTATAACTGGTTTAAATGTGAAATTACATCCAATGACCAACATTGTATTAAATTGTAAAACTATATTATAAATATACTTTAAAATCACTCAAATTAATAATTTATCACAATTAATTATTTCGATAGAAAAAGTTGTTTTTAATTAAAATTTAGTAATTTTCACTATTCATCAAAATATGAAATTTATCCGAAAATCACCAAAATTTCACCTTAAGCTAATTTCGATATTCCGAATCCATAAATGAAGTCCATTTTGAAAAATAATATTTACAAAATTTCAAAAAGTTGTTATTACTATTCATAACGTCTAGTTTTAATAATATCTTAATAGCATATCGTTGTTTAGCGAAACATGGTGTTGCGTACAACACACGCTATCGTGGAAGGTCGTGATTGCGTGTAATTAAAGCCAGGTCAGAGATGTGTGTTGTGAAAACTTTTTTTGGTGTATCGTATAACACAAGACATTAATGAAATTAAAAAGAATATTTTTCATAAAATCTCGGGATGTTACATTCTACCCCCCTTAAAACGAATTTCGCCCTCGAAATTCGTCGGGGTTATAAATGGTTTACTATTCGAAAGTTTATTTAATCGAAACCCATATCATAAAAAGGAATACCAAAACCAATCTTTAAAAACAAAAGTATGAAACGTAACGGTTACCCAAATAAACTAATCACTAGGTTTCCACATAGGTGAAAATATGGATATGGAAGAGAAATATAACCATCATGTTCTAATGGAGAGTGGTAGAGAACATGGCTATGGAAAAGCTAGCAATCACAAATCCATAAATTTGTGACGATCTAAGGTACCATCTGATTAATCAGATATAAGAGCACTAGGACAACATTTTTGGTTTTCAAGATCATTTCCCTAAAGTTGAAGAATTTTAATTAGAATAAATACTTACTTTATTTTGGTACAATCTCACTGTTGTTTGTGCCTTGAACAATTTCCACTTCATCTCTTAAATAAATGAAGTTGAATTTGTTATTCGTGAAGTGTTAGTATGACAGGTCATTCCCTGTCTCAAACAAAAGGTTAGAAAAAGTTATTAAATATACATAAGTCATTCTTTAGTGAGATTAATCATATATGGTTCCTAAAATGGACTTATACTTCATATATCATACTGCTTAATATAATAAAACTAGTTTCTACTAAACAGGGACTACCTGAAGGCCAGTGGTAGGCGATAAAGGCCAGTTGTAATTCAGTTGTGGGTTCGATTCCCACAGCCTTGTCCGACGCGATGGGCTGTCGCCCATCCTGCAGGTTGTCCTTTTTCTAAAGCTATATTACTATAACATCCCATCAATAATATAGAAAAACGCTTTATCCTAACTTATGTCCAACACAATCCATTCTAATCTTTAGGATTATCTAAAATACTTCGGTCCAAGCTCATAGTATAAAGAAAATGATTACTTGAAATGTCACAGAATAATCACGTGAATGCCACCATTTATCCCCCATATATCATAAGATATATCTTGTTGGTCAAATTACAAACATGTGAATACCTTAATCATGTATTCTCTTGAAGAATGAATACCCATTGAACCTTAGTGAAAACATGAATGCAGTTAAAATTTAACACTTTCCACATACCAAAATCCTCAAAATTCTATATACTCAAACCATGATATCACTTAGTCCTTATATCAATCATGAGCTCATGAATACAATCAAAAATCTCATTATCTTCTTATCCCTTCATTATGCTCATATCATCTGTTTACCAAAAATGTCTCAATCACTTTTCATGGTTACCGGTACCATAAAATTATTGAAAACCACAATAGACCAAAAACTAAATATTCCAATATTCCACGATACTATATACAACATTACTTTGGAATCCCATTACATAAACACTTAATCATTCCACCACATCGTTGTCATATTCAACATCACCAATAGTGATCGCATCTGACATCCCTTTGTCCTTTTCCTTAAGTGGTTGCTCATGTTGATCATCACTAACACTTGGATTAGGGCATTTATTAGCATAATGCCCCATTTCCTTGCACTTGAAGCATTGAAGTGTTGGTGGTGCGTTCTCTACAGTGTTTGCTTTATTCACATCATTAGAAACCCTTTTTCCATTACCTCGACACTCAGCTGCTCGATGACCTTTTTTCCACACTTAAAACATTTTCTAGTCCCTTTAAGACAATCTCCACCATGCTTCTTTCTACACTTTGAGCAAAAGGAAACATTCATCTTCTTTTCACCATTATTCTGAGATTTCTCCTTGAACTCCATCTTTCGTTTCTTGTCAAAACCATGAGATGGATATGTATCACCAACTTCCATTTCTACCTTGATAGCACAACGTACAATTTCTTCATAGCTACTAAAGTCTCTTATAGATAATGCCTTTCGAAGACTTGGTTTTAAGCCACTGAAAAATCGATCAACTTTACTTTCAGGTTGGATGATAATTCCAGATGCATACCTTGCATGTCTTGTAAAATTTGCTTCGTATATACCAACAGATTCATCATCCTTTTACTTTAGTTCAAGAAACTCCTTCTCTATCTTTGTTCGAAGAATACGAGGGAAGTACTTATTGAAAAATAGGTTCTTGAACTCGTCCCATTCCATGGACTCAATTTCATCCCTTTGCCTTATATTCTTAATAAGATTCCACCATTGATCAGCATCACCTTCCAAACGATACACTGCTAAGATGAATTTATCATATTCAGAACATTGAAGAACTGAAAATATATTTTCAGTGGTATTGATCCATTGTTCAGCAACAATTGGATCAGAAGACCCACTAAAAGAAGGTGGACGTTGCCTCATGAAGGACTCAATAGAATATTGTTCCCTTCTCTGCTCATTTGGAAGTCCAGAATGATTCATATCTTGTGTAAGTATAGCAATAAGATTTTGCACTCCATCTCCCATAACATTTGTTTGTTCAGGAGGACAATCATTTCATTGTCCATTGCATTGATCAACATGGTTCCTTCGGGTTCCAGCCATCGTCTAAAACCTAAAAAGAATAGTGTGAGATTCAAAAATCATGCTAGGGAAAACAACATAAAAAAGGAGGAGTACCTTCAATATCTAACATCTTAGGTTTAATTCTATGATCGTTAGCGTAATTCTAGTACTATAACCTATATGTATACTTAACCTTAGGGACATCCCTAGACATACCTTAGAAATATCTCTAGGGATCTCACTAACGTTTTCACATCCTAGTTTCCAAAGGTTGTCTAAACCTTTCCTCTGATACCAACTGTAGAGACCCGTATCTTTACGTACATATACATTACATTACTTTTGCGGAATACTTAGTACATAACAAAAACACAAACACAAGGATCGTAATAGTTTAGTGTCTTTGAAAACTCAGAATATAATCTTCTAATCCTGGTGATAGATCTTCAACATCTCGCATAAAAATCTTCCTTTTTTTATACCTAAAAACTTTCTTTAAATCCGGGAGAAAAGTAAACATAAAAGGGTGAGCTAAAATGCTCAGTAAGGGTTAACAAAAGAAATATCAATCACATCATATACATAAGCACATAACTTTTGGAAATCTTAACCTGTAAAAGAGATCATAATTTCATAACCTGGGATAACTCATGGCAGTGAAATGTAATCACAATAATCATAACTTAAAACATTAAACTTTTTCGCATACACACATAATCATAGAGAATCATTTCTTGTTAGTCAAGACTCATTTCCAAGACTATCTTAGTGTACAAAGTCCCTTTCTGAACCAAGTCACCCTCATTTCAGTCCTGTTTCACTGAACCGGTATAACCTACCATTCCAGCCATGTCTATCTCATGAGATATAAAATCTTTACCCAATGCATTGGAGGGAGATATAGGTCCCACCCATCTCATAATGATACCATTCTTATGTGTGCCAAAAAATCATAAACCATACATCATAACATAACCCATGTAATAAAAATGGGATTCTTAAACATCGTGACATCATAAAAAAATTCATATAAGATAAAAGAATTCATAAAAATAATTCCATCACAACATAATAAAATCAATTTAATAGTAGGGATATAAATAGAACCCTTTATTATCTTATGTGGAAAATAATTTTGATAAAACACTTGAACTCCATTATTGAGGAAAATATCCTTTCAAATTCAAAAACATTTTCCTTTCTTAACATGTCATACAATTTTAAACTAAAAGAAGTAGATTAAAAATAAAATTGAAAACATTTAAAGTAAGCTTCTTGGAAATAATGTTTTAAAAATCCATTCATGCCGTATAAGTTAAAAAAAACATTCTTCGTACTTTTGTCGGAAAAGTCAAAAAGTACCTCGTACGAAAAAAACCGACAAAAGATTCCTTTCATATCCTTTACTAAAAACTCACCGAAGGGTAAAATTGGATTTTAACAATTGTGGGTGGATGGAAATAAAATTACATATTGAAGAAACATGTATGTGGATGATTAAATACACCCCAGTAAATACCAAATTATAAACAATCTCGGATAAAAATGAGATTGTGATATTTCCCTTACCTTAGGTCCGATTTGCTTCGTAAGTGTCTGAACCTCCTGTATAATGATTTAAATAATGTCATTTACTTATTACAGAATAATATTCATTGTTATGATATCATATATGGTTCACTTATGACTTTATATTACCCGTTCTTTTGTAAATTCCATGTTAAAGAGCGTTTTGGGTAAAATTGTTTCATTTATCGTAGGTGTTTGGACTTGTTGTTCTTGACATTATTATTACTTATATGATGATTTACTTACTTCCAGAATATAAAATATGATTTATATATCTTATATATTCAGTATATATATATATATATATATATATATAATAGATAGATAAATGAAATGAAACACGCCATTCATGGAGACGGTAGTCTGTACGTGCGCATGAACGCTGTTTTCCTTTCCTTATTGTCTTGAATGGAAGTAAGTAGATGACATATATATATAAATAAATTCAGTAGATTTACCATGTCATATATTTCATGATTACTTATTATATATACTTTATAATCATTCATGAATGGTTAAAGTGGAGAATGAATCCCATCGCGTCGTGGAGAAGGTAGTCCGTACGTACGCACGAGCGATGATATCATTCTCATGATCGTGGGACTATATTGGAGTGTATGTATACTATTTAAGAATCAATATCACTTTATAATAGTCATATATAGTAATTATTTACACCATTATCCCCATCCAAGTAAGGTGGTGGTGTAAAATAGATTACACCACGGCGTGGAGATGGTATTCCGTACGTACGCACGCGCGGTGATTTCTTTTTCCGTAGGATGGATAGATGGTGAAATAGGGTTGTTTCATACTTATAATAACATATCATTATATGAGTGATAATGATTTTATTACTTCATAATGAAACAACTAAAGAAGCTGAAGTGGAAAAAGAAATAAAGATGAAAGAATCGGTAACGGAAATTAACTCTTCTTTGAAGCGCCTCTTTGAGACCTCCTCTTAGGGCACTAATATTGGTCTTTGAGGAATACCAGAACCTCTAGGATGTTGATAGGGAAGTGGAGAAGAGAATTTCTCAGGGGTTGGACGAGCTTGAAGGCTCATAGTAGTGTGAGGAAGAGAGGGAGGGGGTGCCCTTTTATAAGGGAGGAGAGGGGCACCTTTGGAATAACTAAAAATATTATTTTATTATAAAGTCAAGTTCGGTTTTAAATAGCTCAAAATTGCATTATTTCGTGGCTAAGTTGGGTATGGGTCTAAATCCTCTCATCCAATAGAATTTATACAAGTTTAGGTTCCTATTTTAACCTTATCATTTAGATTTAACATTATGTTAAATAATTTTACTTTTACCATATCTTCTTGTGTTCTTACACTATAAGGTTAATAAACTTACTATATGAAGCCAAAAGAACCCCAAATTGTTTATTATTAATATATATAACCTTATTTAAGTCATTTGGCCGAACCTTAGATTTTTAGGAATAAAATATCAATTAATAATATAATAATTTTTTTAAAAACTATTTTATGTCAATTTTGACACTATTTAGTAATTAATTTTTGTGAAAATCCTAACAGAATGATAAGTTCGAAAAAAAGTTAATTAAATCAATAATAACATGTCATATTAACCTAAAAAATTATTGGAATTCATAAAAAGTATCAAATTATATTTATTTGATTATTTATAACATCAATTATGTCAATATTTCATTAGTAATATAATTACTGCATCATTGTTGTGTCATAAATAAATTAAATTATTTAATGTCTAAAAATTATAAATAAAATACCATTATGTATGAAATCTTTTTATCTTTCTAATGAATATTTATAATAGAATTTATCTTATTTATAACCCTATATTAAAAATGTTTTGTAAATAAACTTTGATTTTAACTCTTTTAACTCTTCATTGAATTAAATAATAATAAATGTCCTAATCTATTCCAAGTGGGCCTAAATGGTCATATTTTATTCCTAAGCTTGATTTTGGTCGAATTAGAATTATCCAATAGAACTTTTACATGTGTTAGGGTAATAATAATATCATTTTTACCCTTAATCACCCTATTTACTTTTAACCGTGGTAAATAAAGTAAAAAGTTACTATTCACCAAAAAATTATTTTCATTTCATTGAACCACATTTTACTTACTGACATCAACTGTGTCTCTCGGATTTTTGAAATTCCACTCACAGAAGCGGTAAAATTATGGTTTATGAACAATACAGTTTTTTTTAACTATCACTTAGTGGTTTCACTATTCATCAAAAATTGAAAGTTTTCAGAAAAAAAACAAAAAATTAGGTGTAAGCTATATTTGATATTATGAACTCAAAAATTATTTCTATTTTACAAAATTCAAAACATATCAGTTGCATTAATTAATTTAAAAATTAATTCCCGTCGTCAAAACAAAAGGCGTGTTTTTAAGAGATAATAACTATCAAAAGATTCACACTTGTTTATAACTGGTTTAAATGTGAAATTACATCCAATGACCAACATTGTATTAAATTGTAAAAATATATTCTAAATATAATTTAAAACCACTCAAATTAATAATTTATCACTATTAATTATTTCGATTGAAAAAGTTGTTTTTAATTAAAATTTAGTAATTTTCACTATTCATCAAAATATGAAAGTTATCCGAAAATCACCAAAATTTCACCCTAAGCTAATTTTGATATTCCGAATCCATAAATGAAGTCCATTTTGAAAAATAAAATTTACAAAATTTCAAAAAGTGGTTATTACTATTCATAACGACTAGTTTTAATAATATCTTAATAGCATATCGTTGTTTAGTGAAACTTGGTGTTGCGTACAACACACGCTATCGTGGAAGGTTGCGATTGCGTGTAATTCAAGCCAGGTCAGAGATGTGTGTTGTGAAATCTCTTTTTGGTGTAGCGTATAACACAAGACATTAATGAAATTAAAAATAATATTTTTCATAAAATCTCGGGGCGTTACAATTACTATCTAATATTCCTAATTACACAAATACACCAGAATTATAGATATTCTAGGTTGTATTTAGTGTTCCTTTATGTAATAAATCATGAATTAATGTGTCTTAAATACAAGGTTTGTTAGAAGGAATTTTTAAATGATTTTTCAAATAATATATTTTAAAAAAGGAGTTTTTTTAATTTGAAACTATGTCTATCCCATGTTGTGTTTTGATTTTTTGTAAAATAAAGACTACTTTTCTCATTTTGTTAAAATGAAAAGTACGATGGGTTGAATATAAAAAACCTTAATATAGCCTACTTTCTATGTAATATTACTTGATAAACTCAACATTAATGAATGTTTCCAAAATTATATAGTTTTTATTAACACATTTTCAAGATTATTATAGACTATGATTGTATTCAACATATTGGAACCACCAATTAGAATTTTAAAGGAATTATACAGTCTATCTATATTGAGAATGTAAATATAGATATAGGTTGTTGAATTTTGAATACAACATATTTTTTATATATATTTGTGATATTATTAAGATTTATTCTCAGAACTATTATAGTCTCAATGATATTTAATATAATAAATTATTTGGATGATATGGATTCTTTGATTTTAGGGATGGTGATTATTTTTATGGACTATGACTGAATGCATAAAATAACATATTTAGTAAGGAATATAGATTAATTAATTTTAGAGGTTAATTAATGTTAACTGATATTATATTACACAATGAATATATATGGTGAGAAATTGTTAAGTTTATATTTATAATGATGTTTATGTTGTTTAGGAATTGATTGTGCAGTATTTCATGTGGTAATTACAATCATATAAGGAGAAATGGTATTTATATTTAAGGTGTGATATTCTGAGGGTATCCTCATCATTTGTATAGGATTATTGAGGTGATGTAATGAATGATTTCAGACATATAGGTGTTATTTTGATTGATGTGTAGTTAATGGGAATCCTAATATAGGCTTATGAGTAATGAAATGAATATTTTATTCACTAGATATTTTTGTTTTTGGAATTATATTTTCAAATAGTTGATGACTATTAGGAGTGGGATAATGGTATATGGAGATATACATAAATATTGGGTGTAAATTTATACACAATATTTTATAGGTTGGGATACTGATTTTTAGAAGGAATTAATTGATCAATATTTGTAAATGAATCGTTCTAGGATTACAGACACACTAGTTAATGTATAAAATTAATGGTTCATTAGTGAATTTCCAATGTGAAATGAGATATAGGAGGATGTGATGGAGAATGATAGTGGAATAATATATTCAAAATGAAAATATTAATGTAAATGGTATGGGTACCTTGGGATTGTACCTTTAGATTCCTAAGTGATTTATAGGGTATGAAATTGATTAATAGCTTTAAATTAGATTTAATCTAGCAGTGGTACCGTTGATGTGGTTAATGAGAGAAATGAATTCATTATTTTCTCAAACACAATTTTTGTGTGTAGGAAATTATTTAGTGGTTTATAATTGTTGACATGACAAAAATATATTTGTTAGAGGGTAATTTCAACTTATATATAGTTAACTCATGTGAGTTATTCAGCGGATGAGATTCATATAATTATGTGATGTCCACATATGAATAACGTATTGGGAAATGATTAATGAATTAATCAAGGTATTATTTAAGATATTTGATTTTTTTTCCAATTTTATGATAGATATTGATATGATTGATGGTGAGGGTTACATGAAAATTATTCACGTAAGTAAACAATCTACTTTTCGTAGGTATATAGTTTTTTTCATCATTGATAATAATATGGTTTAATTGATTATTCCATGTAGTGTATAGTAATTTCAGGTTTGAATGAGAGTACGTTGAGTGGTTCATTTGTATAATTTCTAGTTATAACATTGAATGTTAAATTGAAAAAATAATTAAGAATCTAGCTAATATAATGGTTTAGATGATGCATTTGGGTTGGGTGATTATTGGGATACATGGTTTAAATAATTGGATTTTATGTGCGGTTAATCGATAGAATTCCATGTGTAGATATATATAATCTAGTTGAAATTATATGAATTCCGGAAGATTTCAACTACAATGTTTGTGGTGATTATTTATTTTTGTTGAGAATGGGAAGTGATCATAAGGTCTAAACGTTTAATGTTTCATTATATGTGATTGATGTTTCTTGTTGAGAATTAGAACATTGATATGAGAGTGCTTAAAATCCCTTAATGTTTGTAGTTTTATTTGAATTTGGGTTTTTACAATTTTGATGGAGTAAATATATGTGAAATTTATTTTTTAAAAATTAATAGTTTGTTTGTTTAATAATTTATGAGTTTATGTTGAATCATTGGTTATATATATATATGGATGGAACATGAGAGGAATAAAATTATGGGAATAAAATGAACACTGATTTTTTTATTGATATACATGAGGTATATAATAATTTATAGTTGTCCAATGGGTTGTTGATGTTCTAAGAAGAGTGTTAGTCCACGTTAATGACACAAAAAACATTATATTATGCTATTGAGAACCTAGTAACAGAAACATCTTCCTATTGGGAATATAATATGTGTCTTCTAGCATCATGGATGGTTATGAAAAGATTAATATTAATGGATAATTTTACCCCTACACTTTTCATTTATGTAGACACATAATCATTTTTGTGGCCATGTTTTAGAAATTTAGGGGGTATTCCTTTCCCCGTCTCTCATTATATCTCCACTACCAACATTCCATCAGGTGTGGGAGTGGTGATCCATATGCATAAAAAATTAAATATCATAACTAATAAGCTATGACCTGTTATTTAAATGTTTTTTCTTCTTATTTAAAATTTTATAAGATATATAAATTGATTTTGGGGTGTTGGACAATGTTATTCTTGATTAATATGATGGATATCATTTGACAGATTATATTTGATGCATGAAACATTATTTTCATTTTTTTATGTTTCCATAACCATGTTTCATAGATAAAATATATATAAATGATTATATATAATATGGGATATGGAATAATGAAAACTGTCCAGAATGATTACCTCATTTGTTTGATTTTCGGTAATCAGATCTAATTAGACTAAGAGGTCCAATGTAGAAACCCTTGAATGCTCTATTATACTTTATGCTCTCTAGCATCATCACCACCTAGATAGTAGAAGTAAATTTCGTAATAATATATCTAAATTGGAACACATGGTGTATGTAATTTTAAAAAACATAATAACTATTATTATGAATATGTAAACAATCATTCTTCCAGGGGAAGTATATTTTCATTATGACTTTGAGATGGGGTCAAACATCGGATATATAGGAATTTATATATAAAATATCAGCTAAAAGTCTATTTGGGTGTTGAAATTTTATTCAACAGTGATATTTCATTAAATAAGACATGATTGTTCATACTATATTAGGAAGAACACCATTCTGATTACCCTATGATATATATATCCATTGTATCATAATGTTACTTATTTATTAATGGATATTCTTATAAACTATAAAATGAATTAGAAAAATAATTATATATATTTTTTATGATAAATATAATTTTTATATTTTGAAAATTATTCATGTCCAATTCTTATGTCATGTATTTGTTGTTATTATATTGTATTCATACGATTGAATTTAATTGTTAATTTGACGAATTAATGAATTATTTAATAAAATTTTATATTTATGTATTTAATGAAATAAATGAATGAAAAAATTAAATGTATCTGTGTTAATAGAATAAAAATTCAAACAACATACTAGGGTATTGTGTTTATTTTCCAATCATGGATATAGATTGGATAATTTAAAAATTCATCCCTTTAGATTTACTTGTTATCTATATTTATGAATATAATTGGATTCTATTTATATTCGGTGAATCACATAGTATTGATATGTGATTTATTACGTCTCACATCATAGGCTTACATAGAAAGATAAATGATTAATATAATGATATTGGTTTTTTAGGTATATGGAGAGTGTTTCCATAAGATATTGGGAATAAATCTATATTATCATTATCAAAGTTTTATGTCATCACAATCTAGGTTATTTATTATTAACATTTTTGTATTATACTATATATAATAATTTTATGAACTAGATTCTTAAAAAATCGATATTCTTGTATTATGGGATTAGTAGTTCGCCAAGGTAATATGTTTCTATGATAGGATTAGTAGCTCAAAATGGTTAAGGGAAAGTGATACAGTTTTATTTTCATCTATAATTGGGTGATGGGGTTTAAATGTTGAGTTTTTTGTTCTATAAAAAGTTTATAGATATATGGATCCCCTAAGGGTTTTTCTTAAAGCATTATAATTCCACCTAGATTTGGAATAAATATAATATATGAGGTGGAAATTGTGAACATTTCTGTATTTTATTATGTTCATGGAGTCCGTATTGATATGTTGCAGGGTTCCCTAAATTGGAATCCACACATCATATAGGGTCCCCAATATTAAAACTAAAACATTAATGTGGTTTCATCAAATAAAATCAAATCAATATATGGGTAATTTGATACATCCATTGATTCATTATATGGGGTCCCCAATTTCACCTAGATGTTTGATAAATGTTTTATATCCTAAAAATTATACTCTCAAAAAAGATATGTGATATTATATTTCTAAAATTACACTAATACATAGAACATATGTCCTATATATAAGGGATTTCATTTCCTTAATAATAAAATTATTTTCAACATGACCTTCAGAAAACTATAGCATCAACACCTATGACAACCTAAGATGTTAAAACAAATTCCCCTTGCAATGTATTTAAATGTATTATTAGGTAATATTGTTATAGAAAACACATGAACTTATTTGTATTTATTATATCCTATCACATTTACTTGAATACTACGAATCATTACTAGTGATAATAAAGTCATCGTAATGTGATAATACGATTAGTATTAATATAGTGTTTTAATAGATGTAATTGATAGAGATAATGGAAGTGCTCACCATAACTAGTAGGATCGTATCCTATGCATCCCATTTATCTAACATTTCGAGGGAGACAACAACACCATGATTTTCCCTAGAACTATTCCATGCTAAGATCCAATAACTTAAGCATGTTTGAAACCATTTACAGGAGAAGTTCATGCTCATTGATATCACAGACCAACCCTTGTACATAAAACCACCCCTTAAAAAATATTTTAATAAAATAATTTTATTAAATGATTTATATTAAATATAGATGATCTTGTAATTTTTATGATGTCAAATGTAATTTTAATAATGTTCCAAAAAAATGATTTTCAAAAAAAAAATATTTCA
The DNA here is from genome assembly GCA_963277665.1 of Viscum album. Lineage (NCBI taxonomy): Eukaryota > Viridiplantae > Streptophyta > Magnoliopsida > Santalales > Viscaceae > Viscum > Viscum album. The sequence continues at coordinate 480,832,369 of OY728133.1, forward strand.
TAGTAACATCCAATATTATTTTAAAATTTAAAATTCAAATATTTATAAATATTATTCAGATAAAGTGTATATTAATTTTGAAATAAGAATTTTGAAATTATCCAATGGTGAACTTTTCCTAATTTACAGAGAGAATAAATTTTTTTAATCAAATTAAATACCGTATAAATATACATTGGGTATTTTGAAATCATATTGACCAAAAAGTGATGTAATAAAAACTATAAATGTGATAAACGCCCAAATTTGTGGTTTAAATTTAATAAAATTATTTTATGTAAATTTGGTTAATTTTATAAAGCCTTTATGAATGTCCCAAAACCATTAATATATTTTTTGGCTTTAAAAAATCTCTATAATAGTATGACTCATGTTCACATATTTAAAGGGATTATTTTTTTATGTTAGTCCATTGAAATAATAAAATATTTTAAACCACTACCATTTGGAAAAAACCATGGGAAAATTGTAATGTATGTTTTTGTGTTTTGATTGTATTATTATGTAGAGTCCAAAAACTAAATAATAATAAAATCCCCCACTTTTCCTAGAATGACCCACCCAAGATCCCAATTCTCTTCAATTTAACTCATTGGATCACATCCATACTCATCCATCCACTCTATACAGTCCAACCAGTGTGCCCCAAATCTCTCAAGAAGCTCCTCCCATGTATTTGTAGTCAAACACTCAAGAAAGTGATTTCTCTTTTCTCTTTTCTATTCAAGCACTTCTTTTTTTGTTTCGTCTTGTATGTTTTAGTTTGTTAGGTTGGGATGGGTTCTTACAGATTTACCTAACTATCCATTTTATTTATAAATGATTATATCCCCCCTTTCTATCACATTATGCCTCCCATTATTCTGTATGTACACCTATTACCATTCCAAAAATATAGTTAGTATCATTTTTGTTATTAAATTTTCTCATTAACATCTGCCTCATATATTCAATTTATAATTATTGGATATTGATTTTTCATATACATTTTAATTATTATTTTCTTTCTATGTTATTAGGGAACCCTTATCTTTTAGCAATCCATTTTTATGAATCCCTACGTGTTATCTTTATGCTACCAATATTTCACCGCTGTTCTATATGCCAAAGAAATTGTGTAGTCAACACCACAAAAAAATCCAATCATGGGTGTTCACATTTATGAAAAATATTCTTTTTTATTGGGGATATACATATATGTAATTCAAAGTCCATTATTATTGAATAAATTATGATTATGAATTAATCCATGTTGTATGATCTATGTGTAACTCTTAAGCATGAGAATGAAATGAATGTGTTGGGTGCACTTAGAATTATATAGTTCTCCAAGGCATTGGGTAATTTTTAGTCTCACGAGATTTCATATTTGGATTAAAAGTGAACCTGATTTATTTATTGGAATATTTCCACCATGATTTATTTATGTATTATCCTTCAACTACTATTATAATTCATCATTTTATGTTTTTTTTTATATTTTTCGTGTTATCATTATCATGGTATATAATGTCTCATTGTACATGTTTATGATTACTACTATTTTTATGCTTCATTGATGTTCCTATTATCCAAAATGTGTCACCATATGGAATGATTACTCTTTTACTATGCTTTATATCTCAACACTTTCTTATATTTTTCCCCATGATATCATGTGTATTTTTACATTCCATGGAATTTTAGAACCATGTTAATTATTATTTCAATATTGATGTTATATCTCATGTTAATGATTTTATGTTATGTAAATAATTCCCACATACACTAGAATTCATGATCCATCAGGTTGTATTAAGTGTAATTTTATGTATTAAATCATGAATTAATTTTTAATAAAGTATATGTTCATTATAATACAACTCTTCTAGATTACCAAAATATACAATTTTGGAAGAAGTAGGAAGGGTCAAATACCATGGTGTCCTGGTAGACCCACTAAGAGGTGAAATTTATTATTTTACATCATATATAATTAATATAATATCTAATGTAATATACTATGTTTCTCAATTCATATTTACTCCATACACAATAATAAAACTACAAATTGAGTTTAAATTATGTTATTAGCATATTTAAATGGGTTTTATTAATTATTTCTCATAATAACTTCAATATATCACTTAAATAAATAATGTTAATTTTTTCAAACTCGATTTGTAAAGTGGTTTTAATTAAATAATTGAGTTAAAGAACACATGGGGTTAAAAAGTATGGAGAATGTGTGTAAATTGATCTCAGTATGTTACAATTGTGGGACACTAGAACACTTAAATATTCCACGAGTATTCTAGTTGGTGGAAAAAAGGGTGTTTTACAGTAGGTAATTTTTTAGAGTTCTAGTGTAATCTATAAGATTTTGTGTGGAATATCTAACCTAAATTTTATGGGTTGTTTTATAGGTATTTTGAGGTTTTAAAATAAATATCCTATTATCCTAATTGGATCAAAATAATAACATGGAGGGATTACTCCCCTAAATTTCACACCTCTAACCGCTTCCTTATATGTATTTTATTCATATCATTAAATAAAATTTAGATAAATAATCGGGTTTATAATCATCATTCACCAGCAATGGTTTTTAAAAATTCTAATCATTTTTTCCATCATTAATTAGTGAATGTTAATTATAAATCCTTAATTTTTTTTAATAGATTCATTGAAATTTCATGAAACATTATTGATTGGGTTGTGTTATTTTGTCATTATATTCCTATCAATTAAGATTATATGGTCTAGAAAATATTCCTGATTTAATATGTATTTCAAATCATGTGTATTTAAGTATAATAATACTAAATTAGAATATAGAGTTTTCATGTCCATTTTGGGGAATATATAGATTATTTTAGGACCATAAATAAATTTACACATAGGAGAGTGAAATTTTAGGGTTGAATTGAGTCTATGATGATCTGTGATATGAGGACTAAATATGTGTTGGGAACATGGATATATTGTTCATGTATTAGGTAAATTAGAAGATACTTGAAACAACCTCAAGTGATGATGTTACATATTATACCAATAATGAACTATATGATTGATGTTATGATGATAAATTTAAATACATATTTTATAAAACAATTAATATTTTATGGGATAAGGTAAATATGTTCACTTGACCAATAAAATATAAGAACGTCATGGGATAAATAACTTGATGCCACGTGACCCCTATTGTGACCTTGATATATGATCTAGCAAGGGTATAGTAAATTTTCTATAGTCAGGTGATTGGTTTTATATTAGATTTAGTGTATGGGAAATACAGAGATGTTCCCAAAGGGATATGTTATAACATGATAAGTTATTTTTGAGCATGATATTAAATGGAAGGTGAGAGGCCTAGTATTTTCAAATATAACTAGAAGTGGTGAAATATTGAGGGAGGGAAATTTATTTTAAATTTAGTAACAAATACAACTAGATATTTGGGATATGGAAATGAAGATTTGATAATGAAGGTTATTATAATATTTTTAGAGGTTATTATTGGGTGTGGTGAGTTTTTTTAGGATGTCAGATCTCTTAAGATAGTATATCAGGATAAAAAATGCATGATATTTTATGGTTGTTGGAATAGGGATTATAAAATACAGTTCAAGATGATAAATTATTATTATAATGTATCCTAACTTTTCATGTGATGTAGTGTACATGTAACTCACGATATGGATATAATTTTATGTCATGACAGATTGAGGGTTCGGTTGTTACTTATTCTTAGGGATTGATATGAGATGATGTACGCTTATATTATGGATTTCTTAATACATTTGACAGTTCTTTTAGGTTAATAAACCATGTAGTATAGATTATTAAATGGGATAAGGGGCTTGTATGATCAAATATACCCCATTTATGTTGATTGATACTTAGACGTAGGTATGTACTATGTCAATACACTCTATTCTATTGATTTACTATTTTTGGGGTTAATAGAACCTCGTGGAGTGCATAATTTCATCGAATACATTTCATCTATATGTTGTGCAACACCATTTTTTATATTATTACAAATTACACTATTTTTTTGGTTTTCTATATTAGAATATGAATATATTATTGAGATGGGTTTTCATGTGTTATGTACTACTACTTTTCATACTAGACTATAAATGATCTCACATATATACATTATTTCAAATATTATGGACACATTATTGGTCCCCTCTAGTGTATCTTACTACACTATAAACACTAACCCTAGTATATTTAAAATTTTCAATGTTCATTATTGATGGGGAGGAAGGAATCAATGATAGGTTGTCAAGAAAGTGTTGCATAAAAAGCGGTGGATATGGTACCGAGGAAGGATGCTAAATATTTTTTCTTTTAGTCTTAATACATAATTTTCCACATTTTTTAAATTTAAATATATTTAACATGAACATGTATATTGACCCTTTTAGTATATAAATTATAATGTATGTAATATGTAATATATTATATTTAATAGTGATATTTCATAATTTATTGTTAGTTTTCCGCAATGAATCTATATTAATTCATCTTTTTAACACTATTCATGTTGATAAATTTATTTTTTATGGAAGTGAAGATGGTACTAGTGTGTGTACGATGACCATTTTTGAATTGGAGTCTCTATGTATAATTTTATGTATTTTCTATAATTCATGTATTTTATTAAACCCGAAATGGTGATACATTTGATTTATGACTTTTATTATATGAAGATGGTTGCATATGATATTATAGTCATATATTAATGTATATTATAACATTTTAGTTGTCATTATATACGTATTACATTATGTGGTTTTTATTTATTTATTAAATTTTTTTATTATGATATCAATATAATATTATCCCCATGGTTTGGATTAGAACATTATAGATTTTAATCGACTTATGGTGTATTGGGAGGTGTGGTTGTGGTCATGGTTGATTCTTGTTATCATTTTTTAGAATTATTCTAAGGCTATATGATTTTTAAAAAATTGTTGGTGGAAATTTTTTGGTTAATTTATTTGTTTAGTATTTTCATGTGGATATAAACTAGTAGCAACATGGGATGGAAGTAACACGTATTCCTAGCCAGTACTTCATTAGTGGAAGTTTAAGTTAAAAGGTATTGAAATTGATATTTAAAATTGGTTTATTATGGTTTTATGATTTAATCATGTATGATTTTATGCATTATGGGAACGCTTAATTACTCCTAGATTGGGGAGGAAACTAGGCGTGGATGAATGCATCATACATGGCATGTATGTTCACCAGAAATGTTATGATTATGGGTGATTAGAATTTTGTTTTTGGAAGAGGGTTTTTTTATTTAAAACACTTGTAATAAATTATCAAATATGTTAGGATATAATTTATTAGTGGTACATTGTTTAACAAAAAATATAAATGGTGAATTATTGTATTCAGATTAATACTATAATGAATCTAATGTGTAAATTTACATATGGTGTATATTAGAGACATAGGGTAGTTATTTGTATCAAATTCATACCCTGGGAGTGTTTTGGGATAATAGAATATATTGTTTACTCTGGAGATTCATTTGATATAGAATCCCATGGATTTTAAATTTGATGAACTAGAAGGTAGGTTTGTTTTTATGTCATTCATTAGATAGGGGAATTTAAATTTTAAATTGTAATTAATTAAAAATGTTTATGTCATGTTAAATATTGTGTTTTGGGTGTTTTAGAGGTATAATATTTTCAATAAAATACATGTAGTTACTTATTGGTTGTTTTTGGAGGAATTTATGTTACATGTAGAACGATATGCCACAATGGGGAAAATATTGGAATGATGATGATATTTATACAATATAGGTAAGATATTATGTCATGGAATAATGTTACCATAGTGAATGATGTGGTTGAAGATGGAATTTCACACTATACTTTAATTTCTTTCATTATGAGACCCTAGAAGGATAAAATGTTTTAGAGGAGGGGTAGTATCATGCTACAATTGGGTGGTTGTATAATGGATCCTTGATTACAAATGAATGTTTTCTTCTAGAGATTCAATTAGGACCATTCTTTAAAGGAAATGGATGCACCATGACACCCTCATACACTCCACAATGTGTTTCCCTTATATTGGAGTTTCACTCTGAAATAGGGCATTTTGGCACGAATCTTTACCCCACAACTATGTCCCTAAGTTAGAATTATTGTACCATTATGTTGGTGTTCAGATCATAATAAAATATTATTTTTTTTTATTTTAGAGGGGAAGTACCATTATTTATCGATCATTCCCCTTTATATTCTATGTGAATAAGAGTCTTATAAGAGGCCCTTTATCCTTCCTTTTCCCTTATTCTCCCTCATTTTGATCCCCATTGATGACCGTCTTTACGGGATAGTAATAAATTCTTTTTATAAGATTATTGTGGTAGGATAGTATTTTATTCTCACCTCCCTATTTCTTCTCCATTTTCTATGAGTTCGGTAGGTAGTTTAGGGATTAATAAGAGATGACACTAAATCATCTTGTAAATACGTTAATATAATTGTTATATTTTGTGTGAATCATAGAGATGGTTTAGGTGGTTTGAACTATTTTCATATCAATTCATTCTTCTGAATTATTATAATATAAAGAAATTAAGACATTACACTTAATTAAGATGATTTCGAAGTTGAATAACATTACTAACTTGTGGATTTTCTAGGTCTAATGTCATGGTGTGTGTCGGGAGTAGAATGCACCCCTTCATTCATTGTTTTGATGTCTTTTGTCCACTTAGAGAGTTTGGTATCAATGTTTTCAAAATGATAAATTGGTTTTAATTCATCATATAATTAATTTATCATTAATTTTTGAGAAGATAACTATTTTGGATCATATTGGAGATTAAAATGAGCTTTATATCAGTTATGGATTATATATTGAGAAGGATGTCCTTTTAATTAATAATTTTCCATGTTATTGGGATTTTATTATGTTTTTTTAAACTTATAAGTATTATTTCCATGGTAAATGTTTTTATATGATCACCCTATATATAAGGATATGGTTTTGGGTGTGAATAATATTTAAAAATTATATTATATCATAATAAAAGTTCTTTGGTGGAACCACAACCAAATGAGTGTAAATGGGCCATTTTATTCTTTCTTACAATTTAATGAATATGTTTTAGAAAAGGATAAGGGTTATAAAAAAATTGAAATAGGGAATGATTCATGTGAAATTTTAAAACAAAAACTGGGGACTTGAAGAATATATTTGGAAATTAAATTTAAAAAATGATGGGACTCAATTGAATTCTTGCATTACGATTTGGTAAAATGGACTAGTGTGAGTAAATAAGAGATTTCATATCATCTCAAAAAGGTTAGTAAAGAAGATTTTTATTTGGATTTTAATTTAAACAAGATAGGGATTTATTTAAAACATATTTTTTTCTTTTTCAAATTATGTTTCAAACACCCTACTTTATATATCATGTTTACTAAAATTTAAATTTAGTCCTTATGTTAACCTTAAATGATATTTGTGATAGCATGATGATGCATTATTTCATAGTTGATACAAGATGAACCATCACATGTGTGATGGGATGACAATATTATTTGAGGTGTTTCATAAGATAATTTTCACTCTAGGACCATAGAATCATAGAGATAACATTGATATGGGTATGTGTAACTGAGTATGAACAAGTGATAAGTGATATTATAACCATTTTCCTTCAAAGAATATCTGGTATTTTGTGCCAATTTCCAACATTATTTATTCATTAGATTTGATCCTTGATATTGGCCTCAACTATAGAGTAAGTAGATAAAAATATTTTTCTTAAATATGGGTAGGATGTTGGTGATGCCTCATTGTGTTGTTGTGGAGGGTATAGTGTGTCTTCCTCCTAATATAGGTGGTTTTTTTCTATATGATATAATGCAATAAGGACCACAGTAAAAGAGATGGTATTATTTTTTTATGGATATTTAAATGGGAACTCAATTAATATTAGATGTTTTATTTTGGATTATATTTTTAAATGATGTGTATCAATGGGGATTGAGTGATTCAAAAAATAGGGATAAAGAATTAGTTTATATTTTTTTTTCGTTGTGTTTTACTCCAGTAGAAATCAAAGTAGGGAAGAGTTTTTATATGGTAGATATGTATGTGATAGGTCCAATTGTTTTATTGGTATGAATGACTATAATTTTTAGTAAATAATGACACATAAATTACATGGGAGGGTGGAGTTATTTGACATTTTAAGAGATTTGATATAAATGGAAACCATAACATTAGGGGTGGTAGAATGTTATATGATATTGGATATGGTATTAGATCCCACCCTAAGCTATAGGGTGGAGGTATTTTTCATTCTATTGGATGTGTAATGAGACCTCAACATAAGTGAGAGGGTTGGGATATGTGATGTTCTAGGGGATTTCTATAGGACCTCACACTAAGTGAGTGGCTGTAGGTATGTGATTTGGTTTGAGATATAGATTGAGACCCTACCATGAGTGAAATGGTGGAGGTATGATGTGTGATATAAGATCAAAACATAGTAAGGTACCCTAACCTGCGTTAGTGGGTAGTGGTCATGACCCATTTTTTAATACTATCCTGAAGAGATAGGGTATGAGATGGGATAAATCGAATGAAAATGTCTTCCCTATTATTTGGAAAACCATGTGAGTTATGTAATTATGGATAAAGTTTTTCACATGATAACCATATTGAATTACATTAACTATTTCAAATATTTTCCATTTAGTGAGTTGTGCTGATCACAATATGCACTTTCCATGATTATAATTCACATATATTATTCATAGAAGCACTCAATGTGTCACGGTGAGTGGGGGAATCTTACTAGATCATTGGATGCAACACTTTCCTATGTACATATTATGGGTTTTTATATACATGGGAAGATATTTATGTTTTCTTTTAATAATAGGTATCTCCTAGATTTGTACACATAATTTGGGTCTAGAATGATGTGGAGGCTATAGATTTGATAACGGTGATCGAGTAAATTGTGTCTAATGTAAATGTATTTTTATGTTTTAGTTATTGGTTGTAGATGTACCAACTAGTGTTTCCACTATTTAATTATTGATATTTATCTTTATATATATTATCTCATTCATGTTCTGAAACATCAGATTGAATATTTATTACTTTTATATTATTGACTATGGGGACCCTCTTGGCTCCCTATTTTATGTATATATGTTATGGGTATGTATATTATACAGATAAATCATTTTAAATATGTTTTCAATTAATGAAAAATACATAAGAATTTATTTTGATGGAATTTTTACCCACAAAGATATCAGTTCCACTCCATTAGTTAGTAGCCTTTGGCATATAAAGAGGCTAACTGATGGTCTTTTGGGGGGCTTTGATAGGCTATTCTAGAGAACTATAATGGGTCCTTACAAAGTGTTATAGATTTTTTTTACACATTATAAATTAATGGTGGACATAGTATTTTTTGAATTTCGTTGTAAACCAAGTGCATGCTTGGTTGCATATATTTGGTTAAAAATCATGTTATAATTGGATCTTTAGTTTTAGGAATGTGAACTCTTGAATAAGTGAGGTATTTGTAAAATAATTTGAATATGCAATAAATGAGACTAAAGTTGTTTTATAGAGCCTCTATATGATCCTATGGTTTGTTTATGTATAAAGATAATGTAATTCTTATTTATTGTTACAAATTCTTATGGCTGACGTATATTGACATATTAAATCTTTAGTGTCTATTGTTAATTGAATATACATTTAATATATACAATGTTTCCCCAATTTAATTATAACGGGTTATAATGTTACTATATATTTGATGGTACTTTCTAGATTAATTGTTGATTGTGACTTTCAATCATCAATAGGGAATTTTTTTTGAAGATGTTTGTCTTTTCAGGGAAAAAATTATTTAAAATAAAACTCATGCAGTGGAACAATTTTCTTGTAAAATATATTGATCTGTTTTTGTTTTAAAAAACAAAATATTAAGAAACATTTTTTAAAATTGGATTTAAAATGTGTTTAAAAAATTAAATGAATTTCACATAAATGACCATATTTTTTAGTGATTTTAGATTTTCAGTTTTGGTTAAAAACACATGGTTTTTAATTTTAATTTTGAAAACTCCCTTGTGCCTTTGTCTTTATAAACAATTTTGATCTGATTTTTAAATAAGGTTCATGTACCAATATAAACAGGGTTTTTAGTTTTCAGTGTCTGATTACAATTGATCCATGTGATTAAATTGTGTGTTCAATTGTATTTTATGGTTGTTCTAAGATAAAAAAAATGTGTTGATCTCCATATATTGTTGTTTCATATGGGGATCAATTATCTAGATATGTGTTTTTGTTGAATTTTTATTTGGGATTCTTATTTTTTATTTTGATAGGGGATTTCTGTATTGCGGACCACTATTAGTGTGAACTCCCCTTTATTAGTGGGTTATCATAGGTTGAGCTTCATCAAGTTGGGGAATGATCATTGGATGGTTTTTTAGGGTTGAGATCATGATTTGTGTATATTAAACATCGCGATGATTGGATAATGGAATTAATTTGGATGTTCAGCTGATTTTTTATGGTTGATAAGATAATTGGTGTCTATATTGAAGTAAAACTATTTCAATGATGTTATAGAAGTCATAGATAAATTTTGAAGGAGATCAGTGGATAATTAATTATATCATCTTTTAGTGAATATTTATTAGGTTTGTAATGTTTTTCTATGGAATAACATTTCAATTAAGAGATAGAATGTGGTGATTTTGTGGGAATTGATGATTGGGGCTGTATGAGATTTATAGTTGATGGTCCATTATGTATTTTCAATTAAGATAATCATTATTATGGGGTGTTTATAATAACCCAAGGTATTTAGTGTTGATGAACCAAGAGGTCTGTCAGTTTTCTTGTCATTTTTTGGATAGGTTAATTTAAATTTTTTAATTCATATTTATGGAAATATGTTTCGATCATGTTAAACGTGATTTTTATTAAATTCAAAAGATGGATGTTTGGGAAGAGAAAACTAGATTTTGGTTCCCATGTTTTGTTGTACGAATTTATATTGCGAACAGAATATCATGCTATTATGGGTGTCACTGTGGAATGATTATGATGCTTTCATCGTGGATGGTGAGTCAATGTCATGGTATAATGTCGTTGTAGTAAAGCATCTAAATTTAGGTTTCAGGTTAAACTGTAATTGATGGTGCTTCACCAAGAGCTCCCTACATGATAAAATCTATTAGATTTGGATAAGTATAATTATACTATTGGATTGTTGTTATGGGAATCTATAAAATCCTAGGAATATTTAGTTATGATGTTTTAGGAGAGATCATGCAGAAACAATTAGGATTTCATAATGATTCCCTAGATAATAAATAATGTGACTTTATAATTTCTTGTTCATTCTATAGAAAAGATTAATTTAGTTTTTAGTATTCATGATGCGATAGCTATTACCATGGGTTGGGGAACTATGTCATGAAATTTGTGGTCACACCACAATTCATAATTTTTTTTATAGGAGTGTAAATTTCACTTGACATTCATTCCACATCCCTCTTGTACATAAAGGGGGCCTAAGGAGTGGCCACTTCAGAATCCTTTCCATTTATTCTCACCTCATTTAGCTCCCCATAGATTTTATTAGTTATGGGTTGATCCAGAGTCATTCATCATAGTTGATTGAAGTAGATTGGTCTCTTCATCTTCCCTCCCTCATTTATATCACTTTCATCTAATTCTTGGTTTCAAATTTAGGGATCAGACAATTATTCCAAAATATTAGGGTGGAATCTCTTCATGATAAGGGTTTATCCTTGTGTAGTATATAGTGATGGTTTATATGATCTAAACTATGTCCATTTCATGTTTATCTACTTATGGTATGTCACATTATGGATTTAATTAGGTATCTTTGTCAAATTTTCTAGAATTAGTAATTTTATCAACACGGTAATTTATATATTCTAAATAGATTAGGTCATGGGGCATGTTCAGAGTAGACTACACCCTTCGATAACTATTTTGAAATCATAGAATCACCTAGGGGTTTTTGAATTGTTTTTTCAATGTTGAGATAATGGTTTTCATTGATATTATAAATGATATATTATTTTATATGTGTATTATAGGTGTTCAAGATTCCATTTGTGGATTGTATGGTCTTGATATCAATTGTGTGTTTTTGATTAAGGAGGTTGGCTTTTTAATTACCACGTATCTTGTTAATTCGAATTTCATTATGTTTTTCATAATTAGTATGATTATTACCTTGTTATAAGGCTTTTTTTATCCCCCTACTTAAAATATGATGGTCTTCGGTTAGCCTTCTAATCAATAAGGACATTATAGCATTCTAAATGGTTCGTTAGTGGGATCTTGGTCAAAAAACTATTAGTGGACGATTTTATTGTTTCTTCATAATGTGTGGGTTATATTGAAAGAATTAAATAATTTTTCATTTTCTATTTTATGTTTTAATAACAGGTTTTAATTAAGTAAAATTTTAATTGAAAATTTTGGGTTCATTTAATGGGCCTTAAAATTGAATTTCAGAAGAAAATAAATTATGGTTTCTAAAGAATGTTTTCAACATGATTTTATAAAATGGTATAATAAGATTAAATATGGAGTGAGAATCCTTTTTTAAATTTTCATCATATATTATTTTTTATTTTTTTGAATGAAATCTGGAAGTACTGGGTTTGAAATATGTGTGGTCAATTTTACCATAACTAGGCTACACCCTTTTTTCTAATTATTTTTTTCGTACATTTAGTTTTCTTTTTATGATTTCATAGAATATTATAAATAATATTAGATAATTTTTTATATCGTTGGGGCTATTTACAAGACCCTTCCCTTGGTTGAATTGATGATTTGATATATTTAGGTGTTAAATAGGTTTCCATTTGGAAAATGTTCATATGAACATTGGTATAACCTTGGTGTAACTATCCAGGTAATTCTAGAATAATTGTTTATTGTATTTATTAATATTTATTAATTCTATCTTATCTAATATTATCAATATTCTCAATAAAATATACAATAAGACTATTTTTATGGTTAAAATGTTATTTGTCTAAATAGCAGTTTCACCACCTTTTTATTAGGTGCCTGATTTCAATATATTTCTTTCAATATTAAAAATTACATTTGAAAACATAAACATATTATTTTAAATTATAATATAAAAATTTTATTTAGTTGATTTTTTGGCTATTTTTCTAGCATATTTCACATTTTAATGCATAGTGAAAAATAATGCATTTTAATTGAATACATATATTTCTTCACATTTATTTATAGAGTAATATTATCCATTTAATTAGTGTAAAATAATAATTAGATTAATTTTTTTTCATTTAATCAAATTTATTTCATTGGAAGAAATTTACTTTGAAATTATTCATAAATATAATGTGAACATTTGATCGTTTTACATTAAAACATTGTTTTCACATTCCATCAATGGGTATATATTTAAATTAATTTTAGCCACTTAGGTTTTTATAATTTTGAAAAAAGGAATAACATGGTAGTGATCATCCAAAAATTTAAGATATAATTAGATCAAAATAATTTTTAGAAATTAGGAATAGTATCATTAGAAATTATATGTATTATCATAGTCAAGGGTAAATCTGGTGATTAAAGGTATAAATAATATTACAAAAAATATAAAATCACACTAAAAAATTATTAATATCATTAGATAATTTGTTTTCAACTTAAATAATCATTAGGTTGAAGTTACGCCCCTTCGAATCCACTTGGGTGTGAGAAACAAATTTATAATATTATATTCAAAGAGAAGACAAATTTTGTCACACCCTTGTTTTTAACAAGTAATATAATTTTAATATGGGGTTATACATGGGAACACTTATAATATTAATATTATTTATAAAGATAAAAATATTTTCTCGTAATGTTAATTTATTTAATATTTTTAGGAAATAAAAATCTAAATTAAATGGTCGAATTATGATGATGCAGTATTCGATTCATTAATGAAAGGTTCAAATAAATTATATTAAAAATGTAAAAATAAATATAATTTTATATAATTGATTACATACATGAATTTTATGGATGAATTTGACATGTTATGGATGGGTTAAAGGAGTTTTTTTAAAATATCAGTTTTTTATGATATTTTAAAAAAGTCAAAAAACGAATTGTGTCCAAATTTACACTAATGATATTTTTAAATATAAAATGACTTATTGAATGATTTAGAATTGAATAAATTATAAGATTCATCAAAATGGTCTAGATTATCTTTATAATGTCATAAATGACTCTTTTATTGGTTTTTCTCATGTTATAGTAATTAAATTTACCGTAAAAAAATAAATTTTAATATTCCATGGTAATAGTTAAAAATGATTTGAAAAAAAAGATAATGATTATAAATAATAATAAAAAAATTTCATTGGATTATTGGATTTCAACCCATACTCATCCGATATTCAATATAGATATCTTTGGATCCAATTAGAATAGAAAATTAATTTATCTTCATTTATTACATTGAAGATTTACAATAGGGCCCCCCCTATCATATAAAATGGAACTACTTCTTAACATTTCTTGAAAACACCGAACCTATTTGTTTCGACCAAGATCTACCAAAATACTTCACTAAAATCACTCCACATATTCTAGATGCCATATATTATGTTGAACACCCACATTAGTGAGGTGTTAATCAAATTATATTGTTCGAAGGAATGGAAGAAAAATATTATAGGTGACGAGTTAGACATGAGGTAAGAGACATTATTTTAAATACATACTTAAAAGATACTTATTCAAATATTTCTAAAAAATAAAAAAATAATGTTATTTTAATTATATTTAATGAATATATTTTCCCACATTAATGTTGCTTTAATGTTTTGAATCTTTCTTTACAATTTTAAAAATTTATTTTCAAATAATGTGTTCTGATTTTGGAGTGTGCATATTTGTAGAAATGAAATGTGATTTCAAAGTGGAAAAGTTAATATTATTTTGTTCATGATTTCTCTATTGTTTTTATATTTTTGTTCATATAAATTTATTATTTTTTCATTTGGTTCTATGATAAACCGATGGCAGTTTATCATGTTATATATCTCCAATGAATTTGTTATTGTGAATGTGTTAAATGGTATGGATTACGTTAATGATTTAGGGAATGTACCAAAATGGGTATTTCAAATATAAACAATAAGGTTACTCTATATATATCCTTGAATGATACAATTTAATTATGATATGGTTGACATTTGTATCCTTTATGATGTATGTTTTTAGCGAGTTTTACAGGAATATTTTTATTTCATGTTATATGATAAAGAGTTTCTATTTTATGTGTGAAATTTATTATTTTTTTAAAAATATTTATTGTGTTTAAAATATTCATGGAATAATAGTTTATTTCTATATTTTATGTCCCTTACAGTGATTTTTTCGCATCATCTGTTTTAAAATGTTTTTCACAAGGTATAATTATAAGTATGATAAAAGGGGAAGTCATGTTCAATGTTTGAATATTTCTCATGAAAACGAAATAATGTTATATTTTAAAAGTTTTTTATTTTATAAGAAATTGACTCTGATTTAATATCATCCACTTTTTATGAATGTAGACTGTTATGTGTGATTTATGACCCAAAAATCTAAAACAATAAAAATGAAAATATATTCAATATGAATGATGTTAAATTCTTGATTGAACTCAAGATTATGTAATGTTATAGTTTTGGGATTATAGTTGGCATCAATGGTCAGTTTAGATAACTTTAGAATCTAGGATATTGTTAATAGAATATTCATAAAAAATTAAATTATTTTAATGTTTAAATGATATTTAATTTGAATATCACCATTTTGATTCATCAACGAAATGTCAGTTTAGAATGGTTTTAGCCCATGTAAATTGAGAAACTATACTGGGAAAGCCTCCATAAGAATACAACCTTCCAAATTAGTAACCTAAGATGTTTAGAATTTGAACTGAATAGTTTTTCATAGTGATTGACTAGTTGACTTAGTCTATAAATGTTGGTGGAATACTTGCTTGATATCATCCAGATCTACCAAAGAGGAACATATTGGTAGTGCAACATTTCATGAGGAAACATTCTCCATCATTTTAATGATCACCTCACTCTATACAAGTCAAGGGGTGGATTATATCCAAATAAAATACTTTCTATTTCCTGGGGTGTTCATATATTAAATAGCTTTGTCTTGTTATTTAACATTTTAAAGGTGACATGGATCAGTTATGCTCGATGGTTAAGAATATCTGGAAATGTGGGGAGATTCATCCTCTTGATTTGGATGAATTATAAAATATTTTTCATGATAAATATTTTACTATGATGGTTTTATAGAGGCTGGAAAAAAATTCTTGGAATATAGGAATTATGATGCTTTAATGCATTCATACGAATAAAACATCACTCGATTAGAATGGTACTCTTTGAATTTCATCCATGATCATTATAGGAAAATCAATCATTTTCTACTCAGGATTAATTCCAATATATTGAAAGGAATATGATTCTTTAATGAATGGATGTAGCCAGAATATAAGTATAAATATCTTGTGAAATCATTTTCAATAATTTTATCATATGTTGGGATATAAAATGAAGTGGAATATGATAAATTGTTTATTTATTCGGATTATGGAAATTTGTTGTTTGATTCAATTCCTACAAATTATTTCATTTATAAAAAATTCTGGTAAATTTTAAATTCGACCCTAATAAATGAATCTCGGTCATATGGTTAAAACACATCTGAATATATTAAGGAAAAATAAAATTATATGAATTTCCATGTCTTTATGAACAGAAACAATTTACATTCAAACCACATTATTTTTCCTCTAGTATAGATTGATTTTATTCTCAATATGGATTGGATTTCTATTTACCATACTCTGATAGACTTTAAAGATAATGAATTTTATTTTAGAAAACTATTTTAGTTTGGGTACAATAATAAAATTAATTAATTTGTAACATATAAAGAATCTTAGAAACAATTATAAAATGGAAGTGAATTTGATCACGCACATATTATTAAAAACAATGGAAAAGTTAATATTAATTATGTTTTAGTGTTAAATGAGTATCTGAATGTTTGTATTGATGGGTTTCTTAGTATTATAAATTATTGGGAAGTTGAATTTACTATTTAATTAGTTAATGATGCTAATCAAATATCTAAACCCCCTTATCGAATGCCTCTAATGGAACTTTTGGAGTTGAATAATCAAGTGTATGAGTTGTTAGTTAAAGGGTTCATCTGACCAAGAACATAACTCTAGCTTTCTATTCAAATGTTTTTTAATAATTAATATTGTTCCATGAGACTTTTCATTGATTATAAAGCCTTTAACAACATCACTATTAAGAAATATTATCCTTTACCTTCTATCGATGGTTTCTTTGATCAGCTATAAGGAGAAAAATATTTTTCATAGTTTGATCTATGTTCAAGGTACCATCAGTTGAATGTAAAATAAGTAGATATTCTGAAGACCAAATTTTGGACTAGGTATGGACATTATGAATTTTTATTTATGTTGTTTGGGTTTACTAATTCACATGTTGTATTCTCAAACCTTATGAATAGAATAAATCATTAGTTATATAATATGTTTTTGGTTGTTTTTATTGATGAAATTTTTGTATATTCTAAAAATAAATAGAAATTATAGAGACATCTAAGGGTTGTTATGAAATCCATTAAAAAAATAAAATGTAAGGAAAAATCAAAAAGTGTGAATTTTTGTTGAAAACAATTTCACTCTTTGGTCACATTGTTTTTAAAGATGGTATAAGTACAGATCTCGATAAGAAAACAGTTATTGAAGAATATCGAATACCCACAAATATAATAGATATTTGTAGATTTATTGGTTTACCAGGATATTACTGGGGTTTTATTGTAAACATTGAATGGGTTTGTAGACCAGAGACATAGTGAACTCAAATTGGTGTTATGTTCATCTAAACAAAATAATTTGATGAATGTTTTTAGGAATTTAAAATATGATTAGTGAGTGCTTTAGTTATAGCCCAATCTTCAAGGAATGATTTTTTTGTAATCTACTATGATGCTTCATTGAAAATTATTCATTTTGGCTTAATGAAAAATGATTAAATAATTTCTTATTCTCCACCTTAGTTGAACCCTCATGAGATAAATTACCCTACACATGATTGTAAATTTGTTGCAAGTATTTTTATATTAATAATTTAGAATTACAATTTTTATGGATTAAGGTGACAAATATATAATGAACATAAAATTATAAAGTTTATATTGACATATAAATAATTGATCATGAGAATGAGATAATGGATGGAACTAAACAAGTATTAAGATTGCAAATTTCATTACCATCCCAGAAATGAAAATGTTGTGGCTCATTATTTCATTCAGACAATTAATGTTACATTACCCATGTTACAGTGGGAATATTATTGATTTTTTATTGATTGGATAAATTTTATATTGGATGGTTTTGGTGTAGTAAATTATTATATATTATTTTAGGTTTTAGTGAAATCGCCTCAATGATACATAATTAAGCATGCCCAAAAGGAGGTCCTTGAGTTGTAGAAAAAGATATAATTGGTTTAAATGTCTATTTAACCTAAATTTCACATTGTTAAATATTGTGTTCCTAGATTTGGGAAGATATTATTTGTGCGTTGTGATTAACAGTTGAGTAAAGAGTTCCTATGTGAAGCACATAGTTCTCTATTTTTTGTTCATCCAAGCATCACTAATATGTATGGAGACCTTCAAAATTATTTAATGTGGGAAGGAATTAAAAGATATAACCATTACATTACTATGAAGTGTTCTAATTTTCAATACATTAATGTAAAGTGGATGTTAAAAAATGTGATGCTTCTTCCATTTCTAGTGATATAGTGGAAATGGGAAAATAAATCCATAGTCTTCATTGTGGTATTATATAAAGCTTATCGAGGTAAAAAGAGATATTGTTTATTAGTGATAAATTGACTAAATATTCTCATTTAATTCCTATTAGAGACAATTTGACTCTTTGTCAACTATCTTAGTAGTATCATACAGAGATATTTGTGTTACATGGATTTAACATCTATATTGTATTAGATGATGATCTCATGTTCACCTCTAACTTTTGTAAGGGCTTAAAATTTCATTTGGTGCTGAATTGAATTTCAGTGCATATTTTCATCTATATAATAATGGAAAATCCGAATGGAAAATTTAAACCTTGGAGGACATGATACATGAATTCACAATAGATTACCAGGTAATTTGGGAACAGTATATTTATTTGTTTGAGTTTTCTTATAATAACAGTTTTTATTCCAGTATACAAATGGAACTATTTCATGCATTATATGGAAAGCAGTTTCAAACTAAATCTTTTTGGTATTATGTTTGGGAAAATAATATTATGGAACAATAGATAGTATAGTAGATGGAAGAGAAAGGTTTTTCAATTTAGAAACACATGGGAATAGATCAGAGAAAGAATAAATGTTATCCAGATAACTGGATGAAGGATCGTTCTTTTGATATAGTTTATCATGTCTTTCTTAGAGTTTCTCCATGGAAATGTGTGATATGTTTTATTAAGGAGGGGAATATTAGTCCAACTTTTATTGGACCCCATGAAATTCTATATAATGTTTGATTAGTTTCCTACCAGTTGGTTTTTCCTCCATGTTTATCCAATGTACACAATGATTTTCATGTTTCAATTTAATGAATGTATACTCCATATCCATATCCTATTTTGTGTCCATAAGTAGTTAATTTGAAATAGAATATTTTTTATGGGGAATAACAAGTTTAGTTTCTTGAAAATCAATAGGAAATATTGAGTAATTAGGTGATTCATTAGTTTAAATTCTTGTGGAAAACCTATATGGTGGAAGAGGCAACCTAGGAAACTGAAAATGCTATTAAGGAAATATTTCACCAATTATACTATAATTGAATAAAATTTTGAGGATAAAATTGCAAAAATATAGGATGAATGTAAAAAAGGGTAATTATAGATTAACTATATTTCATATTTATTAATATTTACTTATTAGATATTAATTAAAAGTGGTAATATGTTCAATAATTCATATGATAAAACTAGTTTTGTAGTTAAAAACATTATTTGTCTAAAAAACGTTCTACGCCCTTTTGATGGATCACCAAATTTAAATCTTGTTATTGCATCTATTTTAAATTTTAATTGAAAAAATACACCTATTATAGGATGAAAAGTACCATATTTAATATGGTTGAAGTTTTGGTATTTTTACGATAAATTTTATTATTTAATGAATAGTAAAAAATTCTGCATTTTAATTCAATAATAATTTTACACGTAATTTATTTATATAGTTAAATTATCCTTTTAATTGTTTTCAAAGAATAATTAGATTATTTTTTTATAATTTAATCCAATTTCGGTTAGTAAAATCAATTTCACCATGAAATTTATTATAAAAACAATAAAAACAATGGAGCTTTTATCTTTAAAAACTCACCTTCTCAATCCATCAGTGAGATTAATTTTAAATTAATTTTAGCCACATTTTTGTTATTAATTTTTATCAATGGAAATATATGGTTGTAATAAGTCGGAAATTTATTACCTAATGTGATGAAAATAATTTTTGGAAACTATGAAAAGTAATATGAGTAATTATTTTTATTACCAAATTTATCGGTAAATCTGGTAATTAAAGGTAACATGAAATCACCCTAAAAAATGAACTAATTTGATTATATGAGTTTTTCATGACCAAAATAGTTTTCTCTTTGATGTTATACAAGTTGGAAGACACATCGGTATGAGAAATTCATTTAGAATATTACGTTTGAAGATAAGACAAATTTATTCACACCCTTGTTTTTTACATGTAAATTATTTTTAATATAGATATATAAAAAGGATATATTATACTATAAATAGTATTTAGTAATATAAAAAAATTACCTAAAAAATGAAATTTATTTATAATTTGTAGGTAATAAATAAATAAATTAATGGTCACCCAATGGTGATGTCGTAATTGCCTTATTAATGGAAGAATCAAATAAATGATATTACAATTGTTAAAATAATTATAATTGGATATAATTTATGCCATAAATGAGTTTTATTGACTAATTCTACATGTTAGAGATGTTTTAATTTAGTTTTTTGAACATATCTTATTCTTAGGATATTTTTAAATAGTCAATAAATTCATAGTTTCAAAACTGACACTAATGATATTTTTAAATTTAAATTATTTTACAAAATGATATAATATTTATAAAAATAAAAGATTCACCTAAATAGTTGTGATAAGTGTCATAATTTCATAAATTACTAATTTTTTCTGTTTTTTAGAATTTATTAGTATTTAAATTTACCATTAAATTGTAAATTACATGATATCTTAGTAATAATTAAAGGGGTTTAAAACAAAAATACGAGGAATAAAAATTTTTACCAAATCTTCTAATTTTCAGCTGATGATTGGATTACTACCCATAATAATAGTATCATCAACATAATCTTATTTTGACCAATTTTTAATCTAAAATAAATTTATATTAATTTCTTAATTTGATTTTTTGAAAGATTTCCCCTCCCAAATCTTATAAAAGGGCATTACATCATAACATTTTTTAACACCTCAAAACCTATTTGGATTGGCCAATATCTATGAATATACTTTTGTATAATCCTTCAGCACATTCTAGAGGCCACATAAGAGGCCTAAAACCCTCTTTAGTGGTATTAAGGTCCTATTAAAATAGATATTTTCCATAGGAAAGGAAGATAATGACTGAACGTGATGAGTTAGAATCAATTTAGTGAAATTTCTTTTAAAAATATAATTTGAAGTTACTCATTCAACTATTATTTAAATATAGATAAATAATGATTTTTTAATTATATAGAATGAACGAATTTTCCAGATTTTATGTCACTTTAATGTTTTGATGTGTCATTTAGAAGTTTAATATTTTATATTAAAATAAGTTGTTTCCATTTATGACTGCACTGCATTGTAAAAATGAAATGTGATTTCAAAGGGGAAATTTTGTAATTATTTTACCCATTATTTATTTTTTCAGAATATTTTTTTATTCGTGGGATTTGTAAATGTATTTGGGTGGTTCTATGATAATCTAATGATTAGTGAGGCCGTTATATCTCTCCAATGTTGTATATAAAGAGACATAGTTAAATGGTAGGGTTTCTCATAGGAGATATAGAGAATATACCATGATGGGTGTTGCAGATGTAACCATGAAGGTTAATCCCTATGTCATTGTGAAATCTAAAATGTAAGAATGATATGGATTCCAAAAGATACCTTTATGATATATGATTGGTATGTATTTTTACAGGAATCTATTTATTTCATAGGGTTAGATAAAGAGTTTATGTTTTATGGGTGAAAATTATGATTTTTTGGAAAAAAAAATCATGGGTTTAAAATAATCATGGACTAATAGTTTATTTACTTAGATTATTTCCTTTACTGAGATTTTTTGAACATCCATCATTTAAAAATGTTTTTTCACAATATAATTAGATGTGTAAGAGAATGGATGAATTCAAGCTGAAAGTTCACAGATTTTCAAGAATAGAAATCATGTTATATTTTAACTGATTTATATTGCGTATGAAATAGATATTGTATTAATAGTATCCACTTTGTATGAATTTGTAATGTTATGTATGATTTATGAATTAATTCTCTAAAACTATAATCCTAAAAATTTTCTAAATGTGAATAAATGTAAATTCATGATGTTACTCAATATTATGTAATTTTTATGGATGAGGCCTTATACGTGGACTTTGGGAAAATGATTAAGAGATGGTTGAATTCATGACTTACTCAATATTATTACCTAACTCAATATTATGACTCTCAACTCAATATTATGAACAAACTCGGTATTATCAATGTAAATTCTTTTCATAAATCATTATTATTATTTATTAATGTAATTCACTAAAAAATATTGAGAGATGGGTGAGACGATCACCATTGTAATTTCATC
This sequence comes from Viscum album, assembly GCA_963277665.1. NCBI lineage: Eukaryota > Viridiplantae > Streptophyta > Magnoliopsida > Santalales > Viscaceae > Viscum > Viscum album. The sequence continues at coordinate 480,855,481 of OY728133.1, forward strand.
AATTTTTTGTGTTTTGTGATAATTTATAATTTCATTAGTTCCACGAAGGTATGCCTTGATATTAGAGTCTGTAGTTGAGTTGAGAGTTATTATTGTTATTTCAAATCCTATTTAAGGAACTTGATTAAATTGACGTTTATATAATGGTAACAAGAAATTAGTAACTATAGGATGACCATAGGATGTTCTTCTGGAATTTTTAGTTCATTAGCAAGTGGAAAACATAGTTGGGTCAATTTGGAAAAATATTATTACACATTATATCTATTGATTGTATCCAATCAATAAAACAATTTATATATAATATCAGTGGAAATCACTTCCAATTTATATAGGGTTCCAAAAGTAGTTTTTCGGTGCAACAAGATAACCAAGTAGACCACACCATATATATGGGGGTGGACCACCTCTTGATGTGTATTTTGATCACATACTAAGATTAATCCATTATTATGACATGTCACCACTTTTCTTATTTAGACATCAGAGTAATGAAATTTTTAATTTTCTCCTATGAAATTAGGAAAAATTTATTAAAAATAAAAATCTATATTGTTCTTTACTTTGACTTCTTTTTATTTTCATTTCTCTATTCATTTATATGTGTTTGTCAGAAGAATTTTTTCATGGGTATTTACGATGTATTCATAATTCATATGTTCTATAGCTCTTATTAAAAGAAATTTTGTGATTCTATTTCCCAATTAATCTAGATATTTAATATTTTTAGAATATAAGAACCTAGTTCATGTGGATTAATAGTTGGTTATTTTAAAAAATTTACATTTTATTTTTTCAAATCTCATTAACAAGTGGAATCAAGGTTTGGTTTGGGACATTTTAATCATAGTCATGTGTCATTATTTCATTTATAAAATGATGTTATTTAATTCATTTGGATTTATTTCATTTATTTAATGGATTTAGAATAAGGAAGGATTCGGGTTGATATGTTTGATGAAAATAACATTGGCTTTTGGAGGATGTTGATACAAGATTATCTCATACAAAATAACATATATATTACTATAAATAGATATAAATTAGATAAATAGATAATGTAGTGTGATAATAGTTAAATTATAAGGTGAATTGATTGATTTTGATTTCATGGAAAGGTATGTATACTGCAATATTTAGAAAAAAAATTGAATAACTGATGACATTTCAAATATATATGTGTAAGAAACCATTTCAATAAAAAAGGTGTCTATAATTATTATATTTCATAGAATGAGTTTTATATGGAATACATTCTATATACCATGTTACGTATTTTGACATGATCTGAAATCAACTCAAGCTGGTGAAATTAACATTCATGAATGATTACTAAGAAATAATTTAATCAGAATCACTACTAGAGAGTTGGGTGGTTACAGTTAACATTGTTAATAATTCTAATAGAAAATATGACTTATTGTTTGAAATGTTTTCAAAATAAATCCTTAAGTAGGATCTCTGAAAAAAATAATTCTCGGAACCTATTAAAAATTCTATGAACAAAAAAGGTATAGGATGATCACGAAACTGTAATTTGAGTCAGAAAAAAGACAATATGGTTAGAGTTGAGTGTAAAAAAATATATATCCAACCTATATATATGTTTTTCATTTTCAAAATTGGGGAAATATAATGAAATATTTCATATAAAACATATTTATTTAATTAACAATATCTTTTCAATGTTCAACTTTATTAAATTCAGTGGAAGGATGTATATGTATAGTTATATTAATAAATGTTATTGTGGAATCATGGATGGATACATCTATATCAACGATCCATTACACATTAGAGTGAGGGATTCTTGGAGAATTATATATTCAAAATATTTTGAAATTTAAACCAATAATATGAGTAGGATCTTGAATTTGTGGGAATGAGTTATGTGAATATGAAGAAAATAAATTAGAACATCTTTAAGGTTAATTTATTGATCCACATTATGGATTTATAAAAAAATATCATTTCCATGGGAGATCTATTTCATGAAGGATTATGAAATTTCATTAGTAAGAGAGTATGAATGTTACCCTATGATTAATGGTTTTGGAAAGGGGAGTTAAATATGTAACATTTTATTAAACATGAAGACCATATAGAACAAGAATGTATAGAATGAAAACTTATGGATGTCTGGGGTTATTGATATATTAGCTTGGTCATCTCAGTAAGAATAATATAAATGCCTTGGTAGTAATAGGATTTCTAATGATCGATAATTGAAATGTGAAAACAATTTTTTGTAATATAATATTGGAATAGAGGAAACATTTTTTTAATTTTAATGGGGTAAAACATTAGTATTTACATCTTATACTAGTTAATTCCTATATTTTGTGGGATAATCCTAGTCTTTTTCATGAGGATCCTTGTAATTTTTTATGTTTATTGATGATGTGATTTGAAATTTGTGGTCATTTTTTGTGAACAACAAGTCAAATTTTTTCACTGAAAACAAATTAATTGATAAAATAGATAATGAAAGTATTATTAGATTCCATAGTTCATATAATAGTGGATAATATAATATAAGGGACGTGAAACACTACAATAAGAAAAAAGTAACCATGAATGAGAATACTATACCAACAACTCATAAATAAAATGGTGTGGCAAAAAATTATAAACATAAGAATTTAAAATAAATCACATAGCTTGAACATCCAATCTAGTATATGTAATGAAATTTTGGCATAAACACTAAATTAATCAATGTTTCATATCAATAAAAGTTCATTGGTCCTAATATGGATAATGATTTATAAGTATTATTGGTCTGGTAAAATAGTGTAAATTAATCAAATGAATGTTTTTATAAGTCCTTCATATGTTCTCATTAATGCTACGTTGAGGGATATTATCAATGATAAGTCCAAGGATTGTTTCCTTTGTGAATTTAGAGATGAGAACCTTGGTGAATAGTTTTGGGGTGAAAATCATCAGAATATAAATATAGCTTCAAACATTTTCTTTTATGAGGGGGTCTTATGAAAATATTGTAACTTCATTGCGGTTGAAGCTATATTTAATGAGTCAACATATAAAGTAAATGTCGATTTGGAAGCAATCACTAGAAGTACAAAAAATATTTAATGTTCAAATATTGGAACTAGTTGTCCCAAAGATAGTCCATCATAAGATGTACATGAATTATCAAGGGTAATATAAGAGTGAATTGAATCATGGATGTTTAAAATCTATAAGTATGGGAAGCATGTTATGTAGTATCAGAAAGGGAAGAATCATGGGCTATATTTCGAGGGTCTTAAAAATTCAAAATAATAATACAAATATTTTCATTATGAATTGAAATTCTTATATATATTGTATAGATAATAACCTAACATCCCATAATATTTGGAATCACTCAGTGACTTTTGAATTTGGAAGAGATAAATGGAAGGTTAAATGGATTAATTTACACTAATGAGACATGGGAGCTAACATATTTACCAATATTAAAGACAAAATGAGAGAATAACTGTGTTTTTTGTTTAAATAAGAATTAAACATAAGAAATATATATAAATATAGGTTTTCAGTTAATGGATTTCCATATAAACAAGGAGTGTATTTCTATAAGAAATCCTCACTATTATTAAAACATACAACCATATAAATTATATTGAGCATGGTTTCTCTATATTATTATTATTTACAATAATTTAATTTACATATGAAATTCTATCATGATGATTTATAGGAATAAATTTATGTGAATAAACCAAATAGTTTAATGGTTTATCATAATAGGGACATAGTTTATAAGTTTAAACCATTTTATGTTATCTTGAAATAATCCCCATAGAAATGTAAACCAAAATTTGATAAATTTATAGATTCAAATGGATTCATGAGAATCATTTTTTATCATTATTATTATTGGATGTTTTTTCTAATGACTGTTTTATCATCATTCTCCGTTATATTTATCATATGTATTTTATGACTCCTAAAATTCAAAAAATCCATGAATTGAAGTGTGATTTTTTTGAATCTTTTTATATTAATGATCTTGATATTTTAAATAATTTTATTTGGTTAGGGATATAAGGAGAAGGTAAAATATGAATTATGTTGTTGTCTTGAAGGTAGTCTTTCCAGAAAGTCATTATGTGGTTAGAAATAAATGTACATAAGTTAGTCTCAACTCATTTGAATGATCACATTTATTTTCCATATGGGTTATTATAAATATTATAATATTTGGTGTGATAAAAGGAAAAAAGGTATGTTTTCTTTAGTAGTTGTATTTTTATGTATTTTTTTACTAGAACTCACCCTTACTTTCTTATTCAGTGGGATTCATCATCTTCCTTGTGGTAAATATCTGGAAAGAAGAAAAAGAATCCCAAAAATTTATTATATGGTATCCATAATATATGGAATATAATAAATTATGTATTGGTTTATCTAAATAATATCAACGGTTTGCATATAAAGATTTTAGGGAAGATTTTGGTACTCACAAGAGTAAAATATGCTCTGTTTTTTCATTTAAAAGGACTACAGTCAGCTCAATTCCTAGGATATAGTTAGTTATTTCAATATATAATATGGAATAATAATATTTTGACATAATAGAAACAATTAATTTTGTAGACCAAACATTACATATATAAATATTATATCATATTAAATGAATGTTCAACACGTATCAGAATTATAGGTTCTTATAGACTATAATAGTTTAGTGACATTAAAGGCAAGATAAATAAACAATTTATTTTCATTAAAGATCTTAAACATATCTGAAATCATTATTAACATATCTTATCATTTTACAAATATCACACATAATATCCTTCTTAATAACCATTGAAATGTGGAAGCATAAATATGGGTGGACATTGATTATCAATAAGGGTAAATATGGGATATAATAGTCAATGTTCATAAGTAAGAATAAAATAAAAAGAATTTTATGTAATCAAGGTAGTGACTTATGATAATAATAAGTAATAAATCATGAACATTTACCATTTTTTATAGCATATGGATTTCATCCCAACATATTTCATGATTGTAATTATAAATCCACAATTCAGAAACATAGAGCATAACATGATAATATATCATAGGAATGTATAATAAGAATAATGTAGAGAGACTATATAATTTAAAGATTTTATAAACATCAAAATATCTTCTCCTAATATTATGTACTTGCAATCAGGTCCCCTTATCAATTTTATGGACATGAAATCAGCTCTATCTAAAAATCAATATCATTAGAGAACATGAATAGTACCATGATTAATGTTGTGAACAAAAAATAAGGTTCGTGTATTACATAGTTTTCTCATGAGATATAAATCAATACCAAATACATTGGAGTAATTTTTAATTTTATTCCTAGCCGTCACATAATTAAAACTGTATATATATATATATATTCTACAAGATTAAAAAATCATTTGTCATTCCATAATTGTATAATTAACCCTTGGGAATGAAAAGAGTTTCTAAATATTTATCATCATTTAAAAATAATCTCTCCAAAGAAATAACATTGATGGTGTCATTGTATTATATCCCCAATAGATTATATGAAATATCAATGGATTTTGACACTATTAACAAATAGCATTAAAAGAAAATTTTATCCTTTCACTATAAACAAAAGAAAAATATCATTTTCTTTTGATAACATATTCAATAAACATTATTAGATAATTTATAAAATTCATTAATTAAATATTATTATTGTAAATTTTATTGTGGGGTTCAAGTTAATTAATTGTCATTTCAATAATAAAATCTATTTGTGATTTAAATAGTAAAAACATATTTCCTTCACACTTTTTTATAAAATGTCATTAATATGATATTCATAAAATGTAGAAAGAAAGTATTTTGTAAAAAATTGAATAAAATTAAAATATGGTTGAAAATGATTTTAAAAAATACTTGGATCAGAGAAAAGTACATTTATAAAAATATTTTAAATAACATTGTCCTGGAATTAATAATTGTTTGAACAAAGAAGAAACACGGTCGACATTTATTTAAAAAAATCAAGATTTTTTTAAGTACCAAAGCAGAGATAATTAAAGAAAAATTTAAAAACGAATAAATAAAAATTGGAAAATTAAATATATGGTTTTTATATGAAAAGGATCATATAATTTCCCTTATTGTTTGTATAACATAGACAATCTGGAAAATAAATGAGATTGTAACCTAAATCCTTACTTTATGTCTTGTATTACATCAAATATGTTCAATACACATTTAAAATAAATATATATTTTTTATAAATATATAATATAACCTTATTCAAACATATCATATGAAATATCATAACCTTTTAATTTCCAATTACCCTTCCATTAATTTTTTTTATTAAAATCATTATTTGACTGAAAACTAGTATATATTCTATGTGTGTTTCAGTTTAAAGATTCTGGTCCTTCCACCTTTTTCATGATTTCATAATATCAAGATTCCTAGACTTGAAAAAAGTATAATATTTATTATTTATATAAATTTTTATAACTATTCATATAATTAGGGGATGAAATATGAATTATATCACTTCATGAAGATGGTTGTCATACATATGCATGAGTGATGTTTTCAGTTTTTGATGGAATGAATGGAATAAAGGTACACAATAATTCAAAATTATAGAATCCTAATTATATCATAAATTATATATATATTCATTAAATAAATCCTTATTACTATCCATATAATGGGGAAAGAGGAATGGAATCACATCTCTCTATGAATGGGGGTAGTCCATACATACATATGAGAAACATTATTATTTTCCATCGGATCGGAAAAATATAAAATTAAAATAAATGTATCATAAAAAAATCTCACCTTAGTAAAGATACTAATTACATAGATTTAATATTTTTATATTACATTTATATTGGGTTTAAAAATAAATAAACATGATATAAATTGGGGAGAACATATAGCTCATCTTCAAGTATCCTACATTAAAATAAAACTTAAGGATTATTTGATAGGTATTTCAGTATGACTAAAAACTCAATGTCATGGGTGAGGATTTTGGGAGATTATTTTTCTATATCAAAATTGAAATAAAGGGATAATTTTTTGTGGACAATAGGGGATATGAGGATCAATTTTAGAATTTAGGGGAGTGTTACATTAGTAATTCTTAAGAATATAAATATATAATAATGTTACTCTCTTAAAAAAGTGGCTCTAAATTGGACGATGTTTTAAAATGGTATGAGATAATATCTATTTCCATTAATCCAATGTTACATGGAAAATATTTTCTTCCATTTTAAATATTTTCTAAATAGGTTAACCCCCTATTAAAAATTTTATCAACTACCATTGTAAGTAATTTTTACCCCAGTTACTGTTCATAATGGCCATATATTAAATTGACCCAACTAAAAATTATTTGTTTTTAAATTTTAAATTTTGAAAAAAAAAATATTTGATTAGAATTATATTATTTGAATAAATTAATTTTAAAATAAGTATGTTAAATGAAATGGAAATAGTTTTTAGAAATATCCAATTTTTAACAAAAAATTTTTAATTTTTTAAAGGTAGGGGTCAAAGGATAATTTTATTATTAAATAAAGAACAATTTTAAATGGGTAGAGGAAAAAAATTACACATACCGAAGGCCCAATGCCAAATGGATAGAATATAAGGCATGAAGGTCTTTTTTGGCCCAAAGGGCACTTTAGAGAACAATACTACTACAATTCCTACAACAATTCCTCCATTGATATAGTGTCACTACTATAGGACTACCGCCACTAATATAGTGCCGCTACAGTTCCCTACTACAGTGCTGCTACAATATGAAGAAATTCATCCCTACCTGGATTTGACCCTTGGTCTTTTGAATTTATGATTATCCATTTCCTACTATAAATCATTAGAAGAATTTTTATATATTTTATAGTATATGTTATCTTAAACTATTGTTAAATTCATTCATCAATAAAGATTAATTCAATTTACTTAGATATAACATTTTTTCATAATAAAAAGAGTTTTCTGGATATTTATATATATTTATATTCACCTTAAAATGATTTTGTATTCATTTCTAACCAATTAATGACCAATGTATGAATTATTATTAATATTTTAACATTAAATACAAATATATTTCCTAGAAATCAATGTTTATTAGGTATCAAAGAACATAATATATAAAAAATAAAATACATTTAAAATTTGATCTCTTAACATATGAAGATGTTATATTATCATTTAAAATTGAGAACATATTTCCTTAGAATTAATAAATACATTTCATTAAGGTGAAATTATCCAAACTAATATTATTATTTCTTTTAATTCATACTCATGCCGTATAATCCAATAGAAAGGTTATAATAATCACATTTAATAATAATATTTCAATATTATATTGTAGTTTTTTTAAACACAATGTTCCGTATAATCAATGATATCAGACACCATAAATTTATTTAAATAGAAATATATCATAAAATAATGGGGTGTTATATTTTACCCATTTATAATAATTTCACCATATCAATTTCTTCTCTGCAATATAAACATCTAAGGTTATTTTGGGCTCCTCATATTCTCAAATATAAAAATTTCTTCTTGAAATTTATGATTCCACTAAATAATATTAACAGGGTGAGCATATTTTTTTAATGTATAAAATTTTCATAATAATCTATGATTTCCACCGACTCTTCCACATAAGAAAGAATATTTTATATTGGTGAAACGATTGAGTTTAGTGCATTTGAAGGATCAGGTATTTATCTCTTTGAAATTAATAGATGGAAAAAATCATGCACTTGATAGATGATTGGTGGAATCAATAAGTGACAAGCTACCAACATGATACAATTTATTATATCAAAAAGCGTAATATATTTTGGGGTCAACATTCCATTATTTCCATATCTAATAACCTTATTAATAGGATATATTCATTAGAATACATTCTTAATAACTATTAACTCTATATCCTACCAATGATTGTCAAAAAAATTCTTGTTGGGAACCCACACGAATAACCTCACAAATTAGTACATTTCCAAACCTTTCACAAACCCAAAGGGATATCTTGATCCCCACATGGAATATAATAAAGCTCAAGTAATAATTAAAACTAGAGGGAATAATTTCACCCTAGATGAAGCAGAGATGTAATATATATATATATATATATATATCATGAATAAATAATATAAGAGAAAACATGAATATATATATATATTCCATAACTGAAAGAGGGTAGTATAAATGATACAACTCAGAAGTATCCAAACAATATCCAAGGAATGTGTACAATAGTAATGTAGAAAAAAATGAGAAATAACTAATCCATTTGATACTATGGTCAAACTCCTACTATTTCACACACACCTACCCCAACACAACTGAAAATGAATATTTCACCTAACTGTTGTTCTATACATTTCCCTAAAAAAAACAACACAACTAGGTATACTCATTGATGAAGGGGTATGTAGGGTGTGAGATAATCAGACATTCTAAGATCTAATACATGTGTTCTATAAAAATCCATGATACAACAGTTACAAAAATCTCATCTTTTATGATAATAAGGAAGGAAGATCTGTGAATGTGTTTTAATATCAAAATCATGGTAAAACATTACCTTTTCTCCACAGTTCCTAATAATATAGGTAACATTGTTTCAAAGAATATCATATATATATCAAATAATTTCAAATCATATACCATATATAATATCAAATAATAAACCATACAAATAGAAATCTCAGGTAACATCATTCCAAGGATCACTAAAGGTAAGGCTTTCTAAAACACAACTACCAAGACATTGAATATCACATGAATCAAGACTCTAAATATATTAATTGAATCAAGAGATCATAGAAACACCCAAATAAATTAAAATCCCAACTGATTTAACATGATCCTAGAAAAACATACATAAGTGTCATCATAACACACAATAAATGACCCCCCTATACTATAAATTCATGAGTAATTTTACTACACCTTCCAGCTATGTACCCAAGGCTTCCCAGGTGCTATATTTTCCAAACAAAATTCAAAAAAACCATTCATTGAAAACCATTTCATAAATCAATTTCACAATGGATTTAAAATACCATTTTCTTTTACTAAAATAATGGAAACCAATGTTTTTTGAAAAACACAGTTTCACATGAAATAAAATCAACCAATCAATCAAACCATTTTATTTATAATTATTATTATGAGAACTCCAAAAAAAATGTTCATCAAATACAGGTTAGAGATGGAACCACCAACCGCATCATTGGTCACACATGCTCCGAACGGAATCCACCAACTTTTAAGGAATTTATCGAAAGCATTGTAATCTCAAGAACCAATTAAAATATCTTAGAATAAATTTAAAAAGTGTATAAATTGGTAGATAAGATAAAAAAACATACCTTAATATACTCAACTGCCACACCACAACAAAAAACATGGTCATCCTCCAATCAAAGATCATATAATGGATCTTCAATGTATCAACAATAATGTCTCAAAAAGATCTATTAATCCAAAAATGCTTCAAAACGACACTACCACGATCAATGGAAATGATGAATTGGAAAGATACAGTACCATCGAGATTCAATACAACCACAACATAGATAAATCATTAAATAATATGATATAGATGAGACTGAGATCCTAAAATAAAATGGGTGTAATATTAGTTTAACATAGGTAAGAAATCATGTTGAATAGAGAGAATAATATTATAGTCATGTTAAAAAATTATTTTCTTCAACCATTCAAAAATTAAACCCATTTCATGATGTGAATTTGATGATTTTCCTTTTTAAAGAATCTAATAATATTAAAATTATTAATATAACCATATCACAACATGAACCAATTTCAAAAAGTATAATAGTTTAATTCTATAAAAAATATCATGACATATTCCCTACAACAAATTCTTGTCTTGTAACTAGTTTATGGCATGAATGTGTCTAGTAGGAAGACTATAGAGAAAAACATAGAAAATCATCATGTTAGACCAGACCCTAAAGAGATATTCAGAAGTGCAAGAATCATTTATACTAACAATAAATTAATTGAACAAAACATACATCCCTTGAAATGTGGTCTTCCATATTGAAAAATGATTTATTTTATTGAAATGGTAGAAATACACCCAAATGAAGAGGGAAACAAAATGATAGACAATATGAACCACAAATAAGTTAACATGATATTACAAATCTTCTTCTGGATCTGAGATTTACTAATGTGATACTAAATGATTATAACCTTATATTCCATTAACTCATCTTACTTAGGTCCCAATAAATTTATTTCTCTGACTTTATCCATGATATTACTAGTTTTCACTGCCATTAATAGAAATGCTCCTATGGAGTCATCTAAATGATATGGTGAGAGTTATTTCTCTAAGAAAACTCATCCTAAAGAAAGTGTTAATCCTAAAAACCTTTTAAATCAATAAAAAATATCAACATAACTTTTTCGGATTAAATACACCTTTCAAACTATCCAACTATCTGCGGATAAAATTTTATGATAAATAAAAACTATGTATTGAAATCATAGTTAATACTTATCCTGAACTAGTAGATATACTTCGTGACATGATTAGATATGATTGAGGGTGGTAATATATAAAATATTTACACTTACATAATATATAATCTATAATTATGATCTTAAGATAAATATTCTCTGATGGAAATAAAATGTTCTAACCTTGTTATTTTGTCAACTACAATTGAAATAGCATTATGTAATTTAGACACTTTAGAGAGTCAAATGTTGAAGTCAATGGTAATGTTTTCCCATTTCAATTATAGTATTTTTATTTTTCATAAAAAAACCTTGGACATAAATATTTTTCCATTAACGTGATAAATTTTTAGGAATTGGGAAAAATAATATAAAATATCTATTTTGATGTTTCCTTATAAATAACTCATTCAGATCTCTATTGATCATTTTACATTCACGATGAGTAGAGAACAATGAACTAAGTGATTCATAAAATAGATTATTCATAAAATATATTATTTATGGGATATATAATTGATTAATAAACCCTTTCATTCCGTCATAATTGTGTTTCAACTCAAGAACATTCCTCGTATTTTTTTACACTTCTATATCTTTCTTATCGACCTCTTTATTACTCACATTTATAGATAATTTAAAATTTTTATGATAATGATTAAATTTGTCTCATTTTTTTGTGATTTAAAGGTCCATATTCTATGTTCTTGATTTATTGGATCTATGTTATTCATCTTTATAGAGAAAAAATAATATTAATTCATGTAACACATTGAAAATTCAGTTAAAAGAATAATATTTTCGATATCTATATTATCATAAAACACCTTGATTTATGTGAATTTTGAAATATTATAAAAAATTTATTATAATATAGCCACTAAATTGGAGTTTATGAATAAAAGAAACCACACAGTGTAATATATAATTAATGGTTGTATTCAATAAATAGTTATTGAATAATTTTTGGGAAATAAGTATGCAATGTTTAGTGAAATAATTTTATGCTTCAAAAATGATTTTTCTCCAAAAAAAAATTATTTGATTTTGAGTGTTGAAATTATAAATAATTTATTCCTACATTATAAATATTATTTTATTAAATTAACATAATTTTTGAAATAATAATATAAAATAATCTTATGATGGTTTTTTTGTATTTTTCTAAAGGGATTGAATTTTTATTAAATAGTGAAAAATACTAATTTTCAAAATACATTCATTTATTTTAATAAAATCAACTAAATAAAAATTCAATTTATATTATAGATTTAGTGTTAATGCATCATATAATCATTCATATTTTGACTAATTTAATTTTTTACATTTGAAGCAGAAATATTCATAATTTTTTTCTAAGTTAATTTTTTTGCATAAAATTATTTTTTCTACAATACTATTTTTTTCTTATTTTATGCATTTAAATTTAAAATTATTTCATCCACTTAATCATATTGATTCAAAAAAGTGGATACAATAATTTGAATAAATAATTTTAAATTTGGTAATTGGGTCCCTATTATTTAATATCATTGCGAATAGTAACCTTTATTATATTTGTCACCTCAACAATGTTTAAATTGTTAAAACATGGAAAAACCTATGAGATAATGTCCCAAAATCTTCCCAAAACATTAAATAATGTAATTTTAGGATATTAATTTTACCATATCCATAATAAAATCAAATACATTGATTTTTTGTTTCATTTTCCATTGACAATGACAATAATAATATTTTACGTAAAGAAAAATACAACATGACATTCTAGCTTTTAAATTCATTTATATGTTAAAATTGGGTAATATTGATATAAATGAATATAAAAGATTATATTAAAAAAGGATAATTTTTTTATACTAGTAATTCATTTTTAATTTTTAAAAATTGTATAATTACTTTAAATTTTATAGAAAGTAGAAAAAATTATTGGGAAAATAGTAAAAAAAATTGAATTTAAAAGAATAAAATGTAAAATTATTGGATTAATTAAGGAATCACATTAATTTTATGGTTAATAATAACATAATACTTGTGGTTAAATTTTTCATATTAGAATTCTTTTTATATATATTCATTAGATGTCGAAATAATTAAATAGTTTCCAAAATGACATTAATGATATTTTATGTTAAATAATCTTTTATTAAATGATTTAGAAATAATAAAAATATTTAAAGAGAATATGTAGGATGTAAATTTTTTAGAAATTTTATCCCATTTATATTTATCAACAAATTATTTCCTTCTATGTTAAATTATTACCCTATAAAAGTTTAATGGTAGTTACCGCATTTAATGATAAAATTCTATAATAATGTTGTTAAACCGAAATATAATGAATACAATAACACGTAAACCCAAAAGAAGTAATTTTTAAGGTATTTCATCCATATGATATATTATATTATAAATTTAGGAATCATGATTGGACATAAAAAAGAAAAATATATTATTATATTTTTAAATTATTATTAATTCCATTGGTGTCATTTAAATCAATTATAAAATTACACCATCATTACTATTATTTACAAAATTTTGAGTCATGTAGCTCAACAGAACCCTATCCTATTATCTTCTAATCATACATATCAATGTATTAGATGTTCTTTTTTCATCAAATACCACCACAAATATGCATAAGAGACGACCTAAAGAAAGTGAACTAAAGGAGAGGTAATCATCATACAACACCTGATTCAAATTATTTACTCTTATACCACCAATAAATCTATTTTCATCCTTATAAAATAACAACTTATCTATTATAAATTTAAAAAAATATTATTATGATTATGTAACCACCTGTATTCACCCACTTTTCTATCAAATGGGATGCGAATGTATTAAATTTGTGTATGTGTGGAATACAACATCCATGTAGTAATACATTTCATTTTCTATCCCCATCATTCATGGATGGATATTATGATGAGATTAATATTTAAATATGATATTTTTTTAAATTATTATGCTTCTATAATTATAATATCATATCATCCTTCTAATATTTTTATCTATTGTAAAGTGATAACGTCATTTGTGAATATATTTGGATTGTGCCCTCCACAAATCGATGTGATTATTTTTTATTTCCTCTTTAAATGGATGATGAAAAAGAAAGATTTTATTTATATATAAAATTTTAATGAAATAATTATTTGTATTTAATTATAAAATAATATTTTACATTCTATCCTTTTTCCTTTATAAAATGAAAACAACGTTCATGTTTACGAAAATCCCACCATCTATGTGAACTATGATAATAATTTTTTCATATTTATATTTTATGGATGATTAAATATATATATATATATAATTAGTATATATTATTTTTTTTATCATGAATTAATTTTGTAGATAATAGAACCATTATTAATATTCATGGATGAGAACATCAAAATCTAAACATCCATGAGAAAGGTAACATTTAACCCCAATAAATGGTGATTTAATTAAAAAATTATTTTTCAAGGGAGTTTAAATTTCATAAATAGTGACCCAAGACGTTTACACATATTTTAAAATATTTTATAACATAATAAATTAATTAATTAGAAATTAACTTTAATAAGGCCTATTGTCTTTGTAATACTTGGTTAATAATACCTTAAATTCACACTAAAATGAAAATCCATTGTTATATTCTCCAAAGAGAGATCCAAAATCCTTTTAAGGTCCTAAAACTACATACGACAATGTGGAGAATACATTAAATAATGGGTTCATCTAAAAATACAAGTAACGTAAAAACATGTTAATGATACTTAAATTATGAGTCAAAAGTAAATTATGATATCATAAAAGGGAAGGCTCAATAGTAATCACATAGGGTCATAACATAATGAACATGGTATAATAAGATCATTAAATGATATGAAATATTGGAGTAACATATAACATGGCATAATCATGTGTCATGTATAACTTCTTAAGAAATATCACATGGTTGAAAATATCCCATAATGGATTTGGTTTACTTATGAATCCCATACATGACACCACATGAGGCTAAAGATTTTCCGAATGCATTTGACTGTTATCTGGGTGCACCCATCATATCATGTTAATGATTCCGTGTTCAATAAAATGTATCTAATTTTTATCATATAAATATAATAATTAACCATGTAAACAAAACGGTTTTTATAATCTTGTCTCATTTCATAATCAAAGAAAATTTCAAAATCAATAAATTTTGGAGATGAATATAAGGCATGTATTACCCCAATAATGTAAGGGAGAATAATATATGTATATTTTTTAGAGAAATATATATATAATTTATATGAAATATATATCATTAATCTTTTTCTTCATTGATTAAAATGTCATTAAAATATAACATTTAATATTTATTAAGAAAAATAACCTTTTGATTTTGAAATCACTTCTTCCAAATATAAAATTCTTCAATATTTTATTTAAAATGTTTTATTTAATATTAACCATGGAAAATTATAATGTAGATTCAAATAATTGTGTGTTTATGATGGAGGGTAATTCTATACATACCATACAAGTTCAAAAAATATTCTTTCCACACTAATGTAAATGGTCTAAAAGTCCCTTATTAGAAAAGTATAATGAAAATTCATTTCAACCTATTTTATAAAAACTAAAAAATTGGTAAAAATTACATTGATAAATAAATTTGGTTCTTAAATGAACATTTGTCTCAATGAAGAATGTTCTAGGAGGAAACCCTGACCTAGAGTCCATATATTATGGTATACATATTTTATATCCCTTATAATAAACTAATATAAATTTTTTTTCCTTAGAACATTTTACATGTCCAACCCATTATACTTATACAATTTAAATAATTTATTTTTCTGTGATATTTTATTACTTATTCAGTTATGTCCACATCTGGTGTTTTGAGGCTATGCGGTTCATAATTTCATAATTCTATTGGTTTATTGACCATGGTCAATGGGGTAATTGTTCTATCATCTCCAAAATAATAATCATGAAAATATTATAATTTTTATAAATCAATTATACTTTGAAACCAAATAATGAAATATGATTATGAAAAATTAATTATGTTTCAATCATAGATATTCTAGGTCATAGGTATGCATTAGTAACGTTTTCATTTTTCAATGATAATGATAGAAATAAGTTAAGTGTTATTTTATATTTTAAAAATGATAATTATATCATAAATAAATTTTTATTTATTTAATTACACTTAAATACATCATCCATGTGATGGGGTAATAAAAAGTAATCAAATCACTTTAGGAAGAGAGTCTTTTGCACACATGAATGATGTTGTTATTTTTCAATGAATTGAAAGGTAACATGTTATATTATATAATAATTTTAATAAATTTTTAATATATTATTAATATAATAAATAAATATTGAATACATAATCATGAACAAATTAGGGATGTGGTGATGGAAAATGGTTTGCATCGGTTCATGAGACAGTAGTTCGCCACACACAAGAACAATGGTTTCATTTCCCATTTGATATAATAGAAGATAGATAAATATCATACCATAAAATTAATTAAATATTATAACATAATATATTTTTTATTATTGTATTATTATATTTAAGATATAATTTATGTTCTGGAATGAATATGTCAAAAAAATAAGGAGCTTATTTAAGATGATTTCCATCATTTAAAAGAACCTCCTCTGGATCATTTATTAAGAACATATGGGTGGCCATTCAGGAATAAAAGACTACCTAGAATAATTATAAGGATCTATGGTTGATATTTTGGTAGTTTTTTATCAATCTAAATATATTCAGACATGAGAATAAGGGAGGCATGGGTTCTATTTTATAACTGAGGAGTACTGGTGTTTTTTTAAATACCCAAAACTATTAAAAAATGGGAGGTCACACACAAGAAAAGTGAAAAAAAGTTTATAAATAAATGATTTTATGAATGATTTTTTCTATAAAAACCTCCATCATTAAAAATGAAACATGTTTAAAACATTTTATTCCATTTAACTCTATGGTTACTCACTTTTAACATTTTATTTTTTTATCCACAGTACTTCATTTTATTACTACTTTTTTCAATTCAATATTAATAAAAATAATAATAATTATGATTGTTAAAATTATATAGTACATTTAATCTAATTTAAATTAGATAAGCGTGATAACTCAATTTAAAATTATTTTTATAGAAAATGTAGAAAAACTATTTTTAAAAAAAAATAATTTTATGGAATAAATGATTTTATAATAACATTATGAATAAAAATAATTAGTATATAAATTTAAATTCATATAAATAGATTTTAAATATATTAATTTCTTTTAAATATTCCTTTAATTGGGGATATTTATATTAATTAATATAGATAATATTTATTAATTTAAAAATAGTTTGATAAAAGCTGTGTATTTATGCATAAAAATAAACATCTCCCAAAACCAAGAATTTTCATGATTCAAATGAAATTAATTTGAATATTATTGATAAAATGATTTTTATTTCTCTTTTATATGATTTATAGAATATAATACAATATATAAATTACTTTATTTAATGAAAAAAACGATAGAATTTGAAAACTCAATAATTTTCACTATTTATTGAATAATGAAACATTACAGAAAAATCCCAAAATTTCACACCAAGGTAATTTAGATAAACTAATTTGAAAAAAATTATTCATTTAATAAAATAAAATTTCTGAAATTTCCAAAAATTAATTATCATATTTTCTAAAAAAATAATTAAACATCTTTTTGAAAGATAAATATTTTTTGAATAATAAAATGTATTTAATAATATTTCAATTATTATTTAATCATAATTATTTGTTTATTTATATTAATTAGGTAATTTATATATATTTCATAAACTATTAAATACTATTCATTCCAGCCAAATTTATAGCTAATTTATAATGGTTGTGTTGAGAAAATAATATTTTTTAAAGTACATTATAGTTTTTTTAAACTCAGTATTGTGTATTTTATAAGATGTTGAAAATAGTGATATTTTAACATATTTGGGTGTTATATTCTACTCCCTTATATAATTGTAACCCTTTAAATTTTAATTTTTTCTTAGTAATCAAAGCTTTTACATTCCAAAATTCCATTATGCAAAACCCACATATTTAAATGGTTTAATAAAACATCATCTTGAAATAATGGAAAGTGGAAAATGAATTTCATAACATAAAAAGGTTTTCATATAGGATAACATTGATGGTAGGGTTAAAATAGATTTTAAAACATCATTCATTTTAGAAAACAATGTTATACCCATTTTTAAATACATAACAGAGAATCAATTTATTGAAAATGAATTACATTTTTATATCAAGATCCTTTTCCAAAAATGAGGAATCCTTTTACTATATAGACTAAAGATATAAGTAAATATAAATACTAGAAAATTATAATTTCATAATTTATTCGTTTTTCACTAGAATCTCTTATATTTTTCAAATAATAAGTAATAAAGATGTATTTTTTAGTCCTATGAAAACGTAAATGACTTACAATTGATGAAATGATTCCACAAAATTATAACATTTAATTATTCAAGAAAAATCCTGGAAAATATATTATCAATTCATAACATAGTCTGAGGGGAATTCATGAAGGGTGGGATACTAGCACCAAGAATTATAAAAGAAGAAAAATGGATTCATTTTTCCACAAAATAGTGTCAAATAAAAAATAAAATTTTGTATACTCAACATTCCCAATGGATAAGGTGTCTTTATAAAACATATAAAACAAAAAATAAATAATAATTCATGATAGGACACAATATATATCAATATAAAATCATAGAAAAATCACATGAAACTAGTGTATCACACCTCCACTGGTTAGATCTATCGATGTCATTCCTAGAGTTCAAGAACAAATAGCACCTCTATATGGTTATTTATATTTTCTTCAACCTAGAACAGATAATATAAATTACTAAATGGAAAAGGTTTATTGTATACTAAATAACCCACTATCGTCTCATGAGGTAATCCATAATCAATTCAATAACAATTTTACCAATTAATGCAATCAATTTAATTTAATAGCGGAAAGTGATGAAATTTCAATATTTCTAAAAAATATTAAAATAAAAAATATGGATGATATAACGAAATAGGATTCAATGAAATTTTTTGTTTAAAATATTTATATATTTTAGTTCAAATTAATAAAATAGTTCAATAATCGATTTCATATAATCTAGAAATCAATGTATATCAAAGCATAATATAAAAACCGAATAGGTAATTTACATCCTTTTAATTAATTCCTCACACTAGACAATCAGTGATCTTGTCTCAATGTGTGCCCATGTCCATAATCTTAAGATATTAGGACTAAACTCCCCATCAGTGATAATTGTGTGGTTGTATGTTTATTTTAGTGTTATCTTCATGAATCTATTTCAAGGGGGAAAGTCATAGTGTTATTGTCCAAAATTCATACTAACTACCAATGATAAAATCTAATTCAATAAATTAATCAATAAATTATGTAAAAATAAATAATTTCATATCCACTCAAAAATATAACTTCATATTCTAGTTTCCAGCTTGCCTTTATTTTTTCGAGACCAAATCATTGGTTTTCATCAATTATTTATTTTTAAAAACATCCTCCAATTTAATATATTAATATTATAAATCAAAATTAAATTGTTTATCTGAAAAATCCATCAAATAAACTTCTCAAATCAATCCTTATTTCATAAATACATCCCACAATTTCAATTACCTTGAAATTGGTATTTTTTTACAATTTCTATGGTATGTTAACATTAAATCATCATTCATCTCAAATACCATTTTTTAAATCATAGAAAACTCATTTTAAATAAATTATGCAATATGGGGTTCCAATTGTAGGAAAATTTCATATGGAACCATGTTCTTTTAATATCATGATCAAAATAAATCAATTCCCACAATGGTATCCATTAACAATGAATGAAGGTTTATGAGATCATGGAATCCAAAATAAAATGATGTTCTATAAAAATATAGATTATATACATCAATAACACTATGATCTATCAATCTATAAAGAGAACAGAAGATGATATTGGAATAATCAACACAATGAGATATTTATACATCATAGTGGATTCTAAATGGATCATTGGTTCATTAATCTAAGAATAAAGGAGTTAAGAGGAGTCAACACACCTCTTGGTTGACTTTAAGAAGAAAACGTTTGAATGATAGCTGAGAAGAATAAAAATTTACAAAAAATTATGATCACGAAATTAAAGTCTTTAAAAACATTTTCTACACCATATGCCTCATGGCCATAAAATATAAAGGATAAAAAAATTTAGACCATGGTGCAGCCTTCATAGACCATGTTGTAGCTACTCCTAGGAATCCAAATTCTTGAAAACAATTTATAGAACATTCCTAGATCAGCCTCAACTGGGGTAAATACAAGGTTTAGAAAAAATACAATGTCATATCTATTCCCAAATTCAAAGAAGCATTAAAATTATAGAACCATGACCACATTGCAGAACTGGCCCATCCAAGGTCCATCTATGCCAAAATTGGCATTAACTCAATAAAATGATTTCTCGGGGCACCACGACATTATTAACGAATGTATTAAAGCTATTAAAAAATATCTAGTATCATTGGAAGGCCTTCTACATGGATCCACATTATAATCTACCTATTATAATGCACCCCTACCTAACATCATTTCCCCTGTACCATAGCTCAATGGTCCATGGTGTTGTTATAACTCACCCTGCCACAACCCACACACCATAATGCATATCCCTACTGACTCATTTATACGTGAAACCTTTAATTAAAAAATATAAATCCCTAAAAATTAAGAAATTTTGGATATAAAAATATCTCTATCCATGAAAGGCCCATAATTCAACCCAAAATTATGAGAATGAAAGCGAGATACAAGAAATACATGAAATAAGGTAACTAGGTGTTATGAAATACCTACCATAAAGACTTTATTTACCAATGATTATTGAAAAGTAGATTCCATATCACTTAGATGACTCTACTTCTCTTTAATTTGTTCCTCACAGTCCCAAGTCCCATTAAATTTAGAATCATGATGCCATAGAATATAGATCAGTGGTATTACATATCCATGATGAAAATTTTTCTCTTAATCAACAATCCCATCTAGTTTCCCAATCATTGATAAATCATTCCCAATATTTATATCCTCAAATATCAACCCATGATAAGGTTCTGAAATATATTTTCAAATTTGTGATACATGAAACAAGCTTTTTATTGAATTAAACTATGGTGGATGTGCCAAAAAAATATGCCACATTATCCACTCAGTGAACAATATCAAAAATGAACCACAAATCTTCACAATAACATTCCCCATTTTATATGATTCTAGTTACCCAACCTATGTGAAACTATCAATACCTTCTGGTTAATAACTTGATACTCAAAAGTTCTTAGAAAGTGATCAACCGAGGTTTTATAATTAATTTATGAAGTCAAAATTCTGTAAGAAATCCAATAAATATTTTTTTGTCATCTATTTTACCAAGCCTGGTCCAACCAATTTGTTTCAACAATCTCTGGTAAATACAATAGATATCTTTAATAATTACCATACAAGGCCTCAAAAATATCCATTATGACATCATACTGGTAACTTGTTTTGTATGAAAAATATACCTATATTATTTGGTCATCCCAAGATCCACCAAAGTCAATAACAAAAGTGTATAACTTGACCTTGAGAATATGTGTAGATTTTTATGTATATCTATCAATATATAGATGATATGTAATGCTCAAATGTACCTAGGATACCATTTCCTCTATTATGGCTCTCCATAAGTGACAAGTGAAATGCAGATCCCAATTAGAGACTATAGCATATGAAAATCAATGAAATATGAAAAGATCCTACACATGGATACATCCCAGATCCTCAACCTTGGTTTCATATTATATATTTATAAATTGATAATATTTGGGTAGCTTATTAATCACAACACATATTTGATTCATCCCGTGGGGGGTTCATAAAAATCTAACTAAAAATCCCATAGAAATATCATATCACTTCCAATTTGTCTCTAGAAGTGGTAGAAGAAATCCTAGAGGCACCAAGGTCATAGATTTGACTTGATTTTAAGTATAAGAATGATATAAATGTTATTTATCTATCATCTTATACCTATCGAAAAGAATATTTTCTCCATATCAAAGAATTTATTTGTGGTTCTCAAGTGCACCCACCACTGTGAACTATAGAAATCCCACGTAGCTTCCCATCTAATATGAGAATGTATAATAAACCTTTTCTATAATTATTGTATACTCTCTGTGGATAAGGACCCCTCAACATTGGTGTCCCCAACATGATTAGAATCCTTAATTCCATAGAATTCATCACCAAGCTATTGATCCAAAAATAATACTCTCAGTAATAGATGCCGTAATTGCAAACTCTAAAAAACAACATTAGACACATTCTCCTGAACTCCCAAATGAAATTTAGCAATGGGATCCACCATATTCCACTTTTATGATTAATCTTTATTGTCATGCAATGATAGTTTCCTTCTCAATGAATTATTAATTACATTTTCTTATCTAGAGGTGTAGGAAAAATCCCTTGGTACTTCACCCAATTCCACTATTGATGATTATAATCATTTCTTGAGAAGATATAAATCATTCTTTTGTGGTTGTACAAAATATTAAACCATTATCTGAAAACATAATGAAACCAACTCTTAAGATAATGCATCACATCAGTGAGATCATGGTCATTGATCGAATAATTCTTCTCAAGTGTCCTATTTTTTTGAAACCATAAGATACAAATTGATCACCGAAAATTATGACAAACCACCTAGATGAAACTAATGCATCACAAAATACCACATAGCCCTTCCCAACCTCTGTAAGAGTCAACACTCGCACATAATTAAAAATAATTATCATCATATCAAACATTCTATAACATTTTTCATCAAAAATAGACATGATTCCTTTATGTGTGAGAGAAGTCAACATAGAAAACAACTTCAAGAAATCCATAATGAATCTAGGGTAATATCCCACCAAACCTAAGAAGATATATATCATGAAAACATTTTTTTATTTCTTCTATTTCATAATTTCTTTCACCTTCTTGGGATCAACTGAAATAGAATATTTTGAGACCACATGTCACAATAACTTCACTTCCTTAATCAATAAATAAGTTTTTAAAAACATTACATAGATTTGTTGATTTCTCAAAATCTCTAAAACTACTCTCAGATAATGCACATGGTCTTCATCAGACATTGATTAAACTATAATTTCATACACCAAAAAGACATCATGAAAAAATAAAGGTACTAATGAAATACTATGTTCACCAAATCATAAAAATTTTAACAGCATTTGTTATACGTAATGGAAGAATAGATACAAAAAATTTATATAACTGATCCCTAAGGAAATATTTGGAATGTCAGAATATTTTATTCTCAACTAGTGAAAACAAGATCGAAGATAAATCATTTTGAACAACATTACGCGTTTCGATTTTTCAAAAAAAAAATAATTCCATGTCAATAGATACATTTTTATTATGATAACTTGATTGATTTTTATAGTAATCAACATAAAGGTGAATATTTCGGTTAGAATTTTTCAAATATAATAGGTCCTCCCAAGGTGACACACATTGGAAAATAAATAAATTTCCAGGTATTTCATTGTAACATCATGTTATTCTTCTCATAGGTATGTTTTAGACCTTTTCATTTTCATTATCCAGGTAGGGTCGAGAATGAATTGGGTGGATACCTAAAATGGTGTAGTCAGAGATTTATATGATTCTCATTAAAAAACATAATAGTTCTACAAATTTATAGGGATTTACATAAGGAAAAGTGTGGTTACATGATTTGTAAGTTATAAAATAAAAATAAATCTACTTTTAACAAAAGTATATGTGTTTTTTGGTGATTTTGGGAATTTTCAATTAATCGACATGTAATTAGGTTACACATCCTGTAAAGTCTCGACTATTGTTTTTAAATATAAATCTCAACTCAAATATCTATTTAACCTTCCCCTATTTTATTTCTCTAGACCCAATGGCCTTACCTTGGATTTTTTGGATCCAACAAACCCATTCGGGTCATTTCATTCATTAATAGTTAAAGGTTCTGAATGTGGTGAGACTTTTCAGGTAACTGTTCTCCTTTTTTCTTCATCTCATTTTATTTCTCTCATTAGGGTTTGATAGATTATATAGGAAATGATTGATCTAATACCTATGTATTAAAATCGCGAATCTATGTTGAGTTACTAGATCATTTACTTCTTCATTCTTATTGGCATGATATAATGTGGTATTTGTGTTTCTATGAGTAAGGTAGGTGGATTTATTTTGATGGAAAAATTTTAATAACTCTGAATTTATATTTTTAATTTCAATTATTTGATTTAAATTTAATTCCTTAAAACTATTTTTTATTAGTTTATTATAACCCATTCCATTGAATTTGGGGATTTAGTCTCTGGATGTTTTGTTCTTGGAAACAAATTTGGAACCCCCCCCCCCCATTGCATTTAGTTCAGGTTTTTTTGAGGAATTGATGGAAATTGTTAAAATATAAATGGTTGAATTTAAATTGTGAAATTGGTTAGATGTAAATTTTAGGAAATTGATTTTATGAAATTTATATCAGATTTTATTTGATGAAAATAGTTAAAATAGATTTGATAGAAAGCTTTAGGTTTTATCTTAGAAAAATAATCTTTTGATTAAAAATCCGTTTTCTTATTTTAGTAACAAATTGGAATTTTTTGAAATCGGAGATTTAGATTGAATTTATTTTTAAGAAGTATTAAAATAAATTTCACATCAATGATTTTTATTAGAGAAAATTTAATCCTAGGTAGATAGTGTGTTATTTGGGATAAAAATTCTTGGATAAGAATTCCCTAGCATTGGATTGCTACATAGCAATACTGAATAAAAACAATTTTGGAAATATTATTCTCGAGTTGGTCATAGAGGAGTAATATATTTCTAGTATTGAGATACAAGAATATAAATTCTGATAATTATCACTTGAGAGTGTGAGGATCCCATTGCCTAAAAGTATTGTACCTCTTGGAAGATGTCCATATTGCTAACATTTTTGTATATGAGATATAATTGTATTGATGTTCTTTTGAACAATCTTACATTCCTTATAATTTATGTGAACTATTTTAAATAAAAAATTTTATTTATGTAATTTGATTTGTTTATTTACCTCATTTCAGATGTATTACAACTTTTGAGATGAAATAAATGATTTTTTAAATATGCTCTAGAAATTCTAAACTAGTTTATTTACTAATTATTTCTCTTTATTTGGTTACAAAAAAAAATCATGTATTATATAATCCTTGGTGAGACCCTGCTGGGATTTTAGCTCACACCCTAGTTTCCCCTTTGGTTGTTTTTATATTATCTCCATCTGAGTTCGATCAAGGGAATAATAAAACATGGGGATGTTTCAAGCTATTAATCTATAGACTTTGAGATTTTCATCTATTGTGTTTTAGGCAATTTTCATCATTCTTTTATGGTAATTTTTTTAAATTTTATTTTTTATTCCTAATTGAATTCTCGTACACTTCTCCCTATAGAGTTACTTTTTTATGCATATTGTCTTGTTTATATTCTTATGAAATTTTTGTTGAAAAATAATTCCCACTTTAATATTTATATGATGTTGGGTGCAAGTAGCGAAACCATGGCGATCAGAAATTACGAATTGGACTAGTCAGGGATGTATTAGTTATTGTGTTCCCAGTATACACATGTTGGCTCAAGAAAATGTGGTATTAGAGGCAATTTGATCTTTTTCCTTGAAGTATGTTTACATTTCTGTAATTTTTTTAGGACATAGGAGGTATTTGTGATTTAGTGTCTAGCCGGCTCTGACCGCAATGAACCATAAGTCACTAGAGGTGGTCGTGGAATGTCGTCCTAAGGATTTGTAATAGTCTTTTTCCTTCAACTAATTTATTTATATTGAAATCAAAATATATTTTTTCTATCATTTGAGATTAATTTTACCCTGTAACATTATTTTAGTGTTATATGATATCATACTTGTTATCTACTGATGTGGCATAGAATCATGCCTCCACAAAGATGTGTGATTCGGGCTCAAGAGGAAGCTGATACAGATCTGTGAGGATCGAATCCTCTTGTGGACTCAAGTCTATTTGAGTTGATCATTCCCACTATCCATGCTCAAGGACAGAGAGGACCATCTATTCCCATTCAGGCTCTAGCTGTGGAACCTCAAAGGGACTATCTGAAGAATTATCCTCCTAAATTCCATCACCATAATCCACTATAATTCAAGTTATGAAGTGATCCCATGAGTTTGAGGAATGGTTGAGAATGAATGGTAATTTTTTGGGTTCTTGAAGACACCTAATGAAATCAAGGTGATGTGTCCCACCTTTTTTCTTAAAGGACCAAGCCATAGATGGTGGGACTTGATAGTGAAGAAGAAAAAACATAATGGATTTGATCGGGAGACCAAAAAAATCTATTCACCAGTCAATTCAATCTGGTGTTGATGTTGTTTCCATGGTTACAATGTTTTTCTAGCTTGAGTTGGTTAATAGAACATTGAGGATTATGTAAAATATTTTTTTTGAGATCGTGCATTTTGAACATGATATTCTATCGAATGAAAAGATTAAGTCTTGAAAGATTGAGTTGGGACATCATAAGCATATCCTTTCTTAGTTTTTATTTCTAAAGATGTCTTATTATGCTGATGTGAGATATATAGTGTTGATGGCTAAAATGGTCTGGGCTAGAAGGTCAGGGTTATCATGAGTTTCTTCCTCTCTACACGGTAGCCTGGGATCCTTTAAAATAAAGAGAAAGGATGGTGATTTTTATGAAAGTCATAAATAATAGGGACATTCTATAATTCTTATTGTTCATGGAAGTGGTCCTATGATTTTCAAAATAAATGAAAACTAGGGCATTCAAAGAGTTTTTTCACTGAGGTGTCCAAGAATTGTGGCTTCTAAGACCATTTTTTTCACATATAGACGTTTAAGCCTAATGTTTCCACTCCTTATAGTGTCATAGGATGATCATATCCTTCATACACTTGGTGAAATTCGATGCTTCAAGTGAGAGGTACGATTATTATAGCTTCGTTATTTTTGACTTATTTATTCCATAAAGGTACATAAAATTTATTTATTTCAACCCATGTTAATATATTAAATAATTATAATGATATTTTATAGTATCTTATTAATACTACTACACCCCTTGGTATGAAGATATATAAGGTCTTTGAAGTCCTGATTTTGTCTTCCATCTATTAGATGTTGAATTTATTTGATTTTTTTTGTTCTTGAAATGAAATTTCTTGATGTGATGTTTGGAATACATTGGATCATTTCCAATAAATCATGGATTGATTTTAATCTTCTTTAGGTCTCTATTATTACACATGTTGATTTATTCATTATCATTCAAGGAGAATGGGACCCAATGTCGAGTAGAGAAAAACATTCTTATCTTGAGTTGGTTAAAGTAATATCATTTTTACTTTTCACCATGAATGGTAATCTTTTAGCAGTAGTCTCCATATAGTGTTCGTCAAGTTTTCTGAGAAGATTCCATCTAAAGTCTCTTGTTTTCAACTGGTAAGGGACATTTGATTTTCTATTTATTAGTTCCTGGAACACAACATGTTTTCATTACCTTGTACTACATGGAACCAGATGAACTGAGTGTGTCACCTTGGGTGGTGTCAGTTTTCATTGTAATAAATATGATGGTTCACTTTGCCTATGTGTTAATAAATGAAATATCAATCAAGAGATTGTAAAATATATTTATAAGATTCAATGGATTGATGATCTATTTGATAACCAAAATGGCGGGAAAGTGGTTCTCCGATATTGATCTTCAATCTAGTTATGATTATTTTACAATGAATGAATCTGGAATTCATAAATCTCATTCCAGATATTGTACGACTATTTTGAGTACCATATCATGCCGTTTGTTATAACCAATGCTATTATAGTATTTATGGATTTAATTAATAGTGATTTCTGGGAGTATATTGATACCGTTATAGTATTTTTATATGAAATCCTTATTTACTCTTTTTATAATGGGGATCATGTGCATCATCTAATAATTGTGATGAGTTTTTGAGAAATCACTGAGATTTTTTCACTCTTTCAAAATGTGATTTCTAGACGTAGGAATTAAAGTTTTTGTGACACATTGTTCCATAATATTTAATATCATTTGATTCTAGGAAGATAAAATTTATTATGACATGTGAACAACCATGTTTGTTTCTTTGATTTGGTTCTTCTTTGATCTAGGTGGGTAATGTATTTTGGTTGTAAGGGGATTCTCAAATATGACATCTCTAATGAATTCTAAAACAAAAAATGTAGTAAATTGAGAATGGGATAAAATATGTTAGGTTTATTTAGTTTAGTTGAAGTTTATTTTGACTTATTCAAATGTTTTTAACTCTTCCAATGGCCAGATATAGCAATGTGGTCTTCTATGAGGCATAGGGTTTAGGTTTGTGTTATATTATTATGTAGGGTGATGATGTTGTTTCTTATGGATCTCATTATCAAAGGACACACATTATGAATTTTATGACCCATTAACTTGACCTTGTACTTGTGATGCACATTATTCATATTTGGAAGCATTACCTTTTCAAATAATGGTTTACCCTATTTTCATACCATAGGAGCTGGAGTAATATCTTCTCTAGAAAATATTTGATTCTCTGCCATAGTATTTAGGGGGGAATACTTGCTATATTTTGACTTTTACATCACCTATATCCCAGGGGAAGAGAACTTCATTTTGTATTCACTGAGTAGGAAAATAATTACTTGGGTCGTGAAATAATTATTGGAAGAGTGGAAGTAGACCACAACTTTTTCACAGTTTCATATTGGATCCCAGAAATCAAGGGATAAGTTTTCCTTGGCTGGTTTTCAATTGACATTTTCTCTTCTCGAGAGGATTATTCTGGAATATTATCTTGATGATATGATTTTTCGCATTAGATATTGTCTTTATGATGGGGATGTAGTTAATGAGTGGTCATCCTCCAAATATGTAATTCTATGATATCAAAATAGATTTTTTATTCCATTAAAATCAAGTAAATAATTTATTGGGGTTCACATTATTCCCATTGGGCAGTTCACCATAGACCCATGAAGATGTTCTATGAAGTATGGTGAAAATTATTGTGGCCAGGTATAATATGGAGAATTTTGGGATTTGTATCTCATTGTTATACATGACTACAGGTTAAGGCTAAGTACCTGAAACCTTTAGGTTTGCTTCAGGGAATTTTAGTCCATACATGGTAGTGGGAGGATATCTATATGGACTTTGTTATTAGCTTTTCATATACCCATTGAAATAAGAAAATGATATAAATTGTGATCGAAAGGTTAACCATGTCATCTCACTTTTTACCCATTCATGATACAACCAAATTTGTAGTGTTGGGAAATATATATATGTGAAAAAAATTGTTCCCTTACATGGAGTTTCATCTATTATGCTTTCAGACCGAGATCCACAGTTCACTACATTCTTTTTGGAGAGGTCATTATGATATGCCTGGATATCATGTCCATTTCATTATGGCATACCATTAGTATTCGGATGGCCAGTAAAAAAGAATTATATAGATTCTTGAGGATATTCTTCACTCTTGTGTTCTCAACATTGGTGGATCATGGTATGATTAATTGGGGATTTTTGGGTTTTATTAATATAATAGTTATGAGCCTATGATAAAAATTGATCATTTTGAGGTATTGTATGGTGGGATTTACAAATTTCTATTGTGTAGGTCATTTATTTGGAAAAATTCATTGGTTAGTCAAATTTTGGTTCAAGAGATGATTGAAAATTTTCATTTGATTCATTAGATAATGTTCACGTCACAGATATCATATAATTATTTTGTTGATCATCGACATTGACCATTGGAATTCTTAGTTAGTGACCAGGTATTATTGAAATTTTCATCTCAATAGGGTTATCAATGAATTGGATATTATGTGAATCTTACTCTTTATTTTGTGAGACCCTTTGAGGTTTTTTATTTAGAGGGAAAAGTTTTTTAACATTTAGTTCTTCTTTAATATATAATCGTTATACATAACATGTTTGATATATCTCATCTTAATGAGTATCTATCTGATCCATCTCATGTTTTTATCTCGAGTGATCTTGATGTTTTGATGATTAATGCATGACTGAACGACTATTCATGATATTTGATTATGAATCCAAGGTACTTCATGTAAGGTTGATACCTTTGGTTAATGTTCTATGGAATTATGGTTATGAATCTATTAACACATGGGAGTGTGAGACACTGATGAGAGATCAGTGGCCTCACATTTTCAATATGGAAGCTTCTTGATAGGATTTATAGGGAATATTTTTTATGGTGGGTGATTGAGACATCCCATTATTCATTTGTTAGTAACATTTTAAACCTTATTATGGTTTTCCTTTTTATTTATCTTGGTATGGCTATGAAATAATTGGGAGGATACGTATAAAGGTGAAGTAAATTATTTTTTTGATTCTCCACAGAAAACAAATTGGCTTTGTAGCCTAGTAAGAATTTACATGTCATGTAAAGTGGTTACATGACATGCATGTTCTATAATAAAAATGAGTCTATTTCTAAAAAAATCCGATTGGGGTTTCTGTAATTTTCATAATTTCTAATTACATGATGTGTAATTTTCTTACATGTCATTTAAAATCATAATTGTTGTTTCCAAACAATATCCTAGCCTCAAATGTCAATTTATTTTTTCCATATTACTTTTACCTCAACCCAAGGCCTTCCCCATGAATTTTTTGATCCCTGAGGCCTTTATGACTCATTTCATTTTTCAATTGGTTGTTGCTATGAATGTGGTGTGACTTTCTAAGTAATTATTATCATTATATATTAATCTCTTTATAATACTTATATTGGGGATTGATAGATCATCTAGGGACTAGTGGATCTAAACCCGGTGTTGTGGAATATTGTCTCTAAGTTGTGTTTTGAGATCTTCTATGCCTTATTTCTTGTATATAGGTTCTATTGTGGGGTTTTTTCTCTACTATAAAGGTAGGTGGATATTATAATTTCAAAATGTTATTAACATTAAATTTCATTATTTAATTTAAACTATTCGATTTAAATTCAATTTCATGAATCATCATTTAATTGACTTATTTAAAAATAAATTCCATTGGATTGGGTGATTTGGTTTTGTAAATTTTTTTAATGGAATGAAATTGGAGAAAACCCCTCAATTCTATTAAATTGGGTTGTGTTTGAGAAATTAGTGGAATATTGTGAAATGTAAATTATTCAATTAATATTGTGAAATTGGATTGATGGAAATTTGTGGAAAATTATTTGATGAAATTGATTTGAAATTGTATTTGATGAAAATGTCTTCCAATGGTATTAATATAAATCTTTCGGTTTTATTTTCGAAAAATTAATTTTTTTAACTTTTTTTGGTTTTTAAATCGAAAATTTGAATTTCTGAAATGGGATAATGGGATTTAATTTTATTTTATTCAGTCTTGTATAAAATTACCCATAATTTATTTGTATTATAGAATATGAAACCATCGGTTATTATTTAGTTATTTGGGACAAACAAGCTAGGATGGGAATTCCCAAACACCAGATTGACACTTTACAACACAAACTAAATAATTCTTTTTCACACGTTATTCCTCATTTGGACATAGACGGTTCTTCTTTTTCTGGTTCCTAGGGATGAGTGTACACATTGTGATTATTATCACTTATGAGTGTGAGGATACCACAACCTGGAACTATAAAATATCATGGAAAATGACAATGTTTTGTAATTGTTTATATATGATATATAAATGTTTGATTATTTTTATGATGTATTTCACGAGCCATTTGATTTATAGAACCTTTTTTTATAAAAATATTATTAAATCAACTTCTTTAATGTATTTCAATCATTTGAAATGTATTCCTTCTATTGAAAAGTAAAACATGATTTTTTTAATATGATTGAATTTCGAAAACAATTTATATGAAAATTAAAATCTATTTATTATTTAATTTAAATATTGGATTCTATTATGGAATCCTTTGTGAGACAATATAGATATTGTAGGTCACACACTACCTTTTCCTTCAGCTGTTTGTATATTATTTCAATCTAGGTTAGAGAAAAGGTAAATAACCACTGTGAGGGGGTTCTTGTTGTTGAACTCTTGACTTAGAGAGTTTCATCTATTAGGAAATGGGATAATTTCATTCTTCCTTATAGTACGTTTTTTTATTAATTTGGGTTGTTTATACATTTTTATCATCTTGTACACTTCTCCATGTGGAGTTTATTTTGTACTCATACTACCATGTTTAACATCTCTGTAAATGTTTGTGGAAAAATCATTCCCACTTTCGTTTTTTATGATGTCATGTGATAGTATCCAACCCATTAGGATCGATAATGCCCTACAGGCCATGTCAGGCTCAGCTTAGTTATCGGGTGACAATGTTACGAGGGGTGGTTCATAAAAATCATCTAACATATATTTAATATAATTAACTTGGTTGGTCCCATAGTTCGAGAAGTAAAAAACATTGGGTAAATAATGAGTGCTTAATCAATTGAAACCCCCATCTCTATTATCAGTGGAATGCTAGATACTTCCGAATGAAAAAAATTCATAAGCTCAATGAAAACTGGGGGAGATCGTCACTAAAATATTCTCATCCCATGTTGAATGAAAACACCGATATTACCCAACATGTCTTTTGAGAATCCTTTTCATATATTCTCCACCTTAGGTGTCACTCTCCCTAAAAGACACAGAAAACCCCATCAAGCATAGTAAAGGACACCTATTGATGGTAATAGTCAATTCCAGCCTTATGTTACATCAGATAATCCATCATGATAATATAATCAAGTGGTTTCATATTGAGAACTATAAAATTCTAGGTAATAATAATATTTGATAAAGATAAAATACTAGAAGAATACCAATGAACCTACTCTCTCTTCATTCTGAGGGGTGTAGTAATATCCATCTCATAACAAAAAATCTCAATTGGTTGATTCAAAAAAATTGAAAAGATAGTTGGTAAAATAAACTGTGATAAACTAATAGAAAATAAATCAACCACTAGAGATGAAGATATAGTCATTTTACCTCCTACAGTTAGTGGACTTGCATCATCTTCCTCTATAAAATCCATTATTGTGTGAAGAATCTTCATTTTGGATGCATCAGTTTGTAAATACTTAGTTCATGAAGCATAAAATTGTTCAATATTAATTTTTCAAATGGATGAACTATTAAACTACATATAGAATAAAACATATCATGCAAAATTTTTAGGTTTCTTAAGAAACCAAAATAAATATAGGTCTTTGGGACCCCAATAAGAACCCTTTTTGAATTATAAAACATTACACGCATGAAGAATGTTAAAGGGTGTATTCCATGAACTTATGCAGGTCTAGATGACTCCTATTATCGTGAACCACTATAAGACACATCTTGATTCCTCTTCCCATTAAATAATCTCATATATATTACATAGAGATAAAACAAAACTCGCATCACCCTAATATACTGGGTATTCTATGATCAACCATTAATGCTCTATCCAGTACGTCATCATAGTAAGTGAGCTTCCAAAAGAATACATGTGTTCATATAATAGGTAAGAGAACCATATCGAACCATCGATCCCTCATCTTCTCATTAGATACACCCTTAGAAAAAAAACTAAACATGCATAGAAAATAGTTCTCATATTGTGTCAGGGTCTTTTCACTCTACTAAAGGTTGATAATACCCATGGATTTTTTCATGACCATCAACTATTGACAAAAATAATCTGTAATAATATCTATAATTTCATTCTACTACATACCCTTATGTTTCTTCTCCATTTATATATAATCCCAACATATAATAGAAGGTCCCTTAAGATTAAAGGTAGCACATTTCACCATTATAGTTTTTGAAGTTAATAAGTACTCAAAAATCAGTCCAATATTTTTCAACAATTCTTCAAACTCTAGAGGATCATTCAAGAATTTAAAATATGGTGTTCTCTAGTAAATAAACTCTTGATCACAATCCCATGATTCATCCCATTGAGGTTATAATTAAATAGATTGAACTATAATTATCTAATGTATTAGTCCTAAAGCTTGGACAACACGAACAACTATCTTAGAAATATTTGGGTGAACTAGAGGGTTTACTCACTATGGTTCACCTATATCATCCTCCAGTGTCTTATTCAAATTTCTTAACCGAGGAAAAATGCTACACAATATAAATAGACAACATTTAAATAATTTTCAATGGTAAAAAGATCAATAACTCAAAAATAGATATTGGAATACCAATTCATTCATGAATAAATCAAGATTTGAATTTCAACATAGTTAGATAAACTCCGGGAAAATTATACAAATAAAA
Organism: Viscum album; assembly: GCA_963277665.1. Classification (NCBI taxonomy): domain Eukaryota; kingdom Viridiplantae; phylum Streptophyta; class Magnoliopsida; order Santalales; family Viscaceae; genus Viscum; species Viscum album. The sequence goes on from OY728133.1 coordinate 480,890,582, forward strand.
AAATATTAATAAAGAAACATTTCTCAAACACCTGTAGTGACATAAGTTTTTTTATGATGAGAGGCGGTAGTCACTCACTCGCAACTACCACCTAAATCCCTGTCATTTAACCTATATACTACCAAGACATCCCAAAGACATACATTCATCAAAGAAATACAAACAACCTACTCTGATTCAAATTTTTAATGAACCATCCCATATACCCTTGTACATTGATACATGAACCAATCATGACTTCACTTGAAGGGCCTTCCTAATCCCAAGGGGTTGGTGCATATCACCTTGTTTCATACAAGAAACAAAAGGGCATTATTTTTCATCAAAATAGTGTTATAATAAAAATATTATTCAATATGCTCAACAATCCAATGGTAGAACATACCAAAATTAAATAGGTAAAACAAAATCTAAACTGAATTTCATTACAGGACACAATATCTACAAATAAAAAATATAAGACATATCCCATGGAATATGGGGGTCAAATCTCTACTACTCACCTACGTCACTTCATGTCTTAATGATTAAGAACATCTATCACCTCCAATTGGTTATTTTATTTTTGTCTGGACATGGAATATGATAATCTACAAATTCCTGAAGCAAAAGGTTAAGAGTGAGATAAACATACCAACAAGTACTAAGAATGTGTTCCATAATAAATTAAATATCAATTAAACCAGGTATCCTATACATTTTAAAAAAGAAATTCATTTCATGGAATTTAAATAATTTAATGAAAACCATATTTATATTTCTAATGATTTTAGATATATCAAATAAATATTAAATGAACATTTTATATAAAATAATTATAGAATGAAATTTTCAAGAATTAAATAGTTCTATAATATATTTAATGTAATCATCAAATCAAACTATATCATAGTATAATGTAATACTCTGTGTGGTAGGTTCGTTCTTTCAAATTGGACCCTCAAACTTCTCAATCAAGGATCTCAACTCAATTTTTTCACATTTCCATTAGCTCAAGCTATTATGAATCAACTCCCCATCAAGGAAAATCATATCATTGTATGTTTTTGTAAGTGTTTTCATCATCAATCCATTATTAAGTGGGTAGATCCCTAAATTCCTATAAAAATACCTACAAAATACCTAGACTCACATGTCCTTCAATCGGTAAATGAATCAATCATTTTTAATTTAATAATTTTAAATCAAAAGAAAAATACAATTCTCCAATCTCAGTTTTCAACATGCCCTTATTATATAAAAACTAAATCATGGGTTTTCATGATTTCAAGTTGTTTCATATAATAATTTAATTTAATATAGTGTTCTACGAAATAAGTATTTTACCATCTATCATATCATCACTCTTATCAATTTCCGAAATCAATCCTTCTTTGAAAAATTTATCCCATAACATAAATTCCCTTCAAATTGGTGTTTTTTAAAATATTCATGTCATTCTTAAAATAAATCATCACACGTATCCATTATTCTATTTAAATAATTTTAATCTCATTTTTAATAAATCAATATATTTAATGTTTCCGATGTATGGAAAAGTAATATAGAACCGTCTACTAATAATAACATGATCAAACCTACTTAACTCCAGTAATATGATATTCCAATGAAGTATTTAGGAGTATGAGATCAAGGAATCCTCCATAGAATTGAGGTCTATAAAAATATAGATTATAACCATTAGTAACATGATGATCTGCAACCCTCTATGGAAGAGAGAATATGAGGTTGGAAGTACCCACAAGATAAGATATTTAATCACCTCAAGGGGAAATGGAATGATCATCAGTGCATTAATATAATCAAAATGAAGTTTGGGGGAGTCAAACTGCTTAATAGGAGAATTCAAAATCTAATAGTTCAAATGAGTGTCTACCGGGAAAAAGGGATAAAATTTAGGGAACAATACATTTATGTATATAAAAATATAGAACACAGTGTAGAGAGAATAAAAATTGATATACAATGATATCGGATACTCATACCATGTTGTATCCACCCCTATCAAATAGACTCTAGGAAACAAAAATCATACAATTCTAATATTTTATTCACCATTGTTAAAGCTAGGGAGTAAAGAATGTACCATGATGTAGTTAAACCAGAATATGTATTATAACTGAAATTCCCCAATTGGGGCTCCATGGTTCACCTATGTTGAATTTAGTATTAGCACTAAAAATTGGTCTCCAGGGATACACATGGAATCATTATCCCTAAGGAATAGAAATTTTGATGTTGGTTGTATCTCTTCTAAAATAATCTCTAATTCTCTATCACGTAGCATACCACCAACACCATAACTCTACCCAACCTCATTTCCCCTATGCCAGATCCTAAATTGTCCATGGAGAGATAGTTTTTTCCACACCGCAGCTCACACACTATATGGAAACACCCTTTATACACTTTAATATCTAGACTCGATTAATTTAATCAAACATGCATCACCAAACATTATTTAATTTTCCCCCAAAAATGAGCTTTATCTTGGAAAAGAAAAAATTCACCCAAAAAATTGAAACAAATAAAGAGTAAATAAGTATAAAAATAATGTAACGGGATTCTACAATATTCCTCATTTCTATTGATGTTAACCAAAACCATAAGTGGTTATCAGAATATATTATAATTCCAAAATGATATCAGCTTCTTATTAATCTACATATAAAATGTTCGACTTAAAACATTACAAATCTAAACAACCCTAAAACACAAATAACCTCATCATCCAATGATTTAATTATATTCTTCCTAAATAATATATTATGTTAAATCAAATGATAGATTTAAGGGTTTCATATTCCTCAACCCAATGAAACAATTCTAAAAATATCATTAATAACCTATAAATCCATAAAAATAAAAAAATATTTACCCTATTTTTTTTCATAATCTACTAAATATTTATCTGTAAAATATCTTAGTAAAAACAATGTCAATATATTGGTTTCAATATAATTTATCCATGTTAATGTTTCCTATTACTATATTTTGTATCCTAACAATTGGTTTCATTCAATTATAATGGTCCATAAAGAGTATGAATTTACAAAACATACCCCCCACTAGTGTCAAACGAGGTGCGAAACAAGGCCCATTGTCAACAATAGTGTGACAATCGTACTAAGCCAAATAAAAAAATTCTACAGTAATTATTCATAGGTAAAACTATTCTATATCCCCATACATTTTTAATATCTTTATTGAGATGTAATTTCTAGGAACCCACTTGTATTTACTTCACCACAATGGTAGGATATTTTGTTATTCTTAGTCTTGTACTTTTACGTATCCCTACAATTCCAACAAAATGTTACTATCCATAATAACACGAAATAATGATACATTACTCTAATAGAAAAAATAGTGATTCAAACTTTTTACTCATACTATAACAATACTTTTCACATAAAAATCCATTAATTACATCACAGAGATACTTATTCCTAGTTTATTTAAAAGACCAGGTTCATAATATATTAAATTTATAAAAAAAAATCCATATTTTATTATCCATAATGAGGTATTAAATTCAATTTATATTCCAAAACAACATTTCATAACCTTTGAGGTATATAAAATAAAGGGGTGACCTAAAAATCCCCCTAAGGGAAAATCATGATAATGAATCATAACTTGTGAGTTAAAAGTATTTAATAATATCACAATAAATAATTTATAAGAGTAATTACATGAGATTATATCATAAAAAACATTGTATTATATGATCACAAAAACATAGGAAATGTGGCAGCATCCTATAACATTAAATAAACATGATTCAATTATTAATACCAAAAAAATATGACATGGTTGAAAAAATCTCATAATGGATTTGAATTAATCCCTAATCCCATACATTATGCTTCATGAAACTAAAACATTGCCCAATGGATTATAGCAATATAATAGTTCACCCGTTGTAACTTGTTCATGATTAGACATTCCACAAAATAGAAATCTAACATAAGGTATAATCATAAGAATTATCCACTCAAAAAAATATTTATTATAATCTTGTCATGTATGATACTCAAAAAATATTATTGATGGTGTTTCAGATATAAACATAAGGTGTGTATAAGCCCATAAAATTTATGGGTGATAATCTTGGTATATATTTAAGATGCATATAATAATAATTTAATGTAAATCTAAAATACAAACAATTTTCATCATTGGTGAAAATGTATTTAAAATATTACATGAAATATTTCTAGAGGAAAATACCCTTTTCATATTAAAATCACTTCTTCACAATCTAAAAATGTATAAAGAATTATAGAAAATATTTTCTCTAAAAATAACAATGTGATATTATAAATAAATATTCAAATAATTGAGTGGTCATGACGGTGGGTAATTATTTATATGTCATATAAGTTCAAAAAATTTCATTTTACATGATTTTAAAATGTTAAAAAGTCACCCATTTAGAAAATAAAAAATGTTTTCCTTTTAAAAAATTGAAATGTAAAACATGGTTAAGAATTTCACTAATAATTCAATTGGAAAATGTAAAAAAATAATCAAAATATTTTTAGAAAACATAGATATGGAAGAAAAAAATTAGATCAATGATAGAAATGGTGTTAGCCTTTATTTAAAACATTTTTTCAATCATTTTGATTACCAAAGATAGGAAGTATTAAAATTAAATTAAAATTTCTTAAATACCTAGTGGATAAAAAAATTAATGTGTTTTATTATATAATTATAAAATAATTTTTTACATTGGAAATACAATTATAAACAACCCTGATGAAATTGATATGGAAATATAAACCCTTATCACATAGGTAACTTTTGAATCACAATAGACATGAATAAACTAAATGAATAACAACTTAAAATTTAATTTTTTAAGAATGATCAATTATATTATTTTTACCGGTTAATTATAAAACCCATTTGAACTAAATTAGGTGCACAAAACAACATGTTTCTCAAATAAGTATGTTTTGATAGAAAACCCTTACGTCGAGTCAACAATTTCTCAAGTATATATTTTATCTCAAATATAATAAACTTATATCTAATATTTTATATTTGGAAAATTTTCTAATTTTAATCCCATATACATAAACCATTAAATTCATTTTTTTGACAACATATTTAATTACTTATTAAGTTATGTTCAAGTTGGGTGTGTTGTGGATGCTCAGTTCATAATTTCAAAACAGCATCGGTGTATTGCCAATGGTTTATGGATTTATTGTTACATCATCTAAATATTAATAATCATGGAATAAATACAAATTTTACATATCAATTGTAATTTTCACACTAAACACGAAATATGGTTATAAAAAATTTAATATGTTACAATCATGGATATGATATGTCCTACGTATGTTTGTGTAATGTTTCAATTTTTCAATGATTAGGATTTAAGTACTCTAAGTGTTTGTTAAATATTATAATAATTATAATTTGATCATAAATATAATATTTATTTAAATAAATTTACATATACCATCCATCTACTGCGATGATAAAAAATGTATCACATTGCTTCATGTGGTGGTAGTCTACATTACACACAAATGATATTACAATTTTTCAATGGATGTTATGGTAAGGAGTAATATGATATTTTTCATTTAAATAATTTTTAAAATGTCATGAATATAATATATAAACATTAATTCCATCTTCAATAATACCTATGAGAGGTGATGATGGGAAATTAATTACATCAGTTCGTGTGGTGGTAGTCTGTCGTACACATGAACAATGGTTTCATTTCCCATTAGATGGATGTGGAGATGGATAAATACTATTCCATGAAAATAATAAAGTATCTATATATATGATATAATGGTGTTATAGAGTTTTAGTTTTTAATACATAATGGTATTTGGAAATAGAGGATGTAATTTGTAGGATTTTGGGGAAGAAGATTACATTCTCTTAGAAGAACCTAGTTTGGATCCCTCATTAATGACCCTTTGATTGGTCTATGGGAAAGATAAAAATTTATAGAATTCATATAATAATTTTGGGGTGATATTTTAGTAGTTTGTGGTCAATAAAAACAGCCTTATAGGTTTGAATATGTTAGGGTAGGGGTTCCCTTTTATAATCGAGGAGCAGTGCCTTTTTGTAAATAACCAAAACTATTCAATAAAGGGAAGTCCCTATCAAGCCATGTTCCTAAAAAATTAAAACATAATGTAAAATAGGTGGTTATTTTCAATCCATAGATTCACTAATCCTTGATAATCATTTTTAAAACTTTTTATTCAATTTACTTCAAAGGTTACTCAATTATACCATTTCAATTTTTCACCTTGATAACTTGTTTTTTTAATGTTTTTTCTATTAATTTGAGTCTTAATTTAGTTGAAATTATAAAATAAAATAATATTAGATAATTATACATATTTATTCCATTTTATAAAATTTTAATAATATAAGTAAAAAAATTCAATTGAAAATTAAAATAGGAAAACATGTCAAACAATTGTAACTCAATAAATGCATTTTTCAAGCCTTATATGATATTTTATTAAAATTGTGACTATAAATAATAAATACATGAATTTAAATTAATATAAATATATTTATAATTGATTGATTTTATTAAAATATTTCGTTACTAATGGTTATTTAAATTAATTAAAAATTACTAAACTTTATGGATGAAAAAACAGTTTGTCGAAATCCATGTTTTTAAGCATAAAACTAATCTTACCCCCAAAAATGAAAATTTATGATTAAATTGAAATTAAAAATATTATTTTAATAAAATTAAAATCTTTTACCTATAATGAAAAAAATATAATAGAACATTACAATTAGTTTATTTAAGGAAAATAAATGATAATATTTAAAAATTTGTTATTTTTCACTATTTAATGAAAGATCAATCATTTAAGAAAATTCCCAAAATTTAAACATTAAATAATTTTAATATGATTATTTGATCAGTTATTTTTATTTTATAAAATATAATTTCTCAAAATTCCATAAATTAATTATAATATTTTTTCACAAATAGAAAGAATAAAATTTTTGAATGAAATATATTTTTTGAAGAAAAAATTGTCTATTAAAAATTCATTTCCAATTTATTGAGAATTTATCAATAAATTTATATGAATTATTTAATTTATATATATATATCATAAATTGTTTAATTCTATTAATATCCACCAATTTAATCGCTAGGATATATCATTCACAATTAAAAAAATAATATTTTAATAGTATATCTTGGTTCATTTAAACATATGGTTTCTTATTTTATATGCTATCAAACAAAATATTTGTTTAAATTAATAGTTATTTTCATTATAGGATGCTAATATTTGATATTATAATGAAACATATTGTGTATTATAATTATTATGAATTTATTTTTTTATATAGGAGAAGAGAGACATATTGACCACGTCAAACATGAGGTATGGGGATTCCATGTATCACATTTATTTATGAGGTACATATGTAATATTCACCAGTTGTTACTTTTTTGTGGTGTATATATATCCCATGAATGAAATTTACTATTATTAAAAATTGTAATTATGTGGATTTGTAACTCCATGTATGGATCTCTCTTCTATGGTGTTTTTAAGCAAATATTTTCAAATCGGTAAGGATTTACTATTTCAAATTTCTTATTTGGGTCATATGTAATTTTATGCACATATATTATTTAATGTGGTGTATATGAATCCAACTTGAAATTTTATCTCATTAATATCATTATGATAATAATATTTATTTTTTCATTTTATGTTATTCATTCCTGAGTCTTATGATAAAAATTTTACCAAAGTGATAAGGGGTTTTTTATTCAGCCTCATTTTTTTCAATGATTTTTTATACTTGAAATGACATTGAAAGAAATTATTTGATAATTTAATATAAACCCATTTAATTTTATTACAGAAATATAATTTAATTAATATTATGTAATATTAATATTTTACACCTGTTGTTACTTAAATTTAGCAGAATAATTTTTTAGAAAAATAGACATTATTTCCTCTTTGGTTGGGATTATTTTTCTTAGATGTCCTTTTCTTCTTTAAAATGGTTTTATGAATGATTTTAGTATTACTATATAACTATTATATAAAATTTTTACCCATTATTTAATTTATATAAAATTATCAAAAATGTTATATTGTTGTCATTTTAAAAATATTGAACTATTTATTTTTTTTACCAAAAATGAGAAAGGAAACATCATTTTAACTTACATGGAAAGAATAGAATTTACCACTTTCATGAACACTCAGAACATCAAAGATGAATTTACATGTTTCCATGGTTATTTTAAAATTAATTGTTTTTATAATATTTTGGAATTTTTTTATTCAATAAGTGATTCAAAAATGAAAAGGAATTTCCCCTAAGGAAATATTTCAAGTGGTATTTTAAATGAATTTTCATTCAACATGTAATCATTTGATATTAAATAAGATTTAATGGGGATATTATACAATGATATTTTCTATATTATTTCTCTATAATTTATATTATTGTGAAAAAAATATTTTTATGAAACCATTTTATTTTATTTGGGTTCTAATATGATTAAACTATAAACAAATTCAGAAAATTTATTCCTTTAAATAGGTTATAAAATGTGGACTAGATAAATGTTTTATAATCTTGTGGAAAACATATTAATGGTTATGATTATGTGATGGGGAGCCTAAAAATATATTTACCTCCAATTCATTATTTAACAATGGATTTCCCATGAGATATTAAGAACTAGAATATGAAATAAACCATGTTCACTAAACGACTCTTTCCACTAAGATAGTCTTTGGATTGAAACATGAATATTGATATGATGGAATTGGGAGTGAAACAAATCCCCTATAGAAGTCTTGGTAGTGAGACTTGGATAATGAAATGATTTTTTATCTATATTATTTAGGATATAATTTTATTCCTTGTTCCAATATTATGCTCTCATGGAACATTTTTTTTTATTCCATTATGATTGATGTCTTATAAAATATCAATAATTATTTAATGAATCATGATTATGATCTGTGATATTATAAGTATGGTCTAAAAATGTTAATCGCATGTTCTCAAACACACATTCTAATATTATCCAATGTGATAATAGAAATCTCTATTTTTTACCCATACTGGTATTCTGAGCTCAACTAGTTTTATGGTTCCTTTCCCTATATTATGAATAAAGGTTTAAATAGTGTATATTTAAGAATCTTACTATTTGGGTAAATCCATGTGCTAGATGATGAATATATTTCATGAAATAAGATTATTAAGTATGTAGTCCCTAAAGACACTAAACCTTTATATTCAATGGGAGTGTATTATTGTGAACACTTTTATATATCCATCTAAAAATATGAAAAAGTTATTTATAAAAATTATGGTTCACTAGAATTTAGACTCAGAACATAAGGAAAATTTTTCACCTTCCCATGTTTTTAATGTATGGAATACTGATAATCATTAATCAACACCAACCATATCCTTTGGAATATATACAACTCTATTTTTTTTATATGTAATTTAAGGGTTTATAATCAGTATAAGTATCAAACCATTCTCTATATAGATAATTCCTCTATATATTTTATGAAAAAACTACAAATACCCACCCCAAATCATGATTTAGCTAAATTATTTCATAGACATTAAATTATTTGCAGACATATTCTACCACCTTGTCATTCTACATATTAACACATTATAATACCTTATTAGATTCATGGTTATGTATCAAAAATCCTTTACCGACATAAGATAGTGTGAGTATATATTCACTGTAAAACCTTCTCATTAATTCCAATAAATTTTATTCACATTATTTTATCCAATCAAACATAGATCTCTTCTGAGTCAATATGGTTATTGGATTTGATAACCCAAATAAATACCTCATACTGAATCAATAGTATCCATAAAATCAATGAAAAACTTAGATCCTTATTACCCTGGTTGTTCTATTCTGTTTTTAAATAACCTCTTTTGTGGATGGATCCACTGATATAAACTTTCTTGATATTATATAACCCATGAATGATACTTTTTGTTGAAAAAATTCACACATGGTAAATTTCGTGTAAAAATTATTCTTATTTAGGGTTATTAACAAAAACCCCAAGGGATATTCATGTAATTACCTTTTGTTATAAAATTAAAGATTACATCTATAAATTCTATCAAAAACTGATCATGGAAATATTTAAAATAATATTTATTAGATACGTGTAGGTGGTGGTGTGAATTAGTAATTACAATTGAAATTAATATAAATTCATAATGTCCATACAAATGTGGAAGGTTGTGTTTTGTATATCATCTTTATTATCCCTAAATTGATGATATGAAGAATGATTTTCAATCATATAAACGTACTATTATCTACTTAGTTGATCAAATAAGTCATAAATATGGGGTATCAGATACCTCTTCTATATAGTGTTCTTATTATGTTCTCGATAATCAATGAATACATGAATTCACACATCATTATTCTTAAAAAAAATAAGTCCACCCCAAGGTGACACACTGTGGAATATGAATCCCTTTTCCAGATTCTTCTTGAGTTTATAATTCAATTCTCATTACCTAATCACGACTGCTATATATATATTATATGAAATAGTTATAAGACTAGGTATGAGTTTTATTGAAATCATAACTTCATGATTCAGGGGAATATTAAAAATGTATTTAGGTAATAAATTACCGTATTCCCAAAAAAGTATACATATCATTAATAGCTAGTTTCTCCTATCCCATTTTTAGATATATATACATCATAAATAGGTTGTGAGACCCATATAATTGAAGTCATTTATACTAAAAGTTAATGATCATCCTAAAAACAAAATTTGACCTTATGTCTATTAAAAATATATAATTTTATTTCATTAATCTATAAATTTTTAATGGAACTATATAGGGATATATAATCAATAATCAAAATAACATTAAATTCATCCTAGGGTAAAATATAATATTTTTATTGAGATCATTCATTTAACATGTAATCCCCAATTATAGAGTAGATGATAAGTATTCCATGACTATTATGATCCAATTTTGTGATATAAGTATTATAAGAACCTCGTAGGTTGAGTGTTGGTCAATTTCATTGGATCATAGAAACAAAAAATTCATATGTTCCATAGGTATAAGGCATTGAACTGTTTGTATTAAATTAGGTTATATTTTTTTCCCTCTATCCTACTCTTCATTTTTTCTCTGGAATTAGTTTCTTTATTTATTTATATTCCACAAATAAAATATCTTTTATTTCATTTAATGCATTCCCCTGTGTGTTTATTCTCATATTCATAACATGTAGGAAGCTGAAACATATTCCCTCTGTTGTCTTTATTACATGATAATTCCTAAAATTCCATTTTTCTCTTATTTTGATCTTTTGGAAACTCATCTTGGCACATGTTAATAATAACTTGATATCGATGATTAGTAATAATTATATTGATTTACATTATATATATCATTTCATTTAATTTTCTCATGAGGATGTTCATTAAATTTGACCTAACATTCATTTTTCACATAATTCACAAATGTTCATACTATTTACAAGAACCCAAAGGCTTTGATTCAGTTTCAAACAAAAATAATCAAAGTAACCTATCATATGGTTATGAAATTTATTTTTATGATGACATAAATTAGGAAAGCTCCATTCAACCCACAAAACACTATGTTCGTACCACATAACATTGTATTATCATAATGTTTCATATATTTTATCCTCTCATTCATTATAAAATTTCATAAATTGAATTTTAATTAATTGATCAATATCCCTTGGGAGTTTAAAATAATGTGTATAGTTATTCCTCCTTATATTAGACTTGGTGAAGATCCAATAAATACCCAACCATCCCTTTTGTGGTTATTATTCATAGGTTAATCTATAATAGATCCTAATTCAATTTCACAGTATCTACATAGGTATTTCATTGTATAGAAACGCTATAATCGTTACATTACCCAAACATTAATATGTTCTTATATGAACTGGCCTATTCTCAATTTTTTCATTGAATTATTCTCTTCCTAATATCCAAAAATAACTCAACACATATATGATGTAATTTTAATACTTCCAAATTTTACATACATATATATTAAATCATTTTATAATATTGTTCACTACATCTAATAATAATACATGCATGGGGATGATAAAGGATTAGTTAATTCAGATACTAAATAGATAAACAAATTATTTTCATGAAATATATTTAACATCCCTCATAACATTATTTATATTTTATTACCACATAGTATTATCATAATTAATATCACTTTTCATGTACAATGGAAATAATATACATAATAACGGTTTATCTCTGATTCATTGTATGGTTAAACATGGGAGATATCCATTAATGTTTATAAGTGAGTGTATGATAAGAAAAAGGGTATGATAACATTATCATAAACTATAAGAAACATACCAAAGTAGTCAATATCATTAATCATGATTTATAGAATAAGTATTATTGTTTAATATAAGAAATGTGTATAAATATCAAGAAAAATTCATGATTCATGGGGAATAACATGAGAATATACCATAGGAATGTCGAAGAAGCTTATACTTAAAAGATCATAGTATTTTTATCATTTATAAATAAAAATATGTACACTCATTATATTTAGGACATGTAATCGGGTTCCTATATAAAAAAATATGGACATGAAATTAGTTCAATGCATAAAATTTTGAGCTCTTCATAATATAAATAGGACCACACCGAATGGCGTAAATATCAAATATTTCACTAAAAGAAAATTATTGCCTCATGATATTTAAATTATTACCTAATTAATTGGATGGAAATATGACTCTAGACCCACCTATCATGCAATAAAAAAACATATATATGTGTATAATAAGATCATAAAATTAGTCATCAAGTCATCATAATGTAATTAACCCATGGTAGAGAAAAATATATCATAAAATATTTCATCTAGACATAATCATAAGAAATATAGATAAATAACATGGATTGAATCTGTAAAACATAGTCACATTTGAGAAAAATAAATATTAATGGATTTTGATAATGATTAAAAATACCATTAAAAACATTAAAACCATTCATTAAAAATATAAGAAAAATATTTTTCCATTTTGATGACATTTTAGAAAAAAAATTTTAGAAAATTTAGAAAATTATTTTCTTCAAAAAAAAATTGAAAATTGTAATTTTTACATAACTATAATGAACATAATATTGGAAGGAAAATTAATTTTTACATTAATTGTTAAAACATATATTCTTTATCACTTTTGGAAATAAGTCATAATAACCGGTGGGAAAAAATAAAAGATTTATTTTAAAAAAAATTAGAGAAATTATATTATGTTTGAAATGGTATTAAATAATTATTGGAAAATATAAATAAAAATTATTGAAAAAAATTAAAAAAAACATAAATATGGAAAAAAGTTCACTTATAAAGATGAAGTAACGTTAATTTTTCTTAAAAATATTTAAAAAAAATTATTTTAAAATACAGAAAATAGGTTAAGGAAATGAAAATATGAAAACACTAAAAATAACTATAGTATAACAAAATTTATTATTTTTAAATTGAAAGGATTATATAATTCCCCCATTTTATGTTTAACGTAGAGAATCCAAAAAATAAAAGACATTATAACATAAACTCTTACATCAAGTCTCTTTTTCCATATTACCTATTCAAGTATCCTATATAATAAATTAATATTTATTATTAATATATTAAATAACTATATTAATATATATTTTGTTATTTCATTCCCTTATAAATTTTAATTACACATCCATTGGGAATTCATTTTTCATATTATTATTTAGTTAAAACTACTATATTCTCAATGCATTCATTGTTTTGATGATTCCAATACTTGCAACTTGTTTGTGGTTTTATCATCTATAGAATAATAATAATAATGGAATAATTTTTATATTTATTAATTTTATACACTTTTATAACCATTCATATAATTTGGTTCTGAAAAATGAATTACATTACGTCATGGATAGAGTAGTATGTGTCTCAGAAAGAGATATTTTTTAGGTTTCAATTGATGAAATGGAAAATGTTACATAACAATTCACATCTTTAAAATAATAGATATAAAATTAATATCATATATTTTCATTAAAAAAATTACATTACCCTCTCTATATACATAAAATGAAAAACAAATCACATAATTTATTGGAGATGGTAGTACACACATATGTACAAGCGACGTTGTCATTTTCTATTGATTGGGAAAAATAGAAATTTGATATAACATAAGAATAAAAACATCGTTTTATAATAAATATTATATATTCATCCATGTTAGGACATTTATAAAACATTGGGAGGGTTAATTACAACATTTTTAAATTCATTTTATGAAGAAGTTGAAGGAAAAAAGGGTTACTCAAAGTGTTTTATTTTATCATCTAACATAACACCTCTTAATTTGTTACCATTTAAATTATAGATGACTGGATGAAACCCAAACACTTGAGTTCATTATAAAAAAAATACTAGTCTGATGTTATTTTATAGGGAATTTGAAGTGAATAATTATCCTTATTTTTTATCAGGAGTATCAGAAAAAATATTTAGCGAAGTTGAAATTTGGTAATGATTTTTTATTCTTCTAATTCCAAACATCAATAAAATAGAATATTTTCATTATCTAAGCATGTGTACAATGGATATATTGAGGTATGGTTTTACATATACTGTTATATGATGTTGCGATGTTTTAATAAACAATAATTAATCATCCAATGTGTGGATTTTAAAAGTATGAATATTAAATTCCTAGTTATTCATAATTATAAGTTTGAATTTGATGAATATTTGATGATACAGTTGCATAAATTTTCATCAATAGTATTTTTAGAGTTTTTTTCAATGTGAGTGAGTGTTATGTATTGTAAACCCTTTGTCCCCATGTAATGTCATCTAACGGAGAACATCAAATGGAATGTTTTCATCTATCCAACATTGTTCATCAGTTTTACATCACATGAAATATTTCTGAAAAAGAAGTTTTCATGATGGATAAATAGATTTACTAATAAATGTTGTAAGTTCAGATGAACCAAAGGGGAATTTTTCACTAGCATTGGAAAAGATATTATTTTATTATTTTTCATAAAGAAGTGTCAGCATGATTATGAAAAATTATTCGAGTCATCAGATAGAAAGATACATTTAAAGTGACTAGAAATAAGTAACTATATTTGGTTCATTGAGAAGGGGATTTCATGTGATGTAAATAGTTAATGGTTTCTAATATAATTTGTTAGATGAGTGAAGTGCCTTGAAATTTTTTTTGAGAGGTCCCTATGATTTTTTTCAGGAACATCAGTCACGAGGTACTATAAAGATTTTATAGTTAGAAAATTTGATGGAAATTATAAATGTAACACCATGATATTTTAAAATAATTAATTTGGTGTCAATATATTATATGAAATATAAAACAGTGTATAGATGATAATGAAACAATGTGAGAATTTGTGATATTTTTATTTTTAAACAAATTCAATCTCTTTTATATATTATGGAACACCCAACCCAAAGAATAAATGATCCATAATATAGTCTAATGTTATAAACAGAACATTAAATTGGTGGGTATAAATTCCCCTAACTGTCTTATTAAAATTATCATTATCAATTGATTTGAAATTAAATAATAATTATTTAAAATAAAAAGGAATGTTTTCAATAAAATAAAATATTCTTATAAATCGATTTAGTTGTTTATTATGTATAGAATTAAAAATTATGTTTTATCAGTTTTATAAAATTTTAATGATAAATTTAACATTATCTTTTAAATAATCATATATAAATTATCTGTGGGTTTACTTTTTGTATTTTTCTGAAATGATTCATTTTTAAATTAATAGTGACAAGTATTATTTTTTTGAGAATCATCTATTCATTTATGTAATTTAAAATATTAAATTATATTTACATTGTTTTTAAAGTAAAATTAGTTCAATTATATTTCAATTTTTATAAGTTAATTCCTTTCAATCAATTTCATAATGAATATTGATATAAAATCCTTCCAAAATTAGGATAATGTTCCATTAAAAAACTCGCTTTTTCATTTCATCTGTGGATATAATCATAAATTTATTTCTTTCACTTCATTGAATTAAACAAGTAATAATGGATTCCTTGTTTTAACTACTAAAAAATTATATAATGTTTCAATTTCAACTTTATTTTTGATAACAATGAGTAATGAAGACACTAAAAAATTTGTATCATGATTAGGGTAAAAATGGGTTTACATGGTATTAAATTTTTATGATAATGATTACAGTTACCAATAAATTTACAAAAATATTAATTTATGGATATATATTTCTAAATTAATTTTGAATAATTTTTCTTGGAATGAAATTTTCTATTTTTATTATTTTTTTTGATTTCCATTTAATTTTCAATCAGAAGACATTTAGCCACTTTTAAAAGTGGTCCCTATCCCATCACATATTCACACCTATAAAATAATTTGGTTTATCAATACCCTTCCAAATTATCTCCCAAAAATAATTAGAAAAATTTTATATCTTTTTTCCTTCCCAAAATACCCACCCTAGGTTCCATAAAATAAGATACATATGAGAATTCTCCTAGAGAAAGTAACTGTTTTAACAAAGGACATTGATTTTATTTCTTCTTTTTAAAACATAAATTATTATTTAAGACTAAAAATAAAATAAAATGATAATATAACATATAATGAGATGTTATTATTTTGAGGTAATATTATTTATCTATCTCCTTATCCAAAAAATGGGAAATAAAATCATCAATTCTGTGAATAGTGTACTACCATCCCACGAACCAAAGTAGTGAATTTTCATTGGCCATCATTAAAGGTTATAAAAATTATATATTTAACTCAAGTATTTGATATTTATGATATTATTATTCTTTTTTAATCTTAATATCTCATATACCTATTTACATCTCATTTCATTTAAAATACAATATTGTGGCTTGTTTGTACAGCAGAATCTCTCCTGGTGAAATGATGTCATTCATTTTTCAGATAAATATTTCAGGAAAATTAATAAGGATAAATATTCTGAATATATTTGATATAAATGACATGATATTAATTCTAAATTATTAATATATCACCCAATTTCTTACCCTTTCAGTCATTAATTGAATGGCGACATCACTCATGCAAAAGTACAACCAACTACCTCTACAAAATGATGTGATGTAGTCTCCATGATCAAATTTAAATAATCATTATAAATATATATATATTTTTTAATATGATATTTTTAAAATAAATTCCATTTAATATATAATGAAACTATATAATATTCTTAAGAACCATAATGTTTAGGAAAAAATAAGCATTGGAAAGCAAGGTAATTAACACCACAAATAATGAAAATAAAAACATATTATAACAATAGATTAGTAAAATGGTAGACCAATTTTAAATAAGTTTTTTACATTTAATTTTTTTTGATTATATATAGAAATAATTAAAAATTTAAATAATTTACTCAATATAGATATTGGATGATAAGTCACATAAATTGATGAATTAAATTGATTAGTTTATATATAAGGAATGATTTGGACATCTAGTTTATGGGGTTATAGTTATACATATAACCTTGAGGAATTTTTATTATTATTAGAAGAATACATTGGATAGCCATAGTTATACATGTTTTCTTGTATTCCAAACCATCAGTTTTAAACGTTCTTATAAATATTTTCACCATTATTGGAATCATGATTTCTAATATTATGAAATATAATAATTTAAAATTTCATTAATAAAGAATTATATAATTAGAATCCATGATTTTATCTGAATGATATTATCTCTGGATACATTTCATTCTTGGTGTATTGATTAAGTTTTGTGTGTTTTTTTGTTATTTACCATCCCATGTGGATGATGATTTATTCATTATTCCGTATCTAATCATGATCGTAAAGTTATTTAAATGAGATGTGTGTTCAGTTATTTACCTTTCCAAATTGACTATCATTTATCCAATTGTGATAGAAATGTTATTTAAGTGGAATGTGTGTTAAGTTATTTACCATTAAATATTTTGTATTTTCTGTCTAATCATGAGATTCTTGTAATTTAAATGGAATTTGTGTTCATTTATTTTCTACTAAATATTGATCATTAATTATATAATCATGATAGGAAATTTATTGATCAAATGGTATGTGTGTCAAGTTATTTTCCATTCTATATTGATTATTTATTTATGATCATTCTTTGTATACTCATGATAGCTTCTATTGTACACAACCCTTATTGAGAATTTGAACTACCCCTTATTTTTTCATTTCTAATGAATAGAGGAAGTTCACTCTGAATAATATGCAATGGAATCCTGGATGCTGTAATGATATTCTCACTAAACATTATATTGTAATTTTTGTATTCAAATGTGACCTTAAAATCACGTATATATCTAATGTACCCGGAATATTAAAATAATTGTTCCTTTATTATGTGATATCTTTTATATTAAGAAAATTTAATAATTTAGACACTTTCTCTAGGTTATTGGGGTCAAGTTTACTACATGAATGTTTTTGTAAAGATATTAAATGTTATAGTGAAAATATGATTATTAAAAACCAAAAATATCACGGAAGAAAGATCAGTGATTCTTGTATAGTCATAATAATTTTTGATGAAGAATCATAACATCTAGGATTAAATTCACTCCTATTATTTATAAGGTAATAACATTGTTAATGGAAGGAAGAATCCAATAGTTTCACACAATTTCTTTGAGTGGTATATTTGAATTTTATGACCACCCATCATCCTTATTTGTTAGTGGAACACCACCTATGTAATGTAATTTATTTGTGGTTATCTTTCACTTTATTTTTGACATTTGAGCATCATGATACTTAAATGAAGATTTGATAATATATACATTGTGAAGAGATGTTGGATAGACTCATATCGGATGATGGATTTCCATCAAGTGTTATCTGATGAAATTTTTGTAAAGGTGATCATAAAAATAGGGGGTCAGTTGGTATCATAAGAATATTGAAAATCAGTTATTGGTAAAAACAAATTAAAGTAGAATTGGACTTATTAATACATAGTTGATTCTTAACATTATAATGTTTTAGAAAGATAGTGTGATGAAGCGATTGATCGAACAAATTAATGTGGCAGTAGATGCACATTAGGAAGAGGTTATTGGTCAAAAAGATGTGATTTTTTAACTGAATGTAATTGGATATAAAAGGTACAAGATCACATTTCATTAGATTTTTTGTACCAGATGAGGATACTATTGGTTGTATTGTTTCCTATAAAGTATTCGAAGACCATTTTTCATACTGTTATGCATGAATGTCTAGAAGAACTTTCAATAAGGGAAAGTGTGTAGAATTTTCAAGTATCATTATGAAGGCATACAAAATATTTATTTCTTATGGTTCTTATGGTTATTAGAAAACATTGTAATTTCAATTATCTATGTGAGTATCACCCAATCTTCTAATTGAATATAGGTTTATAAATGCGAAAGGATATCATCTCCTTATTGTAACCACCTAGAGGATTATATTTTAGTGGTTTATATAGAATTGAATTACATCCAATACATAACATGGATTATATATTTTGATTTATTAGTGAACCTTATAAATACGTATAATCTGGTGGTTGTTTTTTTTTTGCAGAGTTATATTTATTTAATTCGATTTGAAGGTTTTATCATATGAAATAAAACATAAAAAATAAAAGTTCATTGATTCACCTAATACCCATATTTTTTATTAAATAGATCCTAATTTGGAATTTCATGTTTAATTAGAGGGATGGTTCCATTCATTTAATCTTAGCTGATATTGGAAAAAAATGAATGTTGAAATCAATATATAGAACACTTGAAATAGTAATGGGATTCTATTTTTTTATGGACAAAACTATCATATCTAAAAATAATGAATATAAAATTATCCAATGTCCATTATTTATTAAGATCTTGGGGATGCTACATATTTCTTACCTCATTTTATAGAGGATCTTCCCCTAATAGATATTGATAATAATAATAATATTGAGAATGATGGGTTAACCAAAAACCCCATACATTCCTTACTCTATGAAAGTGAGTTTCATAAAGTAAATAATTATTTTAGTGGTTAAATGCATCTATTAAAAGTTAAATATCATATGTGGATGTTGTATTAAAGTGAATGTGTAAAGGTTATAACTTTATATACTGATGTACACATATCATAACATGGGTGATAGTGAATCATTTAGAGACTATTTCACAAGGGTCAATGAAATTGTAAACAAAAAAAATATTACATGAGGAGATGATATAATATTGAAGAATTTTTTTAAATAAATAATTTAATATTCCTAATAAACCTAATGATTTTTTTATAATTAGAATATAATGATCGTGATGGTCATTCTTTAGGATGATCCATGTAGCAGTCACATCACAAATGAAATGATAAGATAAAATACTCATTATAGAAGGATAAAGGTTGTCAAGAAATCACATTCAAGGATTCCAATAAAAAATATAAGAATTTTGTTTTTCAGGAAGAATATAGTGAAATTGACACTGAAGATGGGGTTAGTGGAAAAATTAATGAATTTATGCCTCTTTTTTATAAAGGGTCGAAATTGGCACAAGAATTTATAATAGAATGTTACCTATAAAGTGCTTCTGCTACGGAGGTATTGTATATTTTAGTTATTATAATCCAAGATCTAAGGAAGATGAAGTTAGTGATGAAAATGATATAAATAGAATAACATATATAAAAATTAAGAATCATAAATCCAATTCCAATTAAATGGGAAAGTATAAAAGGTTATATAAATTGAAAAAGAGACAATATTTTTCTTAACTGGGGAAAGAATATTATCGTCATGGAGAACCTAAAAAATACTATGATACATATGTCAAAAAATCATATTATAATAGTTAATGATGAAAATTTCACTAGTAATGGTATAATTTTCTCAGTTTAACAATAATAAGAGACTTTGATGTAGCTTATGGTTAATATGAATTTGAAATAAAGTCTAATAAATCATTTGTAGCATGAAAAATTGAACCAGAAGTGGAAGAAATTAAATACTTTTGAAAGAATTAAATTAATTTTTCTTGTATAAAAATACATATTGATTAAATTTATTGATGATATGAATAATTTACTTGATGATGATAAGAACCTAGACATCAATATTGAATAAAATACAATGATAATAAATAATATACATGATCTTGACAAAAAAATTGAAGCTGAGTGAAGAACATAAAACATCCAAAACCTGGATCTAAAAGATGGTGAAGGTTCAATTATAGTGAATCCTCATAATGATCAACATAAATAATCCACAATTATTAATAAAATTTTTAAAATATGGTAAAAAAAATTAGTTTCAATAAGATAATGTATGTGGCCAAAATATACGAAGTTGGAATCACTTAAATTTCTACAGTTTGAAATTATAAACCAAAATTCACTAATAATTGAGATACTTTTCAGGATGATAATAAATATAAATAATTTAAAAATAATTCATTGAGAGGTTACCAAAACATTTGTACACAAAATAGTGTCAAGATGCATGGTACAAAATTTGATGAATATAATGAACATGAATCTGAAAAGTATGTATCTTATAGGGGAAAATATGATTTCTGTGAATGTTATCAGTACATTAGATGATTTGGGAATACAGTGACGATTTTTTTTAAATCTTCAACACTACAATAAATTCTGGAGAAAATGGATGTTGATTTTGAGTGGGATTCAACGAACTATGATGGTTTATTCGAGAGCATGATTTTGGTATGGTCACAATATTTCATTACCCCAACTCATAAAGGATACATCCCCCAACAAAGGGTAATTCGACTGAAGATTATTAGTTGAGGTCCACATGGAATGGGTCCATGTAGGTTTACTGGAAATGATTGGAATCCCCAAGAAGATTTTTCTAACAAGTCTCAGATTCATGCTAGAAAATTATTGATCATTATCCCAATTTGTTGGGGCACCAATATGACATGGATGATGTATCCATGGTTGTCTTTCGAATCAATTAATGTTCCTTTTATTGCCTCAAATTGGCAAAGTAGACATGTCTGAGATTCTTCCTATAACCAAGTGAGATGTGACTTGGGTCCCACTTATGATCAACTGGGGTATCTCATATTCCATCTCCGAATTGAAGAGTATATGTCATATGGATTCACATTATAAATGAGAACACATATTAGATATTTCTAATGATTTAAGTATACATGATTGGGACCTTTCACATGATCAAACTGACTTCTGTGAAGACTATCCCCTATCACTATGGACATGTCTATTGAAAATCACATTATCTTTCTGATATGTAAGTGAATCCTTAAAATTATCAAAGTGTTTTCTATAGGATGTATCTTTATGTTTAAGTTTATAACCTCCAAGGTTCTTCGTGTGATTGACATGACATATCACGGACATGAAAAGGGGGTTTTACCCTAACTGACATGTCTTGTGTTCATATTTTCCCATGCTAATTCCACCATGCCATGGGGCCATCGCATGATTTAAACTATATTTTAATGATTTATCACATGATTTTCCTTTATTATCTTGTGATAAAAAAGTTTTCTCAAGGGGATATCACCTAATAAAGATGACTTTTCCTTTGTTCATTATATAACAATGTTGACATGTAAAATGGTTTCCATAAGATCAATCTAACACACCTGAGTTTTTTCTTTTGATCAACATGGAATGTCCAAGGCTACCCAAGGACATAATGAGACCATTTAAGGGTCTCATGATCATGTTTCCTCAAACCATTCACATGGTGGTGTCTCTCAGACATGTCTATGATCTTACGATCATCAATGTTCTACAAGTGATTGTCTAAATATATCATTCTGTAAGTTCCACGGGATTTTTTTTAGTCCATGTAGATTGATTCATGACAATAGGGGGTATTCTCATGAATTGTTCAACCATTTTTGTCCATACATAATCTTGGGGACACCCGCATGAGGGTTTCATATGGGGGGCACAATCCCTCAAGTCTATACTACAAGGATATGAAAAGGAGCATTGATGGGTTGAGGTTCATGACGCTGCAAGGCACATATCAAATATTTTATGTCCTTGGAAACTAGTTTGGGCCTTGCCTATCATTAATTTCATGACCTTCATGGGGTATTCTGATGAAATCCACGCCCCTCTACCATAAGGGGTGTTTCGTGGGTGACATTCATGCCTGGGGTTTCATGTTATCATCACAAGGAGAGGGTTCATACAGTATTCGTGAGACATGGGGTGTTTTCATGCATGTTGTATCAAACTCATGGGAACCTGTATGGATGAACTATGAATCACATAAAATTAAATTGATCATGTGATCATGTGACCCTGGTAAATTTTCTTTGAGAGGTCTTTTTGTGAGTGTAGAGGGTATGTGTACCATATTTTTCATCATGGGTTATGGCCTGCAATTCAATCAAGGCCAGACGTCGGCGGTTACTCCAAAAAAATTGAATTATTATAGAGGACTCGTGTGAGACATCATCACTCCACCTTAAAATTTTATGACAATGAATGAAATTATTATGAAAGGGGTGTTCATTCATTGGGAGTTTTTTCACACTTGGGGGGGCACTGCTCCACTACAGAAATCACATGATATTTTCTTGTCATGTGATCATGTGATCTTGTGAAAATAATGTGATAAGATCCTATGACTACATCTTGTGATGGATTCATGAAATATAGTGTCCCTTTATTTACCTAGAGGTGGTTTCTAGTGATGATGGTCAGCTTACCCTTCTTTCTGTAGCTCTCTTCCCCCATCCCTCACCTCTACCTGTGTTTTTCTAGATGGATGTAGGATTATATATGTGAGGGGAGGTCGAGTCTTCTGTCACATTTCATGGGAAGAAATCCACGTGAATTGAATGAAAAGTGGAATATCACATCACATGATCATTTATTTTGTTCATTAGAAGAATTTTCTTTCTCCTTTAATGTCACATTATTAGAAAGATCAAAATTAAATTTGATGGAAAATACTTGAAGGTGGAAGGGGTTTTTAGTAGTTGAAATTCTTTTGACGGCTTTGGGGATTATCACTAAATTTGATGCATGATCAAATAATGATCATGATATGTCCCCAAAACCATTATATGATGCCATATGTTCCAAAAAAAATTATTTAAATCTGATGAAAATACATCAGAGGAAGATGGGCTTTGTGGTCGCAAAACCACTTGTGATGCCTCTTCTCTCTTCAGTTCGGTTTCATGGCCAAAGGAGGATTATAGGATTGCCTTGATCAGTATTAGGGGTTCTTTAGGAAGGCCATTATCATTAACTCTTGATAATCATGGTTACTTCTGTTGGCTACCATAGATTTGTGTTATCAAGAAAGGTCTAGGTATGGAAATATTGAAGAGCATAAAGTTATAATGAAACTGTCTTAGAGTCACTGGGTTGAACAAGAAATATTAGTTTGGTAGGATGAATATGTAGTATCAAGATATGTGGGATTTCTTGATTCAAATTAACAAGGTTTTAGATGCTTTGAGTTTGAAATGAACTCACAATCTACTAGTTTGGAGCGAACATCTATGATCAGTTGGTGGCACGATCAGACTGTGCAGATCATCGGGTGGCATGAAATGATGGAACAAGATTGATCACCATAAAAATATCTCATTCCATATAGAATTCCCTCACTTTATTTCATCCACTATATAATATACTTTGTGACTTCTTCCTATTGAGCTGGAAACGTGGTCATCACCCATACCACATGCATCACCCCCATCATAGGCTTCATCCAACCGAGTCTATAGCTCAGAATATTCTTGAATGCATATGGGCTTGTGAACCATGATCCATTTTCATGGGATAGACATCCTATTTTAGGAGATATTATCCTCTATTGGTCCCCGGGCTAGCCTGGGCCGACTCAATTTTTGTGTGGTTGACCTCTAGTCCCACATAGTCTTGTAGTTCAATTGGCCTAGCTGGCAGGTGGCTAGCCATATTTTTTGGCTATGGGTGGTAATACAAAACCTTAACTACTATGAATAAATTTCATTGTCAAATATATGACCCAAATTGATCTCCTCTATTTCAAATTTCCTTATTTATGTATTCCATGAAAACTGTATTTTCATTTCAACAAAATCATCAAACTTATGAAATCACTTCCATCAATGTGTAAGCTACATAAATATTGGTCCAGAAAATCCCCCCGGATAGAGAGCGATTATTCAGAGTCAAAATAATTTGATTCTAAGGTAATCATAGATTATTTTGCAACATATCTGAATATCTAATGATTTTATATACATAACATCCTGAGAGGATTTTTCTAGAGTATGTCTAAGGAACACTCATGTGTTATGAAGATGATGAATCTGGCCAGAACTACTTAGTTGAACCAAATATAAGAAGCATATTTGACCTAGGGAAAGGATAACCTGAATTTTTATTAGAAGGTGGAGCTTTGGTCAAAATACCAAAGAAATATTATTTGCAAAAATATAGGAAAGGTTACATGAGTCAAAAGGAAGGTACCAAATTACAATCATTAACAAGCAAAGGAATCAGGTTTTCTGGGAGCTCCTCCAGCCAGGTTATGACCTAATCAATTCCTTTGTTGGCGAGAGAATCCACAACCATATTTTCTTCTCTGTAAGTATGAGTTGCAATGTATTTGACGTCATGGAGAGATTGAAGACAATTCATCCAGTCAGTAGTAAGCGGCCAAGCAAGATAAAAACACCCCTTCCAAATGGCTTGCAAAAAAGTAGTAGAATCACATTCAATTGACAAGTTGTTCCACCCATGGAGGAAAGTTAAAGCAATGGCATGAATCACACTCAGCATCTCAGCTTCTAGAGAATTTTCAGTACCACAACCTCTAAAAAAGCACCCAACTGTGTGACCAAGATGATTTCTAAAGACGGCGCCTCACCCCGTGGGTCATAGATTTCCATTAGAGGCTCCATCCACATTTATTTTAATCCAACCTAGAAGAGGAAGTCTCTAGAAAACTTCAAAAGTGTGTTTTTATTGCGTGAAAATGGCATAAACTCGAAGATGTCTAAGGATCATAAATTCTGCAACAGAGTTGTTGCAGGTTCCCTTCTGAATCGACGCAGCTTCCCGAATAGCAATGAGAATTCTCATTTTACCTGCATTAATGCTGTGTGGGTAGTTATTGTGAAGATTTTTTTTCTATTATACCAAATCACATGAAACAGCTCTGCAACCCCAGAAATGAACAAGTTTCTGATTTGTTGTGAGTTATCCATAACAACACAACGATTAAGCTTCTCATCAATAGAGTTATGAAACTGCCATCTGGAATAAAAAGTTTCAAAAATATAGTTCCAAAGAGTAGTGGCAGTAGCGCGAGATAGAAATAAGTGATTAGTATCTTCTCTATGCTGATTTCAAAAACGAAATTTTGAACAAAGATGAATTCCAAAAATTTGAAGACAAGAGTCAGTGGGAACCCTATTGTAGGCGAGACACCATATAAGAGTGAGTTTGGAGGGTTTAATCCAAGGTTTGTCAAAATATTTAATCCATTTCAAGTCATTTTCTGGGTTATGTAAAGAGTTATTATAGAACCTTTTGGAGTTTAGAATCCCATTATAATTAGGTTCCCAAATCAATAAATCACACGAGGTAGAAAAATGGTATGAATCAATAATTTGAATAATATTGTTAGGAAGGTTATCAATGTGAGAGTTAATAACATTAATAACAATGGAGTTGCTGTCATCAGGGATATGGTCAAGGGGAGTCAAAAAAATAAGAGGAGCACTAGTCCAGTTGTCCAACCAAAATATCATGGAAGAGTTTCTAGAAACCATCAATCTAGAATTGTTCATAATATTGTCGTACGTGTCTCTAACAGAGGGCCAAATTGAAGATGTCATGAAACTCTTGTTACCTCTTTTCAATATATCAATGAACCTGTTTTTGATGAAATCAATTGAGGGGGTGTCATTGTGAATCAGGTTCCAAGTTAATCTCTCTTGAGGAGCTTCATTAAATCACTTAATGATTTTAATGCCAAGAACACCCATGCTTAAAGGTTTATAGCATTTATCCCAAGGTATAGTCACAAGTTTCTTGTCCAAGGTGGTTCCTATCCAGAAAAAATTTTAATGTGAACATTTATTTTTTTTATGAGACTAGTTGGCCATTTATAGACCATCATCAAGTAGACTAGTTTGGAGACAATAACAGACATAACAAGGCAGACTCTCCCCACCATGGAGAGAGATTTTCCATTCTGAGAGGAAAGCTGATCATGAATTTGTTCAACAATGTTTGAAAATTACCATGCTTTGGGCCTAACCCAAAAAATGGTAACCCCAAGGTATTTTAAGGGAATGGTACCTTCTTTGATGTTAAGATCATTAATAATACCATTTTTCTAGCAGTTGGAATGGTTTTTCCAATGTAAATGAAGGATTTATGACATCCAATGACATGACCCAAGGCCTCCTCATAGTGTGTGAAAGCAGCTTTAAGAGTTCTTATTTTTCTTATATCACCCATTAAAAACAGAATGATGTCATCTGCATAAAAGAGGTGAGTGGGGGTATTCACATTTCCTTATGCATGAATCGGTTTGAGCATGTTTTGGTCAACCAGGCGGGTGAGAATACGACTTAAATAGTCTTCGACAATGGAAAAAAGAATTTAAGATAGGGTATCTCCTTGTCTGAATCCTTCATTGCAATTTAATAACCCTCTAGGAGATCCATTGATCATGATGGAAACATGAGCATAATGGAAGAGGGTTTTAATTCTAGACATGAAGTTTTCATTGAAGCCAAAACCATGAAGAACTTTGAAGATGATTTTCCAGTCCATTGTGTCAAAAGCATTCTGAATGTCCAATTTAATGGAAATGTTTCCGCCCCTATTTTTATTATTTAACATGTTAGTGCATTCAAAAGAAAGACAAATACAGTCTTGGATGGATCGCCCATTGATGAAGACAAATTATTTACAGGAGATAATTTTATGTGTAATAGTGTTGAGTCTATTAGCAATCATCTTGGTGATAATTTTATAGAGGGTGTTGATAAGAGCTATAGGACGAAAGAGATGAATTTCAGAAGAATTATCAACTTTGGGAATCAAAGAAAGTAATTGGGTGTTTAAAACATGATGTAAAAAGTCGTTAGAAAATAAATATTTTACAAGCCTGCAGACATCAGCTTGGATGATATCCCAATACTTTTTATAGAAGCCATTAATGAATCCATCAGGACCTGGGGCACTATCAGGGTTCAAACCAATGACAGTGTCTCTAATTTCATGATCAAGGGGAACACCAAGGAGAAAACTATTATCAACATTAGTTACAATTGTCGGTATGATGTCATTAACGAGGTCCTTGATCTTACTAGGACCATAGAATAAATATTCAAAGAAGGAGACAACATGATTTTTAACACCTCAAGCTTCCATTGTACGCTCCTCTTTGAATAATAGAGCATTGTGTGTTGTACGCAACCTCGAGTTCTAACACACCGCGACCAATAAAATTAGTAGTTATTAATATTAATACCCACTTTTTGAAATTATATAAATTTTATATTTCAAAATGGACTTCATTTTCAGATTCGGAATATTGAAATTATCCTAGGTTGAATTTTTGGTATTTTTCTGAGAACATCCAATTTTTGATGAATAGTGAAAAATACTGAAAAACATATTTTTTAATAAAAATAGTTTATAGTGATAAATTATAAAATTGAGTGGATAAAAAGTGTAATTAGAATATATTTTTACCATTTTATCGAATGGTGTTCATTAGAATTAATTTCACTTTGAAATTGGACATAAACAATTGTCAATCTTTTGATTGATATTATTTCTTAAAAACACGCTATTTGTTGTGACAGCAAGAAATAATTATTAAATTAATTAATTAAACTTATATGTTTTTAATTTTGTAAAATAGACATCATTTTCGATTTATTAATGTAAAATATAGCTTAGGGTTAATTTTTGGTGATGTTCTGAAAAACTTCGATTTTTTATGAATAGTGAAACCACTAAGTGGTAGTTAAAAAAACTGATTTTTCGTTTAAATGAAATTTTACCGCCTCTGTGATTTGAATATCAAAAATATGACATAAAAGGATCTAATTAGGAAGAAAAATGTGGTTCAATGAGCTGAAAATAATTTTTGGTGAATAGTAACTTTTAAGTTTTATTAATCGAGATTAAAGGTAATTAGTGAAATTTAAGGTAAAAATGATATTTTAAAAATATGAAAATATCATGAAACTTGTCCTACACTTATTGGATGAGTAATGGCCGACTAAGGAAATCCATGGGTCAACATGGGGACCCCATGGAGCCACTTGTGTAAGAAAATGACATTAATAACTTTTTATTTAAAGTAAAAATAAAATTGTCACAAACATGTGTTGTTTTACTAAAACAATTATTACATAGGGTTATATAAGTTAATGTTTCGACTATAAATATTCATTGGAAATATAAAAATATTTCCTACATAATGATATTTTTTTATAATTTTTAGTCATTAAATAAATTAAAATTTCTTTGACACCATAATGATGCAGCGATTACCTCATTAATTAACGATTTAAATAAAATGAAAATATAATGTAAAATATAAGACATAAACTTGTCAAAAACATATTTAATGAGTATATTTCTATCCTGTATCACCCTAGTCTCAAAAAATATAATTTTGGGACCTTTGAAATCCGAAAATTACTTCATAATAATGTAACATCTCATTACGTTCCAAGAGTGCCCCTCCTCTCCTCTTATAAAAGGCCCCCACCACTACCACCTTATTCACACCATCAAGACATTTAGATCAGCTGTACTCTGCCCAAATAATCTCTCAACTTCCCTCTCTTACTCCTAGATGCCTCACTTTGGTCAGAATTCTTCACAAGGAAGCCTTTGGCTCAAATCAAAAATAAGTTACCCGATTTTAAGGTAATGTCTTCTCTTATGTTATTTTGTTTTATTTTTCTTCTTAAACCCCTTAAACACTTTTTTTACTCTATTTTGTAACAAAAATAGTATCTTAAATATATTAGGATGTTGTTATGAGAAGGATTTTATTTACACTTACACACACCTTCATCTAATGGTTAAAGAACATACTGTTTCTGTGGTTGGAGAATTTCTGCATCATGAAACGATGATTGTTCAATCTTATTTTAACACCTCTCATGGTGTCCATTAAGATGTAAATATATTTATATATGATATATATTATGTTTATGTTTTCCTTATGCTTCTTTATTTCTCATTTATGGCATACCTTTATGATTTCCATTATGGGTAAATGCGATAATTTCATTTTAAGAAGTGCGGACTACCGCCCCCTCAAAGTGATTTGAATTGTTAATTCCATATTTGGGATGAATAAAAGATGGAGTAAATGATATTATATATGATATTATACTGGAATTATAATATACCTTTATATCATTCCATTATATATTAAATAGAAATGAAAGTAGCGCTCATGCGTATGTACGGCTTACCGTCTCCAGGAATGGTGTATTTCATTTCTTACCTCATAATGTTACGTAATATTATGAATGAATGTATATAATGATATATATGATATATATGATATCTAAATCATGAATATAATTCGGGAGATAATGGATATTCTACCACATAAACAAATTGTAATTATATGAAGTTTATTATTGTCTCAAGTACCAAAGATGGACAAAACGATCGTTACTAACTTAAATGACTACATAATTTTCATAATATTGTAAAAAGTGATATAAAAGGTATAATGAACTTGAAAAGGTTATTTAGAAAGAGTACATTAACTCTAGTTTATTATTCATGAGATTAAAGAATATCCTAGTAAAGTCGGACATGAGGTAAGGGAACTTCTTAACCCAGTTTATGTTTTTTGGGTTAATCTCCTACCTTCATATTATGTCCTGATATTATTTTTTCCTATCTTGTATTTTTACTTTATTTTTGTGTAATTATAGTGAATACACATAATAGATCTATTTTATATAAAAATTATCTTTGTGAGGACTTCTTCTCAATCTCCTTTCATTGATTCATATTTTCTTTTATACACAACTTTCCTTTATACGGTGTATAAACCCCTTTGACTTTTTCTTTTATTCAAAAGGAAATAATTTTTACTAAACGAAAAAGGGGATGTTTTGTCTTACGTATGTGGAAACAATGACTTCTCTTCCCCTGTGACCATTATTTGAGTTTCAGCTTCCTCTACAAGCCATAGCATTTTTTAAATAAAAATAAAAACCAAGTTTTAATTTTCTTTTATTTTGGTATTGAAAAGGGTTTTGATAATGTTTTTATTATTTCAATGTGTTGTATTGATATATTGTGATTTAAATGTGGAAATTTTTTTTATGCATGTTTTATGTGATATGATTATGTTATGGTTTATGATATGTTTAAACCTGTTCATATGAGGAA
Organism: Viscum album; assembly: GCA_963277665.1. Taxonomy (NCBI): domain Eukaryota; kingdom Viridiplantae; phylum Streptophyta; class Magnoliopsida; order Santalales; family Viscaceae; genus Viscum; species Viscum album. Next base: position 480,922,151 of record OY728133.1, read on the forward strand.
TGTGATGGACTTAATATGTGACGGGTGGAGCCCGCTATAGCTCCTCGATGCATCGGTAGGTCTCATGAGACAAACTAGTGTCTTGTCATGAGGCCTTAACAAAATCTTATTTGTATTCATGGCATGAGGCCTTGGCTATGTGGTTATGATAGTCTGGTATTATTCATTCCATCATTATGAAAGTGGTTATTGATATTGCATGTGATTATTCAACAAGTAAAATATCCTTGTGAATAAGTAAATAGAATTATTTCATTTTACTTTTTCCATTTTATGTTGAATTTCAAGTTTAAAAGGCTTTTGTTTTAGTTATACATTTCCTTCAATGTTAATGTTTGTTTATGAAAGCATCTGCTATATTATTATCCTTCCTGAGCATCTGAACTCACCACAACCAATGTTTTAATTTTTCCAGGATATGAAGAAGTATATTATGAATGACTTGAAGGGATAGTATGAGGGGATATGAAGACAATATGTTGTTGTAGTTTTGTTTTACTTTATGATATAATGTAAGACTTATGAATGTATCTAGTGTTTCCAAAGATACTAAACTAATCGGTCATTCGAGACTTGATCTTTTGTGATCATGCCAATGTTACGTAATCATGCACCGAATCTGGGTAACTGGGGTTGGGGCATTACAGTTGGTATCAGAGGCAGTTTAGTACTATCCTTTGAAGCTAGATTTAGAAAAAATCGGATTAGAGCACAAAGCCATAAGATAGTCTTTGAGGATTAGTATAGAAGAAATTCCTAGAATATTGTAGTTGTAGAGATTTTGTGTGTTTTCCGAGAAATACATCCCTGGCTGGATACGAGCAGGTAGAGGCGACTCTGACACATATGTACCTAGGGGTAAAACCCAAAAACACCTCTTTGAGATAGACTCGAATGGGAACTAGTGTACAACAATGGGCCTTTCTGCACTCTTGGTTACGACACTCTAGAGGGATATTCTAAGGATAATTCTCATTTTCTTTACAAACCATTATGAAGTGTTTATGAGTATATACTTCCTCAAAGAATTTTTTTTATGATTATAGTTCAATTTATGTTAAGTTTTTTACAAGTATGTAATTATGTATATTGATTCATAAACTAATCTAGTTTATGCCATTGATTAGAAATGGCGGCTATTGGGAGGAATGGAAACCGTATCAATGCACACACACCATGTAGGGATTCCCCTCCTACTCAAGATAATTATAGTGGAGCTGGAGATACAACTGGTGCTGATCAACTTATCACCATACTGGGACAACTCGCTCAGGTTATGAATAATAACCTTACTCGTATAGAGCACCCTGATCTGCAATGTGGAGGATCAATGTTAGACCGCTGCATGAGGAAACAACTGCAAACATTTAATGGGGGTACAAATCCATTAGTAGTTGAGCAATGGATAAACTCTTTAGAGAAAATATTCCATGCCTTGGGGAGTAGTGAAAGGGAGAAGGTTGTCATGGAAGTTTACCACCTCACTGGAGACGCCGATCAATGGTGGCCGCTGATTCAAAACACAAAGGAAGATGAAGAAGTATCAAGTATGGAATGGAGTTAGTTTAAGGAAATTTTCTTAGAAAAATACATTCCACATGACCATCGAGCATATATGGAAAGGAAATTTTTGAGTCTAAGGCAGAAGGAGGATGATAATGTCGCAAAGTTTGAGGCCAACTCTACAAGGTTAGCAAGACATGCTGCAGATTATATATGTAACCCATGAAGTAAGATTGATCGTTTCATTGATGGGTTAGAAACATTTCTCTGTCGAGCTTTAGTATCACAATCATTCTCGACATATAAAGATATAGTATCGTGTGCTATCAAGACAGAAAAGGAATTCTCTAAATCATATGACAACAATGTAAATCAAGAGAAGAAGAGAATGGTGGAATAAGAGATAGATAAAGGGAAAATGGGAAAGAAGTATTTTCCATTATGTGACAATTGTGGGAAGAATCACCCCAGTACTTGCCTAAAAGTAATCAGAGTTTGTTATAAATGCAGAGAAAAAGGTCACAAGGCTCGTGATTACAAGGGAAAGAAAGAGTCTATCAATGTTGAATGCTACAATTGTAGGGAAATGGGTAATTATTAAAATGAATGTCCTAAGTGTTATGGAAACTTACCTAAAAAAAATACAAGGGATAAAGGCCAATCATAGGTTGTTACTACAGTTGAAGCAGAATAATTAATGTGTTGGTGCTTTCGGACTGAAGGATTATATTCTGGTTATAAGAATAATATGATTGTATTGCAGTACTTGTTTTTCTTGTTAAGGTTTTAATATGATTAAGGTTATCATATTTTTAATATGTGACTATAAGAGAACCTTTACTTTGTTTGAGGAATTTGATGATACAATTGATTTTGGAATTTAGAGACCTTTTAGAGAAAGTAGGGAGGGAGGTATTTTGGAAAACAATAAAGGTTGGAATGGATTAAGTTAAACTTTGGATAATATTTTTTATGGTTAAAAAATTTATGAAAATTATTTTTGGAATATTATAATACTATAGTTTTAGGAAAAGGACAACCTGAAGGTTGGGGGATAACCCGTTTCATCGGACAAAGTTGTAGGAATCGAACCCACAACCATAGTGCGACAGGCCTTTATTACTTACCACTACCCGACAGTAAGTCCCTGATTATTACAAAAAAGTTTTCCTAATCTAAATGGTATGTGTTAATATTTGGAACCTTATACAATTATGATAAATAGAATATTTTTGAGTACTATTACCATTTGGAGTGAAAGATGGGTTTGTGGTAAAAATTTATTACAGAATGAAAGTCTACATGACATATAAGTATATTTCCATACATTCTTAGTAAATCTCCTAAATAAATTCCTCATCTTTATGAAAGGTAACTTAAAACAAAAATGTCGTCGGTTAACTTTTCCAACTGGTTATTCAATGACCGTTAAGGCAATCACAAGTTTGTGATTTTCATATGGTTAACATTCTCTTAATACTGTTTTCTACAACTCTCCATCAGACCTTGATGGGTTTTTTTCATCCATATCTATATATTCATAGAATCCTATTATGGGCTATCTCGGGTGACCTTTGTACTTATTTTTCTTCCTTTTAATGTTATATTTTTATTAACCTTATATCCGATGTGGGTTTTCCCCAATTGTATTTTACATTTTCAACCTTTTATTTTCAATGAAAAAATTTAAATTGTGAGGATGCAATTTATTGAAGGAGGGGAGAATGTAACACCCCAAGCTTCCCTGGTACGCTCCTCTTTGAATAATAGAGCAGCGTGTGTTGTACACAACCTCGAGTTCTAACACACCGCGACCAATAAAAGTAGTTGTTTTGAATAGTAATACCCACTTTTTGAAAGTATATAAATTTTATATTTCAAAATGGAATTCATTTTCAGATTCGGAATATCGAAATTATCCTATGTTGAATTTTTGGTATTTTTCTGAGAACTTCCAATTTATGATGAATAGTGAAAAATACTTAAAAACAACTTTTTTTATTCAAAATAATTTATAGTGATATATTATACAATTTAGTGGTTCTAAAGTTTAATTTGAATATATTTTTACCATTTTATCCAATGGTGGTAATTAGAATTAATTTCACGTTTAAATTGGACATAAACAATTTTCAATCTTTTGATTGATATTTTTCTTAAAAACATGCTATTTGTTGTGACAATGGGAATTAATTATTAAATAAATTAATTCAACTTATATGTTTTCAATTTTGTAAAACAGACATCATTTTTGAATTATGAATGTCAAATATAGCTTACGGGTTAATTTTTGGTGTTGTTCTGAAAAACATCGATTTTTTATGAACTGTGAAACCACTAAGTGGTAGTTAAAAAACTAATTTTTCGATAAAATGAAATTTTACCACCTCTGTGATTTGATTTTTAAAAATCCAACATACATGGTTGTCATTAGGAAGAAAAATGTGGTTCAATGAGATGGAAATAATTTTTGGTGATCTGTAACTTTTAAGTTTTATTAATCGCGATTAAAGTTAATTAGTGAAATTTAAGGTAAAAATGATATTATAAAAATATGAAAATATATTAACACTTGTCCTACCCTTATTGGATGAGTCATGGCAGACCACGAAAATATTTTGGTCAACTTGGGGGCCCGATGGAGCCACTTGGGTAAGAAAATGACATTAATAACTTTTTATTTAAAGTAATAATAAAATTGTCACAAACATGTGTTGTTTTACTAAAACAATTATTACATGGGGTTATATAAGTTAAAATTTAGACTATATATATTCACTGGAAACCTAAAAATATTTCCTAAATCAGGATATTTTTTTAATTTTTATTCATTAAAGAAATTAAAATTTTTATGACACCATGATGATGCAGCGATTACCTCATTAATTAACGATTTAAATAAAATCAAAAGATAATGTAAACTCTAAGACATACACATGTTAAAACCCCATTTGATGAGTATATTTAGATCCCTTATCACCTTATCCTATAAAAATATTATTTTGGTACCTTTGAAATCCGAAAATTACTTCATAATAATGTAACATTTCATTACTTTCCAAGAGTACCCCTCCTCTCCTCTTATAAAAGGCCACCACCACTACCACCATATTCACACCTTCAAGCCATTTGTCTCAACCAATATCTACCAAAATACTCTCTCAGAATCCCTCTATTACTCCTAGAATTCTATCATTGGGCATATTTCTTCACATAGAAGCCTTTGGCTCAAATCAAAAAAGAGTTACCCGATTTTAAGGTAATGTCTTCTCTTATGTTATTTTTTTATTTTTCTTCTCCAACCCCTTACACTCTTTTTATTACTTTATTTTGTAACAAAACCAGTATCTTAAATATAATAGGATGTTGTTATGAGAAGTATTTGATTTACACTTACACACACCTTCGTCTAATGGTTAAAGAACATACTGTTTCTGTGGTTGGTGAATTTCTGCCTCACGAAACGATGATTGTTCAATCATCTTTTAACACCTCTCATGGTGGCCATTAAGATGTAACTATATTTATATATGATATATATTATTTTTATGTTTTCATTATTCTTCTGTATTTCTCATTTATGGCATACCTTTATGATTTCCATTATGGGTAAATGCGATAATTTCATTTTAGGAAGTACGGACTACCGCCCCCTCAAAGTCATTTGAATCATTAATGCCATATGTGGGATGTATAAAGTATGGATTAAATGATATTATATATGGTATTATACTATAATTATAATATAACTTTATATCATTCCATTAAATACTAAATGTAAATGAAAGTAGCGCTCATGCGTACGTAAAACTTACCGTCTCCCAGAACGGTACATTTCATTTCTTACCTCAAAATGTTACGTAATATTATGAATGAATGTATATACTGGATATATGTGATATATATGATATCTACATCATGAATATAATTCTAGAGATAATGGATATTCTGCCACATAAACAACCTGTAATTATTAGAAGTTTATTGTCGACTCAAGTACCAAAGATCGACAAAATGACTATTATTAACTTAAATGACTACATAATTTCTATAACATTGTAATAAGTGATATAAAAGGGATAATGAACATCAAAAAGGTTCTTAGGCAAGAATATATTAACTCTAGTTTATTATTCAGGAGATTAAAGGATGGCCGAGTGAAGTCAGACATGAGGTAAGGGAACTTCTTAACCCAATTTTTGTTCTTTGGGTTAATCTCCTACATTCATATTATGTCATGATATTATTATGTCCTATCTTGTATTTTTAATTTCATTATGTTTACTTATAGTGAATACACATAATATATCTATTTTAATTAAAAAATGATCTTTGTAAGGACTTCTTCTCGATCTATTTTCATTGAGTCATATTTTGTTTTATACACGACTTTCCTTTATATGGTGTATGAACCCCATTGAATTTTTCTTTTATTCAAAAGGAATATTTTTATATTTAGAGTTTTTACTAAAAGACAAAATGAATGTTTTGTCTTACGTATTTTGCGACAATGACTTCTCCTCTTCCATGACCATTATTTGAGTTTCAGCTTCTTCTACACGCCATAACATTTATTAAATAAAAATAAAAACCAAGTTTTAATTTTATTTTATTTTGGTATTGAAATTAGTTTTGATAATTTTTTTATTATTTCAATGTGTTGTATTGATATCATGTGATTGAAATGTGGAAATTTTATGTTTCCTTTATGCATATTTTATGTCATATGATTATGTTATGGTTTATTATATGTTTAAACCTGTTCATATGAGGAACGCATTGGACTTAATAAGTGACGGTTGGAGCCCACTATAGCTCCTTGATGCATGGGTAGGTCTCATAAGACAAAATAGTGTCTTGGCATGAGGCCTTGAAAAAATCTTATTTGTAGTCTTGGAATGAGGCCTTGTCTATGTGGTTATGATAGTCTGGAATTATGCATTACATCATTATGAAAGTGGTTATTGATATTGCATGTGATTATTCAACTAGTAGAATATCCATGTGAATAAGTGAATGGCGTTATTTCATTTTACTTTTTCCATTTCTTTCTGAAGTTCATGTTTAAAATGCTTTTGTTTTAGTTATACATTTCCTTTAATGTTTATGTTTATTTAAGAAAGCTTCCCCTATATTGTTATCCTTACTGGGCATCTGAGCTCACCCCTTCCAATGTTTTAATTTTTCCAGGATGTGAAAAAGTATATTATGAATGACCTGCAGGGATAATATGAGGGGATATGAAGACAAGATGTTGTAGTAGTTTTGTTTTACATTATGATGTAATGTAAGACTTATGAATTTATCTAGTGTTTCCAAGGCTACTAAACTAATTGGTCTTTCGAGACTTGATCTTTTGTGATCATGCCAATGTTACATAATAATGCACCGACTCTGGGTAACTGGGGTCGGGGCGTTACATGATTAACAATATCTTCTTATTTATCCAAATGGTTATCTCCATCATTGATGGAATCATGGAGTCCAATAGCTTCCCAAAATCTTTGTAAAGAGTTACAGAACTTGGTATTATGATTTCCATCAGTTATCCATTTGATTTTAAAAGTTTGTTTTTGGATGTTGTATTTGAAGGTGTGAAACATATTCAGGTTCACCGTAATGTTAGTTTCCGAATTGTGATTAGAAGCAAAGTCTGAGTGGGTGATATTGTTTTCAATTTGATGCAGATCATTCTCAAGAGAGAGGATGTCCTTATCAGTTTTTTTTCATTAATGTTGCACTGAATTTGGTGATTGTGTTTGAGATATTTTAATTTAAGAGGACAAGAAAAGTCATCATAGGAATGGGTCATAGTGGTCCAAAAATGATTGATGAGATTACAAAAGTCAGGATATAAGAACCAAGCATTGTTGAATCTAAAGGGGAGAGTGGGTTTCCATGAATTGAAGGAAATGGTGACCAAAATATGATGATGATCATAATGAATTTTTGGTAGGATGGTACTGGAAACGGTGTCCCAAATATCAAAAGAATGATCATTAGTAAAGGATCTATTCAGTTTTCTCGCAACCACTCTATTGTAATGATTCATGTACCACGTGTATTTGGTGCCTCTTATAAGAATATCAGTAAGATTGGAGGTTTCAATATCATCCTTAAAATCCCTCATAGATAGACTTGAGTGAAGAGGGTCAATTTTTTCACTAGCAGAAAGAATAGCATCAAAATCACCCATAACAATCTAGGGGGAATGAATTATTGAGTTCAAAGAGGAGAGTTCCTTCCAAAGAGACCTCCTATCTTGATATGTATTCTTAGCATAGATAAAGGAACAAAAGAGAAGGGAATTATCGATCATAAATTCACAAGAGAAACTTTGATCAGAAATATGGAAAACATTTACATTAGACAAAGAGGGATGAGAAAAAGTCCAAAGAGTATCAAAAAATTTATTGTTTTGACATGCACCGATGAAGGTGTATCCAAAACGGCAAAAGTGAACTAAATCAGTGTAAAAGATTATTTTAGGTTCAGCAATGGAAAAAATTAAAGGCTTCTGAATTTTAACCATTCTTTTTAAATTATTAAAGTTATCAATGTTTTCGATACATTGACATTTCCAATAATGAATCTTCATTTATATCTATGTATGGAGGTAAAACTCCCTCTTTTCTTACAATCCGAGCCTTTATTCCTATTTGATCTTCTTACATTTTTTGACATATTAGGGCTAGAGTTAGGCACATTCATGGCTTTGGTAGGGTCAAAGAAGATAGTATTATGACCTATCGAAATAGGTTTAATGTCAATATCATGGATGTTATTATTAGTAGGTGGTGGCAAAGCAGTACTAATTTCCTTGTTGTTATCAGCATCAAGACATTTAATATGCAAAGTACCATGCTGAACAGAAGTGCTGCAGGTACCTGGTTAAGCACCCAGATCTGTTTGATTAGCAGCAAGATCAACTGACCTCTGTTCAATGATCGAATAGTGAGAAGCACTACTCTTCCCAATGTTGTATAAAGTCATCTGCTCTTTTTCTGATGCCTCTTCATCCGGTATCATGTGCATGTTATCCTGGACCTGCAGTATGTTTGCAGGTTGTGTGTCTCCATCAAGATTAGCAGGAGATTCATTGTGATGGTTGTCCATGCACATATCCAAAGAGGATAATTGCATCTATGGCAGAGCATTTTTATTTTCTATCATGTTAGTGGAGTCTTTTAACAAAGACTTAAAATCATGACAAATAAAATTAGAGTTGTCCAGAGTAGCAGGTTGCACAGCCGTGGTGGTGTTGTTATGCTTTCCAAGACATAATGGGCTGCAAGTAGAAATGTGGACAGTGGGGGGATCAATAGAGTTTTTCTATTCAGCAATACATGTGTTGGGTTTATCAATCTCAGTATCCATTTTAAGGGTGTCTAAAACAATAGTTTCCAATTATGAAAAGTGGTCTTTGCCTTTTTCTTCCTCTTCAACAAGGTCAGCCCATTTAGTACCTGATGTCTCCCCTAAGTGAGATGAAGTTATAGGTTTTTTCACCCAGGTTGCAGATAACCTGAAATTGAAATTTATATGAATTCTAGAATGGAACATGGATTGTATTAAAGTAATTTTGGGTTGATTAAAAGTAAATCACTCAGATGTCTTTACTTATTCCACAAGGATAGGAATCAAGCTATAAGTATTTAAGAAATATATTACGATGCATATCAAATTCTTCAATAGGAGACACATGTAAATGGATAGATAACTCTATGATGAATGTAATTATATAGACATTACTCATATGTAGGAGGGATATGTCGCTGTTTTTTGATGAAATATTAGGTAGAGAGCCACATCTTGGTGGACATGTAGATCAGATCATCCACAATGCTCATCTTTCCTGTGTGACACCAACCAGATACAATCACCTAGATCTAACTGTCAAACCTTCAACAGCTTTCTATTAGATAAATTTTCATGAATTCTCTCTAAAATTTAATTCTTTATTGGTACACCTACTCTAGTAGTCTTGAGATCATATAATTTATAAGGAAAATTGTGACATGATATCCTTCTGGAAAGCGCAAACTTTTTCCTATATCAATGGGCTTAGAGATCATAAAATTGTTTTTCCAAAGACCATATAGTGGTCCCCATAATCATGGTATCTTTATTTTATTTGTTTCTCCCAAACTTCTTCCTATGCTTCATATGGGGGAGGAATTGCAAGTATGGACTTGGATTTCCCTCAGGTCTCCTTCGCACAGATTTTCATCCTAATTTTTTTTTGTGCCTCTTAGATTTTATAAATGATCAATATTTCATGGATCATTCAATGTGTAGTCCTAATGATTAGGTTCTCAAATTTTTTCCAAGATTTCTTTATTAGGATTTCATCTTGGACAACATCATGTCTCTTTATATTTTGTAGTCCTGTAAACTAGACCATCAATGTGCTGTAATTTAAGGCCATTGATTTTAGACCTTCTTATCACTATAATTTAAGGACTTCTAGATCAAGACATGTAGAATATGGGGATGGAAGAACAATGATGAATCAAAACACTATGGTCTTATATGTTCTGTTGAAGTGTTACAAGGGCTCACAGGGATTATAGCTCCATTATTATGAGGTTAAGATTTCTTTAATTAGATTCATAAATACATTATGTATAAATCAAATGGAAAAGCAAATATGATTTCTACTCTTTTATTTGGGCTTATAGAAGGTTTATGGGGACAATTTGGTTTAGGGTGAAATACAAGGGATGTTAGTACCACATGGATAGTTTGAGTGAAGGTAATGTAAGTCCCAATAAAAAAGTATGATCTAGGTAATATGGAATGTTGTAGGCATGCTAGGTATTTTCTTTTACACTCTGGGGTATCATCTTCTATCGTGGTTTCCTTGAGGCTCACATGAATTAGGGGAAACTTTATACTGGGCCAAGATGTTTACGGTCAGTGGGTCTAATCCCTTGAATCAATAACATGGTTGAACTGAGAGATCTCTTTTCCATTCAATGGGATATTAATATTTTTTATGGCTAAAACATTTAGATGATTCGGTTGGTTATAGAGGGTGGGCTATCTATGCAGGGTTATGGTACCCTATGGAAACATGGCACTAATTTAACAGGTTGATCACTATTCCTTGTGGTTTTGAAACATGATTTGGGGTCCATCAGAAGGGTCAAGAGTGAATGTCTCATTCCTTAAATGAGAAAGTGTACAAAACTGGTGATGAAACATCAATGATATAAAGTCTAGTTTAATAGTATAATACCATGATTTTATATAATTTCCTAAAGTGCTCAGGTCATGAGAAAGGTATTGGGAATCCACTTTGGGGATATATTCAAACACAATGGTGTATTAAGTATGACCATGATGATACCAAGCTAACAAGAATCTAAAATCCATTTATACTAGTATATGATGCTTCTAATTGGTGGCTATGAGCCCTTGCATCAATATCATGGTCATGTAGGATGATCTCTTTTCTTCTTCTGGGTAAATTAATGGTCTACAATAATCTATGATTCTTTAGATCATGAAGTGGGATTTATGGAAAATATAAGATCCAAGAAGGACTAAAGCTCCTTGAATGTTATTCCACCATATGTTGAACATATAATTATTATAATATAATATTAAAAATCATTTCTCTCATTTTTTTACAGGACTAGGGATTCCAAAGATAATATATTTCCTTTTACTACGGTTGCAGTGTAGTCCCTATGAACATTATTTCTTATTAAGTTATGCCCTTATTTTTTCCAAAAAATCTGGAGATGAAGTGTTTAGATAGAGAAGACTTGAATATTTCATAGGATTTGCTTCATGGGTTTCCAACCAAGAATTTTTCATGTCTCTTTCACAAATATTTTAAATTTTTTTTAATTGAACCATTATATGCTAGAGTTTATGGTTGTATATCTTTGACCAATGTTTGATTATTTTTTTGTCATGAAACTTATGGACCAAATATGGGGTATGTTTCATAAGAGCCTAATTAGGATGCACAAGGTCAAAAGTAATACAAAATCCTTATGAGTGAGAGGTGGATGTTTTGTAAATCATGAATCAAGGTTCCAATGTCATTAATTATGATATGGGAAAATCATTCTGGGGATAACCTAAAGCACAATCAGGTGATAGGTTCCGAAGTTGTGACGCTAGGCTGGCGAGGATTAGAAATAAATTTATAATATCCCAATATGTCTCTTATTCATGGGTATAATCTATTGAATAAATATAATAGTGGAAAAGAGAGATCTCTTTTCATTTTCAAGGGAAATGATTGTTTGGCGTCGACCTAAGAAGCTTGGAACATGAATTGTGTAATATGGATCGAGGTGCTCAAAAATATGATGGACGCACCTCATTCTATAGTTGGATGGGTTAAGGATATTGGGGCCCCATGATATGGAATGATGATAAATGATGGTTTCCCAAGTTTCACATCATGTAGTGGGGACGTTCCTACATCTATGGAGTTTAATGTCATGTTGGAATGATGAAATTATATATAGTATAACATAAAGTGGTAAGGATGGGGTTTTCATTCTTGAATCAAAGAAGGGAACTTCTAAACTCAATAAGATTGCGAGGAAGAAGGGGTTAACTTAGTGCTTTCAGGGTTTTCCTGTTAATCTTTTTATCTGTATTTTCTAGAAAAAGTTGATAAAGGTGGATCTTGTCAGTCTTCTGGCCTAGTGCATCAGTACTAAAATTTCCTTTGTGGGTGGCGAGATAATATATTCTTTTATTTAAGCAAGTAGTGATAGTACTAAGAGATTTGATCTATGTGGATTCATGGGATCCTTCTAGATGGAATCCCTTCTATAGTTCGTGGGAGGTGAATTCAAGAAGATCACTAACCCTTCAGAAAGGAATGGGGGTTCTTCTAGTTTCAATATTTGCAAGAAAGACTTCAGTGACTATATCTCTTTGGTGGGTATCATAGAACATGACTTCAAAGGTAATTGCTTCACCTGCTGAAACAACCTCATGGGAACCAGTCGGATATGGTATCGGCTTGACAGGTGTTCCATGAACCTCCAAGTCCTTTACTCCTTTGGGAAGACGACCATTACCCATCTTCCTAAATCTTTATTGGAACACTCTCCTCTTATTCTAGAGCTCCATAGGGACTTGTCTGATCACAAGGCTTTCCATTATTCCAGAAACTGGCATTTGGGGACTAAAGTCATGTCCAAAGTTAAACCTCGTGGGGATGAGAGGAGGGACGAAGGTCCTAGCATGGTCCTACTTATCAGCTGAAGAGGCTTAGAAATGATCTTCTTGAATGGATTTCACATCGACCCATTGACGGCTTGGGAGGGGACAACATCCAAGAAGATATTTGATGACTTAAGGATGATCCAAAAAATTAATGGGATGAGAGAAAGTAACTATTACTCTGTGATAAATTCATGTTCCTTGTGTATAACATACTTGAAATTGTTAAAGACTACAAATCGGGATCTCACGTAAGATCGATAAAGGAGGGGGACAAAAACAGTGCTTACATTAATGCTTTTCTGAAAGAGAAGAGCAACATGAGGATCAACCATAATTTGGGGAATGGGGTCTATAAGTCCAATGTAGAGGATGATGGATGCTTGGATATGGATTACATTGAAAGCCTCCTGGAGGGGGAAAAATAAGGACATGGGGGAATCCAACCGTAGCCGACGTAGAGTCCTTTTGTGAAGGGATTTCACAAATGTTGAGCAACCCTAATAATGAGCATATGTTGTCTATGACAAATGAATATGAAATTAAGGGCTTAGTCCTTGATATACCACATGTAAATGCACCCGGCCTCTATAATTTCACTAGAGAATTGTATTTGGCTTTTTGGGACATGGTGGGAAAACATGTGGTAGAAGCCATTGGTGACTTTTTCCGAGGTGGTGATCTTAGTAGGTCGGTGAGCACTTCCAGGGTGGTTCTCATCCCGAAGGTTTATGACCACTCTTCTATTGGGAAGTTTAGGCCCATAAGTCTTTGTAACACATCCTACAAAAAATGGCATGTTTGATTGGTAGACGGATGAGTGGGATCATTCTGAGATTAGTTTCTAGTGAACAACATGGGATCATCAAAGGGAGAAAAATTAAGGGGGTGGTCAGAATTGCCAGCGAACTTGTTAATGAAATCAATAGAAGGGTGTTTGGATCAAATTTCATCCTTCAAGTAGACATGGAAAAAGCTTATGAAAAATTTTAATGGATCTTAATCATTAGGTTGACGCGCAGGTTTGGATTCTAGGAAAGGGTTTTTGATATTTTTCCTCTTTTGTTATGCATCCTCGTAGCTGTCAATTTCCCTGAATGAGATGTTCTTTGGCATCCTCACATCGTTGAGGGGAGTTTGGCAAGGTTATCATTTGTCTCTTGTCCTCCATATTTTGGCACAAGACTCCATCTCTCGTAATATTCACATGGGAATAGAAAGTGGGATCCCTGAGCCATTCTTTTGAAGGAATGGAAGAGAGGCCATTTCCCACTTGATGTTTGCGGATGACATTCTAGTTTTAATGAATGAATGATGTATACCCTTATATGTACTCATTGGTATCTTCTCGGTGTATTATTACCTGAGTGGGAAGATTATTAATATTGGTAAGTGTCACGTCTATATCTCCAATAGGTGTCTGGGTAGACGATGCATGGCTATCCAAGAGATATGGGATATCAATGAAAGAAACATCCTATGTTGTACCTGTGCATTCTGCTCTCCCCATTATGTGTCATGAATAGTTACTTTGAAGATATTTTATAATTGAATTCTAGGAATAATCTTGAACTGGAAGAGTAGGTTTATTTTATTTGGGGGACTTTTCCGGCATATCAACAGCGTTCTCACCTCTATCCCTCTCCATGTTCTATCGATCATCCTACCACCGAAGGAAACCATGGCTAGGATGTAGAATGTTTTGTCTACATTCCTGTGGGATACCAACCATATAGGTCGCTGGCATTGTGCATCTAGGGATTGTATGGTGAGATCAGTGGAGGAAGGTGGAATGGAGTTATACGACATTTTTGAAAGCATGTAGGGCATGCAAGCGCGGCTCGCATGAGACATCATCATGGGAATTTTGCGATAGGCCTCATTATTCAAAGGAAGATATGGCGATTCTTGGAGATTTGGAGAAGAAGAAGAGTGAGCCATAATTGGATGGCACGGTGCATTCATGTCAAAATTGATGAGCTTTGCAATGTGGATCGGTGGATTATTGGAAGAGGAGACATTGTCATTTGGAAGGATTACTGTGTCGGGGAATGGATCTTTTTCTCGGGTAGCCCAACCCCAGATATTTCTTTCAATGAAGCAAGCAAGAATCCTAGGTTCCATGTGGCAGTCTATAATGAGGATCAAAAATTTTTGTTTGATAGTATATGTTTGGTTGATGAGGAGTATTGTTGTTGTTTCACGGGTTCGAACCTTGGAAACTTCTCCACCCTAGAGTTTAGAAGGATCAGGCATGTGGGGATCACTTTGGAACAGTGGGCAGAGAAGTACTGGTGTAAATAAATCCCAACCAAAATTACCTTATTTTTTAGAATATTAAGAAAACATCTTTACTAATGAATGAGTGCATTTAGAGTAGGGTTATACCTTTAGCCTCATGATGCTTCTGTTTTATGAACTTGAGTAGTGAATCTATTGATCATATTTTTTCACAAAGTTACTAGGAGGTGGAGCTATGTTCTCATTGTTCCCCAAATCCATGGTTCAGCCTTCAACATTCCTCCTTAAACAATCTCATTTCCTCATGGATTCATGTTTTGGAGGGAAAGAGCATGGAATGTAGAGTGTGGTCCATCATACTTCCTTTTATCTGTTGGACAATTTGGGAGGCAGTTTACTGTACTTGACTGAGTACTCGGACCTCTTCATCACTCCTCCATCTGAGGGATATGTCCTTAATCTATGAACATCTTTCACTTCTGAAAAGGAATAAACAATCGTAAGTCATGTGTAGATTACTCAACAGGCCTATTTCGCTTGCGAGTTCGGGGTAGGGGTGATGGGTCAGGTGGAATCCCCCATCTAGTGGGATAAAACTCAATGTGGATGTATATCATAGATTTTGTATCATGAGCGGCGCTAGAGTACATCGTGATGCATGTGGTTAATTTCTAGTGGAGTTCAGAACATTCTACATTCCAGGTAACTCCCTGGGGGTGAAGGAACAGGCGCTGTCTACTGGGATCAAAGTCTGCTGGGAGCTCAGTTTCCAGGTGTCCGAAGTGGAATCGGATTTTGAATCCCTGGTGAAGATGGTCCAAGGTAGGAATGAGACCCATTGGGACCTGGCCTATATTATCAGATGTTGTTCTATGGAAACATCATCAGGTCATAGAATCTGCCATATTTGGAGGGAGACTAACTTTATTTCAGATACTCTTGCATGCATTAGATGGTCAGGTGAGGGGCTTATGGTTTTTCACATCTTAGGGTCCCTTCTGCGGGAGTGATAAATTTTTGTGGAAAAGGATTCTCTTGGACTACATTATTATCACCCGCCTTGAGGGTTATTGTATTGGAGGGTTTATTCTTCTGTTTGAAAATAATTAAAAAAGTACTTTTTAGTTATGTGACACATATTTATTGAAAGGGAAATAATCTATATAGGTCTAAACCATACATAGTGGTGGGACTTATTTTTTTTTCTATTGGATTTGGTCTTAGTGTTGGAAATCCTGGCTTCACTACATATCCTTTGATTGAAAGGAATCTAACCACACATATTTAATGATGTTTTATGAAGTTTAACACCATGTTTTGAGTATGGGGGTGAAATGATGTGAATAAATGGAAATGTTGTGGCTGGTCCCAAATAAGGATGTCTGGGCGTCATGACGTATCTCATGAGTATGAGAGTCCAACCACTCATAGTTTTTTAGATTTTAGTAATTTTTTTGTCTTGTGGTGAGGATGTATGAAAACTAACATTAATTGATTAGAATATTGTAGTTGGGCCCAACGGTAAAATTGTGTGCATCGCTACATATCTCATGAGAATGAAAATCAAACCACATGTAGTTTTGAAGAACCATGCAGTTTAAAGTCATAGACAAGGAAATTGATGTTTAAATTTAACATCATGTAATGAGGACTGATGGGTTACCATTTAAGGTATTCCATTTAGGACTATAATAGACCTTGTGAATACATTAATGCTTTTCATGCGAGGTTATTTCCCCACTACAATTTCTAAAACCACGGGGGATATGCTAAGTGTGTGAAATATGGAGTGGAATGGGTTTCTCTGCATTGAAGAGACTGTTAAAGGGACAACAAGGTATTTTTTTACCATGTCATGGTGGGACCAAGATATATGATCTAGGATTCCCTACACATCTCCTTGGAAAATAGAATCATTTAATATATAGTTCTATAATAACCATGCGGTTTAACATCATGTAGCTTGGACATAGGTGACTAAAAGTGAATAAATATGGATATCAAGAATTTTTGCATCATTATGTCATGCGGTGGGATATCTATCATGAAATTTATATGACTTCTAGTAAAGATGAATGGTGTTGTATAGTTTTCAGTATTCCTTCTTGGATTAATGTGTACAATTTAACTTCATGAGAAAATGACGATCAATGTGACTTACAGTAATGTGGATTCCCTTATCATTCTTTTATGCTTGAAATAGAATATTTCCTACTTCTAGTCTAGATCATCCAAGACAATGGCTATATTAGACAATGTTCTAGCCCAAACATTAATTGGATGGGGATCATGATGTAATGTGGTATCAAAAGGTAACCTTTTCCTTAATCCCTATACAAAGTTTGTGAAAGGCCCCATCTCATCCTTTTTTATGGTATATTCACCAATGACATTCTTTCTATATAACCCGAAATCCCATTTTATGTTCAGGTATTATATTTTTAGTTATAGGGATAATTACAGGAAAGTGATGAGGTGTTGTAATTCATCCTTGTTATTTATGAAGCCTTTGTATAGTGATAAATATTTGGGAAACCCAGGTTTTCAAGAGAGATAGATATAACCACTAAGCCAACCCAATTGAACCTCTGGTATTCCTTGTTCTAATGGAACATCATGAGGTGCCATAAAATACATCTCCCAAGTCCATGGATTTTCATATGTATAAAAGACTTCTTCATTGGGAATCTCGGTGTACTCTAGCATATGTTTTTGGGTAGGATGTACTATAATGAAATAATCTACGATTTATTCTAACACAGATTGCTATGACCTAAAATAAATGTTATACTAGTAAATAATGATCACAAATAAGTCCAAGTGCTTAGTCGGCATTGGATGTACTAGGATGTACTTGAGTCGATCGATGTGAGAGACCAATTGGAATTCGGGCTGTTACATGTAATTCCTCAAGTTTTTTATTATGAAGATGAGTGCAAGGAAGTTATTCTCGACATTAGAGTATCGAGTATTGGTACCTTGTAAAGTCGATATGGGGTAATAGAACCTATTCTCACTTTATACTTCATTATATTGGCTATGGAGGCTACCCAGTAAGCATTTCATGGCAGACACATATTAGATGAGAGAACACCCTTCAACTAGAGGCATCTGAACCGATGGGTGCAGTAGGTACTACTTTAGACATTCGATGTTTTCTTGGAATTCTTCATACTATTTTAATAGGGATTATGTCAGAAATCCATCTTGGATGTTTTAATTTCTTGAAAATTTTTGGATTTGATAATATTTTCTACCCCGCCTCTATATTTGTGACATGACTGGGGTGAATAATCCTAGCTTCCAACATGAAGCCTCGATTCTCATTAAGTGCTCTGGGGTGGGGTGTAAACACATCTGGGTTTAGTCCATGCACTTCCATGTAGTCTCAAGTGAACACATATTGGTGATTCTTCAGAAATTTGATGTATATATCCCACTCTTCTAGGGTCATGGAGACACAAATTAGTATTGGCCTCATGAATTCCCTTATTACCAAATTTATCTACCTAAGTTAATCGATGGTGGTAGAGATACCTTCCTAAAATTCTAGAGGGGATTTCCTAAGGTTAACCTCATATTCTTCCACATTTGAGCCTAAGGAGGCATTTCCATATGTGTATATAAATTTTAGACACCCTCTATCACTATCTAGGTGAGAGAGTCCATGAGGGGATACATTATAATCCCCTTTTATGAGATTCATTATAGAGGTATTTCTGGGATAATATTTTCCATTGCTTCCATTCGGGAAAGGTGGGACTTGTACCTTTGGGATTACATTTCTGACCTAAAATTTCTTTATAGGGGTCACCTAGTAACTTTTGATCACACTCAATGGATTCATAGGGGTGATTCCCAAGCCATTGGGAGGTGCACCCAATAAATTATCATTCACCATCAGTTTCTTACTACACTTATTGTACAAATTTACATCAATGTATATGGATTATAAAGTCTTTAAGGGGTCTTATCACAATGTGGTATACCATCTTTTTCATCTAATACTGAAGATGTCTCCCAAAGATTGAGATATTGCACAGTTTATCATCCCTTGACCAGTACGTGTTCCATGAAGTTAATCATCATGTGGTAATGATGTGAATATGGGAGGATGGTCTGAGATATAGAATCCAAGAATCCCTACATATATCATTTGGATTATAATCAATCTGCCTGTAGTTCTTGAGTGTAGGTGAGGTAGGATACCATCGCTAGAAACAGTGGTCCTCTCAGGCAAGGCCCATAGGAATATATAGTTTAAAGTAGTGTAAAGGACATTATCCACATAGTTTAATTTCATGATCTAAGGACTTATCTGTATAGTTTAATGTCATTTTGTAAGGAAATTAATCATGCAGATTAATGCCTTGTGGTAAGGACATGATCCATGAAGGTTAACATCTTATAGTGAGGATTAGATCTGAATAGTTTAACATCATTTGGTCAGAACAAATTATTAGTAACCTAACGAGGGAGTGGCCCTTTTAAAGGATCTCAGTCAATTATTTTCTATATTGAATTAGATTTAGGATCTTTCAACTATATCAAGAACACATATACATGTTCATCCAACATATATTTTAAGAAAAAGAAAAATTCTATTTTTTTCCTAATACATCGATGGTAGGGGAAATAGTTTTCATTGCCTATCAACCCCTCCTCATGCATTTTCCCCTCTATTGGGAGTTCTATCAAACCACTTTCCATGATGCTGTAAAAATATTTGGAGACATGATTCATTTGGAATGAATAGACTTTATTCAATAATTATTTGAAATATGGTCACTTATCCTTGGGTTGTATATATCTCATGCCCCACTAAAAAACGATGCCACCCTACATAGAGTGATAATATGACTGGAGTGGGGATTTATTTTTTGGTTTTTCTGTTATCCCCATGTCCATCATCACTTGATGCCTGTCTTTGAATACAAAGACACATTTGAGAGTGTGTCTATGATGTCGATGGTAGGGGAAATGATTTTTATGTCATGTCAAAACTGCACCACTCATATTTCTCCTCATTGAAAGCATTATCAAACCATTTCCCATGGAATAATTGGAATACCTAGGAATATGATTTGCATGGAAGGAATATTATTTTCACTTTTGGTATAAAATAGATGTGCGTTCAGACCACTTCACTAGAATGTTATATATTCCACCATTGTTGCATGTGTATGGCTGAGTAGAGAGTATGGGGTAAAATTTCCTGGTCATTATTGATCATGGGGCAAGTGTTGATGTATTGGGGGTGTTGGATGATGTAGACCCTTCACATTGATTAAAAGATTATGACTCTCCTGGAGGATTTCTAATGACATCTAATTTCATATGGTTTCTAGATTATCCCAAATGAGGAGGTGGAAAATATTGAAATTCTCCCAAACCTGTAGGTTAGGGTGAGGTGGAACATTGTTTTTATCTCTTCCAATGAGGTGATGAGAAATATAAAAATTCTCTCATCCATGTGGGCTGGGGTAATTCACAGAATGTCAGGCTTCTATAATCATAAGTAGGAACATAATCCCTATATATATATATATCATAATATTATTCTAACAATTATCCCTTAGAGATCCCTACTCTATTTTTTGGAGTTGAGAGATCTGTTCTTCTTCAAAAACTTCTTTGTCATCCCCAAGGGGCTAGCTGGCGGGATCCATGAAAGCACCCCTTCCTATGTCGGTGATAGGGTGAGTTGATGATGATGGGTGTTTCAATGTGGATCCCAAATACTAAAACCACTACTTACAATATTTATATTATCCATTATTATTACATTATTAAATACCATCATTGTTGAAAACACTTTTCTCATATGATCAAAAAATACAACTGAGAATTTCTTTATCTATTCATTTGGAAGAAGGTAGGCTAAACTGTTGTGTCTTAGATGACGGCCTGAGGGTTTAATTATACCCAATTAAATTATCATGATCTAAATTTTATGAGGAGTCTTCACATATGACTAACATATTATTAAATGATACATAAGCATGCTTGTTCTCCTCTTCAAGGATGTAACTCATTTGACGGGTCACTGCCCTGTATACAGTTTCAGGAATTGGTTCCCTTGATATCATTTGAGGGGCCGATGCCCAGGATTCTACCTGAGAGGTTGGTTCCCATGACACCATTTGGGTGGTCAATTCCCATGATACCATTTGAGGGATCAGTTCCCTTGATGAAGACAATGCCATTGTACAATATGGTAAAAATATCCCCATCCCTATGGGATAGGGTGTTCCATGGGATTCCACAACAAATGAGGATAGTTGTGATGAAGTAATAGGCTTCAGAATAGTAGTGATCTCAGATTGATTATTTTCCACTATTAGGTTACACCAGAGAACCTCATACTAATTGGTGGTAGAATGTATATGAACCTACTCTGGAACTACATTGTTTGGATACCCCAAGTGGCATCTCGCACTAGTTTCCCAACCCTTGTTAGTTGATGTAAGAAATACATCCTCTATAGAACCTTGTGGAATCATGGACACATATCCGTGACGATGATCCGAACTGATGGTAGCCCCCCTACAAATCACCTGGATGATTGAGTTATCATGTAGACTATCCTCATTCCTCTCTCTGATATAGGGAAGCTGTACATTTCTACACTCCAGCAATAGGTTCAAAAAGTAGTTAAATGTGGCGATAAGGGCCACTTACTATCCTATGACCTATCATAGGAA
The DNA here is from genome assembly GCA_963277665.1 of Viscum album. Taxonomy (NCBI): domain Eukaryota; kingdom Viridiplantae; phylum Streptophyta; class Magnoliopsida; order Santalales; family Viscaceae; genus Viscum; species Viscum album. The sequence continues at coordinate 480,943,798 of OY728133.1, forward strand.
AGAAGGATGGTTGGAACATATCATATGATGTATTTCACGAGAATAACCCATAGTCATTATGGGGATGTTGTGGTAGTATTCCCTACACAGGACATTCACCAACCGATACTAGAAGTGGGGTATTGGTGATAACATACATCGGGGCCCTAGGTCCAAATCAACTTTTCCAATGATCTTGGAATCCATTGGAAAATCTGATGGTGTCCTTTATATTTCAAGGAATCTAGAGAAGTCATGAATATAATATATTCAACCTTATCATTTCATCATCATACATAATAGTACATTTTTTATTAATAACTATCATAGTTAGAAGGTAAAGAGGGAGCCCCATTCAGTGTGGTTAGAAGAAACATGGTGGGTTTATCATTTTTTTGAAATGAGAACAACATAAACTAACTAGATGGCACTGAGAAATCTATTATTTCTGACCAATGAGAGGGATGAAATAGAAGAAAGGATTTCATGTTAGGCTCACCATTTCTTTCATCATGTATTAGAGGCTCGGAATGTGTTTTGCTCACCGAGCTACCTTTATCACATTTTACATATACAACAAATGGTTCCCCCATTTGTATATAGGATTGTACATGTCTTCCAATTGTTGGAGTTCATCTAGGTCTCTATGTAAATTGACTCTTTGGGACTCACATTGGTCGATAGGATGGGAGGTCGTGCTCATCACACCCTTTTGCAGGGAATTTTTCTTTACTATGGTACTCTCTTATACACTCAAGATATCATCATGAAATCCTTCACAGGCCTCTATATGGGCTAGATACCTCTATGTTAATGTCTTGATTATGAACATGTACAGATGGGTACTATCACGTGTATATCAAGGGTTCTCTATTTCTCTATTATTTAATTATGATTCATTGTGCCAAATCCATGTTCGGGCTCTCTAGATTTTATCAATGTCTAGGGTTGTGGATGATGTCGTGGGGATGGGATTGAACCTCTATAATTCATCCTATGTATATTTTTAATGTAGTATTTTAAACCCATGTAGTCTGTTTTGCATTTTTTAAGGACATTGGACAATAAACACCTAGGATGTTTTTTGTCAAATCGTATGTACATGAATATTTGGCTTGGACCTCAATGTGACTTCAAATATATCCTATTTCATACATGAATTAGATTCCATATAGTTATTGAAATAGGAATCAGTTTCATAACAGATACTACAATAAAGGACCTAGGTGGGACTTGTGCATATGAGGCTGCCCTGGATTGCTTCATTGATAATATAGGTATTTGAGTATTGATGAGATGTAATCAGGCATAAAACCCAATGGTGATTCCTCTATGGTGGATTCTCATTATGATATTGGTGCAATCATCACTGGTCTCTAAGATCAGCTAATCCATGCTCGATGTGAGAAATAAGAGATAGTGATTGATTAGAAACTTTTCATCTGATCATATTCATACAAGGATTTCACATAAACATTTCCCTCTAATAAGTATGTTTTCTCATATCAATAAAGATATGGTATGGATAATTGGACAGAGGAATGCCTCTTATGTATCACATATATAGGGGGAATAATAGTTTTTGAAGTTGATTTCATCCCAAACATAATGATGGGTAAAGGTGGATGATCCCACTCGGAGACATTATTGTCATCCCCCAGGTTTTAAGGATTCTGGTGGATTACACAAAGATGAATTCCCTATAGTTGGGTATATATTATATTATATTGGTAGTCGGGGAATACGTATTGAGGCTGCCCAAATGGCCAGGGATTACACTTTGGTTTTCCGATTGGTCGGGGCTTACACATTGAGGTTGTTAAATGGGTCTACTCATTCGTATCTCTCATAAATTAAAGATAATTTGTGATGGCCATGATGGTCTAATCAAGATAACTTTATTGGTAAGGTCGCATTAGCATGTGTCCCCAACTCTTCAAGGAGACTTCCCTCATGAAACGGGAATGCGATTGAGGATTCCTAGTAAAGCTCCAAAGGACATGATTCCAAGTAGGTATGTTGGAAAAGGATGTAATTTCATATAGGAATTTGTTGACATGTATTAGATTCCTATTGTATAAGTCTTGATCATTTCCTGATATGTTGGGGAACTAATCCAATATTGCGGACACATCAAGGGTGTCCCCTAATCAATTAACATGCCTTGTATAGCCTCTAAAGGGAGATTCTTACATATCTGATATACATTGTGTAACGAGGGAAGTTCTTTCTGTGGTATCATGTATGATCAACTAGCCAATCTCTGAAACCTTTTCCTGATTGAAGAGGAAATATAAAAGGGATTCTCATAATCAAACTGAGCACATCTGGGTTCTTGTGCATGACTGAAGTAGAAATGAAGAGGATCTTGTTAATGATAAAATTGAATTTCCCATGAATTGTTGCATATCAATATAGACATGTCTGTATATAATTTCACAATCATTCAGACATTTCAATATCTCTTTTTCGAGAACCAAGAGTACATTCTAGGATTTCCCAGTATGATCAAGGTAGGTGTCTCATATGTTCTTCACATGATTGTCATGACATTTCCCAAACATGAAAAGGCAGTTGTCACTAGACCATCTTGTGTTTCCTTCAGATTATCACATGGTAATTCCAACATGTCAATGGGACATCACATGAATGTGTCGAAATGTCAATGATGTCTTGTGAGGTCATCCTATATTAACTATTAAAAAATTTTGTTTGTCAAGGGGACATCTCCTAATAAAAATTTCTTATCCTTGGTTCATTTCATGAGAAAAGTGACATTTCAGTGGGTTTATATGAGATCTATCTAAATCATGCAAGGATTTTTTTTTCAGTTATCATTTCTTGTCCAAGATTACCTTCGGACATAAAGAGACCATCAAAGGGTCTCTTGATCATGTGTCCATGAACTATTCACATGGTGGCTTCTTGTAGATATGTATGGGATCTTGCGCTCATCCTATTTTCCAAAGTGCATTTCTAAAGGGATCTTGTCTTAAGTTTCATCGGCAATTATTATTACATGTAGAGGGATTCATGGCCATAGGAGTTTATTCTCATGAATTATTTACAATATTGATTCTATAATGAGGCCAGGGGACACCAGTATGATGGACTAATATGGAATTCCATTCTTCATGCAATTCACACGACTTTAATGATGTCTCACGGGGAATGTTGTGGTCATTCTTGGGGATTTGTATATAATAACCTATGTATTCATGGGTGATGGGAGTATTTTCATAAAAAGGAGGCAACATTAATTGGGAGGAGAAGGTCCTGGACTTTTTACCAAAGGTATGTGAAAAAGTGAAATGTGGGTTGGAGGTTCACAACACTGCAATGCGCATATCTACAGGTTTATGTCCTTGGAAACTAGTCGGTGAATCGCTCGTCTCTAATTTCATGACCTTCATGATGTCTTTTATTGAACTCCTTAATCCATCCACCATCCAAGGTGTTGTATATGGTGATAACCACACCCATGGTTTCATGCTATAATCACAATACAAGTGTTCTCACTACATTCATGAGGCATGGGGGTGTCGTCATGCATGCGGGCTCGCACTTGCGATCATCGGTATGGGTGAACCATCTGTCACAAGAAATTACCTAGCCCATGTGATCATGTGAACTAGGAAAATTCCCTTAATGGGTTCCATTAGTGAGTATGGAGGGAATTCATGCTATATTTTTCATCATGGATTATTCATTTGATACATTCAATGTCGCATGTTCGTGGTTAATCCATTGTTATCAGATGATTCCATAGGAATCATCTCAGACAATATCACATCCTTTTTTGATTATATGATAAGGAATTTGGTTCTAATGAATTGGATGTGCATCCATGGGGTGTTCTTGTACATTTGGGGGCACTTCTCCACAAATGAAATCACAAGACATTATCTTATCCAGCGATCATGTGATCTTGTGATGATTACATGATAATCTTCTATAACTATATCATGTAGTGTATTATTGTGATGCAAGGTAACCTAATTTACCTAGAGGTGCTTTTGAGTGATGATGGATGGATCCTCGTTCTATTTTAGAGCTCCCTTCTCCTCTCCCTCACCTCTGTGTAAATTTTTCTGGATGGGTTTAGGTTTATATAGGCGAGGGGATGTCGAGTCTTCTGTCTCTTTTCAGGTGATGAATGCTATGTGAACTGGATTATGTGGTGAAAATCATATTTCATAATCATTTAATTTGATCATGATATGCCCCTATTTTTATTCAATTAAGTCATGTGATCAAAAAAATAAGAATTAAATCGAATGGAAAATACATTAAGGTGGAATGGATTTGCGATCACTAAAATGATTGTGATTGATTTGAGGACTATCCCTATTTCGTCCACATGATCAAAAAATAACCATGTAATGTCCTCTAATTCCTTATATTACACCACATATTCCAAATAAATAAAATTTAAATCAGATTAAAATACATTGGAGATAGAATCAGATATCAGTCGTAAAACCACTTTTGACACCTCTTCTTCCTTCTGTTTGGTTCCTTAATTAAAGGATGATAAGGTTGTAGTCCTGATTGCTATTGGGGTATCCTGTGGAAGGCCAATAACATCTTTTCATGTGTCTCATGGTGACTTTTTATGGATTCATCATACACGCGCTATCTGAAAAGGGCTAGTGATGGTGACAAGGAAGATCGTCGAGTGATTATGAGGATATCATCAAATCAAAATATTGAACCAAATCATTGGTGTGGTATGATGAAGAGGCTGTCTCATGATTTTTGGGATCACATGATTCAAATTAACTTGGTGAGGGGTGCATAAATTTTAAAACAAACTCATGATGTGCTGGTTTTGAGTGGACGACGGGGATCAGCAAGCAGTGCGATCCGACGACCTGGATCGTTGGGTGGAATAATCAGATGGCACAAGTTTGATCATTGTGAAAATATCACATACCATATCAAATTACCACACTTTTATTCCACTGGTTTATAATAAAAATTATGAATTCAACCTCTCGAACCGGTAATGGGGTCAACACCCATAAAACATGCATCACTCTATCATGGGCTTTCACCCACTGAGTATATGCCTCAGACTATTCATGTGTTCATGTGGGTTTATGCACCATAGGACCAATACATGGACCTGACTTCCTATTATTGGAACTATTCTCATCCCCTGGTCTGCTAGTTATCTCAGGCTTACTTCAAAAAGTTGGGGTTAACCTCTGGTCCCACATGGGCCTATGGTTTAATTGACCAGGATAGCTAGTGGCATGCCATTTTATTAGATAATGGTTATAATAAAATCCCATAACTAAAAATAATAAAATATATAGTATATTATAAGTCCCAAAGTAACTTCTACTACATCCAAGCCCCTTATTTCAAGATTCCATGCTAACTATATTTTTATTTCCACACAATCATCAATCATCTAAAATCAACGATGGAAAAGTGTAAGTAGCACAAATATTGGTTCCAATAGACTTGAATTGTAATATCTCTATAAATGAAGGTTTCTTAAAGGTTCATTGGATAAGAAAACTGAACATCATCATATCAAGTTAATAGGATATAATTTATTTAATAATATTTGGAAATTGATTATTTCAATATATAAAGTTAATAAGTCTCAGAATGATTGAGTATAAGTCTTTGTGTCATTGGGAAAAACTAAATTTTATGGGATAAGATATAGAAAACTATATGAGGTTCATCAATAAGATGTTTATATGTGAAGGAAATGTTTGATGGATTCTGATAAAATTCATCAGATATATAATGTTTTTAGAAAAAGTATTCTAATAGGTTCCTATAATGCGTTTCCAGAATATCTGTTTCAGTTTCATCGATTAAGGGATGTTATGAATAAGTAATGGATTGAATGATTGATGGAAATTATGAATATTTTGTAACAATATTAAATTTTATGGTAAAAATGTTATTCTTCAATGTGATAAATGTCATAGGGAATGGTTCTAAGATTATCATCAATTCATAAAATAATTTGATCAAGAATTTTGTTTTCATTCATTAATGAAACTCTTTATTTTTAGAAGGTTTGAATATTTTCAATAGAAGGATGTTTCTAGGTTTCTCACATTAATGTTTTTTAAGAATATAATATTTAATATTCATTACTCATTCGTTATTCATCGAATAATTATACCTTTATCTATGAATGTATTTAAAGTAAGTTTTTAGTGCTTTTTATAATGTTGGATGAAGCACTACTAATTTGAAGAGTTAATCATATCGATATTATGAATAAACATTGGTCCTAAGAATAATGTGTGAATTAATTCTATCAAGTTTTATTAGAGTAATGGTGTAAAAATGTTATTAGATTATCATGTGATCAACTAGTACTAGACTAATACTAATCATAGGTGATATGTAATGTATATAGAGCTAAAATTAATATAAAAAATATTGTACTGTGTCTTCTCATAAGTTGGTGTCTGGAAAACTATGTACAATTACAATAAGATGTATAGGTAGAAGAGGTAGTATAAAAATTGTAGGAATGTGTGATTGGTCAAATAGAGGTGATTGTCTAGACAAAAGTAATTATAATAATCAGGTATCAAACCTATTTTCAAATAACCGTGAATACTTTATACAGATAAGGTCGAACAAATGGTTTCTTGAAAAAGGACTAGGAAGAGGTTAGTACTCATTATTATCAAATAAAATTAAGAATAAATTTTATCAAATAAAATTTTTATGAATTCTCCATAAGCAGAGTGAAAACATATTGAAACCTGATTGATGACTGTTTATATAGTTATTATAAAACATTTTTATATATTTTAACTTTTCTAGGCACATGAACTATTGATTAACTATAGTGATATGAAACTGAAAGGATATTAAATTATTTTTATAAAAACCCAATGTAATTTGTTTAGTAGTTTTTATAGTCCTTGATTACTTACAAACATTGAAAAATACTAGCTACTACTATTAGGTAGTGATCCTTATAAGTGACTATATTATTACAATTGTGTTTGTTTTCTTGTTTTTTGGATAATTAGTATCTCTCAAACACGAGGAAAACATTATTTCAAAAGTAAGAAGACATAAAAATGGGAATATTAATGATTCACCGCCTCCCCTATCAATGATAATAGTGATACAGATCGTTACTTACATTGAATATAAATAATAAGAAATAAACATAATAACATTTGAAAGAATATATACACATTCCTCGGGTATACTCATTTGAAAAACACTTTAATATTTCTTGGATGGGTCTTTTGGGAATATCATAACATCTAGTTCATGGACAAGGATGTTGGGATAATATTTGTTGTGATCATGGTCAATATAGAGGGATCAAGTTGTGTACATATTAGAGGATATGAGGTTCCTGTTTATAAGTGATGAGAACTGTACACGTGTAATTAACAAGAATATTATAATGTAATGAAGAATCTCAAAGGGGAAAAATGATCCAAATTAGTTCATTATTGAATATGGGATGATATAATATTGATATAATATCATTTAAGAGGATTCAATCATGTTTTTGGGTAATTTAACTATTTAATATTTAATTTAACCCCTTATAAGCGCTTTTCACCTTTACTGTAGTAGTAATTTTTTTCCCTGATTACTATTCATAATGACAAAAAATAAAATTTTCATTATTACTAAATTTCTAAATTCAAATTATAAATATTTAACAATTTTTATAATATTTAATTTCTATGTGTGGTAGAAATTAGTTTAAAAATAATTGTGTGAAAAATAATGAAACCTATTTTTTTTAAAAAAATAGTTTTTATTCATAAACATGAATTTATTCTTATTCCTTACCATGTAAAATACAGTAGGTGATTTATAATATATTTTATTGAATATATTATCTATACATTTTATTAAAATAATTAATAAATACTAATTAAATCAATTTATTATGATGAAATTCATTTCCCAAAATAAAAGTAATTTTTTGAAGGAAAATTATCGGTTTAATGTCAAATAATTTTATCATCATTTATATAAAATTACTAATAAACATATGATTTATTATTAATTTTTTTTCAAATTCAATGATAATATGTTCTATCATTATTCTAGTTCATTAATGATAAAGACACGAAATTTACAAAAACCACACTACACCAAAAAATGAATAGTTTAACTTAAAATGATGTTATTTATAACAATTAAAATTGAGTATATATTTACTAGTAATTAATAAATCATCTTCAATTAATGAAATATTATATATATACTTTAAATTATTTGCATAGTCATATTCATACCTATCAATCCTATTCATATGTGATAATCATCACATTTAATAATAATTATTCAATGGTATATCATTCTTTGATTAATGTTGGTGTTGCATGTAAAAAATAATAATAAACATGGAAATTTGATTTAAAGATAATTACATCATAACATATTATGTTGTTAAAAAAATGGATTTGGTTTTATTGATAGATTTAATATTATAACTGATAAGGAAACAAAATTATTATTTACATTACTCTGATTGTCATAGTTTACTTAACTTGGAGAAGGATTTGGTGTTTCATTCAAGGATAAAAAATATTGGCCTGAAATACCACTTTAATTAAGAGTACCATTGGGAGGGAAAGTTAGGGCTATAAAATATTCTTTCAATAGAATATTTGGTTGATATGTGTTGTAAGGTTCTAGTAGAATAATTTCTAAGGAAATGAGAGTACTCAGTGGAAAAAGGGGTTTCAGAATGGTAAAAGGGATAACTATATGTTTGTTGATGGAGGATGAGAATTTTAAAATTATTTGTGTTTTCAGTTTCCCTGGTATTTAAAGGTTTCAAAAATATAATTGAATCAGTCCTCAATGGGTATAATTTTATTATTTCGAATCCCCTTCAAGGATTTGGATTTAGTTTACAGGAAGGATAAAGATGCCTGATGACATTAGTAGGGGGAGGTTCATTGAGAGGAAGATCAGATTGGAAGTTTTGTTTAGTGGAATGTAAACTAACAGATACTGTCATTGTACTTGAAAATGGTGATTCTTTTATTTACTAGTAATATCCATCCTAGATGTTGGTTTTTATTAGGGATCAATTTTTAATATTGATATCAGATATAGGCTTGTTAAAGCATGAGGTTAATATAACAGAATAACTGGCAGGACCTCATTATATACTTGTGATAGGGCCTCCTACAAATTGTTAACATAATTAATTTTTATGAGTGGTGCATGTGGATAAAAAGTAAACTATGGTATTCATTTTACATATAAATAAATATACTTTTACACGATTCTCTCAAGGAATTAGGATGATAGTTCTAACCATGTAAACCCAAGGTGTTGATTACATTATTGTTTTTTTTTCTTTATTTTATATTTATATAATTGTATGTAATAAGATATTGGTAATGGTGATTTATGTGATTTCAAGCTCCCTACATTCCAAACACTTAGTATGACAGTTTTAGGCTGTCCATTAAACATGTGATCTAATGGGTGAATATCTTGTGGATTCATGATCTGTGTTTTTATGGATTATAATCCATTGAATTTATGATTTGGGTATAAAAAATTTGTTTCCTTCTACATAATTTTCATTCCTATCTTCTTAGGTTAATCTTTTATGCTGATAATTTGAGATGTGTCCATATATCATCATGATCTTTGGTAAGGACCCAAATAAAGGATAATAGGTGAGTGATTCCTCCTTCAAATTTTTAGGGGCTGAAGATGATTCCCCCTCTTATATGAGGTCATTTACAATTTTTAAATATAGTGAAGCTTGGATCATAACCTAAAATCCATTATATTTAGTGTTTGAACCTCTATATGGGGTTTTAATGCCTATGATAGGGGATATCTGTCATGAACATTAGAATCGATGTTCATTTCAGGGGTATGAGTTGTTGGGATGAAAGGGTAGAGTGACTATGTATGGACATGTTTTATTGAGATAATCATGTGTTCTCCTTTAAAATAAAATTATCTAGAGTCTATTTTCCAGTTAGGGGGTGGGTATGTGATATTTCTACTTGTTGTATTATTATTCATGTATACATTTTGAAACTACGAAAGAGACCCCACCCTGAGTGATATGGAAGAGGTATAACTATTCCAAAAACATTTTTTAATAATAGTTTAAATAACAATGAAATGATTCATGAAATTTTTTCAAAAGAATTAGATATTGTTATGTCATGAATCATTTTACAATGATTTTAAAAAATCATATTGAATTATTTCATAGAGGTTTAACGAATTTCATTGAAATAATTAGTAGTATTTTTTAATAATAATCTTAAATATCATTTATAAATTATTTATTTTTTATTATTCTTAATACTAATTACTTATTTTATAATAATTATGCATAAATATGTTTAGGGTGAGATTTTATCCCCTTGTATCTTGTTTATTCCCTAATATCTATAATATTCCACCATATATTTCATACCTTTACTAAGAAGAAATTAATATACAAAAATGTATATAGATAAATACTGTTATATATATATATATATAAGTATGTATATATATTAATAATTTATTAATAAATGCATATACAAATTAAATTTCAACTAAATTAATATAAATTTACTTATATATAAAATTATAAATATATATAAATATATATAAATATAAATAAATTAGCACATATATACATATTTATATATATATAATTAAATAAAATTACATAAAAATACCAATATATGTAAATTAAAACACAAATATCGATATTACATATATAAATGTATATAAATGTATATAAATATAAAAAACATTAAACACAAATATAAATACATATATTTATAATTAAATATCCTGGTATATCAATATATATAAACTCATGTTAAACACATACATACATACCCACATATATACATATATACATACTTACGTACATATATACATATATACATACATGTGTGTGTGTGTGTCCAGAGGTCTTGGAGAAATCTTCTGGTGAGATGAATCCTAGAAATCTTTCCCCACAGAATAGAAGGGGTAGAAATTTTATTGAAAGTGTTATACTGAATACATTTGAAGTTGTACATGGGTATGAGGGGGATTCTAGTGTTCCAGATGAATTAGAGGAGGAAAAAGCAACCACATCTACTTGTGCAGTATAAAAAAAATTTTGAGTCCGGGAAATCTATATTTTTTATATAGAAATTGATGCCGATTCTTGAAAGGCATTTATTACTGGACTGTATTCTTCAACACATTTGGTTAATAACCAACAAATTTATCTTGAAGGCATGTCCTATAACAACAACGGACCAAAAAAGGATTATAAAATCTATCAGGATAAATTATTGTGAAATATTGCTACTCTATAAAAAGAAAGGTAAATTCTTCCCAATTCTTGACCATATTAATAATTTTTATTTTTCATTATTTATATTGAGGGATTATAGAAATCTGGTGTTCTAAAAAAATGAATCACTCACTCAATGATGAAAGGATATTCGGATCCTTCCAATGCTCATTTTAGTGTATATACAAAGATAAGAGATTAATTTGATGATTTTGAGAGTGGTAATGATTTTTTGGGACATGACACTAAGTATGCTCTTTCAAGTAGGGTTGAGCCCTTTTCTCTCCCATAGAGTAGAAGCAAACTAGATGTATAGAAGAGGTCATTGAATAATATGTGTCAGCATGATTTTTTAGAAATGGATCCTGAAATGTAAGAGCACCCAATGTCCACTAGGCATGTGGAAACTGAAAAAAAATTGGTGGAAATATTGCACAATCCTATGACTTGAAATTGGGTGGGTATGAGAAATGGGAAAGATATTCTATGGATGAGAATGTCATGACCCTTGATGATTGTGGTGTCCCATGGGTTACTCTTAAATGGATGAGGGGACATCACCCTGAGGGTCATGGAACATGTTAAAATGATTGTTTTTTGTGCTCTTCACATTATTGAAGATGAATGAAAAAAATACACCATCTTTATTTTGGTGGTGTGTGTTTTCACTCTATTGAAACATTATGTACATCATTTTAGATTTTTTCATCATAAGACTTTGGGTTTCATGGGTTTAACCTGTGGTTCGAAAATTCATTAATTATATTTATACATAAATATAATTGTGTATATATATACTCATACAAATATAAATACATACATGCATATATATATATACACTTGAATAAAACACACACATATATATATATATGTTTGAGTACCTATATAATATATATAAATATATATAGTTAAGCCTAATTATATATATATATACATTTAAATAAACATAAATACATATTAATATATTTTAATATATGTATATATATATATATTAATATATATATATATATGTATATATATAATCATAAATATAAATAAAAAAATAAATATCTATAAATTATGTATGTGTGATTTTTTATATGTAAATATATATATACACAAATAGTTATCAATTAATAATTAAAAATTATTTAATAATTTATAATTAAAAAATAATTTATATATATTATTTCATATTTAATAATTAATAATTAATAATTAATAATTAATATTTTATATTTTATATTTTAATTTTATATTTTTTAAATTTTATTTTTTAAATTTTATTTTTTAATTTTTCATATATCATATTTAATTTATAATTTATTTAGTTTTAAAATAAAAACTAACTAATAATTATAAACTGGTAATGAATATTAAAATTTTAAATGAAAATTAATAAATAAATTTAAATCATAAATGATATTTATTAAATAACAAATAATAATTTATTATTTATTATTAAAAGGTAAATAAAAGTTTAATTATTTTTTTATTATAATTAATATGTCAATGACTTTTAAAAAGCACTACTAAGTTTATATAACTAATATTAAAATTATAGAAAAATTTATTCCTAGTGGTGGTTTTTGAAAAGTTTCACTAATTGATCATTCATGTAGTCTGTGAGATATACTATGGGATATGGAATGAGATCCCACGTTGAGTTAGAGTTTTATGTTTTGTGATATGTTAGGGATGTTGTATGAGAAACAATGACGACTGAGAGGGTGGTGGTATGTGATATGTTATGGGATGTGGTGTGACATCCCACCCTAGGTCAGATGGTGGAAGTGTGTAGTGTTCTTTGGGATATGATATGAGATGTCACCCTGATTATGATTGTGGAGTTTTTTGTTATGGTATGTGATTTGTTGTGAAGCCCCAATCGATATGAATAGGGTGACATTACAAGATAGGGTGAATGATCGAGACTCGATAAAAAATCCTATCATGAGTGAGATATTATTGGTAAAGGCTCATTTTTTATCATTAACCTAAGTGATGGGGCAGGTACTGGGACATTATTATAATAAAACTATTTTTACCACCACTGGCTGAGGCTGGTGAGTATAGTTATCATTGTGTACTTTTTATCACACAATGACCAAACTCTATTCTATGCATGTTGTGTTATGCTTTTGGGTAATGAGTTTCACTAATAATGACAGGGAATTTACATTATTTATATGTACATCAATATATCTTCTAGTGTTCCCTCTATTGAGTTATTCTAATCTTTCATGTTATATATATATGTTATCTTTTATATTTTGATGCATCATATAGACTATTTTCTCTTTTATATTCTAGACTATGGTTCCCCTTCTGAATCCAATATATATATATACATATTTATGGGTTGTCTTTTATATATATTAGTGGTGCCAAATTTCTATAAAAAATTGGAATGAACCCCTGGGGTATTATTTTTATTTCATAGTCTCCCAATTATTGCATCAATATCTCACCACTAGTTGGAAGTATCTAACATAAATGGTGGTATATATAAAGCCTTGTGGAACCCCCTGAATAGAAATTTTCTATGGGATCTAAGCCTCACCATTATATTAGACATAAACACGGTTTGTGGTCACTTGGTCTTGCCATGTAGTGTTGAAGTGGTTAAATACAACCCATTATGGGAAATGTTTAGAATTATATTAGAGTTGTATGGAAGTGTATGAATTCTTGTGGTTTATTATTATTAATGTGGGTAATTATTTAGAGATTATTTATTGGATATTATTTATGCGGTAATTGTTCATAAATCTTGTTGATTGGAAAATATATATGGATCTACAATGAATAGATTTAGTTTTGAAATCCCAAATTAATCATTAAATGTAGTAAAGTGTTGTATGAATAATATTTGTAAATCATTATAGTCTTGACAATGGAAATTCCTTTTGAATTATACCAACATTATCTTTTTAAAGAATTATTGAGTGGGAAAGAATTCAATATCTTATTTTATCAGTATGAAAGTTATAAAAATTGATATTGTTTAATGGTTTAAGGATCTATTTCAATTATGAAGGTAGAGAAATGTGATATTAATGATATGATAATAATTTTGAAGAGAATATGAAATGATATATTTTATTTACTGATTATAGTGATATTGAGAAATGTGTATGGAATTATAATGATATTTATCATAATGCTTATGATACATTTACCATAATATAAAAGTTATGATGGTGGGAATGTTTCAATTGACAGTTACCGTTTCACATGAATCTTTAAATAATTTTCTGGAATTTTTACATTGAACTATATATAGTAAATAATTGTAAATATTCATTTTTGGGTCATTTTAATATATATATAAATAATGCATTTGTGTGTCTATGATATTGTGGATTTTTTTCAAATTTATAGTAAAGTGTTCAACATAGGAAGGCATATATCATATGGATCATTTTAAAATGGGAATTCATTGTATAATATTTTTTATAGGGAAGAACATACATAATATTCATTCAATTAATCTGTAACATTATTGAACGATATTTTTTTGATGGTATTGATATTTTTGACTTCCATGTATTGTCTTACCCAATTTTTATTGGTCTTTTGGGATCTTAGGATGGATTGAAAATATTCAAATCTATTTTTAAAAGGAATATAATTATACAGAAGGTACATGTTGAGTTGGTTTCATTTAGGATCTAGGGCAGGGACAATAATTAGAAGAGAATAATAAAGTTATAAAGTGTATGGAAATGACTATTATAGATACATTTCTACTTTATCATTTGTGAGATATTCTTTCTGGTGAAATTATACCCTATGATGTCTCTATTTTTTCAGAAAATATCTTCATCTCAGGAATATGGTGAATTATTATTCTACCAAATTATGGAAATAATTCTTCTTCTTCTATAAATTTCAAGGTAATGAGTTTATAATGGAATTAAATTTTGAAATGTCTTATGTTCTCCATTACAAATACGTATAAAAACACTTTCATTGATACATAATCAATGGATTTCAAAAATTAATTAATAGCATAAGAAAAGGAATTCTTACCTCTCAAAATTACATAATGAATAGTGATGAGGCAGTTAAAGAATGAACATAACAATGTTCACCAAGGGGATAGAGTTTTTTCTATTTAAAGGGGTATTCATTCACCTCCATGATCTAATAAATTTTTTTAGAAATAGTGTTTCGAATATGTAATAATGGATAATATTTAATCTATGTAAACAAGTGATCCTGGTGAGCATCTAATGTATGGATCAATATGTAATATGTGAAGGTTATATAGTACCGAATTTTATTATCAGATAGTAGTAATTAGATATTACTAAATATTAAGGTATGACATGAATTGTATTTTGTCATGGGATAATGAATAGTTATTGATTAATTTTTTGATTATCTTTCTAAGTGATTAAAATATTTGATATTTATTGGGAACTATTATTTTGATATCAGATAATTTATAAGGAAATATAATTTAATATGATAGATAGTTTGTGGTAGATGATAGAATCAGATTATTGATAGAGATGGGGTAAATAACCATAGTATCTTTAGATCCTAGAACATTTATTATGGTATAGATTTTCAGGATTTGGATCTTGATTGTATGTTTCTAAAAGATTTTGTAATTAAATAGTTTTTTCATTGTAGTTAGATTGATATGTAAAATTATTTTAGGGTGGGTACTCTCATAATTTCTCAGCGATAATGCCCTTGTTTTATAATATAATTATAGTGGGAGTTGAGGTATATGATTGTGGAATATCTAGGAATTTGTTCACAGTGTTTTCAAATTCAAAATTTAAATTATGGTGGGTAATTTATATATGTTTAATGGTAGATTTTCAAATTTATAAATCAATATATAGAATTGATGAACATTTAATATAAATAATAACTAATAAAGTCAATATTTTGGTGAGTAGTTCATTTTATATTTTATGATATGATAATGTCAATTCTAGTCAAGTAAGTCGACTAATGAATTCACCATATTAAGGCCAATTAAGAATAAGAAATATATTGTTGTTTACAATGGACAATTAGTTCACTAAAATATTTTGTGTTATTCTTATATGGGTTGAGAATCCTAATAGATAGTATTTTGTAATTTTCTTATATTATATATCAATTATTATTTATAGATTTATTTATTTCATTTTTTTAAGATTATTTGAATAAAATAAGCCAGTTTTATGAGACTGATAACTTAAAATTTTAGTTAATGTTTTTTAGATAGTAAGATAGATTGTTAGGAACATGTAACCATAACCCAAGTTAATTCCACTAATATTTTGGTTTGATTAATGGAAATGTGTTATAACACCTACTTCCAACGAATTCTAGGTGGAAGCTTTATGAAGTACTATGGAAGACCCATAAAAAACATAATGGTGGTTTTTTGTGTTATATCTTGGTAAATTTTAAAATATCACATTCTCTAGTTTATCTCAAAAATTAAATATAGTGATAGTTTTCCAAAAAAACACTCTTTACATTGGCTTCTTCATCTAATTTCTTTCACATTTAGTCATAAATTTATGAACTATATGTGTTAATGGTCTTATATAAATAATAATAAGATCAAGAACACTAAAATCATTGGATTGCATCATTTTTTGGATGTGAATCTTTGAAAATCAAAAATTATTTTATTTTTAAAATGATTCCTAGAAATATATTCATTAATTACTTATTAGGATAACTTCTTAGTAAGGTATATTTATATCATTTGATAATAGGTTTAACCAAGCATATTCCATTATTTATTAAGTGTTTTGGGTGTTGTGTATAACATGACCATTATTACTAAGCATAAATTAGAACTAAACTACAACATATAGGTTTTATATAAATATGAGTAAATTGGTAGATCCATTTAGGATAGTGACGTGAATTCACAATAAGACAGAAAAACATTATGGTCAGCCACTAGCTATATTGATTTTTAATACATATATTAAAATTTATTGGGGAACAGGGAAAGAGTTCCCTTATATGAGATAAATAATGAGACACCTAAAGATTTATATAGTGTGGATTTTAGATAGTATACAATGAATGGAGTATGTTATTAAAGGTACAGTTATTGATAAAACATATGATTTGGTAATATAAAAAATTATATTTAGGAATATGGAAAATACATTCATCTGAGAGGTGGTTCATGAGAACTATAATGAATTAATTTTAAGAGGAATGATGTGGATTAGTGTCAATATGTGAAATTAATTATAAATGGTTGGGAAATTGGTGTATATATTGGAGATGAGTTAGTCTTGGGAATCAATTTTTTGGAAATATATAAACAAGGCTTATGAGGAATGTGTTTACCTAAATTAAGATTTTGGATCTTGGTGTGGAATATAAAGTGAGTACCCCAACTTGACCATATGGAACTAAAGTTATAATATGTCAAGATCAATATGTTTATCTGGTTATTCAATGATTATCTTTTCTTGAGAGTTTTGATATAGAAATTATCATTGGTGTAATATTGTATTTTTTAGTCATAGTAGATCATTTTTGTGATAAATAATTCATTTTTTGGGATGGTCAATCTCTATTAAAGGTTTGTAGAGATATAGAATACATGAGATACAATAGGTGTTATCAGATATATACAGTATTTATTTTCATAATACCATATTTCTTTACTATATATATTAATTTTGATATAATTTAATTAGGATGTAACTTAGACTATGTGTTTTTGTAAGTCATATAACCTTTAATGATGGACTGTTACAAAGAATAGTGGGACCCGTATGAGCTATCTGGACCCAATATTATTTCAATTATAAAATGAAGTTATGGTTTGGTTCACTCTATAAGTTGAATTATATCATAGGAAAATAGTATTAGTATGATTCATTATACTCCAAGGATTATATTGTTACTTTTTCTAGGGGATTATTTATGTTGATACACCTCATGGAGTTGTTGTTACTCAAGATAAAGGGTTGTATATATATTGTGGCTCTGAATTATTTGTAATATTACTCAAACAATGGGGGATGTTGTATGTCCTGGAATCTAGTGGTGTGTATTATGCTAGATTACTCTATGACTAGTGTGATTCATTATCATTAGTCAATGAATGTGGTATTGAAATAGTCATTCATATCGTGAGTTTTTTATATTTTCACACTAAACTATTCATGAACTATCATATATATATTTTAGAATATATTTTGTACCTTGGATTGGAAAAAAGTCCCCTTATATGTAGTTAGGCTCAATTATCTTGATAGGGAGGTGGAAATGAATTTACATTAAAGGAAATAACCAAATTGAAATTGGATTCTCCCCAAATACATTTTATATTTCTCATATCATAATTTAATTTTTAAATGTATATTGGCTGATAATTTTGATTTATGACTTGAATGAAATGAAATAGGTTGTATAAGATATTTTATGAGGATATATTATTGTGTATGGTTGTATTTATAATATGATTTCATATGTATTATTTATTTTTGTAATCAGCGTGTCTATTTATTTCATTCTATTTTTATTTATGATATTGAGGGCATAGTTTCCCTATGATATGGATTAGTCCCTCACCACCATTCAGACCCTTCTAATATATGATAATGTACACATAAAATCATGTTTCATGCACTACCTTGGACATGAAATTTTTTCACTTTCTAGGGACTGTTATAGTCATTCTTACACATAGAATATACACCATAGAGAATGTGAAGTTAATGTTTTTTATATGAAAATTTTCAATGATAATTCCTAATCTTGGTTCATAATGATATAGATATTCTATTGGGATATGATTTTGATGGTGATATTTATAGTTCAAGGGATGTTTTGATACATTTAAATTAACTTCTTTTAGTTTCTATTTTATTTATCATGATCGGCTTGATGGTGATAACCTCATTACATATCAAATACACAAGAAATAATTTATTTAACAATTTTATTATTATTATATATTGGTTATACAAGTGGGTACAGCTATTGAGGACTATCAAAAAAATATTTTTATTTATTTTTTACCATCATTTTTTTCATTTATTACTCTTTAAGGTGGTATCATACCCATGATTATTGTAGGGAACCATTTATAATTGAATTCCATTAATGATTAGACAATAATTTACGAGGTTGAGTAGTAATATATATTATAAATTTAGTCAATAATTTGGGTCATTCATTGATACATTATCAAATCTACTAGAGAAAGTGCTCCTTTTCATTTATTACCATGAACATGTCTATACACTACCATAATCTAATGGGACTTATTGGTAAATAGTCTACCATATTTATGGGTTTCTTTTTAAAAACTCATTTAATCTATATTGGGTATAATTCACTAATGTAGTTCAATAATGTAAGAACCCGGACCTTCTTTTCAGGTATGTTTTTCCTTTTTATGGAGTTTTTTAGAAAAGATGAGTTTCTGGAAATTTTTGAAGTAAACACCATGTACTTTGATGCCGGTCGAGGCCGTGTGATGGCCGTATCATGTCCACACACACAGCCATGTCAGATTGATATGGAGGCCGCTTAAAGCAGAGTACGCAAAAGCCTAGTACATGTCGTGTATGCCAAAATTAGACGCCATGTACTTTATTTTTTTCATTAAACTAATCAGGGCTGCGTCTTAACCCCGGAACCTTCTTAAACTCCAACTTCTTTGACCGAGAGCGTCTCGTACGGCCGTGAATCTCCTCCGAACCCCCAATACTACGTCCATTCTTCAAATCAACTGTCGTCGATTGCATTGGACTATAGCAGTAAGCTCTTCCTTCTCCTAGAGCATCGTTTCCCAATTCCTCCTCTTTTGAAAGTTATCGTGGGATGAATATTTTTTGTGTTTTTATAGATCTACAGTGTTTTAGGAGATTCAAGCCTCGTGGTTCAAGTATATCGATCACCTAGCATCAAGGTAGGTGTTTTGTGCCATTCTGTTTGATGTCTTTGTGTTTTATGTGTAATATCCACCAATACCCTTGAACGGGGTATTGCGTGTTTACTGTTTTACCCTTGTTGTTTTCCTACCCAAATTGTATGCTTGTGTAGAGGTAACTTCGTTATGTATGAGGATAATTGCTATGCTTGGATGTTTCTCCCACGCCTTGTTCTGTTTAAGAACTTTTGGTCTTGTTCAACCTTCAACAGTTATACCTATTTTCCTTGCATTGTGACCGTATGATGGAGTGTTATTCTCTTACATGCTTCTTATGATATAGACTAGTTATCCAAGTAGCTCTATAGGTTTACATTGGCCTTATTGCATTATTATGCACCGACTGCCACGGAGTCGTGAAAATCTGGTGCTATAAACTATAAGGTGATAGACCAAGTGAGCTTCTTCATAGAGTCTTGGACATTATAGACTATAGGGGATTGACTGAATGAGCTTCCCAGAGAGTCTTGATCATTATAGACTATAAGAGGGTAGATCGAGTGAGCTTCCTTAACTATTATTTGATATTATGGACTACAAAAGGATAGACTGAGTGAGATTCCTTAGTGAGTATTTTTTTTTTGAATTTCCTTAAACCATTCCAGGCCATAGGAGGAATTGACCGAGTGAGCTTCTTCAGGGTGTCTGTGATCAACCAGAGGCTATAAGAGGGATTTTCCGAGTGAGATTCCTCCGAGAATCTCTAGACCTTTGTTCTATAAGGGGATTAGACCGCATGATCTTCCTCCGAGAGTCCCTAACTGCCTTATACTATAAGGGGAATTTAATGATCATTCTTTCTCATAGAGTCTTATAATTTCATATAACCAAACCAGAGGGGTTAGGATGAGTGCACTTCCCAGAGGGTTGTTGGTACTTTTTGGATTGAACCAGAGGGGATGGATGTGATTACATCCCAGAGGGATTCCTGTTTGAGGTTAGCTGTTCCTTCACAGCTATTTATTGATCTGTGGATTGTTTAATGTTGTGTATCATCCTATTTACAGTTTTTTGTTTACGGCTTACTGTATTGTTACCTACCATATACTCACTAACTGTTAGGCATAGATCATCGGGTGGTTGCCTACTGGGATTTAGTCTCACACCCTATTTGGTTCATGCTTTTGGTCCCAAACAGATTATATTGTTACAAGTATAGGCAAGGTAAAGTTCCCTTCCTCTTCAGGTACTGACTTGCATTGGAGCATGAGAGCATGGGACCAAACTGAGGCTTGCGATGCTGAGGAGTTGCCTATCTATTTACCTTTCTTTTGTACTATGTTTTGAACTATTGTATCGCCATAATTGTGACTTTTTTGGCTTCTTTTCTAGACATATCTATCTTGCATCTTTTCATATAGGTATGTGTGCTCCAGTTTCTTATTCTTTTAGTCTTACATTGTTTACTGTTGTAGGATATTTACTACTAATGTTATTTTACATGTTGTTTATATTTTCTCTTTTATGTTGTGTACTCTGCCAATGAGGGCATAGTTTCCCCACTAACACACCCAAGGCCCTCGCTTCTAGTTGGCAGCCTCTGGCATTCAGGGAAATGCGCTTGAGGTCATATGACCAATCGGGTATGGGGCACCTCTATGTGGATTCCGGAACCGAAACATTAAAAAGTGGTATCAGAGGAATTATTTTCTCTTGACATACTGTTTGGAGCCTATATCCTGGGATAGGATGGAATAGGTACTTGGTAATAAGCTGTTCCTTGGAGTAGCTAACCCATGTACAGTTAAAAGCCATACAACCTTGTTTATTGTATTTTTACTAGTTTTTACTTTTATAATTGATTTGATTTCACCGTTGGGTGATTCAAATGATTTTTGTTGTTACCATTATTGTTATTGCAGTTCTATTTCTGTCATAACCCGATGAGATGAGGGAATGCCATCTCGTGTATCATATAGGAACTTGTTATACATCACATGCCGTGTATTCTTTCCATGCCACTTATGATGCATTAGAAATTTCATGTTTTTTCAATATACATTGTGTAGATTATGCATGATGTTGTGATAGATTATTTGATATAATCTCTATTGTTTGATAGAGAATTTGGTTGTATAGTAATTCGCTTAGATAGATGCCAAACTTTGGTTCTTGAGGTGTTATGGACCCTCAAGGATCGGAATTTTTCGGATCCTTTCTTGGTTTCCTTGTTATAACTTGTATAAGATGCCAAGATTTGATTCGTGGGGAGTATGGGCCCTCACGGATCATAATTTGGCACCTTAACACTTGTTTTCTTTGTTTTCTAGGCTTTGGAGATGTTTCTGAGCGACTGCCCAAAAAAACCCAGAAAACACAGTGTGTAGTTTATGAATACACACCGTGTAGTTTTTAAAACTATGTCACAGACTTTGGGGGGCAGAAAGATGGGGTTGTGAAAAATCTTCAGGAACACATTGTGTACGGTAGTTATAAACCGTGTTTTAGTAACCGTGTGTCTACCCGTGTGGCTAATGACACAGATGGATGATACATTGAATTTACACACTGTGTCCTGTTATCACACATCGTGCGATGTAACCTAAGTACCCAGCCGTGTCACGAACAACACGTGTCAAGGAAAACCTTGAAGTACATTCCGTGTTTTAAGGGAGAACGTCATTTAGAGTGAACAATGTAGCCAGCCATGTATCTTGAAACACGGTTCGTTGAATCCTTGTCTATTACACGTTGTGCCCTTCGAGAACACGTCGTGTAGTCTAGGATTAAGAGGACCATGTGGGTTATCCATGTAAGGAGACTCGGGCAGGGGGATAGAGTTCAATTACACGTTGTGTGTGGGGAAAGATGCCATGTGGTTCAGGCATTACTCAACCAGTTATGGAAGAGGTATATGCCCATGTGAATGGCTTTGAACAACACACAATGTAGTTTTTATACCCATTGTGTAGTCATGTTTTGTAAACCATGAATGTTTTTGTAACACCCCGAGATTTTATGAAAAATATTATTTTTAATTTCATTAATGTATTGTGTTGTACGCTACACCAAAAGGAGCTTTCACAACATGCATTCTTGACTTGCCTTGCATTACACGCAGTCACGACCTTCCTCGATAGCTTGCGTCGTACGCAATACTGAGTTTCACTAAACAATGATATGCTATTAAAATATTATTAAAACTAGCCGTTATGAATAATAATAACCACTTTTTGAAATTTTATAAATTTTATTTTTCAAAATGGACTTCATTTTTGGATTCAGAATATCGAAATTAGCCTAGGGTGAAATTTTGGTATTTGTCTGAAAACTTTTAATTTTTGATGAATAGTGAAACTACTAAGTGGCTATTAAAAAAACTAAATTTTTCATAAAGCTTAATCTTACCACTTCTGTGAGTGGAATTTCAAAAATCCGAGAGACACGGTTGATGTCAGTAAGTAAAATGTGGTTCAATGAGATGGAAATTTTTTTGCTGAATAGTAACTTTTTACTTTTTTGCCACGGTTAAAAGTAAATAGGGAAATTAAGGGTAAAAATGACATTATTATTACCCTAATACATGTCCTAATTCTATTGGACAAGTTTAATTCGACCAAAAGCAACCCTTGGAATAAAATATGACCATTTGGACCCACTTGGATTAGATTAGGACATTTATTATTAATTTATTTAAAAATGGGTTAAAATACTTAAAATCAATGTTTAATAAGTAAATCATTTTTAATATGGGGTTATACAGAAGATAAATTTTACTATAAATATTCATTAGAAAGATAAAAATGTTTCTTACATAATGATATTATATTTGTAATTTTTAGACTTTAAATAATTTAATTTATTTATGACACAATGATGATGCAGTAATTACCATAATAGTGAAAAATTAGAATAATTGATATTATAAATACCTAAATAAGTATAATTTGAGACTTTTTATGAATTAAAATAATTTTCTAGGTTAATATAGCATGTTAGGATTGATATAATTAACTTTTGTGGAAGTAATCATTCTGTTATGAGTTTCAAAAAAATAAACTATTGAATAGTGTCAAAATTGACATAAAATAGTTTTTAAAACAAATATTATATTATTAATTGTTATTTTATTCCTAAAAATCTAAGGATCGGCCAAATGAATTAGATAAAGTTATATATATTAATAAAACACAACTTGGGGGTCTCTTGGATGTATATGGTATGTTTATTAACTATATAATATAAAAATACGAAGTGACATGGTAAATGTCAGTCTAATTAACTAAGAGTTAAAACTAAACAATAAGTTTAATATAATGACATAAACTTGCTTAAATTCTATTGGATGAGATTATTTCAACCCATAACCAGCTTATCTTAGAAATAAATCAATTTGGAGATATATAAAACCGATCTTGACTTTATAATAATATAATATTTTTAGTTATTCCAAAGGTGCCCCTCTCCTCCCTTATAAAAGGGAACCTCCTCCCCCTCTTCCTCACACCACTTTGAGCCTTCAAGCTCGGCCAACCCCTGAAAATTTCTTCTCTACACTTCCCTAGAAACATCATAGAGTTTCTTTTCTTCCTCAATGTCCTATTTTAGTGACCTAAAAGGAGGTCTCAAATAAGCACTTCAAAGAAGAGGTAATGTCCGTTACCGATTCTTTCATCTTATTTCTTCTTCCACATCTTCTTCTTTAGTTGTATCATTATGAAGTAATAACATAAGTATCACTAATATACTGATATGTTATTATAAGTATGAAACAACCCTATTTCACCATCTATCCATCCTACGGAAAAAGAAATCACCACGCGTGCGTACGTACGGAATACCGTCTCCACGCCGTGGTGTAATCTATTTTCCACCACCACCTTACTTGGATGGGTATAATGGTGTAAATAATGACTATATATGACTATTATAAAGTGATAATGATTCTGAAATAGTATACATACACTCCAATACAATTCAAAGATCATAGGAACGATATCATCACTCGTGCGTACGTACGGAATACCGTCTCCACAATGTGATGCGACTCGTTCAACATGATCTTCATTTCATAATGATTATATAAATGAATTAAATGAATAAATATGATATATATTACACTAATACCATTATGGAAATTAGGTATCTATAACCTAAAGAGAAGAATAATATTTTATTCGACAAAACACGCATAAAAACAAAAAGTTATAAACACCCGAATAACAAGTAGCAATGAAATATTACCACTAAAAGCTAAGAATATGACCAAATATGATATCATAAAAATAACTATGTTTCTGGAATAAGTTAATAACATTATTTAAATCATTATACAGGAGGTTCGGACACGTACAAAGCATATCGGACCTAAGGTAAGGGAAATATCACAATCTCATTTTTATCCGAGATTGTTAATACTTTGGTATTTACTGGGGTGTATTTTATCATCAACATCCATGTTTCCCCAATATGTAATATTTATATCCTTCTAAAATTATTTAAATCCAATTTTACCCTTCAGTGAGTTTTTAGTAAAAGATATGAAAGGAATCTTTTGTCATTTTTCATACGAGGTACTTTTTGACTTTTCCGACAAATGTACGAAGAATGTTTTTTTAACTTATACGGCATGAATGGATTTTTAAAACATTATTTCCAAGAAGCTTCATTTAAAATTTTTCATGTTTATTTTTAATCAAATTCTTTTAGTTTATAATTGTATGACATGTTAAGAAAGGATAAGTGTTTTTGAAGCAGAAAGGATATTTTCCTCAAGAATGGAGTTCAAGTGTTTTATCAAAATTATTTTCCATATAAGATAATATAGGGTTCTGTTTCTATCCCATTTTATTACATGGATTTGATTATGTTGTGATGGTAATATTTTTATGAATTCCTTTATCTTATGTAAATTGTTTTATGGTGTCATTTTGTTTAAGAATCCCATTTTTTTATTACATGGGTTATGCAATGATGTATGATTTATGATTTTGTGGCAGACATAAGAATGGTATCATTATGAGATAGGTGGGACCTATATCTCCCTCCAATTCATTGGGTAAAGATTTTATATCTCATGAGATATACATCGCTGGAACGGTTGGTTATACCGGTTCAGTGAAACATGACTGAAACGAGGAGTGAACTCGGTTCAGAAAGGGACTTTGTCCACTATGATAGTCTTGGAAATGAGTCTTGACTAATGAGAAATGATTCCCTATGATTATGTGTGTATGACACAAAGTTTCATGTTTTATGTTATGATTATTGGGATTACATTTCACTACTATGATTTATCCCTTGTTATGAAATTATGATCTCTTTTGCAGATTAAGATTTCCAAAAGATATGTTCTTATGAATATGATGTGATTGATATTTCTTTTGATTACCCCTACTGAGAATTTGAGCTCACCCTTTTATGTATTCTTTTCCCCAGGACATAATGAAAGGATTTAGGTTTAGAAAAAAAAATAAGATCTTTATGGGAGATGTTGAAGATCTTTCACCATGATTAGAATATTATATTCTGAGTTTCCAAAGACACTAAACTATTACGGTCCTTGTGTGTGTGTTTTTTTATGTACTGAGTATTCCACAAAAGTAATGTAATGTCCATGTACATCAGGCTTCGGGTCTCTATAGTTGGTATCAGTGGAAAATTTTAGTCAACCTTTGGAAACTAGGATGCGAAAACGTTAGTGAGATCCCTAGAGACATTACTAAGGTATGTCTAGGGATGTCCCTAAGGGTAAGTATACGTATAGGATATAGTCCTAGAACTATGGTAACGATATTAGATTAAACCAATGATATTAGATATTAAAGTTACTCCCCCTTTATTATGATTTTTGCATCTCACACTATTCTTTTTGGGTTTTAGAAAATGGCTGGAAACAAGATGATTCACGATAATGGAGGATATGATGGACAATGGAATGATATTTTTCATGAGCAACCAAATGAAATGGGATTTGGAAGTCTAAACATCATTATTATGCCGAATCATCAATCTCATAACATGATCAATAAAGTAAAATTTGGTAAGTTTCCTGACTCGGCTAATAAGAGAAAGATGGAGTTTCATGATGATCATAGAGGAAAGAAAGTTCAATTTCCCCTATGTAAATCATGTGGGAAGAGGCATCATGGAGAATGTTTCAAAGGAACTGGAAGATTCTTTGGGTGTGGAAAAGAAGGACACAAAGCTTGTAAGTGAAAAGGAAAAGGTTTAGTTAACACCAGGGATGAGGATAATGGTATTGCTATGACATCAACAATGGTTAAATGTTTTAAATGTGGAATGTACGGGCATTATGCAAACCAATGCCCTAAGGGAAAGCCTCATGAAGAGAATCAGTATGGTTTTATGGGTAGTATTTATGTGGATGATGATGAAGAGACTACAAATGATATGTGAGATGAAAGAATTGTTGAATCTCGGTCAATGGTTTAAGAATGTAGAGGAATGATTACATTTTTATCATGTGTAATGTTGTATAAGTAATCTCATGCAACTATGGAATAAAGAGACATCTAAGGATTGTTACACTGTTGTCTTTCCTTGAGTTTTGAAAGTGTATTATTAATGTTACAAGTATCTATGAAAGGTTATTCAGATATTTTTGGAATGTAGATGATATGCGCATAATGAAGGGATAATGATAAAATTAAATGTTTGGTAGTATTCATGAGCTCATGACTGATATAAGGAGAAGGTTATATCATGGTTTGAGTATATAGAATTTTTGGATTTTGGTATGTGGAAAGAGTTAACTTTTGGAAACATTCATGTTTTCAATAAGGTTTAATGGGTATTCATTTTTCAAGAGAATACATCATTAAGGTATTCACATGATTGGAATGTGACCAACAAGATATATGTGGGATAAATGATGGTATTCACATGCTTGGTTGACGACATTTCAAGTAATCATTTTCTTTATACTATGAGCTTGGACCGAAGTATTTTAGATAAGCCTAAAGATTGGAATGGATTATGTTAACCATAAGTTAGTATTGTTTCAGGATAGAACTTTTTTTGATATTATTTATGTGATGTTATAGTAATGTAGTTTTAGAAAAAGGAAAACCTACAGGACGGGTGACAGCCCATTGCGTCGGACAAGGCTGTGGGAATCGAACCCACAACCGAAGAGAGACTGGCCTTTATCACCTACCACTGGCCTACAGGAAGTCCCTGTTTAGTAGAAAATAGTTTTATTATATTAAGCAGTATGATATATGAAGTATAAGTCCATTTTAGGAACTATATACGATTAATCTCACTATTGATGGACTTATGTATTTTTTGATAACTTTTCTAACCTTTTGTTTGAGATAGATGGAATGACCCCTCATTATATCACATGATCTGCTAACACATCACGAATGATAAATTCAACTTCATTTATTTAAGAGATGAATTTGAAATTGTCCAAAGAACGACAAACGGTGAGACTATACCAAAATCGCGAAAGTATTTCTTCTAATTCCAATTTCATCAACTTTAGGGAAATGATCTTGAAAACCAAAAATGTTGTCCGAGTGCTCTTATATCTGATGAATCAAACGGTACCTTAGATCGTCACAAATATATGGCTTTGTGATTGCTGGATTTTCCATATCCATGTTCTCTACCACTCTCCATTAGAACATTATGGTTAGATTTCTCTTCCATATCCATATTTTCACCTATGTGGAAACCCAGTGATTAGTTTATTTGGGTAACCGTTATGTTTCATACTTTTGTTTTTAAAGATTGGTTTTGGTATTCCTTTTTATGATGTGGGTTTCTATTAAATAAACTTTCTAATAGTAAACCATTTAAAACCCCGGCGAATTTCTAGGGCGAAATTCATTTTAAGGGGGCTAGAATATAACACCCCAAGATTTTATGAAAAGTATTCTTTTTAATTTCAATAATGTCTTGTGTTGTACGCTACACCAAATGGAGCTTGCACAACACCCATCCTTGACTTGCCTTGCATTACACGCAATCATGACCTTCCTCGATAGCTTGTGTCGTATGCAATACCGAGTTTCACTAAACAATGACATGCTATTGAAATATTATTAAAACTAGCCGTTATGAATAATAATAACCACTTTTTGAAATTTTATAAATTTTATTTTTCAAAATGGACTACATTATTGGATTCGGAATATCGAAATTAGCCTAGGGTGGAATTTTGGTATTTTTCTGAAAACTATCAATTTTTGATGAATAGTGAAACTACTAAGTGGCTGTTAAAAAAACTGAATTTTTCATAAAGCTTTATTTTACCGCTTCTGTGAGTGGACTTTCAAAAATCCGAGAGACACGGTTGATGTCAGTATGTAAAATGTGGTTCAATGAGATGAAAATAATTTTTTGGTGAATAGTAACTTTTTTACTTTCTTTACCACGGTTAAAAGTAAATAGGGTAATTAAAGGTAAAAATGACATTATTATTACCCTAAAACATGTCCTAATTCTATTGGACAAGTGTAATTCGACCAAAAACAACCTCTGGAATAAAATATGACCATTTAGGCCCACTTGGATTAGATTTGGACATTTATTATTAATTTATTTAAAGAAGGGTTAAAATAGTTAAAATCAATGTTTTATAAGTAAATCATTTTTAATATGGGGTTATACATAAGATAAATTCGACAATAAATGTTCATTAGAAATATAAAAATATTTCCTACATAATGATATTTTATTTGTAATTTTTTGACTTTAAATAATTTAATTTATTTATGACACAACGATGATGCAGTAATTACCATAATAGTGAAAAATTAGAATAATTGATATTATAAATACATAAATAAGTATAATTTGAGACTTTTTATGAATTAAAAAAAATTTCTAGGTTAATATGACATTTTAGGATTGATATAATTAACTTTGGTCGAATTAATCATTCTGTTATGAGTTTCAAAAAAATTAAATATTGAATACTGTCAAAATTGACATAAAGTATTTTTTAAAACAAATATTATATTATTAATTGTTATTTTATTCCTAAAAATCTAAGGTTCGGCCAAATGACTTAGATAATGTTATATATATTAATAAAACACAACTTGGGGTCGCTTGGATGTATATGGTAAGTTTATTAACTATATAATATAAAAATACAAAGTGACATGGTAAATGTCAATCTAATTAACTAGTAGTTAAAACTAAAAGATAAGGTTATAATATTGACCTAAACTTGTCTAACATATATTGTATGAGAGGATTTAGACCCATACCCACCTTAGATTTGAAATAAATCAATTTGGAGATATTTAAAACCGAACTTGACTTTATAATAATATAATATTTTTAGTTATTCCAAGGTGCCCCTGTCCTCCCTTATAAAAGGGCACCTCCTCCCCCTCTTCCTCACACAACTTTGTGAATTCATGATCGGCCAACCCCTGAAAATTTCTTCTCTCCACTTCCCTAGAAACATCCTAGTGGTTATGTTCTTCTTCAAAGACCTATTTTAGTGCCCTAAAAGGAGGTCTCAAAGAAGCACTTCAAAGAAGAGGTAATGTCCGTTACCGATTCTTTCATCTTATTTCTTTTTCCACTACTTCTTCTTTAGTTGTTTCATTATGAAGTAATATCATCAGTATCACTCATATACTGATATGTTATTATAAGTATGAAACAACTCTATTTCACCATCTATCCATCCTACGGAAAAAGAAATCACCACGCGTGCGTACGTACGGAATACCGTCTCCACGCCGTGGTGTAATCTATTTTCCACCACCGCCTTACATGGATGGGTATAATGGTGTAAATAATGACTATATATAACTATTATAAAGTGATACTGATTCTGAAATAGTATACATACACTCCAATACAATTCCACGATCATAGGAATGATATCATCACTCGTGCGTACGTACGGAATACCGTCTCCACGATGTGATGCGACTCATTCTACATGATCTTCATTTCATAATGATTATATAAATGAATTAAATGAATAAATATGATATATATTACACTAATACCATTCTGGAAATGAGTTATCTATAACCTAAAGAGAAGAATAAGAATTTATTCAACAAAACACGCATAAGAACAAAAAATTATAAACACCCGAATAACAAGTAGCAATGAAATATTACTACTAAGAAGCTAAGAATATGACCAAATATGATATCATAAAAATAAGTATGATTCTGGAATAATTTAATAACATTATTTAAATCATTATACAGGAGGTTCGGACACATACAAATCATATCAGACCAAAGGTAATGGAAATATCACAATCTCATTTTTATCCGAGATTGTTTATACATTGGTATTTACTGGGGTGTATTTTATCATCAACATCCATGTTTCTACAATATGTAATATTTATATCCTTCTACAATTGTTTAAATCCAGTTTTCCCCTTTCGGTGAGTTTTTAGTAAAATATATGAAAGGAATCTTTTTTCATTTTTCATACGAGGTACTTTTTGACTTTTCTGACAAAAGTACGAAGAATTTTTTTTTAACTTATACGGCATGAATGGATTTTTAAAACATTTTTTCCAAGAAGCTTAATTTACAAGTTTTCATGTTTATTTTCAATAAACTTCTTTTAGTTTATAATTGTACGACATGTTAAGAAAGGAAAAGTGTTTTTGAAGAAGAAAAGATATTTTCCTCATGAATGGAGTTCAAGTGTTTTAACAAAATTATTTTCCATCTAAGATAATATAGGGTTCGGTTTCTATCCCTATTATTACATGGATTTGATTATGTTTTGATGGAAATATTTTTATGAATTCCTTTATGTTATGTGAATTGTTTTATGATGTCATGTTGTTTAAGAATCCCATTTTCTTTATTACATGGGTTATGCAATGATGTATGATTTATGATTTTGTGGCACACATAAGAATGGAATCATTATGAGAGGGGTGGGACCTATATCTCCCTCCAATTCATTGGGTAAATATTTTATATCTCATGAGATAGACATGGCTGGAACGGTAGGTTATACTAGTTCAGTGAAACAGGACTGAAACGAGGAGTGAACTCGGTTCAGAAAGGGACTTTGTCCACTAAGATAGTCTTGGCAATGAGTCTTGAATAATAAGAAATTATTATCTATGATTATGTGTATATGACACAAAGTTTCATGTTTTAAGTTATGATTATTGGGATTATATTTCACTACTATGATTTATCCCATGTTATGAAATTATGATCTCTTTTGCAGATTAAGATTTCCAAAAGATATGTTCTTATGAATATGACGTGATTGATATTTCTTTTGTTTAACCTTACTAAGAATTTGAGCTCACCCTTTTATGTTTTCTTTTCCCCAGGACATAAATAAAGGATTTAGGTTTAGAAAAAAAAGAAGATCTTTATGGGAGATGTTGAAGATCTTTCACCACGATTAGAATATTATATTCCGAGTTTCCAAAGACACTAAACTATTACGGTCCTTGTGTGTGTGTTTTTGTTATGTACTAAGTATTCCGCAAAAGTAATGTATTGTCCATGTACGTCAAGCTTCGGGTCTCTACAGTTTCTTTCTTAGGTTCCCCTATTGTACTCTTGTTTTCTCATTCGTTGACAATCTTGCTCTAAGGTGTGATTTTTACCTTTTAGAGTTATTCCACCAAGACGTCCTCTGGTTGTACGTCAGCTACCAGATGGTGATCAGACGCTGGATATGGTCGACCAGGGACCTCCTACAGATCCACATGTTATGCCAGCCTTGGCACCAGCAGTTATACTAGTTTCATGTGTTGATGTGTAGTTTAGGGAATATTTTCTGAGGATGATGCAGACCTTCTGGGGAGCACTTCATCCTGCCCCGTCGATATCAGAGTTGGTGCGGGTTTTCCAGTAGCATAATCCTCCCACCTTCTCATGGGAAGGAGGACCTCAGGCTGTAGAGTCATAGATAGAGTCCACACTCACAATTTTCAACCATCTAGAGATACCTCTAGATAAGAGGTTGATTCTCACTACCTATATGCTCTGAGACACCGCCAAGAGGTGGTGGGAGGTGATATCATAGTGAGGACGCTAGCAGAGTATGACTTGGGATGAGTTTTGGCGCATCTTCTACAGTTACTTCTACCGAAGACCTTGAGGACCGATTGAGCTCGGGAGTTTATGAGTCTGGAGCAGGGAGATCTTTTGGTTATAAAGTACGTGTCTCACATTACTGAGCAACAACGTTACATGCTGATTACAACAGGAGATGATTTTTTTCCTTGCGCGGAAGTTAGAGGACGGTCTAAGGCACGACATCAGCTCGTAGGTGAACATATTCAGGTTGAATTCGATATCATCTATCGTCAACCAGGCACTGATCAGTGAGCTCAATCTGAGGGATTTTGGAGCAGTGAGCTAGGTCGGTTCGACATAAAGAGTCAGTGTTCCTCCTACTGATAGCAGTAAGGGCCATAACGAGTCTACTCGAGGATATCAGAGTATGTAGAATGTATCTTCGGGAAGCCTGGTTGTATGCTACCAATGTGGGAGGAGTGCGCATACTAGGCCTCAGTGCCATAGAGACTCGATGGAGTGCCGATCATGCAGCAATATGTGCCATCTTTGGCGTTTTATTTCAGATCTTCTCACCTACCTCTAGTGGTATGGGTTCTTCTAGGACCCCACATATAGGAGATGCATTTCCCATTTCTCAGAAGTCTGTTAAATGGAGTTAATCCGGCCGTTCGGGGTGAGGTGGAGGTCATGGTCATGGTGGTCAGTCACCAGGCTACCAGTGAAAGTAGATTGGATCCTCTCAGAGTGGTCAGTTAGGGTCGCATGGTCGCGGTATAGGCTAGACTTTTGCAGTGGAGCAGACCCATCAGGAGCAGGATCTCAGCCCTTCTACAGTTCATGGTACGATCTTAGTAGCCTCGCTTTTATCTTCATCTTTTTTTGATACTAGTTCTACGCATATCTTTATCTCTGTTATTGTTGTGGAGAGCCATGGGCTCTGCATCTTTTCCTCTACTGATAATTTGACGCTAGACAGACCGTTTAGGACTAGAGCCGTTAGCGTACGTAAGTTCATAGAGTGCCCTCATGAGGTTGCAGGTTGTCACTTCTACTGAGGCCTCTATGTTCTAGAGATGACGATCAATGATGCCATTCTCAGAATGGACTGTTTAGTTCCCTTTCAGGTAGTCGTCGATTTCTATCACTGTAGGGTGAGTGTTGTATCACCATAGGGTGTATCCTTTCTACATAGAGGTGAGTGGGATGTCCAGGTGAGTCGAGCAGGACCCGAGCATCATGGGCTAGGAAGAGTTACAGCCCATATTTCTAGTCTTTATCTGAATTACCTGGGGACTTCACAGTTAGACATTCCTCTAGTGGTGGATCTTCTCATAGACATATTTCTAGAGGACTTTTCAGGTTTACCTCTAAACCATGACGTAGAATTTTCTATTGAGCTCGTGCCAGGAGCGGCATCGATGTCCATTCCTCCTTATTGGATGCGTACACCTGAGTTATAGGAGCTCAAGAAGCAGTTGGAGGAGTTATAGATAAAGGGTTTCATCTGACCCAATACTTCTCCTTGGGTTCATCTATCCTATTTGAATAAAGGCCGAAGGCACCCTCAGGCTTTTTGTGGATTATCGGAATCTAAACCAGTTGACGATCAAGAACTGATACCCCTTGCCAAGGATCGATGATCTCTTTGATCAGCTTCGAGGAGCCTGAGTGTTCTGAAAGATTGAATTGAGATCTGGTTATCATATGTTGCACATTATACCATCTGAAATACCTATTACATATTTCAGAGGTAGGTATGGTTTATATGATTATATGGTTATGTCGTTCGGTCTCACGAACACGCCTACAATTTTCATGGCACTGATGAACTCAGTGTTCCATCCATACTTGGATTCCTTCGTGGTGGTTTTCATGGACGACATCTTGTTATTCTCTCACAGTCAACACGGCCATGCTACCCATCATGATATCATTCTGAGTACACTGAGAGAGTATCATTTATATGCTAAAATCTCGAAATGCCACTTTTGTATGGATCAGTTCCTCTTTTGGGTCATGTTATCTTAGAGATATGAGTTTTAGTAGACCTAGAGAAAGTGAGAGCAGTTGTATACTAGGATCAGCAGAAGAACGTCTTTGAGGTGAAGAGTTTTCTAGGGATGGCTGGATACTATAAGCATTTCATACAGGACATTTCACACCTAGAAGCACCACTAACAGGTCTGACCAAGAATGGGGTGATGTTATGATGGTCAGATTCTTGTGAGTCAGCCTTTCAGGAGGTGAATGCGGGGTTGACGTTAGCACCGATACTCGTCTTTCAAGAGTCAGGAAAGAGATGTATGGTCTACTGTGATGCTTCAGGTATCATTCTGGGATCTGTGCTTATGCAGGGAAATGGAGTCGTTGCGTACGGGTCTTGACAGTTAAGGCCACACGAGAGGAATTACCCAACGCACGATCACGAGTTGGCAGCTTTTGTTCATGCCTTATGTTGTTAGATACAATACCTTCTGGGAGAATATTTTTTGGTTTTCACCAACCAAAAAAGTCTTAAGTACATTTTCACTCATCGTGATCTGAATTTGAGATATTTCAGGTGGGTTGTGTACTTACAATCGTTTGACTTTGAGTTTGCCTATATACTGGTGAAAGGCAACGCAGTGGATGAAGTGTTGACTAGGAGAAGTCAGGTACAGGTTGTTCAAGAGTCCTGCAGTGAGTGGAAGCTTATAGATCTGTTCTCTGAGATTCATTTGGAGGTGCACGACAGACAGGATCAGACCTTTCTATCTTCTTTAGTTGTTACCTCTACTCTTCTTGATCGGGTGGGAATGAGGAAGCTATCAAACTCGGAAGTCCTCGTCCTACAGGATAGTGTGTCTATAGGGAACCCTCTTCCTATATGAATAGTATGTGAGGATGAGATCTTTTATTTCAAGGGACGCGTATGGGTGCCAGCAGACATACGTGAGGAGATGATGCAGGACATTCATTCCTCGGTTTGGGAAGTTCATCCTGGGGTCATCAAGATGTATCGTGATCTACATCTCCAGTATTGGTGGCCAGGTATGAATAGATATGTTGCTAGTTTTTTCATTAGGTGTTTCACTTTTCAGTAGGTGAAAGTGGAGCCTCAGCGACCAGCACGCCTTTTTTAGCAGTTACCCATTTCGGAGTGGAAGTGGAATGATGTCGCGATGGATTTCGTCACAGGGTTGTCGAGGTCTCCTCAAGGGAATGACATAGTATGGGTTTTACATGATAGAATCACAAAGGTTGGTCACTTATTTCAAATCAAGGAGACCTTCAGTGTTGATGAGCTAGGACGGTTGTGCATCTGAGAGATTGTACGTCTACATGAAGTTCCACACTCTATTGTTTCTGACAG
Organism: Viscum album; assembly: GCA_963277665.1. Taxonomy (NCBI): domain Eukaryota; kingdom Viridiplantae; phylum Streptophyta; class Magnoliopsida; order Santalales; family Viscaceae; genus Viscum; species Viscum album. The sequence goes on from OY728133.1 coordinate 480,980,286, forward strand.
AGATTCACATTTTACTTCTCGGTTCTGGAAGGGGCTTCAAAACAATTTGGGTACACATGTACATTTATGTACGGACTACCATCCCCAGATAGATGGCTAGTCCGAGCGTATGATTTAGGTGCTTGAGGATATTCTCATAGCATTCATTATAGACTTTTGAGGTTCTTGGGAGAATCATATACCACTTTTGGAGTTCGCCTACAACAACAGTTATCAAGTGACTATTCAGATGGCACCTTACGAGGCTTTGTATGGTAGGCCATGCCGATCCCCATTATGCTGGGTGCAGGAAAGAGAGGCAGCTTTGTTGGGACCTCATCTTGTTCAGGAGACCTCAGAGTTGATAGAGTTCATTCAGAAGAGGATGGCTATGGCATAGTCTCGACAGAAGTCTTATGCTGATCAGCGGAGATGACCTATGGAGTTAGAGGTTAGGGATCTGGTTTTCCTATGTGTCGCACCGAGTTTGGGACACAAGGGGATTCAGAGACATGGTATGCTTTCACCATGGTACGTTAGTACATTTGAGGTGTTGGAGAGAGTTGGGCTGGTTTCCTATCTGTTGCAGTTACCTCAGACGTACTGGGCTATGCACGAAATCTTCCACGTTTCTCAGCTTCGACGTTACTTTTCAGACCCATCTCATGTATTTCAACCTAAGGAGGTTTAGAATGAAGCAGATGCATCATTTAAGGAGCATCCTATCCAGATTTTTTATCATTATACGATGGTTCTCTATGGCCGGTCTGTTTCTCTGGTATGGGTGCTATGGAAGCATGGTTGAATATAGGATGAGACATTGGAGAGGGAGGATGATGTACAATCGTAGTGGTAGGAACTGTTCAGGGTTTCTTCTTCTACACCTCTCTAGAGTAATTTGGGGAAATATTTATTTTATTGGGAAAGTTTTTAAGAACCCGGACCTTCTTTTTAGGTATTTTTTTCCTTTTTCTAGAGTTTTTGAGAAAAGAGGTGTTTCTAGAAATTTTTAAAGTACATGTCATGTACTTTATAAGTACATTCCATGTACATTGATGTCGCTCGATGCCGTGTGATGGCCCTGTCAGGGCCATACACACGTCCATTTAAAGGTGACGTGGAGGCCGCTTAAAGCGGTGTACGGAAAATCCTATTACACACCGTGTACTTTCTTTTTTTCATTAAACATACCTAGGGCATGTCTTAACCCCAGAACCATCATCTTCTCTAGATTCTTTGACCGAGAGCATCCCGTACGGCCACGAATCTCCTCTGAGTGCCCAATCCTCTATCCTTTCTCTGAATCAACCATCGTTGATTCCGTTGGGACCACAACGGTAAGCTCTTCCTTCTCTAAGAGATTTGTTTCCCAATTCCTCCTCTTTTGCAAGTTATCACCGATTGAAAGTTTTGTGTGTTTTCATAGATCTATGAAATTATAAGGGGATTAAAGCCTCGTGGTTCATGTATATCGATCACCCAGAATCAAAGTAGGTAGTTTGTTCCTTTCCATTTAAGGTCATTGTGTTTTATGTGCAATTTCCACCAATACCCTTGAACGGGGTATTGCATGTTTACTGTTTTACCCTTGTTGTTTTCCTGCCTTACTTGTATGCTTGTGTAGAGTTAATTTGGTTTTGTATGAGTATAATATCTATACTTGGATGTTTTTCCCATGCCTTTTTCAGTTTGAGACCTTTTGGTCTTGTCCATCCTTCGGTCGTTATAGCTATTTTCCATGCCTTGTGACCCTAGAATGGACTGTTGTTCTTTGACATGCTTGTTATGTTATAGACTGGTTAGCCTAGAAGTTCAATAGGTTTACATTGTCCATATAGAATTATTATGCACTGCCTGGCATGGGTCCATGAGAACCTGATACTATAGACTATAAGGGGATAGACCGAGTGAGATTCTTCAGAGAGTCTTGGACATTATAGACTATAGGGGATTGACAGAGTGAGCTTCCCATAGTGTCTTGGACAATATAAACTATAAGAGTGTAGACCAAGTGAGCTTCCTCAGAGGGTCTTAGATATTATAGACTAAAAGATGTTAGACTGAGTGAGCTGCCTCGGAGAGTCATTGTTTTGTTTGAATTTCCTTATACTATTCCAGGCTATAGGAGCAATTGACCGAGTGAGCTTCTTCACTAAGTTTGTGATTGACCTAAGGCTATAGGAGTAATTGACTGAGTGAGAATCCTCAGAGAGTCTCTATAACTTGGGGATATAAGGGGATTAGACTGCATGATCTTACTCAGAGAGTCCCTGACTACCTTAGACTATAAGGGGAATTGACTGAGTGTGCTTACTTAGAGAGTCTTATAAATTTTTATGACCAAACCATAGTGGTTAGGCTGAGTGCACTGCTCAGAGGGTTTTTGGTACTTCTTGGATAGGACCAGAGGGGATGGTTGTGAGTACTTCCTAGAGGGATTCCTCTTTGTGGTTAGTTGTTGCTTCACTACTATGTTTTGATCTATGTGTTTTTTAAACTTGTGTATCATCCTGTTTACTGTCTACTATTTACTACTTACTATACTGTTACCTACCATATATTCACTGAATTTTAGGCACAAATCTTCGGGTGGTTGACTACTGGGATTTAGTCTCACATCCTATTTGGTTCATGCTTTTGGGCCCAAACAGATTATATTGTTATAGGTATAGACAGTGGTAATCACCCTTTGACTTCAGGTACTTGGCTTGCATTGGAGCATGAGAGAATGGGACAAAGTCATGGCTTACGATGTTGAGGAGTTTCTTATATGTTTACCCCTATTTTTACTGTGTTTTGGACTATTGTATTTCCATCATTGTGACTTGTTTCGCTGATTTCCTAGACATATGTATCATGCATATTTTCATATATGTATGTTTTCTCTAGTTTTTTATTGTTTTAGTCTTCCACTGTTTACTGTTGTTGGATATTTACTGCTTCTACTTTTGTATGTGTTGTTTATTGTTTCTCTTTTCTACTTTGTACTCTGCCAATGAGGGAATAGTTTCCCCACTAACACACCCAATGCCCTCACTACTAGTCGGTAGCCTATGGCGTTCAGGGAAATGCCCTTGAGTCCATGTGACCAACCGGGTATGGGGTGCCTCTGGGTGGCATCTGGAACTAGGACGTTACAAATAATGTCCCAAAATTAATTTTTATATATAGAATAAATCTTAAATATCATATATTACAATTATATCTTGCAGTTTGAAATCATGATTTCCTCTTCTTAGGAAGTGGGTGAATCCTCTATGAATATCAATTCATTATCATTTACTATGAGAAATAAATATATATTCTCAACTGAACTCCCATAACCTTACCTTTTTTTTGATTCCTGATTTTATTCACTTTTTACAATCTCTTGACCAACATATATTCCAATACCCTAAAATTATATGATTTATTTTATTTAAATTAACTAAGTTCAAGTTTAATCACATTTTTACATTTGAAAATAAATTCTTCCTCACAAAATATACGTGTTATTCTTTTAAAAATTGTCATCAAAGGGATTATATAGATAAATTTATTTCATAAATATAATATAACTAATATATTGAAACATTATATATTTAGTTCAACAATGTCTAAAATGATACATATCACATATATTTCACATACCCATGTATTTATAAAATACATTTGTCAAATTTTCCCAATCCATATCACATATGACATCATTTTAGTGGCCTTATGTGCTTTATTATTAAATATAAATGGTTAATTTTCTACTTTTTAATCAATACATTAAATAAGATGTTATATGTGAATCTATATGTATTTAAATATGACTAAAAAAGTAATCCTTAACCATTAATACACCTTATTTCTTTATGGTGTTCCTTGAATAGTCAATTATAATAAAATACTATAATTTCATAAATGATCAATAATTATAATGATCAAATATTCTTAACATTTATTGGATTGAAGTATCTTAATTAATTTAACTAGATAATTTTGTACCTCATTTTTAACACCTTAAAATATTAGAAGGCTTCTGTCGTATGCCTAATAAAAATACATTATCAATTTAATGATTCTCATTAGTAAAGGTCATGAAGTACACATTCCTATAATTATAATGTTATCAAATCATGCTACATACATCAAAATTTATTAGGCTAAAAATCCCACAAACCATTTCTTCATTTCCTCCAAAAAGTTTATTCATTAATTTTTTCAAATGAAGAATACTCAAAATATAAAATGTTTTTTAAATAATTTTTTTAATTATTAATATAAACATCATATTAGAGAAAAACAATTATAAAAGTGTAAATATATAATAATCCAAGCCTGAAAATTATATTATTGTAAATATAATTATTTATTTACATATATATGTAATAATAAAAAGATACATTTATATGTTAACCCATATTGAAAAAGAGAAATATTTAAATTATAATATGAATTATATTACATTGAATGTAGTATTATTTATTTCATTGTTAATAAATTTTTTATTAATTTCATAAATTAATTACATATATATGTAATAATTGAATTACATCCAATATTATATAAATTATAATAAATTATTATATTTCATCATTAATACAGATTAATGATAATATAATTTTAATATATATATATATATATATATTAATGATTTAATTCTAATATCAATATTATAACTATATTGTAAATATTATAATATAAATTATTATATATTACTATTAAAATATATTTTTCTATAATATATTAATAATTGTATACATGTATATATATAGTTATAATTATAATATTTTCAAATAATTGGGATGACTTATATGTCTTAAATAATTGGATATTTGGGATCAATTTTAATCCATCAAAAATAACATTTTTATGATAATAATTTATTAAATTATACACATATATAGTGATTGTATATATCTATGATAATATATTAAAATATTTACTGGCTTTATTATAAAAAGTATAAAATTGTTAATCAATATTATTATAAAATATTAACTTTTATAAATTCTAATATTATAAATATTAAAAATAATATGTAATATTATAGTATCTATTAGACAGTAATTAATTATATCATTATTATTATATTTAAAATATATATATATATATTTAAATAATATTATATATTTAATTGATTTATTGATGTTAATAGGTTTATATCAAAATATTAATATGTTATAATTAATTATTATATATTAACTACAATATGTATTAAAATATTATATATTATAAATAATCTTAAAACAGGTTTGGGTCTATCAAAATTTATTAAGAAACAAATATATCGAGTCAAGAGAGTATAGGGAGAGATGAAGAATTACTGACCACATTTAGAAGACAAACTATGAAAACCCCATAAGGACATGAAACTAGGGCCAATACCATTAACCAATCTATATAATTTCTTGAAACTGAGACTCAAATTGCATACTTATGATGTGATGAGTCAGTATTCGACCCCAACCACATGGGTGATGTCTTTATCTCCATGTTTTATCCAAATTCCAACGATACCCAACATCCCTAATTTCTATATCATTGAATGTTGTCATATTGAATAAATTATCATCATCTTACATATTCTCAAGATCAATCAAAAGTTGATCATCCTCTCATGTATCAGATAATATTAAAAAGTAATTATAATACATAATTATAGGAGTGGTAACATTACTCCTCACTAATTGGGGATGAAAATATTATTGAACATAGATAGTAGAATGTTCTTTCAAAACAACCTAAATCCCATTGGAATTCCCATTAAGACCTAGTGGAAAATTTATAGAAACTACTCCTTATGACCCATCTCTAAGAAGGGACCCAAATAAGAAGATCCTAAAATCAACCCTTGTTTTTCTTTATCGGTTTAAAATTTATCATGAGTTAATTAAAGATCATACTCCTTTAAAAAAGTCGAAAATCTATCAACATTCCACATTCCTTTAATATTTCACTTAAAGGGCGCGATAGTTGTGGAGTAAACCAAAATTATTGACTAGTATATATAACTCTTATTATATATTAATATATTTATATGAAATACCATATAGTACCACTCTATGGGAATATAAAAAAGTTGGGAGATGGTGACCTGGATGAACCAGGTGATTGGATAAATGTAATATATAGGCAATACCGCATGGAAACATGTATGCACTACCAGGTGGGTGGTCTCAAAAAGAGATATAGGTGTGATGGAGCCTATAAACTAGCCTTTTTTCTTCAACTATTTCTAATGTGGGTTGGATGGGTTCCCTTACACGTGATTATCTAAATAGTTGGGCCGGTTTGTTGGTTTAGTGCTATAGTAATGTGATTTAACGAGGTGTGACACAAGAATCATTGGTTTGATGGCTCGAAAGAGAGATGGGTGTGAAATCACTTTCTATATACACCATATCCCATATGGATTTATGAACTGGGATATAGGGGATCCCTACCATGGTGCATCATAGGGAAACATGGTGAAACAATTCATAGCAGGGATAACAATACATTTAGAATTGTAACATTGATTGATGACAACTATCATTGGGGAAACATTGAATGAGAATCATGACATGACATAATGAATGCTACTCATTTGAGACTTCATGTAATCTCTTTTAGGATAATTTTTTCCACATTCCAAAGGCCCTTAGGTCATCATGAACTCAGGCTTTTGGACTATAAATTTTAAGTAAAATTGGTCCATTAGGTTTTTTATCCCTTATAGGGATGGATGATACATAAACTAATGAGGTGTCTGGGTGTGTATTTTCTTTGGTTTGTAATTTCATCTACCTAACAATGATTAATATTTTCTTATGAGTGATAAGAAGTATTAAAATAATAACTCTAAATAATACAAAACATTGAAAATTCATGGAAAATAATATATAAGAAATTATTCATAGTGGAAATTTCAATAACACCTCAAAGAACTATTGACATTTGAGATCAAGTTGTAAAATGAAAGGATTTTTCTGAACATCATCCATCAATACATGGGAGATAATGATAATGAAAAAAGTTTAATCATGTAATGAAATATTTCTAGTCTTATGAGCCTGTAAGGGGCACTACTCTCAATAGGGTTTCCTGTCTCCGCCTCCTTTGTTTCGGTGCAGGGTTGGCTATAATCAACATACTTGGTGTGCTTCTCGGTGAGGTCATGTTTGTCATGGAATTATAACCCTCTCCATCTCGGTCTTGGTTGACTTCGGGTGTCGATTTCTTCATTCGGTGGCTTTGGATTTCTACAGTTTTCTTCGGGAGTCTATGTACATCGCGTCGGCCTAATCTTTCTTGGCGATGGTTTCAGCTTCTGGTTTCTGTATTTGGATGTCGGTGTCTCCCATTGGTGGCATTGCGGATGGCTTCATTCATTGGTGCATCTCAAGAAGCTTTGCTTTGGTGTTGTCCTGGGTTAGCTCAACCTTGGTGCTCTGCAACATGGACGGTTTTAATGGAAATAGTTTTGGAGGATCTCTGACTTGGTACCACAGTGAACGTCCATGTGCGGTGGTTCCAAATCTATGTTTCTTCGAGACCTAGTGTGTTTTTGGGTTTCTACCCCAGTGATCTGTGTCATAGAATCATATTTTGGGAGTATTTCTATGGATTCTATTTTCGTTCTAAAGGGCGGCAATAGGTTCAATGCCCCAGAATGGTGCAAGGAGTGTCTCTGTCAGAGTCCTTGCATCGAAATCTTCTAAAGTGTTCCCTTTTGCCTTGTTATTCCTCTTTATTTCAGTGTTTTTTCCGTTTAAGAATTCATTTAATCTTCTTCTATGGTCTTGATCTATCTAGATCTAAACCCCTACAGGCATTGCGGACTGAGATCTTCTCGGATCCACTCAAAGAATACCTTCCCTTGAGGTGCTATTGGATGTTCCAGTCCTGGGTGACGAATACTGGACTTCGTGATCCCTATATTTTTGTCCTATTCAGTTTTCTATGGATGTGGCTAGAGGTTTTCCATGGTTGTGGTGGGATGATTTTTTATTCGTCTCTAGTTCTTGGGTTCTATGATGATGAATTCATGCTGGTTTGATCCTGTTTTGGATTTGGAAGTTATAATGGAAGGTTGCTGGTTTGTGTATTGTTTGGACTCACGTATGATTGGAACCTTTCAGAAATATGTTGGGTTGGTTTTTATTAATCATATTATGAAGATTTTTTCAAACTCGACCTCAAGGAACAGGCCTCAGAGGAAGATGTAGAGCAGGCAGTTCACCTATATAGGATGTATGGAATTGGATGTTTGATAGTGTATGGGGTCAGCCATCAAATTAGGATTATGCTTTGATATATGACACTTTCTTCCCAAACAGTATTGCAATGGTGGAGGGGATTACATGTTTTTAAATTCTAGGGAGATCTAGATCCAAGGGTTCAGACTAAGTTTTATTTTCATGATCTTCGGTTCGTGTAATGTTTTAAGTCCATGAAGTATGTTCGGGATTCCCCCCATATACCAATAAAAGGGTGTTTATCATATAATAAAAAAAAATTGAAGCCCTTATGGCCATTGGAGTGTAATGAAATATTTCATGATCTCATCCATGTTTATATAACAACATCTTATATAGGGATCTAGAACTGTTACTCCATATGAAAACTCGTCATTGGAATTTGAAGTTATTTTAAAACACTCTCTCTATAATCATCAGGTAAGGAAACAAATATATGTTAATCATGTATTCATTCATCATTAAGTAGGTTACCAAAACATCAATACACATTTATCATTAATGTAAAAGGGTTAGCTAAAAGGGATTTGTTACTCTACCTCATGACTAAAGTCTTCATGGTAAATTATGATTTTCATTGACTTTATATCATACAATATTATCCCAAAATGATTTTTCATCGACCATATGTGTTTTTTATTTTTCATTTTATTGAAAATAGAGACCATGATTTATAGGGATTAAAGAAACCAACTACCTATTTCAATTACCCAACAAATATAGATGATCCATATGTGATCAAACATTGCTTGACAACCTTGCATTACCCATTTGTTGATAATTAATAGGTTGATCATATTGAATAGGTTCATTTAGAGTAGTTTCACAAATATCATCAATAGCAGTATAATGAAACCAAATTCATATAGTAGTTATCATGTTAATATTGTTGAGACCATAACCGAAAATTCATAAATGGTCTTCAAAAGGAACTATGTGAATGTTAGTGTAACAAAACTATGAAGATTCACCTCAACTGAATAACATCACTAATTTTGACTTCATCAAGCATATTCTCTAAAAAATAAAACCTATTTTCAATAAAAAAAGAAATGAAAAAAATAAAGATAGAGGTGGATTTTAAATGGTTTTAACATTCATCCTATATCTTTGAATGAAACATTGAAACTCATCATTTCCTAAAAAATTTAAAGTGGTTTACACTCACTGTGACTTAAATACATATAAATCACTGAACTCTCTGATTTCCGGATGCCTCATCATGTTGTCTCATCCACCAATGTTTATTGGCGCTCATAATGTCAACTAGTTACCCCAATATCTATATTTTTGGTGTTCCATCCATTTATACTATTAATAGATGATGTCCTCTATCATTTCCTATCCTCGTAGACAAATGTTTGTAGATAGAAAGTGAACTATCACTTCACTAAATAATCAAAATAAAAAGTTGTGATTGAATAAAATAAATGGAATATCATTTTTAGTGATCAAACTTCAGAACATTCCACCATAAAAAAATGAATTACACATCCACATACATCAAAAGAAGGTATCTTTTGATCACACCACCACCTTTTGTTTATTCATGTATCTATTTCATTCACAAGACCAAAGGGTCTTTTTATGTTCCTATATAATGCCAACATAATACATCAAATGAAGAAGCTTCAAAATCCCCAAAATATTTCGCTTATATATTACTTGAAATAATCCCACAATAACCACAATCAATTTTGAAAAATAATATATTCCACTTCTGTTACAGTAAATGACTCTCATTCCCTTTATATTCTCCCATATCTGACTGAGCCATAATTCTACCTCAAACATTCTTAGGATAAACTATTTTTTAACATGTATCCAAAATTTATACTTCTATTCATATTTGTTATATTCAACTATGTATAATTCATTATTTTCTGAATAAATATTCACTTTTGGTCGATGTGTTTCTTCCTTACATGGAACACCAGATTTTTAGCCAAGTGGGTTGTACTTTAACTATCATAGTAAGTAATTACAATATACTTTATGTATATTAGATCTTTAATTTGAATACTCAACCATACCATTTCCATTTTTACTTATGTTTCACCCATGTAATCATATTTTTTTGTGGAAAAAATTCTGGTTGGAAAGATTTTCGTCCAAATGAAATTTGTTTTTTCAAATGTGGAATCATATAGATTTTTTATCTATAGTGAATTTGATTCACCCTCAGAAATTATGCTAACATACCCCATTAATAATTAATATTATTTGAAACAAATATATATATTCCTTTCGAACCTTTAAGATATATAATAGTTTACTTCATAGGTTCTTAATGAGATTTTCATTGATTCCCCATGTACCAGATGGTCAATCCTAATACATGAGCTATGTCTCAATGGGTGTATGCTATGCCATATTTCAGATGCTCTAATGAATAAAATATTCTCTCTATTTTATTAACCTCATCCAACATTTATGGTTCTAGTTATTTTAATGATTTATGTGATGGAAAAGAGGAGTTAGTAATGACTTACATAACATTATTCCAAACTGTGCAACAATATTTTGGATATCATCTTTGAGTAATATAACCAGACATCAATATTTCTGTCATTCAATCTAAAGTCCTATGACCGTATTTTCGTCACTATGATCATTCCATTCAAAAAATTTATAAAATTTATTATTTATATCCTAAATTCATTTTATTATCATTCCCATCAGTAACATATCATCCACATAAAATAGATAAATTATGAATTACATATTATTATACTCATTTTTGTAGTAATAATTTTATATGCTTCATCACATGAATCTTTTATCCTCCATAAATGAGTTTAGTTTTAGGATCCACTATCATGGTTTCAGTTTCTAACTATAGAGTCCCATGTTGAGTTTCCACACTACAATCTTATTCTTCTATTCCACAAATCCAACAAGATGGATCATGTAGATTTCTTCTTCAAGATCCCATTAATTAAAAGTTTTATTAACAACATTTTATTCCAAATTTAATCCATTAAATGGAACAAACATATCATAGGTCAAATGTTAGTATTTTTAACTACCTTAAAAAATATTTCAATGAAATTTAAACCCTCTATCTACTGATCCTTTTAGCTAATTTCCATGATTTATACCTTAGTATTCCATCATCCTCTTCCTTTAACAAGAAAAAATGTTGTTTCCAATTTCCATCTTTATGGGTGGTAGTTTCAGTAGATACAATGTTATTTTCACATGAATTGAATCTGACATATCCTTTATTGAAAACTCCCATATGTTAGAATCCCTAATGTGGTATTACTCTTCTAGAATTTCTGGTTCTCCATCATTTATTAAAATTTATATTTGTCAGTTAGTCGTGTACCTCTATATGAGTTGTCTTATTATTTCCGACCTCAAAAAATTCACCAGATACTATACTCTCTTAAAAACTAATGCATTCATAATTTTATTAAATATAACATTGAACCAAGCCTCACTAGTTCTATATATTTTTTTGTGAATATTATTTTGGTTGAACATTCGAACTCCCAATGATACCTTCTGAACATCCCTAAAAAATTTAAAAAATCTTGTACATTCAGGTCCATCTAAATTTCAAAATACATTAAATCATATGGAACAACCCTTTATATTAAATTATAAATTATTTTAATCTTCACTTTAAACATAATTTGATAAAAAAATTATTATACTTCTAAATAGAATGGCCATTAAAGAGAAAATATCATCTTCAAATAATCCTTCTCTTGTTCCCATTTCAAAGACTAAATCTATGTTTTTTATCACAATATCCCTTGAAGAAACAAGTATAATGTTGTTCCTTGAGATTAATTATTCCCTTATGATCAATATATATATATAATAAACCTATTATGACCATAATGTGAACTAAATTTTTTGTTTTACCTATCTACTGTGCTTTTGGAATCCCTTGTCACATTAGTGTCGAATGACCTCAATTAATAAAGTGTGCAGTTACATTCACTACATCTACCCAAAATTTATTTTTCATTAAAAATTATAGCTAGAAGATCTATTAATCTCCCATAAATTCTATACTCATTTTCTCAACTAAACCACTTTATAAAGCATCCCATTTATAGTCATTTCTTGCCCAAGTACCCTGTGATTATTATATTTTATGAAAAATCTTCTGGTAAACTCTCCATCAGTGTATAACTTAAGGATATTAATCATACATTCGTTTTCACTTTCAACCACATATTTCCAATAAAAACAATATAAACCCAAGTAATTTATGTTTTATAAAGTACCCATAAATTTTCCCCATAGGGTCATTAATGATTGTCACAAAACATTGTGATCCTCTGTGATATTTTACTTGGTAAGGTCCTCATAAATTTATATGAATATGTTTAATCTTATTGATTTCTTGTTACCCTCCACTCAAATTGACATACAAATTTTATTTCATATAGAGTATGATGCTCTCAATGATTTTGATGTCTATATCATCTATAATTCACTTAATTTTTCTTAAAAACCCACTATAATCTTCCCAAAAAATTATCCATGTGATTTGTTCGACAATTCAGAACATTTGAATGTAGATTATCCAGAAATTGATTCCCCTACCAGACTTTTGATTAGATGAATTATTCCATCCTTTACACACATCACAAAAACTAAGGATACTCAAGTTATTTTCAAAAATCAATTTAAAAATTTTATTATGTATTCACTTTCATTCGACTCTATGTACATGATTAGATTCCTCCAAAGAACTAAAAAATGAGAAAAATCCTTCAAATCATGGAAACTCTCATTATTCTTATAAACACGAATATCCCACTTCAATAGAATTTTATAATCCTAATTATCTAATAAATTTATACTTTCATATATTCTTGAAAACTTATGTGGAATGCATTCTTTTATACTAGTGAAGTGAAAAGATGCTCTAAAATCTATAATCCAAGACTAAACTAGTTTATTAACACTAAATATTATATTTGAACTACCTATAGAATTATATTTAATGGAATGTAATCCTTTATAAGATTCCCTTCTAGAATTTACTTTTCCTATAGGGAAATCCAACATGAGATGACCGTTTCACGATAGTTCCAGCATTATAGCCTAGGTCTGGTAGTGTTTTCATTAATATTTTATCTTGATTATTCTTCCAATAACATAATAATTATTTTATAAAATAAATATACTTTTCCATTTTCAATCCACGTATCTTTTTCAAGGTTATTTAATATTCTTACTTTGTAGATCTCTATTATGTATAATGTTCTAGAAATCCTTTAATATCAAATTGATATTTTTATTGGATTTACCAGCGGTTATAACAATTGCATCCCATGATTCCTAAAAATATTATAATAATATAATATTATTATCATCATCAATGAATATCACCTTTATTGACATGAGATATCTCTAGATCATGTTGAAATCATATATATAATTTTTCACTTAACTTCCTTCCTGTATCCTTATGATTAACATTTGTCACATAAAAAACACTTTATTAAGTGTAGCAGGCTTCTTGAACATATATTCCAATGATTCAAGCAACTTTTTATAGTATTATTCTCCAAAATGATCAAATACACATTTCGGGATAATGATTTCCTTTATAAACATAGTGATTTTTTTTCAAGAATTTTCCATTCTTTGTTCTCTATTTCTACTAGATTATCTCTCTTAAACAATACTTTGTAGTCCTTCTATATGAGTTTTTACACTAAATATATTATCTGAAATCCTTTTTTTCGTCAAATATTTCTATCTAGACCATACAATATTCTAACTCTCTCATTAAAAATATAGTAATTCCCAATAAAATAGGAAAAAATATCAGGATTATAGAATGCTATCTGGGCTGTTTTAGAGTAAACTACCATGGTTATGATAACCCCTACATTGATACATGTAGTTTATAATCTTATCCCAAAAATTCACTACTATAATTATAGTCATAGAAACCAACAATAAAGAAGAATAATTTGTAAGGAACTATCTAAAAATTAGTGTATTAGAACTGGGGAGAATCACCTTAACCTAATCGTCTTACATAGATCAATTTACAATATCTTCATTAATAACAAATCATACATTTATTAATTGAAAAAAATGAAACCACGTAAATATAGATAATGATTTTACATGGTTATACCTTTCATCATATGACCACCAGACAAAAATTACAACTCTATATTTAATTAGATATTTAACAGGATTTTATTCACAATGAAATAGAACCCAATAAATCAATAAGCTTAATGAATGAATAAAACCTCAAAATGTTAACATATCTACCTACATATACTGTTTCCCATCATGTTAACCAATGTACCAAAATTCTACATCTCAGGGGGATTATCTATTCACAATAGTAATGTTACACCCCATGATTTTAAATTATGTATCTTCATAATTAAAAAAAATTATTCAATATATTATGTTTTTTGGAATTGCATGATAGGTTTATGCTACACAGAATAATGAGTTAGCTCATGTAACATGCATGGTCATGTTTTACCAAACAATAAAATATTATTAAAATACAATTATTTATAACCTAGTCGTTATGTCAGTAGTTTTGAATAATATTAAATAACAGATGAAAATATATGGTTACATTAATTGGATAAAAATTAATTATAATTTAATATGTGAACCAACTGAAAATATAGATTTTTTTGTAATAAATAGCTTTTATGAACAATCAGACATTTTAACCTATTAAATTAAATTAATTACTATTATAGAATTATATTAATTCCATGTATATATTATATTATAAATAAAATATTTCTGATATTCATCTTATATATTTTTTTCAAATAAGTTAGGAACAAACCCAATATCACACATAGAAACCTATATTTTTATAAAATCATTTTTAACATATTTTAATGGAACACCTATTTTAAAAATTAATTTCTAAAATATTATAAATATTATTTTTCAAAATATACTTAATTTTTGAATTATTAATAACAAAATTAGCTTAGGGTGAGTTTTTGGTATTTTTCAAAGAAGTTTAATTTTTTTACTAATAGTGAATAATACTGCACTATAGTTAAAACCAAACTATTTGTTTAAATAATTACAATATATAAATTTCTTTGTACAGTAAAAATAGATAAAAGTGCATATTTTAATCTAATTTGTGCTTTTTTAATAATAATTATATTGATATTAGATATAAAAACATATTGACCTTTGGAATGTTTCCTTTTTACTTTATTATTTCCACATCTACAGGATTAGTGTTAAACATAATTTATCCACTTCCTTGAATTTAATTTGTAAAAATAGATAAAAATGTTGTAATGAGTAAGATATTTAGCTCTTTATAGGATCAATATATGTTTATGGATATTATGAATTGTAATTTTTTTAAATTATCATTTAACACGAATAAGGGTAAAACTGTTAATTAGAGGTAAAACTAATATTATAATATTATAAACATTCCCTAAAACGTGTCTTAGTTTCATTAGATAATTTTTTCTAGAAAAAAGCAAACCTAGGGAGAGATTCTAAACTATTATTCCACATGGGTAAGAATATGAAATTTATTATATTTTATTTAAATATATGTTAATAAAGTCATATTCAGTTGTTTAATAAAAAAATAATTTTTAATATAGGGTTTTATAAAAGATAACTTCTACTAAAAATATTCATTTTAAATATATTAATTTTTTCATCATCATGATAATTAATTTTTAATTTTTCAGATAAGATATAATTTAATTAAAGGATTTCATAATATATATTTTGTAAATGTTTAGTCAATGAAAATATAAAATAAATGGTATTAAAAAAATTAAAATAAATATCATTTGAAATATTACTGAATTCCATGTTTTTAATGTATAAATTGTCAATTTTATTGATCTAATTTAAGTCATTGATTTATGTTATCATGTTTCTTGATATTATTAAAATGAAAAATAATGTATAGTATCAGAATCGACCTAAATCATACTTTAAAATAAATAATATTTTATTCAATGGTATAAAATTAATAAATATACTAAATTCATTAAACTAACTATAATAAGTCTAAATATTTCATTAATGATCTTTTGGCGTTTTTTTTCCATTTTATAGTAATTATATTATCCCTAAAGTGTAAAAAAGATAAGTTGCCACTAAAAAGGTTAAAAAGATCAACTAAGGGTTAAATCCACAAGATAAGGTTGATAATGTGACCTGATGATTTAAAATAATCATTGATTATAATTATTTCAACCCATCCCCATCCTATATTCTACATAATTCACTTTGGAGGCATCTTTAACATAAAATTAATTTATATTAATCTAATATTTTAAAGGACTCGAAAAGTGCCTCTCATGTATCTTATAAAATGGTACCTCTACCTTATCTTCATCAAACTACATTGATCCTTCTAGATAAAAAAACAAATACCCATTTATAATCCCTAAATTATTAGATAATTTCTAGACATCCTGGCCTTTGAAAACATTCCAACCCCAATTTCCCTAAAAGGAGATCCAAAGGAATTGCATCGGAGAAGGTGTAATTGTTTTACCAACTCATTCAAGTACTTTTATTCTTATACATCCACTTTCTATATAGTTTCCAGACTAAAGTAATAACTAAAATATAATTTTTATTATGATATTTTATTATGATTATGATACAACCATATTCCTTATTTTATCCATACAATGAAAAAATATATCACCATGCGTTTTTACGTACAGTTTACCATTTCTACAGCATGTTGTATTATATTTTTCATCAACATCATATTTAGATGGATATAGTGATGTATATAATAGATAAAAATTAAAAACATGAAATTATATATTTTCTGTATAACAAATATATCATATAATTACTTACCATTTTAACATTAAATGAATTATATTTCTGCTCATGTTTACGTACATACTACCTTCTCCAAAACGCTATGAGATTCATCTTCCATGTTAACCATTAAATAAAGATGAAAAATATATATATAATGAATAAATTTGAAATTTATAAAATAAAAATTATAATGGAATGATATATATATTTATATGTCAGTTACCTTCTTCCATTTGGTGTGATAAGAAAAAAGAAACAGTGTTTGTCTTTACATGCGGCTTACCATCTCCATGAATGTTGTATTACATATCATAATATATATATATATATATATATATATATAAGTCATGGTTTAAATTTTTTAAGTAATTAAAACATTCTCTATGTAATATGCTCATCAATAAAAATTCAAAACATGTACTGTAAACAAAGAGGTTATTACCCAAAACATTCCTTTAACATGGAATTGATAATAAACGGGTAATAAAAACTCATAAATGAATCATATATTATATCAAAAATATTATTATGATTCTGGTATAAGTTAATAATGTGTTTAAAACCACTATAAATGTGTTTTCAGCATATAAATAAGGTATCAAAAAAATATAAGGGTAGATTTTAAATTCTCATAATTATTCAGAATTTTTCATATGAAAGTATCTCACAGGGAATACGTATCATCCATTTTGGTGTTTCTTACAAATATTTTCCATAAAATATTTTCACTAATATCCAACCAATTTTTTAATTATTTTACCCATGATCTACTTTTGATAAATTTGTTTTGAATGGAATTTTTTTCATTTTTCATATGAGGTATTTTATGACTTTTTTTCAAAAAAATATCTAAAAAGAGTTTCTGTTTCTAACTCTTATGGAATGAGTGGATTTTACCATTGTATATACTTTATGATGTTTTGAAGCTTTCATTAAAATTTTACAAAGTCATTTTTAAATGAAATTTTTTCTTTTGTAGAAGGATGGATTTTAAATAAATTATTTTGAAAGTAAAATGTTGTTTTTCTTAGTATATTTCTAATGATTCTAGTTGTGTATTTTCATCAATTTAAAAATCTATTATTTACTATAATACTTGATTCAATTTGATATCTTATGATACAATCTATCATATTTCATTTAAGAGTTTATGATTACTATGATTGTGGATGTGATATTTTTATACCATTTATAGTTTGTGTTTAATTTATTAAAATTTCATATGCCTATTTTTTCAAGACGAATGACTTTATTTTTATGTTTCAGTTTAACGAATACATTGGACATGGAAAGTTACAATTCGGTATAACTATATCCTCATGATGCATTAGTTTCACTAATGAGATGAAATCAGTTGGTGAAAATCCCTTCACATTTGTTTCCATGAAGTTTAAAATTATTTGGAGGAAAGATCTTGGCCCAAATCATACTAGTTTCTACCCACAAACATAAACTACCATGAGTTTTGATCTATAAAGTATCTATCTTGTGAAGTGATAATAATAGTGTAGTCATTTGGTATTATACATTTCCTTGTTAATTTATTGATATTCCATGTGATTATTCTACTAGTATAATATCTATGGTTATGTTTTCTAGTTCATGTGTCTATTTTATATGGAATTTTTTATTCTTACCATACTATTCTCATGATTATGTTTAAATGGATTTAGTTTTAGTTATACACTTTTTCATTATATTATTCATCATTATTATTAATTTCTTCCAATGTAAGCTTAACCTTACGGAGCATCTAATCTCACCACATTCTTATATTTTATTTTTCACACAATACCAAGGTGATTATTATTATTGATATGTAGGGTTAAGCTAGAGAAAAAATTTATTTCACAAAATATTTTCTATATTTTATATTATGTTTTAAAATTTAATGTAATGCTAATGTATGTAATCTATTTTACAGGACTGGTAAATTGAAGCTTCCTTTAAGATTTTATTACTTATAATTATGTCATTGTACAAAAGTAATGCACCCACTCCAAGCTTCTAGGATTGGGGAATTATATGTAACTTGTGATGCTATATAGAATTCCTTATACTAACGTAAAAATATCAGTATTTTAATAGATAAAAACCACCTATCTTTTTGTCAGAAAAACTATTCTAGTTATGATTCAAATGACTGACATATCCTCTTTAACGTAATCAGACTTCCTGAAATCCCTCATTATTACGAACTAAGTCCCACATGTAAATCCTTTATATATTGGTATCTTTTAACCACATCAATAATATCCATCGTCTCTTGTGGTGTCTACATTAAAAATAATGAAGTTTATTTTATAGTTCCTCCTTTAGGTCACCTAAATCCATCACCATATGATGGTACACAATCCCAAAAAATAATTCTCTATTGAAATGTGATTATCACATTATCATTTGGATCTAGATATTTAGTAATGGTTTTTTTAATGATCAATTGATTATCTTGTATCACTGACCCATTGATATAATATTTCCAATCTCTCATCTTTATTATGACAAAAAATCCTAAAAAAGGATGACCTATCAAACTTCACAAAGATAATAAATTACCCTCAATTATTATAGGGTGAGTAGAACCAAACATCGAACATACTCCAATATCTGGCTGAGTATGAACTGAGTTATTCATAATCTATAAATCTGATGTGATTTCCAAAATAGCATATTCAATATACTAATTCAAAAAAATAGTGAAATCACATGTTTCTATGTTTATCGAATTTTCCATAGAGACTTACATACATAGAATAAAATTTTTCTTACACAAGGATTTCACCAGATGAATCCATCAAGAACATCACCATTGAGATTGAAATCAAAGAGACATAATTTAACTACTGTTATTTAAAAACCCAAATAGAATTTTAAATTCCATAATTATTGGGAAGCTGATCATGGAACTTAAATCACAAAATATGTCAAAATTCTCATATTACGCCATTTAGGAGAATCCCAACACCCAATTCTTGATCCAAATTGACTCAGAGAGATCCAAAGAAATTTTAGATAAATAAATTACTGTGAAAAAATAATCACTATGGAATTAGAAGTATAATAATCATTATTAATTAGATAACTTATTGTTTTCATGATTTTTATTAGAGAATCTTTCTGAAAGTGATGATTCAAATATCTAACAAGCCGCACCTAATCTGAAATCAATGTAAATTAGAATTCATAAAAACCCGGATGCAACAATATAAAAAACAATATATTTACGTCTTTATTACATAAAAAATTTTGTCTCAAGTATCTATTATATTCCATGGTTTCATAGAATCTTAAAAAATATCTAACACCATTGAAAAATATAATTTAGACTATGTTGAACCCTCTAACCTCCATGGTTATCCTTATTGAAGTCAAGAAAGGTCACGAGTCTTAAAATAAACCCATGAGGATCAATATAAAATCATTATCCTAATGCTTAATTTTATCTAAATAGAACACCACCACAAGGTTAACTGTAACATGAAAGGGATTCATTATAGTGATTTTATAAAATAATTATGGTACCTCATGACTAGTAACCATCAAATGAAATGATTTATCATAACAAACTTCACCATATTTATTTTTTTTGGATCAATCAAGATGGGGCATCCCTGATCCATAATATATATATATATATATATATTATTTATTATTTATTTTGATAATTGATATGTAAAAAATATTATTTCTATTTGTTTATACGTTAAATGTATATGTATGTGTGTAAATATTTGAGTGTGTGTAGTTTTCTATGATGAATTTTATTTCAAACCAGATAAATATGCATGTCACAATATGTAACACCCTGAGATTTTAAAAGAGGAACATCATGTTCAACAATGTGTGCGACAAAACAAATTATGCTTATAAGAGAATGTACCACCTCTAAATGTTATGTTATATTTATTTTGAAATATATTCTACAATTTTGATAGCTTGTGGAACACACACACCCATGTCTCAATTAACTATAATATAAAATACCATTATAACCTAGCTGTTAAATCAGCACATAAGGATAGGAAAATCTAAATAAAAAATTATATGTTTCAAAATTATATAAAATAAATTCAATTATTATCTATTTATTATAATATAAATAATGATTATTGGAAAGTAAAATAAATGTTTTCTAAAAAATAGTATTTTTCTAGATGTCTAATTCATCGTTCTTTGCATACATATTTTAAAATTAATTTTCATTCCATTTTTTTAAAATTTATTTTAAATAATTAAATTAAATTTTAAAATATAATTCTAAATATTAACTTTGATTGATTTTTTTCAGAATTTTCTGATAGATTAGTTTTTTATGAATAGTGAAAAATATTGATTTTTTTTGAAACTGCCTTTTTTCATTTCTATTATCTACATTGTAAAATTACATATTAAATTTACATTAGATTTAAATTAATTAAATTACATTAAAATTTAATAAATTTAGGTAAATATAATCAATTTCATTTCGAATTTATACACTCTTTTTTAACCATTTGAATGATTTTCTTTTGAAAAAATCATTATTCAATAAGACAATGGGTTTTATTTTGAATTGAATTATTCAAATTCTGTTAAATTAATTTTAAAAAATTTATATGAAAATTGGAATAAAAATAATTTGTATTATTTAATAATTAAAAGTTAATTTTTTACCATAATTAATTGTAAAAATGGAAAAAATAATTACTGTGGTTTATGTAAAAATGGGTTTATTGGGATGTTAAACTAAAAAATATAAGGGTTATAAAATAAAAACAATGCTTGTATAATTCTTATTATATGGTCTTATTTCTTAATTATATCATATAATTTTGGTAAATGGGGTATTTTGGATGCTTATTTCATGTGAAAAAAATGTTTTTTTAATTCATTTTAATAAAAAATACCAAAATTTTCCTCTATGCCACATATTAATGTCACCCCTCTATTGTCCACTTCACACATCTAAACCCCAATGATTCCAAAAATTACTACCCAAATCACCCCCATAATTCCCTATCATCATCATATAATCATTTTTATACTCATATATATAACATCCATATCAATTTACCCATATTATTACATTATTTTGAATAAAATTGTCAAACTAATACAACCAATGATTGTAAAGATTAGTGTCTTTGTAAGATTAAGTATATGATTAGAATGCATGAGACTGAAATAAAAATATATCATATTTAATCTCTATAATGATTTATTAACATCCATTGATATCTTACATATATATAGGATATCCTAGGGAATATATAATCATAGGGATGAGCTACAAATCCCAGGAAGGGAGTAAGCACAGAAATAAAACATAGCACATGGGTTAGTAGGAATAACATGATGACATAAAAAGAATATAACATGAATAAAAAAGGAATAATTTCATATATAACATTGTAACATATGATCATGGTTTAATAGGAATATGTAAAAAACATATAACCTGGCATAAACACGAGTAATGGTTAACTGCCAAGACAATGTCACATGGTGGACAAAGTCCTATAAAGGAATCAGGTTCACTCCCTGTCCCAACATGAAGATCCATGATACTAAACATTAACCAATGAATTTTAGAGATATTTGGGTGCAGGCATCAAAAATTTCCTCAATATGTGGGCCACATGAAGAATCATACATAAGTAATCAAACATAAACACAAGGGTTACCCATAGAAATAATTGGGTATCAAAATCATATCGAGTGGCATAACATAAGAGAATATCCTAACGGATTACCAGAATGAATGAGTTTAAATCATAAATGGATATTAATAATAGAAAATATGAATAAATAATGATAATAATTGACAAATTTATTTGAAAACATCTAAAAAGAGTGTTTAAGAAACCAAAACAATCGAACATTTTTGTGCGATTCTTGGAAAATATTAAAGAAAATTAAAACCGAAAAAGGGATAATCATTTATATAAAACTAGATATTAAAATCGAATAATTTAATGATAAAATTATTTAATTTATAATAAAATTTATGGATTAAAATAGATTATGGTTGGTACTTTAAAATGGGAATGAAATTTGGAAGTTCACTTTCATCGGGATTGCATATTGGGAAGAAGTGATAATGGAACATTTTTTAAACATTTCATTCCCCATAAAAGAGGGATTTACTAATATAGATACATGATTTTGTAACTTATAAATATAATTTATAAAACATTATACAAAAATAAGCGTTCTTTTCAGGTTAATAGAGATAAATTGTAAACCAAATGAAAAATGCAGGTACGGAAAGAATCTGTTACCTTTTTCGGAAACGATTTTGCACTTGATATTAATGTCATGGATAATAAAATTATGTCCATTAATAAAATAAATAATAATATTTTATAAATTTATTGGATTTTGAATAATTTTTTATGTTCATTTATTACCTTATTTGTGTTATATGATACAATTTCGTCGCTCGGCAATGTTTGTTTTCTTGGTTTTCATAATCCGATCTCATGTATATGAGTACAGAATTTCATATACAATTGAGATAGTAATCCATAATTGAATTTATATATTAGTAATTAAAATTAATGATATTACTTGGTCTAATATATCCTTTGTAGATATGGTATGAGGATGGTTCATTATATAAAATATTAATGATAATCGTTTAGATTATTTTAGCAGTTCTTTGGTCATCCCAAACTAGTTTTAGATTATTATATAGTATTATGTGCATATTTTAGTTCTAGAACATAAAAAAGGTTATCGGATATATTTTAAAGATTTTTTCAACCATTATAATGGTTTTATAATAATACTTTAATGTAATATTGAGAAACTAAAACATGTTTTCCCTGAAAGCGGTGAATCAACACCTCACGAATGATGCTTTCATCTTTTAAGACTAAAATTGAGAGGAGAAGAGGTTTGAGGATGAATTAATATAATAACAAGATAAAATGAAATTATATATAATATAATTTAGTCTTCATGTCACTAGAATGGGTTTAGGAGAGGATATAATACGAAAAGAAATGAAATTTCAAAAGAAATTAAATGAAAATGAAAGAGGATTTTACCTCCTAAATTATTTCTCCTTGAGAACCTCTTTAGGGAGAAGGGTTTGGCCAATTATTTGGCCTAAGGGATTTTTTATGTGGAGGAGTGGCTTGTAAATAGTATTGGTAATAATTTTGATATGTATTAAAACATTAATGGTGTGAAGAGAAGAGGTGGGAAGCGGTGACATTTATAAAGGAGGAGTGGGGTGTTTTCTCATTATTTTATTAATTATTTTATTATTTTGGCTCCAGGATATCAATAATTTAAACCTTATAAAAAGATGTATTTTAAAATAATGAATGAAATTTGGAGATAATTGGCTTACATACTCCATAAATCATGTTATACTCAATAATTTGGGTATTTGTGAAACATCGCAAATTATCATATTACACTATTCACCAAAAAAATCAACTAATTTAAAATTAACCCAAAAAATAACCCTAACAAGTTTCCAACATTTTGAATTAAAAAATGGACTATATTATATAAAAATAGTTTTTTGATTAATATAAATTTATTTTTTATATAAAAATTTTATTTATTTGAAAAATTTTATTTTTAAAAGTATAATTGATTTTTGGACACTATCAATTTAATAAAGGTCTCAAAAAATTATATACTAATAATAATTAAAAAATATTAATTTATGAATACATTTTTTCATAATAAATTTTTTTAAAATCCTTATAATAATTATAAAATTATAAATAAATATTTTTGTTTTCTGAAAAATTAAATAATTAATTTATCATTTTTAAAACATTTATTAACAAACACTATGATATTAAAATTTCATATTTTCATTTATAAGATTCCTAAATTTTTTTTATAATTTCATAGGATAAGATAATATTCTCTTGTAATATTTTTATTTATAATGGTCACATTAATATTCAAACGGTCTTGTTAATATTCCATTGGTTTGGGTTATTTAACTTCTAGAAATACCTCTTATTCGACAAATTATTCATTTAAAATGTTTTTATTGTGTTATATATGATGTTTTTATGTGATTTATTTTTTATGGAATAATTATAAGTCGGCAGTTTCCATTTAATAAATAATGGGTTGTTACATTCTTCCCCTTTTTAAATTTCTCTCTAAAAATTTCTTTTTACTGGAAATAGAGAAAACAAGTGAGTTTACTTCTCCTTCATCACTTCCTCCCATTAAAATGTTGCCTCTTTGTACTTATAGTTTATCCACAATACTTTGACAAGGATTGTAGTACTTTTACGTAGAAATTTTTCTCTATGGTCAAAGATCTTCACTGAATCTTCCTCGTAAGAGATATCATCATCCAACTGTACCACATCTTTATTTTGTACATGTGAGGGATATATTGTGTGCTTCCTCAATATGGATTCATGGAATACATCATGTACCTGAGACATGATAGGTGAAAGTGTTATTAGATAGGCTATAACATTGACATAATCAAGAATCTCACAGGGGTCAATGTACATAGGAAAAGTCTTTCCCTTTTTCCCAAATCTCATGATCATATTCCACGTAGATGCAA
The DNA here is from genome assembly GCA_963277665.1 of Viscum album. Taxonomy (NCBI): domain Eukaryota; kingdom Viridiplantae; phylum Streptophyta; class Magnoliopsida; order Santalales; family Viscaceae; genus Viscum; species Viscum album. The sequence goes on from OY728133.1 coordinate 481,005,810, forward strand.
GGAGGATTACGATGTCTCCAAACTCAAACTTTAGGCCCCATCAATGATTGTATTCAATAATATTCTATCGAATTTTGGATTCTTTTATGTGATCATGATTTTTTATCACATTATCTTCCATTTCTTTGTCCATGTTATGTCCGTGAAGCTTGCGTTCACTCACTTAATCCTATCATTTTTATGTTATCTGTATTTTCCCATAAAGGGCTTCAAATGGATCCATTTGGATACTGTAGTGGAAACTGTCATTGTAAGAGAACTCATGCAGAGGTAGATGTTGGTCTAATCCCCTTTCAAATTCTATAGAATAGTATTTCAACATGTCTTCAATTTTCTAAATAGTTCACTCTAATTGGACATAATTTTAATGATGATAATACATACTACAATTTAGCATAATGATTACATCATATTAGAGAATTTTCCATAAATTGGAGTTGAATATCATATCTCTATTGAATACAATCAATAGTTGTACTCCATGCATCTTTACTAATTCTATGATTAATATCCATGCATTTTGATCAAGAGATATGTCCTATCGAACTGATATAATGATAGTTGTCTTTGTAATATGGTTCACAATGACCCATATAACATTATTTCCATTGGTTGTTTTTGGATGTCATATTGCAAAGTCCATGGTGATTTTTCCCACGTCCATATTGGTATATGTAATGATTGCATCATCCCCTTAGACCTTAAACTTTAATCCTACACTTATTTACATGCCAGTAATTTGAATTAATATTCAGTGATCTCCTTCTTCATATTGTCCCAATAATAGTGCTCTTGGAGATCTCAAAACATCTTTGTGCATCCTAGATGAATCACTTAGAATCTCATTTTTGTGCATCCTTGAGAATCTCATTTTTTATCTCTAGATTGGATGATGCACATAATCATGAAACAAAAATAATGACTCCTTCCTCATCCAATTTTATCTCTAAGTATTTCAAATTTATGATAGCTTCCACTTTTATCTGAATTTACACATCATTTATTAGAGCATCCTTTATTTTCACTATAAGTAATGGTTAATTTCTCATTTTATAAAGTATTAATGATTTTAATTCCCTAATTATTCCCATGACTATTTTTTAGGTCTAAGAACATTGGATCCTACACAATTCTCACCATTGAGAATGTTCAAGAATCTTTTCTCCTAAGAGAATCCACCACTTTATTTTCTTAACCAGGATGACATTGGATTAATCAGACATAATACGTGATGATATCTAACCATATTCAATGGTTCATATGAAGATCCTTATATGGGAATATATATTTGAGGCTTTTATGATATGCATTTATCTAACACTTCTCCGCCAAATAGATAATTACATTAGATTTTCAACATCGAGATCACAACTGGATACTTTAAATCATGTGTACAATAGTTTTTTCATTAATTTTCAATGGAATTGATTCATAGGTTGACACATTATAATTTTAAATTATTAAAAAAACTGATCCTTCAAATTATATCTGTATAAAAAAATGTATTCCCACTTATTGGTAGTGTGAGTGCTAGTGTAGTGATAAGCTACTTTTATAGATCATTGATATAGTCTTCACATCTACTTGTTAGGACTGCCTATACTCCATTCCTAGTTAACTCAGTTATCAAGTTCCAGATTCCTGATATATTCTTCACAAATCATCAGAAATACCCATCTGGACCAAGGAAGTTATGGATATCTATTAAGATGTTGGTATTTGACAATACTCAATTACATTTTTCTTAGATAGGTCCATATATATTCCATTAATTGTGGTTAAATTTCACAAGAGTGATACATACTCTATCCGGAACTTAAATTTTCTATAACTTTCATAAATTTTATCCATTCAAAATTATTTATAATACTATTCGAATGATCCTCATGATCCTTCTTTTCTTTGTGATTATATTAGAATATCATTGATAAATACCACTAATTTTCTTTTGAGGTGTTCTCTAAAGACAATATTAATTATATCTATGAATATTGCTCGAGAATTAGTGATTTTGAAGGGAATCACTATTAGCTCTTAGTTACCATTACTCATTCTAAAGGTAGTCTTGTGAATATCTTCGTTCTCCACCTTTAATTTCTAATATCCCAACCAATGATCCACCTTTGAGAAATACATGGCCCCGCATAGATGATAAAAAAATTCATATATCCATGGAAGTGGATAGTTATTATTTATTAGGATTTTGTTAAGCTCATGGTAATCAATGTATAGGATCATTAATACATTATTATTACTAACAAAGAGGACTAGCACACCCCCTGGCGAAGCACGTTGGAATATAAAACCCTTGTCTGGATTATTCTTTAAAAACATCTTCAGTTCCTCCAACATAATGTGGGCCATTCTATAAGGTGTCTTTGATATAGGCATAGATCCTTGAATAAGTTAAATTGATAAAAAACATCTCAATTAGGAGTAATTCTATGAAATTTTTTAGGGAACACATCTGTGTAGTCCCTTACAATGGAATTTCAAAGAGCATGATTCTTTCCTTTATCTCAATCATTTGATCAAGATATGCTTGTTTATAAGGAAATAATATCCACACATGAGATAAGGACTGTAAAGTATAGGTATTCTCATCCTTACACTTGTACATAATTAGTATATACTTAATGATGGGAATGGTGATTTCCCTGTATCGACATTTGATGTTGGATTTGAGTAAAGACAGAAAATCCATGCCAAATATTACATCAAACTCCACTAATAGAAGTATGAAAAGATTTTATAGGAGAATCAATCCACAAACATTAATTGGGGAGTCCTTATATACTTTGGATCAAATAATTTCTCTATTTTTCTTTCTAGGTTTTTAATTATTTCCTCTGACAACCATTAGCTTATGGAAATGTCTTGCATAATTTCCTTGTTCCTTGTAATTTATAAACTACACTACATGTTGACTGTTAATATGAACCTTCCTTTATTCTTCCATGTTAGTGGGATTATTCAAATCTCTTTAGTTGATATTATCCATATGCCCCTCTCTCCCACATTTTAAGTATCTCTTAGTTCCTATTAGGTAGTTTAAATGATGGGTCTTCCCACACATTTGATACATTGGATGTTGGGATTTTCTTCCATCATGGGATTTATAAGCATATCCCCCATACTAAACTCTATTTCCTATTTTCATCTCTAGTAACACAAGACCACAGATATTCTCTTATCTCTATTTTAGCCATAATGGAACAATGAATAATCTCTTCATTGATTTAAAAGTCTTGAATCACCAAGGATTTTTATAGACTCTAATCTAACCTATTAAAGAAGTGATCCATATTATTTTTTATGTTCCTGACAATGCCAGAGGCATATCTTTCAGGTATTGTGAATTTTAATTCATACTCCCTAAGAGGCTAATCTTTCTTTTACATCAATTCAAGGAACTCCCCCTACAAAATAAGTTCGATAGTTCTATAATGACTTCTATTTTGACATGAAGAACTTCAGAATATTTCATAAAACACTTCTAGAGGTGGGTGGTGTGTTGGAGTGGGATTTCGGGGCCTTAGAGCCTTAGTGTGGCGATATTAAAAATATTAAATAGATTTTTTGGACACATGAAGTTTAACTTAAAAATTTAATAACCCCTTCTCGAAGACTCAGATCATATTTCTAGGATAGAAGTTGATTACAGATCATCGTGATTATCGTAGTTGTGACCTATAGTCATATGCACCAGAAGTTTTAATCACGATCCATTTTGGTGACATAGTGTACAAGGGGAATTAATGGTATTAATTTAATCAAATGAAATTTCTTCCCCCCAACCCTCGTACGTGAATGGAACAACCAATGATATATTCTTCTCTCTTTCCCTCTCATCTCCTCTCATTGGTGATGAAAAAACCAACACCTATTTGAAGAAATTAAGTGCCACTGATCCCCATTTTCATCATCGATTACCATCAGATAGAGAACCAAAAAGATATGGGCACTACTATTCAACTGAGGATTTGGAACTTCATTATCAATGTATCTATCTTTATGTTATGGACCTGTCCCCTTTCCTTTTATATTTTCTTAAGGTTTTAGAGCCCTATTGCAATTGTTTTTTGTCATTTATAGGAAGGACTATATTTTTTTGGCTGAATCAGGGAGAGTAGAGTGATTTGTGGGTAATTCCCTACTAGAATCAATGTCTACACAGCAAGTATTTCAGTGAATATGTTGCATAGATATTCCTATTCAGGGAATATGAACATTTTCGATCACACACTGTGTATTGTTATTATACGCCATGTAGTGCCCTAAACCGTGTGACCATGAGACATGGATGGGGATAGCGGTGTGAGAACAAATGGTTGTTCACTAACACACAACCAAGATACATAGTCATGGGGTTTGGTATAATGACATGGTAAAATTACACATGTAGGTTTCCATTAATCTGAACATGCCATGTAGTATGGGATATAGGATGTGTGAGGGAAAAGGTTGGCTATTCGATGTAAAGGACGGCCATGGCCAAGGGCATACGGATGAGAGACACAAATTTCTCTTCATCTACACTCCATTTACCCATACATGGGATAGAATCTATGTGTACCAGATACAAAACCTGGTTCTCGGGCGGGCAAACATCTCATGTGTGCCATGATGCAAATTGTGTACTACTAGTAGATCCTTCAGGGATCTTCTACCTTCCATATCTTCTTCTCTGGAACTCAGATTTAGGCTTCTCAGTAGTCTATTCAAATTATTTTTCTCTATATATTTTTATGGTTACCTCTATTACAACATAGGAGATACTTGGTGGTGTGAATAGTGAAATATTCATTTGGAGTGGTACTAAGCTGATGTTGGAGATCAATGAAGTTTTTATAGAGATATACCAGGACTATTACACCCCTGATGGACTAGGGTGGGGGTTTTCCTTTACTCTCTGGCTAGGTAGAGATGGGACTCACCATATCTTGGGTGTAGGTTTTTTACCTCTGGGTAGTTTTTTCAAGGGGTGTAACTCCCTGGATGAACTAGGTTGGGTGTTTTCCCATGATGTTTTTGAAGATGGAAAGTACTCCCCTATCATTCTATGTCTCGTTTCCTCCATATAATACCTGTAGGTAGGTTTGGTACTCCCTTTCCATGTTAGGGAGCATTTAACCTATCATAAGATTCAGTACTCCCCTATTGGATCAAGATGTTGGTACTTTATACATGTTGTTCCAGTAGAGTCAGTACACCCCTTCCATGTTAAGGAGTGAGTCCTCTATCATGCGATTAGTACTTCACTACTATTCTAGGGTATGGGTCTCCCATAGTGAACAAGCTTGTATATTTTGTACACCCTTGTCCTATCAGGGTGTGGGTCCTCTTTCCTCTAAGTGGTACTCCCATATCGGGTTAGGGTGCAGGTCCCTTATATAAGAATTGGTACTACCCTATCCTAATAGGGTGTGGGTCCTTCATGAGTATTAATCCCCTGTTTAATCTTGGTGTGGCTCCTAACATATGAAGTATCAATCCACCTTCATTAATTTACAGTGTGTATAGGGTCCTCCATTGGAGTTAGAGCTACCTTAAATGTGGGATACCGTTACATGGAGTGGGCCCTTCTAATTGAGGTGAATGATACCAAGATAAGATTTTTTAATCCCATGATGGACTGAGGAGCGGTCCACTCCTTACATGAGCGATAGATGTTTTGTGGGTTAGTTAGTAGAAGTACTCCATTAATTTTGGGGAATATAATGGTTTGAGTCCCTCTATTCTCTCTTGTTAGATTTGATTCAAACAGACCATAGTCTGGAGCAGTGCTCCCTCAACACTATGGAGTAGTGATGGGTGGGTCTCTTCCCTTGGGTTTACTTCATTTTTATTGGGTGGAAGGTAATGATGACAAGTCCTCTAGTGTTGGGAACAAGAACCGGACCTATTGAGATGTTACCGAAGGATAATGTTCTCGTTGACTTAGAATTATGAATGGTAAACCTTTTTCTAATGGAGTGAATCTCATAAACGGGTGCCATCTAGGATGGTTGATCTTGTGTCTTCTATTATTTGGGTTTTATGTTATAGTTAGTTCCTATAATGTGAATAATATTTCTATCTATGAGGTTGGAACCTCATAAGTCATAGAGGTCGAAACAAGTATATTTGGGTGATTTCTGGGATTCATTGTGGTGTTGTCACATGTCAGGGTTGACACCCCATGTAGATCGAGCAGAAATCACATGTATATCCAAGGACGGTTCGAGATGGAGTTTCTCGTTAAATTGAGTTTCCCTCTAGATATGTAGAGCAGAATATTTCCTTTTTGTTTCTCTATTTTTTTTTGGGGAGTTTGGAGAACCTACTGAGTATATTTTTACTCACCCCAACAAGGTATTTTCCCAAATATTTTTTGTGTCTTGTGAAAACCACAGGCCTTTTTAAGGAGTCCAAAAAGGACCCAAGGTAGGTAGATCATAGTGAGTTAGACAGACCAAGGTGTTTACCAAAGACCGAATAATGGGGTTTATGGTAGTTGCAGTTTATAGTGATCCCCTAATTGTAAGTAGGTTGGATAATTTTATCATTATCTTTGGTGGGAATTATTTTTCCCATCATTCACATTCAGTACTTTTGTTGTACTCTAGTTGTGGGATATAGATGTATGAATGCATTGGTGGCTTCTTGTTTTTATATTTCAAAATTTTGTGAGATTTGAGATGTGTGTCTTCATACATGTACAAATTCAATTCCTCAATTGTAACTTATATTCCTTTTTGGTGCTAGTCAAAAACACCTGAAATGTTGGAGGTGGTCTTGGGGTGTTTTATCCCAAGCCCCGTCAGGTGGGGTCATGATAGAGTGGTATCAGAGGTGGTTGGTTCCTCATTGGGACTGTACTGTCGGGATATTGGTTTGTGTTTCATAGAGATAGTGTTAGGATGTTTTTATCTCAGCTCTTGGAATAGAGGTTCATGTTTTGGTGTAGTGTCCAACATATCCACTCCATTGAACTCTAATAACTTACAATTTTACTTGGTACATTATGATAATAGTCATTCGGAAATAAATGGTACATGAATCATATATAAATGGGTTTTGGTTTTTTGATCCTTCATGATTCATCTCCCTATACATAAACAATCAACATAGAACATATTGATTCTAATTTAGGACACCTATGTGAAGATATCCAAAATAGATTCTAAAGTGTGATCATGATGACAATTTTCTCCATGATGAGGATTCATTATAGGGGACAGATTCTGAGGCATTACCTCCAGGTGCTCTTCTGGTAGTTCCATCTCTTGTTGAGCAGTAGGTTTTAACAATAGTTCAAGCTGAAGATGTATGAAGACTGAGTATACTACCCAAGTACCAAAGGTAGGGTCCTTTGAGTTCCTTAGGTGATCTAGACCCCATGGCGGTAGAGGACATGCACACAACAATCAGACATGTTTTTCACTTAGTGAAGACACCTCTTGATTAGATGGTGATCTAAGAAGTAATCCTTCTACAGGGTTCATCCGAGAGATAGTGGATTCTGGTGGTACAAACTCATGATGAGGTGATTATCACTTTATAGGATTTCAATCAAGTATTTAGGGAAGTGTTTTACCCTTCCACATTGATATCAGTCCATATCCCAGAGCTTCTGTAAATTCGGCAGTGTATCCTGATGGTGGTGGATTTTTCATCAAGGTTCACATAATTTCCATGATAATCCATCGATATGGGTTGGGATCCATTATTTATATCATGAAACTTTGATCAGGGATTAGGTATGGAAAATAGGGAAAATGTTAATTCTCATTGCATTCTAACCTATGCTAGAGTGATGGAGTGAGATTTGGTGAAGAAATGTTTCCCGTATGAGGAAAAGGAGGACGTGACATGCAATAGTGTTCATGAGGTTGTGGCATCAGCAAGAGATGGTAGATGATAAGTAATATGATCACTAAATAAGAGGAATATCCAAACCTAGACACATATGAGTGTGTATGTAGTGTAAGAGTAATGTTGAGGATTAGATTAGCAGCAGGAGAGGGGGAGTTATGCTTGCGATGGTCAGGGACATATCTCCAGAACTTGTCTGACCTGCCATGCTGCTAAGAGGGAGCTAGTTGATGAGCCTCCTTGGCAAAGAAAACACTAGTAGTAAGGATTTCCACAAGGGTTTGAACAATGAGTAGGAGCTGGAAGGGTGGCTGGATGTTGTAGGTAGTTTAGGGTGTCACCACTACCACCACTAGGTGGTCCGCACATGGCTTGGGGGGGTGGAGGAGTTGGGATAGGAAAACCTTAGGTCATGGATGCCTTTGATCCATAATATATGATTATGAATAAAGGTAATACTTTTTTACTTTTTACTTTCTGTAGTAAATATTTCTATACATTATTGTGGGTACCCTTTTCATTCCTCCATTGTTCGAGGTTTAATTTTGGTGATGTGGGGTGTCAATAGAACCTCGGATAGTTAGTTTTGATAAAGGGCCGAGTAATACCCAATTCATTTTTGAGAAGCCCATTTTTATGATTACCCTAATGTTTTATGCATCATATTTGTACGTGACATGCATTAGGAGGATATTTTATAGTTTCACGTATCTTTTAACTCATGATAAAAGGGGAAATTTTCCCACCGATATGTTTTTTTGTGACTTGATTAGAACATTGTGAGCGAGTTAGTGATTCCCAAATAGGATGGTATTGAGGTGTGTGGGATGATCTCCTTAGAAATTTTTGTTCAATGTGTGGTTATGCGATGATGTGTTTGAATAGGTCGTGGCCATTCCAACAATGTTTTTCTGCTCCACCCCTTTTTGTTTGGATGCCCTGGGAGAAGGAGATCCCTGATTAGAATCATTTTGTAGTGGTAGAGTTTAGACCCTACAATGTTTCTGCATTTTGGATTTCATTCCTACCATCCATACTCAACTATTATACCACTGGTAGTTATAGAAGGGTTACTTTTTCTGTGATCTGTGTTACAACTAGAGGTTAATATATAAAAATCTTTGTAAGACCCAGTGATTTCTCTAGGGAATCCCCAATTTTTGCGAATACCCACACGTCATCAACGTCTAACCTGAATGAAAAATTCATGAGGGGGATATTTTTGTGTTCATCCAAGGGTGGATTTGAATTGTGGGTTTATGTTAGTACCTGCTTCAGGTTAGCAAGGTGGTGTAACACTAGACCCCATGACGGTCGATCGACTATGGTGCTTCGTAATCTTCCACCTGTCTTAGCTAGGGAGACATGTTCCCATTCTCTTAACGATGTTCCCCCACTAGAATTTGGACATAAAATTTGTTTTATCATGGAGTTTCCTATGTGTGTGTGCTTGTAAGTAGTGCAGGAACTCTTGGTGAGCTCACTTACAAGGGGGTCTGGTGGAGAACTCAGTTTCATCCCTTATGCTTAGGTTTTCATTTTAGGGGGATGATAATACCTATGGTTGGGAGAATTTAATGACATAGGTTTTGAACCAATGACTTTATAATATTTTGGAAAATATTTTTGAATTTGGACATTGAGTCATCACTGGGAGTCGGTGTTCAGGGAGCCTTGGAAAGACGATATTGAAAATATTAAATATATTTTGTCACATAGAAATAATTTCTCTTAAACATTAATAACTCTACCTCGGAGTCTTAGATAATATTTATGAGACCGCAGTAGAGCCTGTAACATTTTTTTTACCCTAGGAGTGGCCTAAGGTAATCTGCACCATAAGTTTGAATCAGGGTTCATTTTGGTATCGTGGCATTAAATGGGAAATTAATTGGTCTAATTTAATTAAACACAATTTCTTCCCTCCCATCCTCATACATGCATGAAAAAACCAAGTAGGGACACACCTATTCTACCCTCTACTCTCCTCCCATTGTAGATGATGAAACCAACACTAATTTAATGCAATGAAGTGCCTTCAATCCCCATTTTCAGCACAAATAATCAATATACCAATAACAGGAACGATCTGGGCACCATTCTTTAACTGAAGCATTAGTTTTATCACATAGAGGTTAGAGGATTTAATTATTTTTCCCATTCCGTTTAATTTTGTTTTCTTCTATTATTATAGATCAATATTACAGTTGTTGGTGATCACTACTTAGTAGATCTATGGGTATTGGGTTGAATTGGGGTGAATTAGGTGATTTGGAATGTGATTCTCAACTTGATTCAATGTCTATCTAACATATATTTTTGTTAACATTCCATGTATCACTTCCAATTTTAGGAAGATGAACATTTGGAACCACATGTCATGTATTGGGTTTACACACCAAGTAGTTCCCTAAACTATGTGACCATGGTACATGGAGTGGGATAGATTTTTGAAAACATATGGTTATGTACTAACACACGGACAAGATACATAGGCATGGGGTCTGGTACACAGTGATGGGAAAACTGCACAAGCAAGCAGTCATTTATCGGAACAATCCATATAGTATGGGATACATAGCGTACGAGGGACATAATTGACTGATCCATGTATACATGAACCACAACCATAGGCTGAGTGATGGGGGACATGGCGTCTACATCATCTACATGTTGTTTACCTACTCATGGGTTTGAAACCATTTGGACCAGATAAACTGGCAGGTGCTCTGGTGGGTTCACACATCTTGGGTGCCTCAGATCACACCTTTTACTGCTAAAAGTTCCTCGGGGGATCTTCCAGCATCCGTATCATCTTCTCTGAGACATGGATTTAGGCTTGTGAGTAGTACACCCTCATTGGTTTTCCACGTAGAATGCGTTGGTGACCTATGTTACACCTTATGACATACAGGGTGGCATAAATTAAGAATGATTATTATGGTGTGTTACTGAGATGATGTTGGAGATCGATGTGGTTTGCATATAGAAATACTATAATTGTTACTCTAATTAGGGACTAGGGTTCCTGTTTTCTTTACCTATATACTTAGGTAGAGATGGGGCTCTCCACATTGTGTGTGCGGGTTTTTAACCTTTGGGTAGTTTCTTCTATGGTTTTAATCCCCTGATGGAATAGTGTGTTCATCTCCCCATGATGATTTTGATGATGGAAAGTACTCCTCTATTATTCCAATGATAGGGTCCTCTATATAAGACATATTGGTAGGTTCAGTACTCCCCAAAAATGTCATAGAGAGCATTCTCTATCATAGGTGTCGATACTCCCCTATTGGATCTGGTTTTGGGTCCTCTATAGGTGTTGTTCTAGAATAGTCAGTACACCCCTACCATGTCATGGTGTAGGAACCCTAGCCTTGGTTTTGTACTCCCCTATCATGCCAGGGAATGGGCCCCCTATAGTGAACGAGTGGGCAGATTTGGTACTCCCCTGTCCGACTAGGGTACGTGTCACTTATCCATTGAGTGGTACTTGCCTACTAGGTTAGGGTGTGGATCCTTGATCTAATAATTTGTACTCTCCTGTCATATCTAGACACGAGTCCTTCATGAGTAGTAATGCGCTGTTGTATAGAGGTGTGGGTCCTCAATTATGTAGTAGTACTCCCCCGTCTCTGAGTAGGTTCGGGGAGAGGGTCCTCTATTAGAGTTGGATTTTCATAGACTGTGGGATACAGTTACAAGGAGAGGGCCCCTCCCCTTGATGCATATAATACCTAGATAAGAGTTAGTTCTTCCTCAATGGACTGAGGTATGGGACACTCCTTACAGGAGTGACAGAGGTTTCATAACATAATTTGGAGAAGTACTCCATTGACTACGGGGTAGTGGCAAGGAGTGTGTCCCTCCGTTCATTCTTGTATAAGAGAATGCACGTAGTACATAGTCCAGAGATGTGATCCCTCAACTGTGTGATGTGGGGAAGGGAAGGCCTCTTCACTTGGTTTTCCTTAGTTAGAAAACGACACAAGGTAAAGATGACATGACCTCTCATGTTGAGAACTAGAGTTGTACCTAGTAAGATTTTCTTGGTGGATCACATTATATTGAACATTCCATTAAGAATGGAAGAGTTATTCAAAATGTATTGCATCTCTCAAATTGGTTCCAAATACTATGGAAGATCTCGTGGTGTTTTTCTTCGAGTTTTATGTTATGGTTTGATCCTATGAAGAGAATCTTATATCCGGCTGTGAGGTTGGAACCTCAAGAGAATTATCGTCTGAGACAAGTACATCAGGGTGATTTATATGAGTCCTTTTTGTATTATCACATCTTGGATATGACACCCCAGGTTGACCAAGAGGACTTGTAATATATAACAATGGATGGTTTGAGATGGATTTTCTCTCTTGATTGGGTTTCCCTCTTCCTAGGTCGAGCGGATTGTGGCCTTTCAGTTGCTCCCATTTTGGGGGGGGGGTTGGGGTGCCTTATATGTTTTTTTAAATTCACCAATGAAAAAGCATTGATAGAACAAGTTTTATGTCTTGTGTATACCACATGTATTTTGACAGAGTCTGTGGAGGATCTGAGGCAGGCAGAGTATAGTGATTTATACATACCACGGTGTTTACCATAGCTCGACCAAGGAGCTTTTTAGCAGTTTCTATTGATAGTGATCCCCTCATTCTAAGTTGGTTTGACAATTTTATAGTTTTTTTAGTGTTCATATATTTTATCCTAATTCTCTTCCCATACATTTTATATACTCTAGTCACGAGATATATATGTATACACGAATTGGTTGCTTTTGGTTTTTAAATTTCAGAATTTTTTGATCTTGTATATGTGTGTGTAGATAAATTTACAAATGCAATGGCTCCCATGCTAGTGATATTCTTTCATGGTGATAGTCCCCTGCCCCATGCCTATTAGAGGTGGTCTTGGGGAGTTACAGCCTGGGCCCTATCGGTTCAGGTTGTCATATGTTCAGGGAAAATATTTAGTTAAAAATATTTTCTAGAAATCTTCCCATTATAAGGAATCAATTTCCTCATTGGAATTCATTTTCTTGATCAGTTTCCACCACTGATTAGCTACCCCATCAGAACAATAGACTGCCAACACAAATTTATCTTCTATTGAGAACTGGGGGATAGATAATGTTATTGCAATAGAGATAAACAAATGTTTTAGGAGGAGGGGATCAGATGATCCACTAAAAATAGGAGGCCTTTGTTGAATTATGGTTTTAATGGAAACATTCTATTTATTATTAGAAGGATGGAATTTGACATGGTTAAGTTTATTATTCTTAACATGATCTAGTTCTGGTAGTACTATCATGAAGTTTTATGCTTCGTTTTACATTAAATTTGGCATTTAATTAGGGAAATCATTTCATTTCCTATCACATTGTTTTTTGCATGATTTCTCATATTTTCATCCATTAACTAAGAAAAATAATAAAAATAAGGGGTCTTGTATAGTTATCTAATAAAAATATAAAAAGGAAAAGTTGGATAGAGAAAGATAAACATGAATATTAAAAGTATACCCTGAAAATGGATTCTCTATGTTTCAATCTAAGTTATCCATGGTCATAGAATAATTCATAGGGTTATTAATAAATTTTTTTAGTTCTAAACTCCAAAAATAACTAGACCTTTCTTTGCTACAAACTATAATTTCCGTAGAGTTTTACACATAATATTTCATGATTTTAAATATAATTATCCAATAAATACTACCACAGATCATAAAGCCCAGTGTCATTCAAATATTAGGTACATATTTTTAAAACATGAAACCAAACTAATAACATCTTCGATTTAATCTCCCTAATGATTTCCTAACACCCATTGGGCTATTACATTTTAATATGATAACCTAGGGAAGACATGAACTATGGGATGTTCTAAAAACCCCCAAATGGGATTATGCATAGGAATAAAACATAACACATGAGTTAGAAGTCATAACATGATGACATAAAATTCATAGAACAAGAATCAAGACAAGGAAGAATAACATGAATAACATGGGAAAATATAATCAATGAATTACAGGGATGAGGAAAAAATATATATCATGACATACACATCAGTCAAGTCTAAATTCCAATACTATATCACATGGTGGACAAAGTACCATAATGGATTCTGGTTCACTCCTTCCCCCAACATGTCATATTAGGAGTCTAAATATTACCCAATGCATTAGAGTTCTATCTAGGAACACCCATCATAAGGTTTTCAAGGATATATTTTCCACAAGAAGAATCTAACATAATGAATCAAACATAAACATAAGGGTTCCCCATAGAAATAATTGGGTATCATAATCCTATCAATAGGCATAACAAAAGGGAATATAATAATGGCTTCCATGAATAAATGGATTTAAATCATACATAGACATTAATAATAGAAAATAGGAATACATAATGATTATTAACGTCAAAATAAATTGAAAACATGTAGAAAGAGTGTTTAAGAGGCATTTGAAATTAAACACTTTTGTGCAATTTATGAAAAATATTAAAGGGCATTCAAATCGAAAAGAAAATATTAATTAATATAAAACCAGAAATTAACCATGATATATTTTCTTAATAAAATGATTTATTTTTAAACATTAATGGTGGATTACAAAATATTATGGATTATACTTGAAAATTGGTATGAAATTGGGATGTTCCATTTAATCAGGCCTTCTTATCATGATTAATTAAGATGACACCTTCTTAAAACATGTATTTACCCATCAAAGATGGATGTAATGATTTGGAAAGAAGATTTTCGAATATATAAACATTATTTAAATTAATTATATAAAAAATGAGAGTATCATTTCGGTAAATAAGTATAAAGTGTATCCCAAAGGAAAAAAAGGAGGTTTGGAATGAATCCCTTATAGTATGTCTGAAATGGTTCATCACATGATATTAATATCCTTGATAATTAAATTAATGAATTTAATTAATTAATTAAAAACAATTTATAATTATATTTTATTTTTTATAATTTTATTATCTTCATTTTTTTCCTTTTTTATGAGTTATATGATTCGGTTTCATCTTTTGGGAGTGTTCATTTTCTTGGTTTTCATGATCAGTTCGCTTGTATACAAGTATGGAAGTTCATAAAAAATGGGGATAGTTGTCCATAATTGAACTTATTTTTTATTAATGAAATTATAGGTGATTAAGTATTCATATATATACCTTTGTTATATATTTTTTTTTGATTCAGTATATATAATGTTAATGATAATTGTTTAGATTGTTTTTACTGTTCTGTGATCATCATGAGCTAGTTTCATTTTATTATTTGGTATTATGTGAGTCTTTTTAGTAATAGAAAATAAAATAGGTTATTGAATGAATTTTAAATTCTGTTTCAACCATTATAATGGTTTTATGACCTAACATGATGGTATTAATTAAAAAACAAAACATTTCGTCTATTATGGCTGTGAATCGACACCTCACAGATGATGTTTTCATTTTTTTAGAATAAAAGTTAGAGGGGAAGAGGTTTTAGGATGAATTATTCCAATAAAATGATAAATTTACATTATATACAAGATATTATATTATTAATTTCACTTTTTTTAGGGTATTTGAGGAGATAATGAAGAATTAAAATAAATTTGAAACAAAATTAGAATAAAATGAAATTGGATTTTGCCTCTTGAATTTGACCTCGTAGAGAACTTCCTTATGGAAAAGGGTTTGATAATTTTTTGAGACCATGCTCTCATATAAGTGAGGTAGATTCTTGGGAAGAGTATTTTTATGATTTGTTACATGTAAAAAATATTTAACTATTTTAAGTGAAGATGTGGTGAGGGGTGGTAATTATAGGGGAAGTTAGGGGTCTTTTCTCACTATTTTATTCATTATTTTATTATTTTTGCTCAATATTATCAATAGATTGATAATTATCATAAAAATACTAAATTATTGAATTATTTTTTGATATTATGGGTTTAAATCATCCATAAATCATATATGAGTCAATCATTCATGTATTTGTTAAATATTGTAGGTTACAGAATTTCACATTTCACAAAATAATCAACTATTTCCAAAAAAACACCATAATTCCACATAACCATTTTCCTATGTCTATATTTATAAAATGGAATACATTTTATGAAAAAAAATAGATAAAATTAGTTTTTAACTAAAATAATCTATTTTTAAATATTGATTGAAAGTTATAACTGATTTTAAAACAGTTTGGAAAATTATTTAAGGTGTTATAAAATTATATTATAATCATATGGGAAAAAATATTACATTATGAATAAATTTTTTTGAAAAATATATTTTTCAATCATTATATTATCTATAAATTTATAAATAAACATTTATGTTTTATAAAAATTCAATCATGTGATATATAATTTTTAAGAAATTTTTTTACTTACACTATGACATAAATATAAAATATTTTATTTTATATGTTACATAAATTTTATTTATAACATTATATGTGAGTATAAAATTATTCTGTCTATTTTAATACTAATAATGGTCACATTACCATTCAAAAGGTCAAGTTACTATTCCATTTGTGTAGTTTCCTTATCTTCAAGAAATACCTCTTATTCCATTCATTCTTAATTTGAAAAGATTGTATCATTGTATCTGTGTTATTCTTTAATTTATACTATATTTTTTAATTATTATATGGTACTTTTTATTGATAAAACTATGGGTTGTTACAATAAATACAATCAAGGGTGGCTTTAATTATAATTCTAAATAGGTTGTCTGAATAAAAGGTAATGTTATTAACTGAGCGTTTTATTTTATTTATTCATAAACCAGTTTAAATTTTTATTTAAACATAAAGATATAATATCCTCAGTTTCTAACATATGCATATATTTTGAAATAATATGGTCTTGACCAACAACCATCTCATCATCCCAAAAATGGGAAAAAAAATCGTTGATCGTGTGTATAGTGAATTACAATGTCAGGAAACAACATAATTTATTTTACCTATCCACCTATCAAAATTGAATATAATGATTTAATTTTTTTATATATGATATATATGATATAATTATTCTTCTATAATTATTATATGAAATACTCTTTCCTAATTTCCATTCCATAGGGATTAAAATAATGTCACTCAACTGTAAAGTAGACTACCGCCTCACGAAGCTATGTGATTTGTTTTTCAGTTATGATTTACATGGATGGTAATAAGTGTTATTTTATCTTTATATATGATATTAATTAAATATTAATCATTATAGAAATTTAATATATCTCATAATTGTATTACTTACCATCCATTGAATTAGTTACAACGTTATCTGTGTGTATAGTGGACTACTTCACCATGAAACGGTGTGATTAATTTTTATTAATGCATCACATGGATGGTATATATAAGTTTATTTAAAGAAATAAAATGAAATTTTTGATATAATTAGAATTAAATAAATATATAATAACAATTAACTTATTTCCCACATGATTTTTTAAAAATTGAAATGTTCCACATGCGTACATACGAATTATCATATCCATGATTATAACGTAGTATGTTTTTCATAATCATACATAATAATTTTTTTAAAAAGATCATTTATATATAACAATTATAATTATGGAATTATTATTATTTGTTAAATTGTGAATTAATCGTCGCTTTTAATTTATTCAATCTACTAAAGTGAATTTGGACATATGAGCCCCACAACATCAAAACATATGACTAAAACCTAAATGACTACATTATTTAAAATATGATGATAATTAAAAATGGCAAAGGAATAATGAATATGAAAATTATTATTAATAAATTAGATAATTAACTTATTTTAATTATTAAATAACACCATAAATTTATATGATGATTCGGGCTCCAACTGAAGTGTTTTAGAACCAATTTTCCAATCATTGGGTTACACATATACTTCATTGATTGTGTTATATGTCGATTTTTTTGTGAAATAATCTTTTATCAATTTATATTTTCATTAAAATTTTATTTTTTTACATAATTATTTTAAACATAATCACGAAATTGATTAACTCTCCCCTAAATGATATGATCATTTTAATGGTTTTGTCTAAGAACATCTTTCTTTGAACCACATGTTATTTTTTGATCCTAATTTATTTTATGTGGTGTATATGATTCACCTTTAAAAGTTATATCATTATTCCTTCATGCATCAGGGTATTTTATGTAACAATTAATCTAATTCCTTCATTGTATGTTACGATTAAAAACTATCCAAAGTAGTAAGGTTTTATGTTTCAATCACATTTTAATTGGGATTTTTTATGCTTGCATTTTTATTATAGTAGATTATTTAATCATTATCTAATAAAAACAATTAATTTTCATAAACTATATTTTTTTATGAAATTTTCCTATAATGATACCATTTTCATTTAATGGGAACTAAATATTATTGATAAAATATTTTTTAAAAAATATATGACTTCATTCCTCTCTTCTATAAAAAATCATATTTTCATCTATATCGAGTTTTTATAAAAAAAATTAATACAAATTAATTTTTTAAAATTTTATTTTGATTGTAATATTTTTTTACCTATTCTTAATTTTTTTCAAATATTTTAAAAGTAATATTCCGATCATTTTCTATGAAAGGAACATTTTAACTTTTACCTAAAATATGAAAGGAGTATTTTTTTAACATGTTTTTCATGAATATTGTTTTCCACCATTATGACCATTAAATTTCGTGAAGATTACTATAAATTTATTCAATGATATTATCCAAAAAAATGGATATCCATGTATTTTGGGGATTTTTTTTCAAAATTTATCTTCAAAGTTGAAAGGTTATTCTCTTTAATAATCTTATTTAATAATTCTAAATGTATTTTTATTCATAAATGGAAAAAAAATTAATGTTATGAAATTCTTTTAAATTATTTATATATGTCTCCCACATTTATAATAACTTACTCTCCCTTCTTTTTATGGGTTAAATCATACCTAATTAACATTTATCAAATTCAATCATTTTAAAATATACATTGATTACGATGTGAAAAAATATTATACTACACATTTTCTTTTCAATGGTAATTATTATATTATGCTTTATGATTTACTTCCCTTGTATGTAACACATATATCATGAACATGCTATGATGGGTGTTCCATGACATTGATCCAATGTAATGGGTAGTATTTCATTATCATTTGACATACTATATGGGATCATGGAGTAAAGCTAATCTGATATGGGACTTTATCTACCATATGATATTATCTATGTAGTTATCCTTGACTCATGTATATGTCGTGTTTTTTATTGCTTCAGAATTTCTTATTCTTCCATGATCTTATGGTACCATGTTTTTGTTGTTATGATTATATGTGGTTACTCATAATCCATATCATTTATCATATCATGTTATATTATTAACTCACATGTTTTGTTTCCTTATCATATTTATTCCATTACTGGGATTTTTATATCACCCCTTTCAAACATG
This sequence comes from Viscum album, assembly GCA_963277665.1. Classification (NCBI taxonomy): domain Eukaryota; kingdom Viridiplantae; phylum Streptophyta; class Magnoliopsida; order Santalales; family Viscaceae; genus Viscum; species Viscum album. The sequence continues at coordinate 481,025,140 of OY728133.1, forward strand.
TATTCCTCGGGTTATCCCATGAAATTTGAGGATCTCAGATGGATTTAGGATCTCATGATGGATAATAAAATAATGATGATATTTTTTGGTTTCTTTTGAAATATTATGAACCTTATTTATCAAATACACTTGGGATCATGATATTTGGGTTGTAATTAATGGTTGTTTTGTTATAAATAATGTAATAATATTTTTAAAAGTTTTGGGTCATTATAGTTTGAATAAGAGAAAATTTTAGTTTTACCATGGAAGTTATGATGAGAAAAAAATAGTGAGAACCCAAGAAATATGTTTTAGGATGTGAATATGTATAGGAAAATATTTTGGAATCTTGGTCATGTATAGATCTTGTGGTTTTTGAGAAATTGAATCCCATTCTGGATACTATAGGTAGAAATGGTTCCATAAAAAAAACAATGGGGTAATAACCCTGAAAAAGGTGTGTTAGGCTTTCCACGGTTATTACTCTGTACCTATCAATGGTTCATACTACGCACTGGGATTGAAACATCTAGGGGATATGTTATGAAAATTCACAAACGTTTTAAAAACCATTATGAGGTACTTGACCAAATTTTTAGTTTAGAATAACTAACAGAAAATATTATCATGGATAACCTACATTGAAACATTGGGAAAATAATTAAGAATATACTTATCATTTATAAGTTCTCCCCCTCCAATTTTTATAGTTTAATTTTTTCATGTTTGTCAGTTATTATATTATGATCTTGGATTTCTTATTTTAGTTAATGGAGGGAAATAGGAGATTGATTTTCAATGAACAATGTCATGGTAAATTTAATGATTTTACAAATGAGATACCTAAACTAATGTGAAGAAAAATTATATATCATGTTATTATTCCAAATGAGGTATCCTATATCAAAATAAAAAACTAAAAAAAATTAATTTCAAAACACAATAGAGAAGATAATTATGGTGTAAATGGATGTTCAAGTGTTTATGATGGACAATAAAGGAATATAAAATTTCATACATGTAAAGAATTTGGGAATAATAACCTAGAATATGATCTTAATTGGAAGGGAAGATTTTTTATATACAGAATAATTTCTACACAGAAACAAATTAGCAATGAATTCCAATTGTTTTATGGAAACATCGTACATATCTGATTCAATGTCGAAAGGCATGTATTAGTTTCCTGCTCCGAATCCTTTTTTTAATATTTTCAAAGATCCAATTTAATGGAATGTGGTAACCATACTTTACAAAATGAGTCACTAAATTCAAAAACTACACCACATTACAAAACCTTATATCCCACCTTTTCTATAGCAAAAGTCACATGCCACCACCATAGTTTTCACATTCAAAATTCAAAAAAATAAACTGCTTTCTAGTCCATGTAAAGGTCATCATCATTGAGAGTTGATCCAAGAGCCGCATCTAGTCGTGTAGACACCGAATTTCTCACCCACCATTATTCGAGCTGACATCATAATCATCATTCAGTCCGCTCTATCATCATCGCTTCTCAAAACCACCATCGTCGTCATCATCAGAGCATCCATCACAAGTGTCACCATAGATTCCATAACCATCATCGCGGTCCTTGTCAATAGTCACCAATGTCCACTTCTATGATTTAAACCACAAAATTCACCCTTTAACTTTGACTTCCACTATAGAAACAATGCAGAAGAACACAAACCTCCAAACAAGACACCATTAGCATTTCCAAAAGACCCGAAAAGGAACCAATTAAAGGATCCACCAGTCACAACTCTATGGACACCCTTCCACTCACACGAACACCTCTCATCACCTCCTCAAAACACCCTATACCCAACTGACCTGGGATGGTGTAAAGAACCTGTAAATAAGAGAAGAGCACAAGTGTCGGGTTGTCCACAACAAACCTTGACAAATCCAACACCAGCAACAGTGCAATTTTATTCATCTTCAAATATAAAAGACTGGGAATTGGCAGAGTGAACCAAGATCCTACAGAAGAAGAGTATTATACCATAAGATCCTCCCAGACTGTCATCAATAGCTCGATCGGTGCCTCCAAAAACATCAAATGGACCATTGCACAAGACCGACATAGAAAGGGATATGTACTTTGATATCAGGGTAGGGTTAAGAAGATGAATGAAAATCCATCCACCACCATCGACACTAGAAATGAATCTCTGGACACATAGAGAAGGCCAAAGAACCGTCATAAAACCGTAGAAAAACACGGAAATTTAGAAGTACCACCAAAACAACCAACACTACCACCATCTCCACTATCACCAGTGATGGTAAAAAACTGAACGAATAATATAGATTTCCTTAAACCCTATAAGTCCTTGCACACCACTGAAATAACGACGACACCAATGCTCCATCGGCAAGCTACAACATGAAAAAATCCTCATGGATCAGATCGAGGCTAACTATATGGTCACCCCATGGAGCTCCTTCAACCGAACAAACATCACCTCCAAAAAAGTATTAGTTCGACATGGACTATGTTATAAAAATTATTTATGTTGAATGATTGATGTTTCTAGGATTATAAATTCAAGAATTTTGTTTTGATGGTTTTTATATAGGTATTATTATTAAAATAATAATAAGAAATATAAGGATTTTTCATCAAAAATTTTATTTAAAGATTTTCAAGAATATTTTGAAAGGTACGAATTAACTAGAAATGTGATATTTTCTGTAAAAAACATGATTAAGGAAAAGATAATCACTTATTCATATAAAAGATTTTGAGGTATCTATAGTAAATTAAAAATATTTTTTTGTAGAAAAGAATAAGTTTTCGATAAAAAATTATAGGTTTAAAATAATTTATTAAAATTCTAATTTATCTTTTGAGGAAGTTCATCATATTTTTGGGAACTGTATAATATCACATTGAATTATGAATACGATTGTCACATTTTTTCGACGGAAATATAAAAAATAAAAAATCAAAAATCCATGAGACTACTCATATTATTGGACTATGATATGGGGCTTGAGCCCACAATTTAATATGAGATAATAGTATAGTTCCTACCACTCGCCTATACGATATACTGGTTAGTATAACATTTCATAATATTAATGATTTATTGAATAAATATTGTGTCGATCAAATCTTTCTTAGGTGATTAATGATATTTAAAGACATGATTTATTATGTACAAGTTTATATAATCTTCAAGTCTATCATAAAAGAATATTTGGGATAAATGATATTAAAGTTTTTAGATATGTAAGTTAAAAGTTTTTAAGGATATAAAATTATAGAATATATTTAATTAAACATTGAGAGATACTATTAAGGTATTGTATGTTAACTTATTATATGGGAAACTATGGAATAACACTATTGGTTTTATTATACATTGGAATAATAGTTTTTTATTACTTTATGGAATTTTTGATCCATTAAATGTTTATTTTAGCGGGTTTGGCATGAAAAATTCATCTTTAATACTCATTATATGGAGATAATTTTTTTAGAGGTTTAAATTTTTTATAAGGTAAAATATTACTTATCAAGTAAGTATATTTCAATTGTTTTCACTCAAGATAGTAAAATAATCCCTCAACTCTCAGAAAAGGAACATGAAGTAGGATTGTTATCCAATTATCTTAATATCTAATGAGTTTAAAGCCTTTTAAATAATTATAGATTCATGGTTTTGAGGTCCATAACATTTCCTTTAATATTAACTTTTTTATGCCAATGATCTCTATTACTCTATAAAATTATTTAGACTTATCTTATAGGTCTATATATTTTCTTCCCATTAATGTTTTCCAATATGGAAACCAAGTAATGTTTTATTTTAAATCACTATAGTAATTCATTATCTCTCTAATAAAGGGTAATTTTAATTAAACTTTATTATGATATGGGGTTTTAATTAGGGTATTTTTGAAATTTAAAAACCCTTATTAATGAGGTCAAGAATAAATGTTGATGATACAATTTATTTAAGTGTATTAAAATGTAACACAATGATATTATAAAAGAGGATCATCGTGTTTGATATAAAATATGAAAAGAAAATAACTTCCTTAAAATATTATGTAACACCATAAAAATTTATGTTGTATTTTATTATAAATAAATTCAATCTCTTTGATAGATTTTGGAATATGCAATCTTGTGTCTAAATGAACCAAAATATAGAGTATCATTATGACCTTGTCCTTAAATTAGTTATTATGAATGGGACTGAATAAATAATGGAAATAATATGTATTACACGTGTAAAAAATAAATTCAATGGATATATATTTATTATAAATAATATAATAATAATTTGAAGAATATTAATTGTTTATTAAAATCCTTATTTTTCTAAAACGTAGTTTTTTCACACTTTTCACACATATTTATAAAATAATATTGAAGAAATTTATAAAAAATTAATGAAATTAAAATTAATTTTTTAAATATATATATTATATTTATATTTTTTTATGTTATGAAAATTTACAAACAAGATTAATTTTTTGACAACTAGTGAAACATATGGATTTTTTTTAAACTATGTTTTTATTTCAATTATCTTAAAAATTAAATTATATTTTTTCTTGTTTTTTTAGTAAAATTTGTTTAATTATATTAAAATTTAAATAATTTGGTTGTTTTCATCATTTGTATAGTTAATTTAGATATAATAGCTATTTAAACTTCTGAATGATTTTCTTTAGAAGAACCATTTTTTAATGTGTCCTGAAATTCAATTTTAAATTGAATTAAACAACTTCTAAGAATATAATTCAGAATAATGTATTGAATATTTTTAATAATAATAATTTAAAATATTTAATAAGTCCAACTTAATTTTCAATCATCATTAATAGTAAAAATCATAAAAGTTAATTACTGTGGTAAATGTAAAAAAACTAGTTAACTAGGGGTTAAAATATAATGATATGTGATAAATATGACCCAAAAAATAAATAATTAAAATTTTATAGGAGTATTTATAATTTATATATTATATTGATAGATAATGGTACATTTTGGAACATTTAACCATCTGAAAAATATAAGATTAATTCTTTCTTTTCAAAAATATTAATTGTGTCCTCTCCCCAACTTATAAAAGGCCATCACCTCTGCTCTCATATTAACACATAAAAAACAATTTGGATTTGAAATTACATGAAAAAATAACTCTCTTAATTTCTTCCACTCACCCTATAATACTTTTTTGGATTGTAAATCCAATCTAGGAATTATTTAGGTATAATTATAAAGAGGTGGTCCAAAGAAAATGTAACGTTCTTAATAGAGTGTTTTATTTTATTTCTTATTCCACCTCCTTCAAAAATAATTAAAATATGATGATATAATAACCTCATTATATTATATAATTATATTTCATTCTGTTTTTTGCTTGACTAAGAACCATCACCTCGTCCCTCAAATGGGAAAAAAACTATTGGGTGTGTGTACGGAAGACTACCACCTCACAAACCAACTTAATTAATCTTACATCGTTGATTCTCATGTATGGATACAATTATTTATTTTATTTTAATATATTATATTTATTAAATTATATTAATTGTGTAATTATAATATCATAAACACATTTCTATATTCAATTCCTTTCTTTAGGGAATACAGTAATATCGCTTGTGTATACGGAAGATTGTCGCCTCGTGAAGCAATGTTATTTGGTTTTCACTTACTCTTTATATAGAAGTTAATATGTGTTAATTTTTTTTTTATAAATTATATAAATGAAATATTAATTATTATTTAAAAAAAATATCATATAATTCCTTACTATACCATCCATTGAATAATTGAAAACATAGTTCATCTATACGGCGAACTACAACCACACAAAGTGATGTGATTTATTTTTATTAGAACTCCATATTAATATTTTATATATGTGTATTTAAATGAATACTATTATATTTATTACATAATTATAATTATATAAAAAAAAATAACACTTAACTTCTTTCCATCAAGAATGTTGAAAATGGAAATGTTACCCATGCGTACGCATGACATATTGCACCCATGATTGTAACATAGTTCTTTTTCATAATCATAATCAATTATTGATTTTAAAATTATAATTGATATATAAAAAATATTAATATTAAATGATTTTTATTTGATAATTTATTAATTGTTAATTTATTTGACTTAAGTTAGTCTACCAATGTGAATTTGCACATTCGAGTCAAACATACTCAAAACATTTGTCTCTAACCTAAATTATAATTTCCTGGAATTTATGAATTTTTTTAATTTGTATGGAATTATTTCAAGACCACGAAATATAACGACACATTATTATGATTCCCTATGTGCCCAAAATGACCAGTCAAAAATGTTTTGTTTAAAATAGTGTGTGTAAGTAGTTTTCCTAAAAAAGTGGAATAACTCTTAAACGGGTGCCTGGATTAAAAATCTGAGGGAACGGTTACGTTCAAGATAGTAGGTTAACCCTAGGCATGACTTATGTTTAGTCAGTATAGGCCACCAGTGTAAAAACCCAAAAATGGAATAACCATAAATAAAATTATTAAATAAAATTATTTTATTTTTCAAAAGCTTATAACACAAGAACGGTGACTCAGATTAAAAATATGAGACCACCGCTGAACTCATGAGGGTACTATTTACTTAAAAAAACCCTAATAAGGGCTGGCGCATGATAACATGAGAAGTTAGTTTTTGGATGTAAATAAAATAATTAAGTGACAATTATTTTTTTGTTAAAGTCCATAAAATATAAACGGTATCTTGGATTGAAAATATGAGAGTACCGTTGAGTTCGTAGGGGACTGTTCCCCTTAGACAGCACCTAACTTCAACCAGTGTGGGGTGAAGGTGAATGTTAATGATTTATTGAACATTTTTAAGGGACATTCAGTAAATGTACAGGGGGAGTTTTCAAACAATTGAACCAATACTTGGATAAAGAATATGAGGGAACTTTTGAATCTGCAGTTCGGGGATTCTCTTAAGGGAGGGTTCACTATGACCACAGTAGGTCGAGAGAAAAATATAGTTTTAGGACATTTAAAAAAATTATAAAATAACAATGTTATTTTATTTCTCTTTTTAATTTCTCCAATGGAATAGCGGTGGTGGTGGGAACGACAAATTTTCAATCCATTAAATGGCTTGATCCCCCCTCCCCCTTTACTTTTTTAATCATGTCTTTGTAATGTTGATGGTTCATCAATTGAATGAACCTCATAAATTCTGTGGAGCTTTACCCACCTCCTTCCCCACTTATTTTTATGGAGCTTGAGGAGGGGTGTTGGCACGACTTCACGAAGCGAAGAAGCTCTGGAGATGTACCGTGACACCAACCACATGGAGGATGAGACCATTTCTGGTGAGTGGTGATGAGCACCACCGAATCAAGAACTGACAACAATGATGAAGGAGGTTACATCAATCATTTTCAGCGAACGACTCTTCTAGGTAGCGGGATTATTTTGATGTTGTCTTTGATGAATTGAATCCTCTCCTACTTGCTATCACATTAACGCATAAGGAGTAGGCCAAATGAACAATTTCGGACCCTCTTTCGCTTTTCTCATGCTCTGTTCTTTGGGGACGGTTCCTTAGATTGAAGGCAACGTGAAATGGGGGGTCAAGGTATGACTACGGCTGCACAGGAGGGTCGTAGGCACAGTTGGCACCAAGAACGGACACCAAAGCATGTCTAGTGACCCTTGAAATCAGACTTTGATGTCCCATGAGAGTGTCGGCCAGGGGTGGTTGGAGGAGACCCGTGGAAACCAGCATTAGGCGGTGGAAGGCGGCGTGCGACGGCGTGCCGTGGGGGCTGAAGGCGACCCTCCCTAGCCGGCCACGTGGGACAAGGGAGGCGCCTGCAGGAGCCACTGGCAGTAGTGGCCATGGATAGTAGGCCACAGCAGGAGGGTGCAGTGTGCCCCAGACCATGCCACATATTTGAAACACGGTCGGCCAAATAGCCAAACATTTACTATGGTGGGCCAATGCCCCACCGACTGGGAAAAACAGCCCCACAAGAAATAGAGAAGGTGGTATGCCTTTTGGATGACTGGTCTGAACACATGCCGAATGAGCAGGCAGAACCCATGGCATAGTGGAATGGACCCACCTAGCTGTCCAGACCTACCTAGCGGGCTGGACTCATGGCCCAGCAGGCCAGCACAGTAGGGGCAAGCTCCACCCAGCGGGCCGGGCCAACCGTGGCCTAGGCTCGCGAACGGAACTGGGCCAACCCAAGCGTGTTGGACCCAGTAAATAGGGTCGACCCTTAACTGGTCAGACTTGGACGGCGTCAGGTAATCTCTTGGACCTATTGTGTCAAGCCGGTCTGACTGCGTCAGACTGGGCCCAGACCCAACCGACCCCCGAATTAAGAAACTCACGTAACTAACGAACCAGGTGTTCGTTTTACATGCCGTTAGTGGAGTTGGGACCCCTTTTGGAAAGAGGACCCTTTAGAATATTTGGGCGGTCCTTACCCAGTTAAACTAGACTAAGGTATGATCACCCCCGTTTCACAAAAAAGGATGTAACTAATAGACCGAGCATCTGATGGACATGTCGTCTGTGGAATAAGGACCCCTGTAACATGGAGGTCCTTTGGAGATACTCTAGGTGAGTTTTTTTGTGTTTGATGTGTGACCTGGGTTGGATTAGACCTGAATCCAACTAGGAACTTTTTACAAAAGTGCCCACATCTCACAGACCAAGAATCCAAACGACGCACTCTCTTTCACATTGGGACCCCTATGACGGGGCGGTCCCTTGGGTATGAATTTTGCGGGGCTTAGTGCTAGTTGAAATAACACTGATGTCTTGTGGAGCAGTTCTCCCAGAATTAAGCATACTATATGCCTAAATCTAGTGGCTGGTAGTGAGGCGGAGGTTGGATATAGATCATACAAATGTTAGTACTAAGCGATCCTATGTGGGGCATCACCTAGCGATCCTTTTCAGATCATCACCGAGAGAAACTGTGTGGAATAGAACCTAGTGAACCTATGTGCATCAGCTCCTCTTGAACCAAGGAGGACAAGCTTTAGAGAGGCTCTATGTGGATCAATGACATACTGATCCTATGCGGATCAGTGCTTAGTGATCCTTTGTGGGTAATATAATACTAATCTTTTGTGGGTCAGATCTTGTGTTGGTTATTTCAGGGTTTAGTACCTATCAAATCCGGATAGGTCGGATCCTTTGTGGGTTATTGAGAGGGTTAGTACCTATCAACTCTGGGTTAGTTGGATCTTATGTGGGCATTACAGGGGTTTGTAACTATCGATCATGTGTGGGTCAGACTTTGTATGGTCAATAGTAGTGCCTCTTGATTGAATAAGATTGTCTAGCTTCTCGATTGACCATATGTACTTCTAAACTTCACAAATGCCTAGTTTGAGATGAGACTTTGTTTGAGCTAAGACTCTGTTTGAGATGTGTCTTTCAATTTGTGCTTCATTATTTAGATCATCCTTGTGATATTAGCTTATATGTATATCTTGTGATGTATTCCTTTGTCTATTACTGAGAGACATTCGGGCGTCTTTGGGACCACTACTATGTATTGTTATACTCACCCCTGTACAGGCTTCACCTGCACCTTTTTGTGTCTTGTGCAGACGACGAGTGGCTGGGTTGAGAATTGATGGTTCCAGGACCAGGCGATACATGGATGAGATAGGGTGATGTGAAGTAATGTGGAAATGATCTATACCCACCTTTCAGGTAGGATCATTGGTGGAAGATCCAAGAGTTGTTTTCTATTTTCTATTATACTTTTACTTTTCAGTTCAGCTTGTATTCTGACCTATTTACTTTCATCACAATTTTACCCAAGTAGTTTACTTCATGGTTGTTTCTTTTTATGTTCGTAGATAGCGTGTTTTAGAGGTTTAATGTAAATTCCTTCCCATTTTAGGGATATGCCTTTTCCAGTGCTAGTCGCCAACCTCGAGCCTATGGATGGCAGGATTGGGGTAGTCACAGCCCATGCCCTAGGGGATGGATCATGAAAAAGTGGTATCGAAGGGCGGTCGGTTCAATTATAATAACTAATAGTCTAATTTTAATGAGAAATGGTGTTACGTGTTTTAAGTGTGGTTTTCATTTTCGGGAGCCAGTGATGGTGCAGTAGTTGACATATCCATACACCAGTACCCTGAATTCTGAATTCGGACTCGATACACGAAAACACTAAATGCCTATGTTTTGAAATGTTTTAATTTTATGTCTTTTAAGAGAGGTCACCAGGTATAACCTATTGACCGTGGTTAATCTTGATTCTCTTTCAATATTCCTCCATATAGACAGCCAACCAGGATTCCTGATATAGTACATGATGACGACCAACCAAGCAACGAGGCTTCAGTGCAGGGCCCTCTTACTATGTTGGCACCTTCAGGTGGTGTACCCGTAGCTCCACCACCCATTGGGAAGAAGTTACCACCAGTCACATTGGTGGACAGTGCATGCCGACTGAGCGCGTTTCACAAGTTCCAGTAGCAAGGGCCTCTGAGGTTTCTAGGTGAGACAAATTCTTAGGTAGCTGAGGATTTGCTGGAAGTTGTGGCTAGAGTTTTCTGCCCAGTTGGGACACCAGTAGAGGAGATGGAGATCCTAGATTCAATTATTTTTCCATTGTGTGACCATGAGGATGGTCCATAGGGTGGAGGGGATTTGGTACATAGACTATTGCATGAGATGGTACCTTCGGGTGTTGTGCCAGCAATACCACTACCCGTTGGTCAGCATTTACTACCAGCGCTACTGGTAGAGGACATTGTATGCTCAGTTCCTTACCCAAGTTTCAGTAGAAGATACTCAATAAGATCTAAGGAATGCCCGACTTATAGGTGGATATGGACTGGATTGATGTGGGGACTGAGTTTCCATCTACCTAGGGCACCATTCAATCAGATGGTGGTCCTTTTAGTGAGCCTTCTACATGGATTAGCAGGGCGACAACAGGGTTTAGATTACCATGATCATACGATAAGGTGACTTTTTTTGAAAAATATTAACAACCTTCCTCAGAGAAGGGTCCTAATTTGATAAAAATATAAGGGGTCGGTGTTCCGAAGAGCCTCTACATATTTGGCGAGATGACATGTTGGTAGATGAGTATTCACTGAGGTGTACCGACCTTTCTAGTTACTCAATAAATATGATACGGTCAGTGCATCATGGATCAGACTTCCGAGTGAGATGTGTTTAGGGACATCTCAGCCATCACAATTTCTCTGTTCATTCATTCTTATGTTAGGTTTACAGACAGAACCATTGTAGTTGAAAGTTCTTTGGCTGAGTAGATACAATCAGTGAATGTAAGTAGTGGGAAGCAGGAAACAGACGTTAGTCTCAGAGACTTGGATGTGTAAATTGTATTAGGAATATGACGTTTTAGGGACAGATGAATCTGAAGGGTTGTAGATGTGGAGGAGGATCTAGGAGAGCAACAGGAGGTGGTAAACCTTTCTACATGTTACCAAAACCTCCCCAATGCAGTTCCCTCAAGGATCAGGGGGCTAGAGGACAAAGGAAGGGAGTAACTACATGCGGTCAAGGACTGTGACCCAAGGGCTACAGAAATGATTCAGGTTACAGTCTGTGTCTTCTACTAGCTACCGTATTAATATAAATAGGTACTAACCATTCCTTCTTGTCACGAATCTTGTTCAAGACCTAGTGTCTCTGGTTAAACCATTAACATTACCCTTACATCTGGAGATACCATTTGTAGGAGACTTGATAATCACACATATGTCGACGGTGTGATCTGACCCTTGAAGTGAGAATTTTGGTTGCAACCTCTTGGTGGCTGCGTTGAGGCCTTACAGTGTTATTTTCGGTATAGACTGGTCATCCACAGTTTAGGCTCAGATTGTATATTTTAGACAAAAGGATGTGGTATATCTATAGCATTGGAATGGGGTTTTCCTTGGTTGAAGAAATAGGTATCCCAGGAATCATGAGACGAACTCATGTATAGGAGGGTGCAACCGATCAATCTTGAGTCGGCCAACCATACCCTCATGGCTGTTATATTTTTTACATTTTATTCCAATAGTAGTGGTAGAGTGCGATAACACGTTTTCAAAAGATTTTTCTATGATTACCTTCCAAAATGGAGAGGGAATTCGACATTGGCTTGTACACTGGGAGGGCACCGATACTTATAACTGCATATCAGATGGATCTTGGTGTGCTCTGGTAGCTGAGAGTATAGTTGGGGACTTTTAGGTGAAGGGCTTAGTAAGAACCAATGTTTTAGGATGTGTGTTTGTCATGAAAAAGTCTAGTGATCATGGAGAATGATTACCCACTACCAAAGGGTTGTTGGGAACATCATTTAATTAAAAGGGTTAGACTTTCATGTGGATGGAAAAGTTTTCGTAGGCCTCTCAGCAGATGAGATAGCGGCGATGGATGGAGTTCTTCCAGGACTATGACATTGAGATAGTCTACCCTCCTAGTAAGGGGAAAGTAGTTGCGGATGCACTCAGCAGGTGGTCTAGTCAACATTTACTGAGTGAGTTGACGGAGAAACTAGCTACGTTGCAGATATCATTTGCTAATAGAGATGAAGTAGCTTTCCTCTATTCTATGACTTTCACTCCCCCACTTCTTTGGTGTGTTTGGGAGGCACAACTTGGGGACATGTTGTGTGGGGCCTGACATGCTCAAATATCCTCAGGATAGGCTCTTGAATTATTTTTTTCTGATGGTGGGGGGCACGTCATTCTATTCAGAGGATGCACTATGGTACCATTGATGCTACAATAGGAGTTGTTGGCGGAGTTCCATACATCCCCTTTTACGGTACATTCGAGATTGGTGAAGGTGTACTAGGAACTCTGGCATAAATAGTGGTGGCCATGGTTGAAGATAGAATTTGAAACTTTTGTATCATGATTCCTCACTTTTTAGAAAGTTAAGACTACATAGACCAGGAAGAATCCTTATGTCGAAATGAGATAGAGACCATGGGAGTTCGAGGAGGGAGACCATGTATTCCTATGGATCTCACCCCAATGAGGATTATGAATGTTTGTTTGGGGTGGCAAGATATCTTCGAGGTTCATCCGTCCTTTACAGATTTTCAGAAAAGTGGGCGAGGGGGCTTACCTTCTAACTCCCCCTCCCCCCATAGATTCACCGGTTGGATAATGATTTCCATGTGTCGCATTTTAGGGGATGCGTGCATGATCCATCTCACATTTTAGACTATGGCGTGTCGGACTTTGAATATGTGGTGACTTTTACAGAGTTCCTGGTGGGGACAGAGGATCGATAAAAGTGATTATTTTATGGATCTTTGATCCCTGTGGTGCGAGTTAGTTGGCATCAATAGAACCTCCATGAGAGAACATGGGATAGGGATGCTCTGATTCGTGCTCAGTACCCTCATTTGTTTGATTTTCCATTGATTTGGATTCTGTGGACCTAAATCCCTAAGGTGGGGAGAATCTAATATCCTGGAATTTTCGAATATTTTTTTTTATTTTTTTGTTTATATTAAATTTTTTTATACTGTGATATCTAACGGAACCTGATATTGAGGCCCGGTGTGCCCGGAATGGTCCGTTAAAAAATGTTATGTTTAATATAGCATGCATGTGTGGTTTTCCGTAAAAAGTGTAATAACTCATAAACATGCTCCCAAATTTGAAATATAAGGGAATCATTAAATTAAGAATGGCATGTTTACCCTAGGTGCGATATAATTTTAGTCGGCGCATGCCTCCAGTGAGAAAGCCATAAATTGGAATAACCATAAATAAAATAATTATACAAAATTATTTTATTTTTAAAATGATTATAACTCACAAACAGTAACTCAGATTACAAATATGAGACCACCGCTAAACTCATGAGGGTATGATTTACTTAGGCAGACCCTGACATTGGCCAGCACGGGTTGACCGCGGAAGTTAGTTTTTGGCAGTAAATAAAAAAATTAATTAAGAATAATTTTATTATTAAAAACAATAACATATAAACGGTAACTAAGATTGAAAATACGAGAGTACTGTTCAGTTCGTTTTGGTGTGTCCCTTTATGTAGAGCCTAACCACGACTGGTGCATGTTGAGGATGAATTTTAATAATTTAGTGAACTTTTTTTAAGGTGCGTTCAGTAAACATGCATGTGGTGTTTTCTAACTTTCGAAGCAGTGATCAAATTAAAAATCTGGGGGAACTGTTGAATCTACAGCATTGGGATCCTCTTAAGTGAGGCTTCACATTGACAACATTAGTTCGGGAGAAAAAATAGCTTTTGAACATTTAAAAGAATAATTAAATAATAATTTTATTTTATTTCTCTTTTTCTTTTCTCCAATGGATGAGTGGTGGTGGAGGGACTGACGACAAGTCATTCCATTAAATGGCTCCCCCAATCCCTTATTATTTTAAATACAGTGTTGGAATTTGGAAGGTTCATTAATTAAATGAACCTAATAATTTCTACGGATAATTACCCACCTCCTTCGCCTCCGATTTATATGGAGCTTGGGGAGGGGTGTGAGCAAAGATTCACTAGGCGTCAAAACTTTGGCAATGTACCATGATGCCAACCACATGGACGACGAGACTAATTCCATAAAGTGGTGACGAGCGCCACTAAATCACAAACCAAGGACAAAGACAAAGGAGGTTCTGTTGGTCATCATCAACGAACATCTCATCCAGGTATGGGTTTTATTTTGATGTTGTCTTTGATGAACTAAATCATCTCTCGCTTTCTATCACATTAACGCGGTGGGAGAGATCCAAAAAAACAAAGCTTGGACCCTCCGATGATTTGCTCATGCTCCATTATTTGAGGGCGGTTTCCTCAGATTGACAGCTACATGAAATAACAGGTTGTACTATGACGGAAGCAGCACAGGAGAGCCGCAGGCACAGACGGTACTAAGAACGGACAACAGAGCATGTTCAATGACCCACGGAAGAATCTGATGGTGCGCCTTGTTGACTGTGGCCAGAGGAGACCCATAGTAACCGACAGCGGGGCGGTAAAAGATGGTGCATGACAGCGTGCCGCGGTGGCTGAAGGTGTCCAGGTTGAGCCAGCCACACGGGACAAGGGTGGTGCCTAAAGGTGTAGCCGGCGGCAGCAGCCACGACTTGTAGGATGTGGTAGGAGCATGCGATGTGGCCTGCGCCCCACCCGTATTGGCAAAACAGGGTCAAACAAAGGCCCGTATGTTAAATGAGGTGGGGAAACACCCCACCAACTGGGAGAAATGGCCTCGCAACCGTAGGGCCAATAGAGAAGGTGGTCCGCCTTCTGGTGGACCAGTCCGGATATGTGTCGGTCGAGCGGGCCGGACCTGCGGCCCAACAGGCCAGTGCAGGTGCACCGAGCACCACACAACCGGAAGGGTCAACCGTAGCCTGGGCCTATGAACCGAACCTGTAAGACCCAATCGGTCCGTATCCAGTGAATTGGGCCGACCCTTAATGGGTCAGACCTGAGTTGGGTTAGGTAATCCCTGGTACCCATTGCGTCGGGGCAATCTGACCGGGTCAGACTGGGCCCAGACCCAAATGGTCCCAAAATAAAGAAACACCTATAAATGATGAACTAAGTGTCCCTTAGATAGGGAGTCAGTGGATTTGGTACCCATTTTAGGAAGCGGTCCCTTTGGAATATTCTGGCGGGCCTGGACTAGCCATACCGGACTGCGGTGCGATCAGCCCCGTTTCATGAAAGGGGATGTAACTAAAAGACCGAGCATCTGATTGACACATTGTCTATGTAATAATAACCGTTATGACAAGGCATTACTTTGTATATTCTCTTATTTTGTTTTTTAGAGTTTGGTATGCTACCTAGGTTGGATCATACATGAATCCAAACGGGGAATTTTAACAAAAGTACCAACATCTCACAGACAGGGTGTCAGAATGATGCAAAGTCTATAATGATGGGACCCCATTGACGGGGTGGTCCCAGGGGAATGATTTTTATAGGTCTTAGTTATGGTTCAAATACTACCAATGGCTTCATGATCTGTTCTCCCAGAATCAAGCGTTCTATGAGCGGGAATTTAGTGGCTGACGGTGAGGCAGAGGGGTGAGACAGATCATAAGGAGGTCAGAAAAAAGATATCCTGTATAGGTCAACACCAAGAAATCATGTGTGTATCAGCACTGAGAAATCCTATGTGGATCCACACCTAGCGACCCTGTGTGGATAAGCACCTCGCGGCTCGACGAGGACCGCCCTTAGAGCCGCCCATCGTTGTTCAGTTCCATACTGATCATGTGAGGGTCATATCATGTTTGGGTCATTGTGGGGGATAATACCTATCGATTTGAGGCAGTTCAGATCCTGTGTTGGTCATTTCGGGGGTTAGTACCTATCGACTCTGGGTGTGTCGGATCCTCTGTGGGTCATTGTAGGGGTTAGTACCTATTGATCCTATGTGGTTCAGTATACGTATGGTCAGTCGTAGTGCCTCTTTATATAATAAGATAATATTTCTTTGTGACTGATCATTTGTACTTCTATACATCACTAATACCTAGTTTGAGCTGAGACTCTGTCTGAGCTGAGACTCTGTTTGAGCTGAGACTCTGTTTGAGCTAACACTCTGTTTGGGCTGTGTCTTTTGTTTTATGCTTCATGATTTAGATCATGCTTGTTAAATTACCTTTTAGGTATATATTTTTATTTTTCCCTTTGTGGATTACTGAGAGATCATTGGGGGCCTTGGGGTCCCATACTGGGTATTGTTGTAATAACCACTACACGGGCATCGATCACACCTTGTAGTTTCTGTGCAGAGGATAAGTAGTTGGACTAAGAATTGCAGGTGAAAGGACAAGGTCGTACACAGAGTAAGTGGGATGATGTAGAGTGTAGTGGAGACTAGTTGTACCTACCTTTCAGGTATGATCCTTGGTGGATGATCCAAGAGCTATTTTCCCTTTTCAATTGGGCCTGTATACCGGCCTCTTTACATTCAGCACACTTTTACCCTTGTAGTTTGCTTCGTGTTTGCTTCCTGTTGTGTTCTTGAATGATTTTTTTGTACATGTTTAAAGAATATGCCTTCCCTTTTTAGGGATATGCCTTTTCAGTGCTATTCACTAACCGCAAACCTATGGAAAGTTGTCTGGGGGTAGTCACGGAACGGGCCCCAGGGGACGGTTCGTGACATAAATGATTAAGTAATTGAACATAGAAAGATAATAAATAAAATAACACTAATTATAAAAATGAAATAAAATAATAATAAATAATATAAATTCCAAAAATTTCCTATTTATTAAGTTAAGGAATTCAAGTGATGATTTGAGCATGATGTAAGTGGTTTCATGAATCAATTTCTATTCAGTTACTTATATGTATACTTAACTAAATTATATTATGATAAGATAATGTGTGAAATGAAATTTTGTTACTATATGTTGTATTTCCACTTTACATTCAAGGGATATACATTTTTTACATTATACAACCCAATTTATGAACTCTCATATTAATGATACGAACTTTGTAAGGGTCTTTTAAAAAAACCATTCTTTGAGAAAAACATTCTATTAATCACCTAATTTATTTAAAATGGTATATCTACAACACTGTTATATATTCTATCCTTAATAATTCATAATTAATGGTATTTTATGTTATAATTCATCTACTTCATTCTTTTGAATTTATGATCCAAAGTTACCAACACTGTAAGATTTTATATTTCAATCACTTTTTAATCAAGATTTTTTATGCTTAAATTTCAGTTATATAAAATTAGTTTATAAATTTATAATAAAACCCTTTTATGTTCCTCAGATATAGTTATTGATGAATTTTTCATATAATTTTACCATTTTCCTTTCACTGTAAATTAAAATGACTGAGAAAAGTTTTTTTAAAGAAATATAACTTTATTTAACTCTATGGTCAGAAATATTTTTTCTCACATATCCACGTTTTCATAAAATGTTTTAAAACATTATTTTAGAATTATCAAATTACTGATGAAATTAATTTTAAACAATGTATAGTTTTTTATAAAATAGTTTGAATGAAATATTTATGTCCTTTTCTATCATGGTACTCTTTAATTTATTCCAAAAATGTGAATAGATTATTTGTTTTAACATGTATGAATGAAATGGTATTTTTCCATCATTAACAATATTTCCATTTAGTATTATTTTATTGAATTCTAAGAATATTTTTATAGAAAATTATTTCCAACAAATCCATAAATTTAAGCTTTTGAAATGTTATTTATAAGTGAAATGATTATTTTACTCAAGAATGTTTTTTAAAAACTATAATGGTATTGATATTCATCAATGAAAAATAAATTAATGTTATTGAACTATTATTAATTATATATATATCCAATAAAAATATTCATATCTTACATTACCTACAAGGAAATACATAACTTATTTCCATTTCACAAATGGATTCATTAAAAAAAATTGTTGATTAAGATATGAGACAAGATCATGAAACCTATTTTCATTCCATGGGTAGTTATTATGTTTTTATTTATTATTTAATTACATTATATGGAACACCAAGATCATGAAAATTTTGTGATGGGTACACACATATGTTACTCTAATGCACTGGGTAATTTTTTAGTCTAATGAGACATCATGAATCAGATTTGAGAGTAAATGTAATCTATTATGAAACTTTTTCCTCCGAGTGATGTTGTTTAGGAAGTTAGCCTTGACACATGTTTACATTATTTTTTTTGTTTCTCCCACATTTATTATGATTCCATAGTATTATGATACCATGTAATATATTTTATTCATCCATGTGATTACTCAAGAGAATTATTTTTCATTGTATCATATTAAAAATTTTACTCGCATGTTATGTTTCCTTATAATGTTAATTCCATTACTAAAACTTTTAACTCACCCATTTCATTAATTTATTCCCTGGTTATAGAAATATGTTCTTGTAGCTAAAAATGATTTAAAAACTCACTATAGAGAAAAATATAATTATTCCATGTTTTAGTTCTTTTTTATGCCTTATGAACCTAGTTTCCCATTGAAACTAGGCCTCACGAAATTTGGGATCTAGTTAATATATATTTTTGTATAAAATCATGTAACAATAAATTTAAAAGTATTGGTTAGTAATATTTAGTATCATATAAAATGTTTCGATGAAATTTTGAAACATGGATGAGAATACATTTGTGATAACCATAGGGAAAATTATAAGGATAATACTGAGTATAGTAAAATATCTTGGTTTCATGGTGAAGTATAAAGAGAGTGGTTTTTGAATTATTTCATCCTATTCAAGATTATATAATTGGAATTTGTTTTGGGAAAAATGAACCTAGTATTAATAACACTAAAAAAGGTGTGTAAATATTAACTCAAATGAATCCTGGTGAAAGAAAATAGACCATGTTATGCACCTATTTTGACACTCTAAATTGATATGTTTTGAAAATTCAAAAACACTTTATAAAAAATTATGAAGGACATTAAAAATATTTTTATTTTAAAAAAACTAATAGTAAAAATTTCCTTATAAAATTATGAATAAAACATAGGGACAAATAAGTTATTATATAAATATCATTTATAAGTTCTTCCCTGACCCACCCCCCCCCCCTCCACAAGATTATAAGAATCCCTTTTTAGACTTATTAGTTAATGTGTTTTATTATTTTTTTTATTATTTAGTTAATTGAGAGAAGTTAAAGAAAGAATGTCAATGACTAATATGAGATGAAACATAATTATTTCCCAAATTGGGTGCCTAAACTAATGGTACCGAAAATTAGACATATTTTTATCATGCCAATTGAGCTATCTCAAATTTTGATTAACCACTGTAACATAGTTGAAATTAGAAAAAAAACAATGAAAATAATGATTGTATTTCAAGTATTAAAGAAAAAAAGGATCGAAGATTCAATTTATTTCAGGTCAATAATGTGAGAATAAGACCCAAGATGAATTTTCCAAATATGGGGTAATATTTTTTCTATGTGAAAATAACTATCATATAGGAATGAACAATTGATGAATTTGATGACTTATATGTGGTAATCTTGGTCATTGTTCAATTAAATGCCCTAATCTAAGGATTATCTCATAATATACTATGTTATAAAAAACATTGAATTGGAATGATAAACTTTTTTAGGTTTTGGAATTCCATAATCATGTTTTCAATGTGTTTATTATGGTATTTTGGTTATAAGAATCATAAAACTTTTAAGCATAGTTTTGTTATTATTTTCATTAAAAAATCTCATTAATATGTTGAATAATAATAATAACCTAGAAACATTATTTAATGGTTATTTGATATTTTATGGAAAAAACATGATTAAGGAAAATATATTATCTAATATGTACATGATGTTGTGGTAACTATATTCAATTTAAATAATTTTGCATTGTAAATTAATAAAGAGATTGATATAAAACCATATAGGTTTAAATAATAGATTTGTTGATTGCTTTTATTTTTTAGGATGTTCATCATATTACTAGGAACATTATAAGATAATGGTGAAATATGAATATTATTATTACATTTTTCCATATTGATTTAAAAAAATGGGATAGCCCCCAAGCCTGATGTCATCTCATTATATCTAGAAAGGCTATGAGTCTTAAACCCACAACCGAATGGAGATAAGGTTCCAATGCCTTCCACTACCCTATGATATATACTGGTTAGTTTGAAATTGTTTTTACATTAACATTTTGATAAATAAATATTATGATTATTAAATATTTTTTAGGTGATTAATGATATTGAAGGATATTTTAATTTTTCATAAGTTTATATAACATTTAGGTTTAGCTTAAATATTTTTCTAGGAGGAATTATTTTATGTTTTTAGAGAAATAATCTGAAGGGTTTTAAGAAAAGTCACTTATAGAATGGATTAATTTTAACAATAAGAGTTAATATTTAGGTATTATAGATAATTGTATAATATTGTAAATCCTTTGAAAACCATTTTTGTTTTAATAATTATTATATGAATAGGTTTTCATTCTTTGATAGATTATATGAAACATTAGAAGTTTATTTTAATGCTTAATGCAATAAACAAATCATCTTGAATAATCATAGTTTTGATTAAAATATGATATTGTGGTGGAAATTTTCTAATTGATGAAAATATTTTTAGAAAGTATGTATATTTCCATTGTTTTTTAGTCTAGATCAAAAAGAATATATCAACACCATAAAAGGTTGTTGAAAAAAATGTCATCCTAATACCTTTATGTATGATTAATCAAGGGTTATTTATTTCATAATATATTCATATTTTTTAGTTCTTTAATATACCGTTGGTCATTTATTTTTAGGAGATAAGTGATATCAATCACTCTCTATAATTGTTTTTGCCTTTCTTCTATTTCCATATGTTCACAGCCAATCAATGTTTTCTTTGATTGAAACCTAATATCTTTTTATTTTATATGTCCATCATAATCTGTTTTCTCTTTTATCAAATGGTTGTCTTATAAACCCATAATGCAATGTGGTATTTCTAGAAGAGGATTTTCAAATTATATAGCGGTGATTACTGAGATAAATATAAAATTTTAAGGACATAATTTATTTAATGGGTAGAATATAACACCCTAAGATTTTAAAACTAGAACATCATGTTTTGTAGTTTATATTAAATGAAAAATCAAGAGTAAAATATAATGTTACATGATCAAACACTATGATATATTTATTTATTTTAAAAATTAAATCTATTTGATAGCTTTTGGAACATGAAATCACCAATTTAAATGAATTGTAATATATAATATTATTATAACCAAAATGTTAAATTAATGGGCATGAATAATAGTAGCTAAATAATAATTTTGTACACACATATAAAACAAATTAACTTGATATCAATTTATTATAAATAAAATAAGTATCATTTGAAATAAATATAAATGTTCTCTTAAAAATAGTTTTTTTTCTAGGTGATGGTTTCATCATTTTTTATAAAGATATTTTAAAATAAATTTATACCACTTTCAAAATAAATAAATAAAAGAAAAATAATATTTTTTTAATCTACGTGTGAAAATTTTAACATCACAAGGTTCTAAAAAAAATTTAAAATATAAATAAAAAACTCTAATTTGATATGAAAGAATAATATTATTTATAGAATATTTTTATAACCCAGTAGTTAGACATAAGTTTCCCTCTTTTGTGTTTTTCATTTCAAAAAACAGACATACACAGTTTCAATCAGTAAGATATTTAGATTCTGATAGGATCAATTTACATTTTTTTGAATAATAACTTACAAAATATGAATAATAATGTTCCCTTATAAATATTAATATAACCCTTTTGAATGTTAACATCACCCATGTATTTACAAATACAATTTAGGCACCATATAAATGAAAGTGAATATTTTAAAAATTAATAAGCGTTGGTATTTTGTGAGTAATAAATACTTAAATACAATTTGAAATTTATAAATTGATTTAATATAAGATTAATTTTTATAAAATTTATTCATAAATAAATAATTAGGTTTCATACTATTTTAGAATAATTTCATGATACCTCAATTAATTTTGGAAAGTATTATAAAATAAGTTTTTAATTTAAAAATTTTATTTTTCAAGTAAATAATGATTTTATTTAAAAATTATATATCATATATTTAGAATATTATTTTGTTCAAATAGTGTTTATTTTCTAAATCCCCATATTAAACAATAGTTGTGCTGAATTTTTTGGTTTCTTCTAAAATACGTAAATTTTTAGTGAATAATAAATTATATAACAAACTATAAATGATAAATACACAATTTATTGAGTCATAGGTGATGTATAGATGATTTAAGCACACATGGTTAGAAATAATGTTCAGTTAATATTATGTTTTTTAACAATAATCTTCACTATTTCTTATCTTATAAAAAAAATATATTGAAAAAAATAATCAAAAATCACCCCTCTTTTCAACTTTAAAAATCACCACTCACTCCATCTTCTCTTGACTCCTATAAGGGATTATTCTTCTCAAATTTCTACCCAAATACTATTCCCTAGTATTTTCCCAAGTCTTTGAGCTTATGTTATTTCCAAAATACCAAAACCCCTTCTCTTAAAGAGGTTCTCATGGAGGATATTCAAATAGATAAACCCTATTCATTTTTCTCATATTTTTATTTTAAATTTATTTTATTTTCATATCTTATCATCACCTCCTCTATCAAATAGATCATTATAACTCTTTTTATAAGCTATATACTAGAATTATATCTTGTTAATGTAATATACTTCCTCAAACTACTATCTCTCTCTCTCTTTTATTTTAAAAACTAAATCATCATACAAGAGGTGCCAATTTACATCCTTCATGAACAACGAACCTTTGTTCATCAATATATCCTTCATGGATGGTCATGAAACAAATTTTATTCATTATAAAGATTATAAAATTTTTATTATGTATTATATAATGTCCTAAAACATGTATATATATCATACAACTTCATAAGACAAAACTGGTTCATAATAATTGAAATGTCCCCAAAATAACCTAAATGATTATCATTAATGTTCTATCTATAAGTCATACTCATATGATATAACCAAATCAATTATATCAATTTTTAGTATTCTATACGTTAATTAGTATCACATAAATTCAATTCTATATAATTATACCAATTCCACATGAAATTATATATTCATAAACAAGTATACTGATCATGAAGACTAAGGAATTGAACACTGCCGGTCGAAAAAAATGCATCTCAAAACTCATTAAAAAGGCCATAAATAAACTTAATAAAATTTTAAAAAATAAAATACAAATATAAATTGTATTGAATTAATTAATTAAGGGATTTAATTTTATTATCCAGAATGTTAATGTCAATTGCAGATCATGTTCATACATAAGGTAAGGGTTTTCTACCTAAAACTCCATTTTCTTTCAGTTTACTCTTTTCCCCACTTAATCAAAATTAATTTATTAATTATTTATATTTAATCCAAATAATTTATTTTATAAAGTTATATATAATTTTCCCAATCATAATCCTTATTTATTTTATAGGGTGCTAAATTTTTTATAAATATTATTCTCAATTCTTCCTAATAGACATTCTTGTTTTAATGGAACTTCTCGAATTATTACTTATTTTAAAGTGAACTATATATTTTTATTTAAGACATAGTTGTATTTCTAAAAAATTAAGTCGGTCATGGGAAAACTACTATTGTTCATTTATGGTTTTATGAGAATATTTTTCAAAATGTAATGTTCTTTTCAAAGTAAAATTATATTTATCTCTAAGATTCCTCATTGATTTTATTAGAGTGTTTTGGTCTAATCCAACCCCACTATTAATTTTTTTGTCTTATTAAGTATAATAAATTATGTTTATCAAGTACCATATTGTATTAAATGGTTTTTGATCAGTTTGAATGTGGATGTTCTATCTTGTCACTATTCACCCTACTACTCAGAATGGTTAGTGTTTATGTGTACATATTGAGAAATGATATTTCATATGTTTATGTTGTTTGTGTTTAGCCCCTTTTAAATGAGGAATGCATTAGAAAAAGAATGTGAATGGTGGGGCCTACTATATCCCCTTTATTCATCTGTATGATTCATGGGGGAAACAAAAAAAAGGATAAGGCCATACCCTACTATTTTCAGACGTCTTGGCTGAGGCCTTGAATTTTTTTTAAAGGTCCATAATTATTAATTACTTAAATATGGTATTAGTAATTGATAAAAAATATGATTATTAGACTAGTATAATATAAATGGTTATGTTTAATTTTCTTATGATAATTTATATGGCCTTATTTAATTAGATTTTAATCATTATATATTATTCTCAAATATGATTTTATTGTCATGTGTGTTTAGTTGGTCACCATGCCTAGGATTTATTTTTATAATAACATATTCTATATTACATATCCTTATTAAGAATCTAAACTCACCCATTTATTAAGTTTTATTTTCCATAGGTGGTGTAGGTGAATATTATGAATGACTTACAGGGATAACCTAGGAGTCATAAATGTTTCTAAAGGAATTACTATTATGTATTCATTTCAAGTTGTAATGTTGAACTAATGTTTCTTTATTTTTTTTTTAAACTACTAAACTATAAATTCGTCTAGGATATGACATTCTTGTAATCATTCCATTGTAATAATATAATGTGCCAGCTCCAAGAAATTGGGTTCAGGGTCCTTAAAGATTATAACAAAGAAAGGTTTAGTAGAATCCTTGGAAACTGGATTTAGAAAGAATATATTGTGGAAAACCCCTACGATGGAGTTTGAAGATAAGTATACAAGACCATCCTATTAATTTTTATCAGGTATATATTATGTGGTTAATTCTTACAAATATATCCATGTCTAGATTTTACAAGTGTATGTGGTTATGGAAAAAATTTAACTTGGTGTAAGAACTCTGAAAAGGTGTTCCAGACTTGACTCAGGGTGACCTGATACACAACAACATTCCTTATTGTGACACTATTTTGACACTCTAAAGGAATAATCTTATGATAATTTTCATTTTGATTATAATCCCTTATGAAGGATTTAAATTTAAATATGTACTCAATTTAACCATGCATATGTTTATTATATTAGAAATGTATAAAATTTCAATTTATGTAAATTATTTTTCTAGTTTGGAATTATAAATTATGATTCAAAACCTAATGTAGTGTATAAAATTATTTAAAAATGTAACCTAGTGAAAGGAATGTAAACTACATGAATGCACTTATCCCATGTAGGGATTTCCATCCTATGAAAGATAATGATGTTGGTACTAGAGCTATCACTAGTGATGACTATCTTATAAAAATATTGGGACAATTAACTCAGCTTATGAACAATAACCTTACTGGTATAGAGAATCCTGATCCACAATGTGGAGGAGTAATGTTAGACTTAATTATGTGAAAACATTCTCAAGCATTCAATGGAACTACAAACCCATTCCTAGAGAAATAGTGGATAAGTTACTTATATAAGATATCTATCACTTTGTGATGTAAAGAAAGAGATAAGGTTATCGTCACAGTTTATCATCAATTGGGAGATGCAGATTAGTGGTGGTCGTTAATTCAAAAAATTATAGAGGAGTAAGAAATAGAATCAATGGTATAGATGGATATTAGGGAAATAATCTTAGTAAAATATTTTCCTTGATAACAGAGAGAAGATTTGGACAGGAAATTTTTGAGTTTGAAATTATAAAAGGATGAAAAGTTTGCGATGTATGAATCCAATTATCAAGGATATCAAGGCATATCATAAACAACATATGTAATTCAAGGCGGAAGATTGATCAATTCATTAGTAGTTTAAAACCATTACTCCTAAGGGAAATTTTCTACAAATAATTATCTTAATATAAATATAGAGTCTCACAAGTTATCAATATGGAGAGATAATTCTATAAGCCTTATAAATTTAAGGGAAAGCAAGAAAAAAAAAGGTGGTGGAGTAAATAATAGAAAAAGGTAAGAATAAAAAAAGGGAGTTTTCTAATATTTGATACCTATGGAAAGAAACACCCTAGAGACTGCCTAAAAGAAAAAGGATTCTATTATAAATGTGGATAAAGAGGCCAGTAATATCAATATTACAAGGGAATGAAAGAAGAAAAAAATGTTCAATGCTAAAATTGTAATGAATTTAGACATTAATCCAATGACTTCCATTATCATCAAGGAAATATTCCCAGGATAAGTCCATGGGATCAAGTCCATTCTTATACGATCACAATTACTGAAGATGAATCTCCCAATGATGTGGTGGGAGGTTCTATAATCGTTTACTCAAACATGGCCAATGTTTTATTTCATTTTGGATCATTGCATTCATTTGTATCATCCTGGTTTTCTTTAAAAATTGGATATTTCCAATTATCCTTAACAAAGTATTTGTTAGTAAAAACCCCAAAGGGATGTCTCATTACAAAAAATATGTGTCAGGAAGTCCCCATTAGAGCATATAAATGTGCCTTATCTACTAATAGTAGCTCCACAACTATGGTAAATTTTGACATACTCCTTGGAATGGAATGGATTTCAAAGTATCATGTACAAATTTATTTTAATAATAAGGAAATTCAGATTTGTAAGGAATGTATAGAATAAATTATCATTAGAGTAGAAACATAATCATCTGATTCTTATTTAGATCCAACCCCATTTTCTCTACTAAATTCAATTCATAGTGGGAAAGAGAATGCATTATATATGGGTGAGTGAGGAAATACTCAAATTGAGTATGTACCTATTGTGAAAGAATACGTTGAGGTATTTATAAAGGATTTACCTGGATATTATCCAGAGTAGGAAATTTAGTTCACTATTGATTTAATTCATGGTTCAATACCACCTATCAAACACTATTTATAGAATGGACATTGTGGAATTAGTATAACTGATGAAAAAATTAGAGGAATTGACTAATAAAATATTTATTCACCCTAGTGTATATCAATGGAGAGCTCATGTTCACTTTATTAAGAAAAAAGATGGATCAACAAGGTTGTACATTGATTATAGAGAAATAAATGCTATCATGATAAAAAAATATCACATGCTTCACATTGATGATTAATTTTATCGCCTTCATAAAACCCAATATTTATTGAAGATTGTCCTTTAATATGGTTATCATCATTTGTGTGTGAGGAAGGAAGGTATTCCAAAGATATCATTTCGAAGTTGGTGTGGGAATTATGCATTCACAGTAATTCCTTTTGGAATGACTAATGAATCCTCTATTTTCATGGATCAAATGAATAATTTTTTCAAGAATATCATGATGAATTCATTCTAGTATTTATTGATGATATCTTAGTATACTCTAAGAACTAAAAAGATCATGAGAATCTCTTGCGTACTATTTTTAAGACTCTTATAATAAATGGGTTATATGGTATATTCAATATGTCTAAATTCTGGCTTCAAATACATTCTTTTCTTGTACATAATGTCACTGAGGATGGAATCTTAGTTGATCCTACATTGTAATAGGTAGTTCAGGGATTTCCTACACCAATAAATTTAACTGAGGTACATAGTTTTATTTGTTTAGTAGGTTATTATTGGTGTTTCATTCCAAACCCCACATGATTGTCTAAATAGTTAACCAAGATTACTCTTAAAGGGTTTATGTTCATACTGACAGAATAATTTGAAGAATGTTTTGAAAAATTGAAGAATATTTTATTAAATGCACAAATATTGACTCTACCATCTGGAAATGATGGATTTTTTTATTTATATTGATGCATCAATTAAATGACTTTGTTGTTTCCTTATACATGAAGATAAAGTTATTAACTATGCATCAAGATAATTAAAAATTCAAAACATATGTATCCAACATATGATCTTTATCTTAATGATATAATCTAATCATTGAAGATATGGAGACATTTTCTCTATGGAGAAGTATTGGAGATATATATTGATCATAAGAGCTTGAAATGTATCTTCTCATAGAATAAAATCAACATGAGAAAAAGTGATGAAATAAGCTACTCACAGACTATTATTGTTCCATACACTACTATCCAGGAAATCCAAATAAAGTGGAGGATTAATTGAGTAGTAAAGATCATGGATTTCTGAAAAAAAAAATTAAGATTGACAGGGATCCAATGTACATAGACCTAGCGATGCTGGATATGCAAATTATTAAAGAAGGGGAATCACTATTATTTTTTAAATGGGTTTCCCAAACATCTTTAATGGAAGGAATTAAATGTTCTCAATCTGATGATGATAAGGTTCAAGTGAAAATTAAGGCTCTCAGTTATGGTCAGTTTCTAGACTTCATGTGTGAGGATGAAATTATGAAATTTGGGTGAAGGCTATGTGTTCCCTCTACACCTAAGGTAGAAAGAGTGTTATTAGATAATTCCCACAGTTTGAGTTTCTCTATACACCCTGGTATCATAGTGATATATAGATATTTGATAGAACATTTCTAGTGGGACAATATGTTGTGTGAAATTGCAGATTATGTATCAAGATGTTTATACTGTCAACTAGTGAAGGTAGAATGAAAACATTGTATTGGTTTCATTCATCCTCTACCAATTCCTACATGGGAAATGGGATGACATCACCATGAATTTTATAACTATATTACCCCAAACTCCAGAAAATAATAATTTTATATCTGTAGTTTTTCATCAACTTACCAAATTTGCACATTTACTCATGACAAGAATGGATTTGTCACGACAACACCTTACATGACTCAATATTAAGGAAGTTTTAAGACATCACTGTGAACCTCTTTCAATTGTGTTTAATCACGATATATGAGTTACATTAAAATAATAAAAAAGCATTTAGAATGATTTGGATACTAAGCTTTGATTGAGTACGACTTATCACCCTCAAATAGACTAGAAATCATAAAGGATGATACAAAATTTTAAAGATGTTTTGAGATCATGAAAATATTATTTTTAATGTATGTGGGATTATATTTATATTTTAAGAACATTTCCTATAAAACTTGTTTTCTATTAAAGTATTAAAATTTAACCATATGAAGCATTATACATAAAGATATGTCATATGCAAACAGGTTGGGATTAAGGGTGTGAAGAAAACATG
Organism: Viscum album; assembly: GCA_963277665.1. Lineage (NCBI taxonomy): Eukaryota > Viridiplantae > Streptophyta > Magnoliopsida > Santalales > Viscaceae > Viscum > Viscum album. Next base: position 481,054,771 of record OY728133.1, read on the forward strand.
TAGGACTAGATATTGTGTTGGAAACTACATAAAAGGAAAATAATATTCAAATCCATATCAATGCATCTCAAATCAATCCAAAGAGCTATGCTGATAATTGAACGATGGACTTGGAATTTCATGTGGGAGATCATTTTTCCTAAATGTATCACCAAGGAAAGGTGTTATAATATTCGGGAAAAATTGTAAACTGATCCCGAGGTACGTAGGTCCTTTTGAAATTTTGGAGAGTATTAGAGATATGTCTTATCATTTGGAAATGTCACATAGAATTTCTTAGGTACAAAATCTATTCCATGTCACATTGTTGAGGACGAACATGCTAGAACCAACACATCTACTCACTTATGAGTGTATAAATATGGAACTAAACTTATCTTGCTTCGAAGAGACCATCTACATTATAGACACTAAATAAAAGGTGTTAAGGAATCCGAAGACCCAGATGATAAAGCTACTTTATAAAAACCATCAAATTAAAAGGAAACATGGGAGCTTGATGATCTTATGATTAAGACCAGCCCAAATATTTTTATAATGTAACAGTATGGTAATTTCAAGGATGAAATTTTTGTAAGGGGGGAGAATGTAACACCAAAAAATTTTATAAATAAATTTAACATATATTCTTGCAACAATGAGTCTCTATGAACCAGAAACATTTTTATTTATAGGGGATATTTAAACCTAGTCATTAGAAAAAACGTTTCCACTTCTGTGTTTTGAATTTTAAAAAACAGACATACACATATTCGATCAGTATGATATTTAGAGTCTGATAGGATCAACATACATTTTTGGGGAATAGTAACTTGACCCTTGTGAATAATAATACATCCTTATGACTAGTAATATGACCCTTAAGAATTTTAACCTCTCCCATTTACGATTAAATAAATTTTTGTCACCTTATAAAAAAGTGAATATTTCAAAAATTAATAATTAAGTGTTGGTATTTTGATAGTAATAAATAATAAATTGAAATTTTAAATTAATAAATTGATTTATATATGATTTATTATCATAAAATGTATTCCTAAATAAATATTTCCTTTCTATTCTTTTAAGATTATTTTATGAGACCATAGTTAATATTTCTAGCTGGGTTTTTTATAACATAGGCAGTAGCCTCAATTTTTGAAGGATAAAAGGCTTTCTTCAGTTTTTGAGAGCCAAAACAACACTAAACAAGTTTTTGTATCTATAAATCACCCAAACTCTGATTCAATCGTCGCCTGCCATGTTGGAACCACATCAATATGATTCATTTTTAGTCATTCTTAATTCTTCGAAACAATGACTATGCTATTTGGGTTTAGGATCATATTCCCTAATATCTCATTCGTCATATGTTATTCATATTTCATCCAAACTACTATGAATCAAGAATTGATAATGGATGAGTTGTATACTACTATGTTGAGGTAGGTGGTCTATACTTTTATTCTTCCTTTCTTGTGATTTTTGGGCGTTTAGCCTTTTTTCCGCTCATCAGACTTTCTAGCGAGGCTTCATTTTTCAGTTAGTTGTTTGTCGTAGGCTTAGTCGGACCTAGTGAGGATGCTCGTAGGTTTTGTTAAGGTGAATTGACACTCATTACATGATTCAAGGTCACTCAAGGGGTGATCCACAAGGGCATACCCTTTCTAAGCCTATTTAAACCACCAAAGGGGTGTGTTCTTGTGCTTTCCTAGTTAGAGAAAGGACATTAATTCCTTGATAGCTTGAATAGACTATTTAGGAGATTTGTTTCCTCCTTAATAAATGAAAACCATGTTATTCCTTGTTTATTTTGATAGCTTCGTGTGATAAATGGATAATATGGGTGGGTACACCAATATTAAATGACTAATGGAATGTTGAATGGTTTATATGGGAGGGTAGGCCCATATTCATGTTTTGATAAATGGTTTGAATGAGTGGGTATTCTCAAGGATAGTGTATGTTGATGTGATTTGGTATACTCAAACTAAATTAATTTGTTAAATGGAATAAATTGGATTCTTTTATTGAATGGTTTATTGATGTTGTGTACTACTCTCCATGGATTTGGAATGCAGTAGTGGATGTGGTGGGTTGGCTCTGACCCTTGACTCTTGAACACTTTGGACACATTGGGCCTTGCTACCCTGTGTATATGACTTTCTTTGACTCAAATAAAACTTTTTATTGCCTTTCTCATAAGACCCCAACTAGTCCCTAACCGAGTTTCAACCATGGATTCCCATGGGACTCGATGGGATGCCTTAGATAAGCTCCTTGGATCCAGACCTCTTTAGTCTAAATATATATTGTATGGATGCCTTGGTACATCACACCATGGATCCACCCCTTTTGGTCTACACTTCTCAATACGGTGTGTCCATAGGATATTTGACTACACTATATAGTGTGGCCTTCGAATAATTGACTTCTTTATACAGTGAGGTTTTTGGTTACATGATATAGATGGATGTATGATGTGTCCTTGTGAGTGACATGTTTACATGGTTATAACATACTTGTTAGGATCTGACTCTATTTTGTTGGTATCCTTGAGGGATATTTTGGTTTTACTTACAGCAGTAGACTTCTTCCATGGGCATATGCTCTTACTAACTCGTTTTTTACACATATTATCATTTTGTAGAATTTATGTTTGAATTGTGTAGGCCTAGGTGGTGGCATACTATGATGTTTATCTCACACCCTGATTGGGCCTCCTTGGGGAACCAAATGGATTATAATGATTCATATAAAGATAGAGGAATGTGACTAAATACCAGTTGTTGACTGTTGCTATGGAGCAGTGGAGCATAGAACCAGGCTTAAGCTTGCGATGCTGAGATACCTTTTTTTCCTTTTGTTATTTTTTAGGTTACTAGTACTATATTATATTTCCATGTTCCTGATTTGGCTTCTTTCTAGATACATGTATCATCTTCATCATTTTTTATATTAGTCACTTATAGTTATTGTTATGTATTCTTGGCTTGTTTCCCTAACTTTTAGTTGATTTTTGTTTATTTGGATTCTAATTTCTACTATTTGTTTTGACTTCCACTATGATAAAATGGTAATGAGGGAAGAGTGTCCCTATTAACTCACCTAGTCCCTCGCTTCTATTCAGCAACATCTGGCATTTCCGTAGATGCGCTTGAGGCCATGTTGCCAACCGGGCCCAGGGCTCCAATTCGGGTGGCATCCAGGTTTGGGATGTTACAATGTTGAATCATAGTAGGTTATTTCATTCTAATTTTACATACTATTTGGTGACCTTAAATAGGGATAAGAATGAAATGGATTTTGGTAACCAATTGTGTCTTGGAGTAACTGCACCACATATATGGAAATGCCAAATTTCTTCGAATTGAGTGATGATTTTAATGATTTTGACTATTTTTGTTTACTTAATTTCACTGTTGCATGAGACACATGAATTATGTTATTACTATTGATGCAATTATGGCTTCAATTTCAATTAAAACCCAATGAGATGAGGGTGTTCCATATCATACATCATATATACACTTGTTATAATCACATTCCATGCACTATGCCATGCCATCTTAGATGCATTAGATATTACATGTTGTTGTGATGGTTGATGTGATAGTTATGCCCACTATTGTGTTTTTTTGGGTGAATTAGATAAAGGGGTGACATTATCTTTCAGTTCATATGGAGTATGGGCCATTAGGAATTGGTAAATAACACACTAGTGAAATGTAAATGTAAAATGAACCTGTTACATGTATGGTTTGAATGAGAACCAAGGTTGGTTTCATGAGTTGTTATGTGCCCTCATGGATTTAGAATTGGTATCCCATGGTGGTATATCTTGGGTAACTAAATATGAACTCAAATGGAATTGAAACATGAATGATAGATATATACTTGACCGGTACCTGCTTATGAGTGGGCAAGAGGAATAGTTTTTAATGGATCAATGGTTTTTCATTATTCAGTATTCACTGAATGAGAAGGATGTTGGATTGACTTGGGTTCCAGGAGGTTTTTGACATGTCATATTCATTCATCTTTATGATTATGTTGTTATTTATTGTGGCATTTTCTTGGAATTATAGAGACATTCCACCTTGACAACCTCCGGTGGTACTCCAAAATGGGGGTGATGAACATACTTCGGAGATAGTGGGTCATGGGATACTGGTTGATCTCCTTATAGTTCTAGCTATGGAACCTATGGATATTCTGTATATAGGGGTTGAGGCACATTTCTTTATGGTTTTTTAATATATTTGAAGATGGTCTGGGGATCACCATATCCATCCTTGTATATGGAGGAGCTGACATGGGTGTTCTAGAAGTAGAGACCTCTTATATTATCAAGTAAAAGTTGATCATAGGCTGTAGATCTATGGCTATAGACCACATTAGTAATTTTTTAGCATCTTTGGATGCCTCCAGAGTGGAAGGTTAAGCTCATAAATTACATTCTATGTGGAGTGGCGAATCGATGGTGTGATGTTTTGAACTAGGATGATGGTCTACATAATATGGGTTGGGATAAATTCCAAACCTACATCTACAACTCCCTTTACCCCAGGAATTTGTGATGAAATGGGGATAGTGATTTCATGTGTTTTTAATAGGTTGTTATGAAATTTATAGAATACTCAACATACATTACAGAGCTTCAACGTTTTGCGACGACGTATCTTATTGATGAGTTTTTGAGGTCGAAGCACTTCGAAGAAGGTCTCAGAAATGCTATAAAATATCAGGTCAATGTGATTAGGTTTTCTTTTATCACTGATATTTTGAATCGGGTGCAGATTAAAGAGCAGAACCTGAGGGAAGATGGCAGTACAGAATAAGGGAGTGCTGTTTCTCACCCTGGTGGATATATGACTTTAGGCACAAGTCATTATTTTGAGGCTTCTGATGAAATGAGTCCTAATCAGGAAATGGGTGCTGGTAGATTGGTTTATTTCCTTCAATGTGGTAGGCAAGGCCACATGGAAATTCAATGCGACCATGACCCATTTGAGTGATAATCTTGTGGTTGGATGGGGCACGTGCAGTAGTTTTGTAGGACCATCCCTCCTGCTTTGAGTGGTAGTGCGTCAGCTCTAACATCGTGTTCATTAGAAGGTTCTTCAGCTCCATGTCAGGTTGGGAGCTATTGCAGTATAGGCCGGTTATGTAACACCCCGAGATTTTATGAAAAATATTATTTTAATTTCATTAATGTCTTGTGTTGTATTCTACACCAAGATTACCTTGCGCTATACGCAACACCGTATTAGCTTACAGTATACACAACACTATTCATGGACCGTGTTACACACAATTTTGATAATAGTTATTCTACGCAACATTGAGTATATATATATATATATATTAAATGTATAAATAAAATATGGTCGGATTCTGTTATACGAAACAACGAAGGATTCTTTCACAACACGCAACCCTGACTTGGCTTGCATTACACGCAATCGCGACCTTCCTCGATAGCGTGTGTTGTACGCAATACCGGGTTTTAATAAACAATGATATATTATTATAATATTGTCATGAACTAGCCGTTATGAATAGTATTAACTAAATTTTGAATTTTATAACATTATTATTCATCTTACACATTTTCTAGAACATGATATAAGAACATAATAAATTTTTCGGGTAAAATTAGTATTTTTCAAAAAATGCAGTTTTGCCGCCTTTTGATGGCGCACCCACATTAAATATAGTTTTTGACATGTTTATAAGTTAAATTTGACAAAATAAAATTCTTTTTTCGGAATCATGAAATAAAAATTTACTTTGGATAAATTTTTCATATTATTCTGGTAACTTTCACATTTTAATGAATAGTAAAAACACGCTATATTATAATTAAAAACAACTTTTTTCATTGTAATATATTATGTGGTTAAATTATAATATTGAATGGTTTTAAAGTATATATAGAATATATTTTTACCATTTAATATAATTTATGTCATTAGCATTGATTTTACCTTCAATTCGTAGGTTAAATCAATTCAATCTTTTGCAATGTTTTAAACAAAAACCCGTTATTATTCGACAACGGGATTAATTTTAATTTAATTTATGCAACTTCTGTGTATTGAATTTTAAAAAATGGATTCCATATTTGGAATCAGTGGGTCCAAATTATGTTAATATGCTACTTTTTATTTTTGGGAATTATGAATAGTAACTACGGTAAATTTTATTTACCATAGTTAAAGGTAAATCGGGTAATTAAGGGTAAATTTAATATTATAAAATTATCCTAACACATGCCAAAATTCTATTTGATGGCTAAAAGTAAACCCATATCAACTTAGGGTCGTATTAGATTCATTTTATGGACTTTTGACAATGAAAATAATTTAATTATTTTTAAAACCCAAGAAAGTGACAACATGTCACTTTCTTAAATCCTATAAGTATAATAATTTTAACTTAGTGATATACATCATAAAACATAGAAAATGAATAGTATCCAAAAATCTAACAAAAGTATCTACATCATGAGAATTTATTTTGAATTTTTTGGGATTAAATAGTTATCATTAATTGTGACACAATAGTGATGCAGAAATTATTTATCTAGTGAAAAATAAAGAATATATTTTTTATTAAACTAATAGTGACCATAAAAGGCACAAAACCCTGACCAAAACTTATTGGTCATGTAAATTGAAACAATAATCATCCAATGGTCTAATAATTTACCATTTGTAGTCTTATACAAGCAATTATTACACTTATATTATTTTATTTTAAATGATGCCAAAGTTGTCACCTTCATAATTTATTAAATATAACAATTTAAATATTGTGATTTTAAGATGATAAATTCGAGTAAAATTATTATTGTGAAAGGTAATATATTTATCCTCATCATAGGAATTTATTTTAAATTTTTATGCAACAAATAAGTATATTAAATAATTATACAAAAATGATGTAGTAATTATTTTATTAAGAGATAAACCAAATAAATGGTTTTAAAAATAATAAAATAAATATTATATGAAATATTTAATGTTCTCCACTAATTTTATAGATACATATGACCATTTATTAATATATAAAAGCTTTTAGTTCGAACATATCTTCTGTATATATTTTATTTAAATTCAAATAAATGAATAGTGTCAAAATTGACACTATTGTTATTTTATAAAAATAACATATTATAAAATTGTTTAAAAATCACAAAAATATTTAAAAATTATAAATTTAAATTTATATGGTCTATAATGTTATAAAGTAAACAATTATGGAAAATTCACAATAAATAAGTAATTATTTTTTACAATTTAAAATTTAGAATTTTATTACCACAAATAAACTTAAAAAGATTAAATAAGGATAAATCAAAATGATAAGGTTTAAAATAAGATCCAAACATATCTAAATTTGATTGGTTTATGAGATTAAAACCCTATCTCATCTAATCTTCGAATATGAGTCATTTTTGGAAGTTTTTAAGTGGGGTTAGATTTATTATAAATTAATATGTTTAAGAATTCCAAAGGTGCCCCTCTCCTCCCTTATAAAAGGGCACCTCCTCCCTCTCCTCCTCACACCAATTTGAGCATTCAAGCTCGGCCAACCCCTGAAAAATTCTCTTCTCCAATTCCCTAGAAACATCCTAGAGGTTCTGGTCTTCCTCAAAGACCAATTTTAGTGCCCTAAGAGGAGGTCTCAAAGAGGCGCTTCAAAGAATAGGTAATTTCCGTTACCGATTCTTTCACCTTTATTTCTTCTTCCACTTCTTCTTATTAGATTGTTTCATTATGAAGTAATAACATCAGTATCACTCATATACTTATATGTTATTATAATTATGAAACAATCGTATTTCACCATCAATCCATCCTACGGAAAAAGAAATCACCGCGCGTGCGTACGTACGGAATATCGTCTCCACGCCGTGGTGAAATCTATTTTCCACCACCACCTTACTTGGATGGGTATAATGGTGTAAATAATAACTATATATTATTATTTTAAAGTGATATTGATTCCGAAATAGTATACATACACTCCAATACAGTCCCACAATCATGAGAACGATATCATCGCTCGTGCGAACGTACGGACTACCGTCTCCACGACGCGATGAGATTCATTCTCCACTTTAACCATTCATGAATGATTATAAAGTATATATAATAAGTAATCATGAAATAAGACATAATAATGATACTTGGTTTATGTTTATATATATGAATGTCATCTACTTAATTCCGTTCAATTCAATAAGGAAACGAAAACAGCGTTCATGCGTACGTACGACCTACCGTCTCCATTAACGGTGTATTTCTTTCCATTTATCGATCCATTATATATATGTATATTACAAATATATATTATATATAAATCATGTTTTATATTCTATAATTAATTAATAATGATCTATGTAATCCTATGAATAATTACAAGTTAAAACACGAACAACAAATGAGACGATTTTACCCAAAACGCGACTTTAACATGAATTTACAAAAGAACAGGTAATATAAAGTCATAAATGAACCATATATGATATAATAAAAATTAAGATGATTCTGTAATAAGTCAATGACATTATTTAAATCATTATACAGGAGGTTCGGACACTTACGAGTCAAATCGGACCTAATTTAAGGAATAAAATTTCAATCTCATTTTTATCCGAGATTGCTTATACATAAGTATTTACTGGGGTTACGTTTATCATCCATGACCATGATTTCTAAAAATGATTTCATAAAATTTTTACCATTCTTCCATGGATGTTTAAAGCCATTTTTACCCTTTATTTACTTTTTACCACATTGTATGAATGGAATCTTTCGTTTGGTTACCATATAAGGTAATTTTGACTTTTCCGACAAAAGTACGAGGAGAATGTTATTTTTAACTTATACGGCGTGAACAGATTTTTACGGTTTCATAACGCCTCATTTTCAAGAAGCTTCCTCTACAAGATTGCATGATTATTTTCAATAAAACCCTTATCTTTTAAAATTGCATGGAATTTTGTTAAAATAACGTGATTTTAAAGAAGAAAGGATATTTTGTTCAAGAATTCATTTCAAGTGTTTTGTCAAAACTATTTTACATCTAAGATGAAATTATTTCATATGTGTATGTTTCAAGTAAAATTTCTCTATGATTTAAATGGATTCAATTTTCTTATGATGAAATGATATCAGTTGTTTATGGGTTATGTTATGATGGCATGATGTTTAAGAATCCCATTTTATTTCATGGGTTATGCAAGGATGTATGATTTACGATTTTGTGGCACACATAAGAATGGTTTCATTATGAGATGGGTGGGACCTATATCTCCCTCCAATGCATTGGGTAAAGATTTTATATCTCATGAGATAGACATGGCTGGAATGGTAGGTTATACCGGTTTAGTGAAACAGGACTGAAACGAGGGTGACTCGGTTTAGAAAGGGACATTGTCCACTAAGATAGTCTTGGAAATGAGTCTTGACTAACAAGAAATGATTCTCTATGATTATGTGTGTATTCCACAAAGTTTAATGTTTTAAGTTATGATTATTGTGATTACATTTCACTACCATGATTTATCCCATGTTAGGAAATTATGCTCTCTTTTGCAGGTTAAGATTTCCAAAATGTTATGTTCTTTTGAATTTGATGTGATTGATATTTCTTTTGTTTACCCTTACTGAGCATTTGAGCTCACCCTTTTATGTTTTCTTTTCCCCTGGATATAAAGAAAGGTTTTAGGTAAAAAAGGGAATATCTTTATGGGAGATGTTGAAGATCTTTCACCACAATTAGAAGATTATATTCCGAGTTTCCAAAGACACTAAACTATTACGATCCTTGTGTGTGTGTTTTTATTATGTACTAAGTATTCCGCAAAAGTAATGTAATGTCCATGTACTTCAAGCTTCGGGTCTCTAATGTTGGTATCAGAGGAAAGGTTTAGTCAACCTTTGGAAACTAGGATGCGAAAACGTTAGTGAGATCCCTAGAGATATTTCTAAGGTATGTCTAGGGATGTCCCTATGGATAAGTATACGTATAGGATATAGTCCTAGAACTATGGTAACGATATTATATTAAACCAAAGATGTTATATATTGAAGTTACTCCCCCTTTATTATGATTTTTTCCTATCACACTATTCTTTTTGGGTTTTAGAAAATGGCTGGAAACAAGGTGATTCACGATAATGGAGGATATGATGGACAATGGAATGATATTCTTCATGAACAACCAAATGAAATTGGATTTGGAAGTCCAAACATCATTATTATGTCGAATCGACATTCTCATAATATGATCAATAATGTAAAATTTGGTAAGTTTCCTGACTCGGCTAATAAGAGAAAGATGGAGTTTCATGATGATCATAGAGGAAAGAAAGTTCAATTTCCCCTATGTAAATCATGTGGGAAAAGCATCAAGGAGAATGTTTCAAAGGAACTGGAAGATGATTTGGGTGTGGAAAAGAAGGACACAAAGAGAGTAAGTGTAAAGGAAAAGGTTCAGTTAACACCAGGGATGAGGATAATGGTATTGCTACGACATCAGCAATGGTTAAATGTTTTAATTGTGGAATGTACGAGCATTATGCAAACCAATGCCCTAAGGGAAATTCACATGAAGAGAATCAATATGGTCGTATGGGTAGTATTTATGTGGATGATGATGAAGAGACTACAAATGATATGTGAGATGAACGAATTGTTGAAGCTCGGTCAATGGATTAAGAATGTAGAGGAATGATTACATGTTTATCATGCGTAATGTTGTATAAGTAATCTCATGCTACTATGGAATAAAGATACATCTATGGAATGTTACACTGTTGTCTTTCCTTGAGTTTTAAAATTGTATGATTAATGTTACCAGTATCCATGAAAGGTTATTCAGATATTTTTGGAATGTAGATGATATGGGCATAATGAAGGGATAAGGAGAAAATTAAATCTTTGATAGTATTAATGAGATCATCAATGATATAAGGAGAAGGTTATATCATGGTTTGAGTATATATAATTTTTGGATTTTGGTATGTGAAAAGAGTTAACTTTTAACAGCATTCATGTTTTCACTATGTTTCAATGGGTATTCAAGAGAATACATGATTAAGGCCTTTGAATGTCTGGAATGTGACCAACAAGACATATCTTATGATATATGGGGATCAACGATGGTATTAAATCTCTGGTAATTGTTTTCACTATATTATGAGAGTGGACTGAAGTATTATGGATAAGCCTAAAGACTAGAATGGATTATGTTGGACTTAAGTTAATATTGTTTAAGGATAGATGTTTTTTTCGATATTATTAATGGGATGTTATAGTAATATAGTTTTAGAAAAAAAGACAACCTGTAGGACGGGCGACATCCCATCGTGTCGGACAAGGTCGTAGGAATCGAACCCACAACCGAAGTGCGACTGGCCTTTATCGCCTACCACTGGCCGACAAGAAGTCCATATTCAGTAGAAACTAGTTTTATTATATTAAGCAGTATGATATATGAAGTATAAGTCCTTTTTAGGAACCATATATGATTAATCTCCCTATAGATGGACTTATGTATTTTTGATAACTTTTCTAACCTTTTGTTTGAGACAGATGGAATGACCCATCATTCTATCACATGATCTGGTAACACATCATGAATGACAAATTCAACTTCATTTATTTAAGAGATGAAGTGGAAATTGTTCAAGGCATGAACAACAGTGAGATTATACCAAAATAAAGTAAGTATTTATTCTAATTCAAATTCTTCAACTTTAGGGAAACGATCTTGAAAACCAAAAATGTTGTCCTAGTTCTCTTATATCTGATTAATCATATGGTACCTTAGATCGTCACAAATTTATGACTTTGTGATTGCTAGCTTTTCCATAGCCATGTTCGCTACCACTCTCCATCTTAACATGATGGTTAGATTTCACTTCCATATCCATATTTTCACCTATGTGGAAATCCAGTGATTAGTTTATTTGGGTAACTGTTAGGTTTCATACTTTTATTTTTAAAAATTGGTTTTGGTATTCCTTTTTATGATGTGGCTTTCGATTAAAGAAAATTTCGAATAGTAAACCATTTATAACCCCGACGAATTTCGAGGGCGAAATTCATTTTAAGGGGGGTAGAATATAACACCCTGAGATTTTATGAAAATTATTATTTTAATTTCATTAATGTCTTGTGTTGTATTCTACACCAAGATTACCTTGCGCTATACGCAACACCGTATTAGCTTGCAGTATACGCAACACTATTCTTGGACCGTGTTACACACAATTTTGATAATAGTTATTCTACGCAACATTGAGTATATATATATATATATATTAAATGTATAAATGAAATATGGTTGGATTCTGTTATAAGAAACAACGAAGGGTTCTTTTACAACACGCAACCCTGACTTGTCTTGCATTACACGCAATCGCGACCTTCCTCGATAGCGTGTGTTATACGCAATACCGGGTTTTAATAAGCAATGATATATTATTATAATATTGTCATGAACTAGCCGTTATGAATAGTATTAACTAAATTTTGAATTTTATAACATTATTATTCATCTTACACATTTTCTAGAACACTATATAAGAACAAAATAAATTTTTCGGGTAAAATAAGTATTTTTCAAAAAATGCAGTTTTGCAGCCTTTTGATGGGGCACCCACTTTAAATATAGTTTTTGAAATGTTTATAAGTTCAAATTGACAAAATAAAATTTTTCTTTGGAATCAAGAAATAAAAATTTACTTTGGATAAATTTTTCTTGTTATTCTGGTAACTTTCACATTTTAATGAATAGTAAAAACACGCTATATTTTAATTAAAAAAAACTTTTTTCATCGTAATATATTATGTGGTTAAATTATAATATTGAATGGTTTTAAAGTATAAATAGAATATATTTTTACTATTTAATATAATTTATGTCATTAGCATTGATTTTACCTTGAATTCGTAGGTTAAATCAATTCAATCTTTTGCAATGTTTTAAACAAAAACCCGTTTTTATTCGACAACAGGATTAATTTTAATTTAATTTCTGAAACTTCTGTGTATTGAATTTTAAAAAATGGATTCCATATTTGGAATCAGTGGGTCGAAATTATGTTAATAGGCTACTTTATATTTTTGGGAATTATGAATAGTAACTACGGTATATTTTATTTACCATAGTTAAAGGTAAATCGGGTAATTAAGGGTAAATATAATATTATAAAATTATCCTAACACATGCCAAAATTCTATTTTATGGATAAAAGTAAACCCATATCAACTAAGGGTCGTATTAGATTCATTTTATGGACTTTTGACCATGAAAATAATTTAATTATTATTAAAACCAAAGAAAGTGACAACATGTCACTTTCTTAAATCTTATAAGTATAATAATTTTAACTTAGTGATAAACATCATAAAACTTCGAACATGAATAGTATCTAGAAAGCTAACAAATTTATCTACATCATGAGAATTTATTTAGTATTTTATGGGATTAAATAGTTATCATTAATTGTGACACAATAGTGATGCAGAAATTATTTATCTAGTGAAAAATCAAGAATATAGTTTTTATTAAACTAATAGTGACCATAAAAGGCACAAAACCCTGACCAAAACTTATTGGTCATGTAAATTGAAACAATAATCATCCAATGGTCTAATATTTTACCATTTGGGGTCTTATACAAGCAATTATGACACTTATATTATTTTATTTTAAATGATGCCAAAGTTGTCACCTTCATAATTTAATAAATATAACAATTTAAATATTGTGATTTTCATATGATAAATTCGAGTAAAAGTATTATTGTGTAATTTAATATATTTATCCTCATCATAGGATTTGTTTTTAATTTTTATGCAACAAATAAGTATATTAAATAATTATACAAAAATGATGTAGTAATTATTTTATTAAGAGATATACCAAATAAATGGTTTTAAAAATAATAAAATAAATATTATATGAACTATTTAATGTGATCCACTAATTTTATTGATACATATGAACTTTTATTAATATATTAAATCTTTTATTTCGAACATATAATCTGTATATATTTTATTTAAATTCAAATAAATGAATAGTGTCAAAATTGACACTATTGTTATTTTATAAAAATAACATATTATAAAATTGATTAAAAATCAAAAAAATATTTAAAAATTATAAATTTAAATTTATATGGTCTATAATGTTATAAAGTAAACAATTACTGAAAATTGACAACAAATAAGTAATTATTTGTTATAATTTAAAATTTATAATTTTATTACCACAAATAAACTTAAATAGATTAAATAAGGATAAATCAAAATTATAAGGTTTAAAATAAGATCCAAAGATGTCTAAATTTGATTGGTTGATGATATTACAACCCTATATCATCTAATATTCGAATATGATTCATTTTTGGTGTTTTTTAAGTGGGGTTAGATTTATTATAAATTAATATGTTTAAGAATTCCAAAGGTGCCCCTCTCCTCCCTTATAAAAGGGCACCTCCTCCGTCTCTTCCTCACACCAATTTGAGCATTCAAGCTCGACCAACCCCTGAAAAATTCTCTTCTCAACTTCCCTAGAAACAACCTAGAGGTTCTGGTCTTCCTCAATGACCAATTTTATTTCCCTAAGAGAAGGTCTCAAATAGGCGCTTCAAAGAAGAGGTAATTTCCGTTACCGATTCTTCCACCTTTATTTCTTCTTCCACTTATTCTTCTTAGGTTTTTTCATTATGAAGTAATAACATCAGTATCACTCATATAATGATATGTTATTATAAGTATGAAACAATCCTATTTCACCTTTTATCCATCCTACGGAAAATGAAATCACCGTGCGTGCGTACGTACGGAATACCGTCTCCACGCCGTGGTGAAATATATTTTCCACCACCACCTTACTTGGATGGGTATAATGGTGTAAATAATAACTATATATTATTATTTTAAAGTTATATTGATTCTGAAATAGTATACATACACTCCAATACAGTCCCACGATCATGAGAATGATATCATCGCCCGTGCGTACGTACGGACTACCGTCTCCACGACGCGATGAGATTCATTCTCCACTTTAACCATTCATGAATGATTATAAAGTATATATAATAAGTAATCATGAAATATATGAAATAATAATTATAATTGATTTATGTGTATATATATGAATGTCATCTACTTAATTCCGTTCAATTCTATAAGGAAACGAAAACAACATTCACGCGTACGTACGGCCTACCGTCTCCATGAACGGTGTATTTCTTTCCATTTATCGATCCATTATATATATGTATATTCTGAATATATATTATATATAAATCATGTTTTATATTCTATAATTAATTAATAATGATCTAATTAATCATATGAATAATTACAAGTTAAAACACGAACGACAAATGAGACGATTTTACCCAAAACGCTACTTTAACATGAATTTACAAAAGAACGGGTAATATAAAGTCATAAGTGAATCATATATGATATAATAAAAATGAATATGATTCTGTAATAAGTCAATGAAATTATTTAAATCATTATACAGGATGTTCGGACACTTACGGAGCAAATTGGACCTAAGGTAAGGAATAAATTTTCAATCTCATTTTTATTCGAGATTGCTTATACGTAAGTATTTACTGGGGTTACGTTTATCATCCATGACCATGATTTTTAAAAAATATTTCATAAAATTATTACCATTCTTCCATGGATGTTTAAAGTCATTTTCACCCTTTATTTACTTTTTACCACATTGTATGAATGGAATCTTTCGTTTGGTTACCATATAAGGTACTTTTGACTTTTCCGAAAAAAGTATGAGGAGAATGTTATTTTTAACTTATACGCCGTGAACAGATTTTTACGGTTTCATAACGCCTCATTTTCAAGAATCTTCCTCTACAAGATTGCATGATTATTATCAATAAAACCCTTATCTTTTAAAATTTCATGGAATTTTTTGAAAAGAACATGATTTTAAAGAAGAAAGGATATTTTGCTCAAAAATTCATTTCAAGTGTTTTGTCAAAACTATTTTACATCTAAGATGAAATTATTTCATATGTGTATGTTTCAAGTAAAATTTCTCTATGATTTAAATGGATTCAATTTTCTTATGATGAAATGATATCAATTGTTTATGGATTATGTTATGATGGCATGATGTTTAAGAATCCCATTTTATTTCATGGGTTATGTAATGATGTATGATTTACGATTTTGTGGCACACATAAGAATGGTTTCATTATGAGATGGGTGGGACCTATATCTCCCTCAAATGCATTGGGTAAAGATTTTATATCTCATGAGATAGACATGGCTGGAATGGTAGGTTATACCGGTTCAGTGAAACAGGACTGAAACGAGGGTGACTCGGTTCAGAAAGGGACTTTGTCCACTAAGATAGTCTTGGCAATGAGTTTTGACTAACAAGAAATGATTCTCTATGATTATGTGTGTATGCCACAATGTTTAATGTTTTAAGTTATGATTATTGTGATTACATTTCACTGCTATGATTTATCCCATGTTATGAAATTATGCTCTCTTTTGCAGGTTATGATTTCCAAAATGTTATGTTATTTTGAATTTGATGTTATTGATATTTCTTTTGTTTACCCTTACTGAGCATTTGAGCTCACCCTTTTATGTTTTCTTTCCCCAGGATATAAAGATTGGTTTTATGTAAAAAAAGGGAAGATCTTTATGGGAGATGTTGAAGATCTTTCACCACGATTAGAAGATTATATTCCGAGTTTCCAAAGACACTAAACTATTATGATCCTTGTGTTTGTGTTTTTATTATGTACTAAGTATTCCGCAAAAGTAATGTAATGTCCATGTACGTCAAGCTTCGGGTCTCTACAGGTTAGGCCAGGGTAGTGTTTGTTATGGTTGTGATAGTCAGACACCGGGATCTCAAAGACATCAAGGTGGATCATCTCAGGGTATCCAGGTAGGTTAACGGGGCTACGATGCAGTCCAGACATATATAGTGCAAGAAAACCAATATGAGTATGATATCGGACCATCTATGATGAGAGGTACAATAATAGTAGCGTCTACTATTGTATCTTCTCTTTTCGGTACAGGTGCATCTCACAATTTTGTCTCTTCCCAAGTGGTAAAATTCCTTGGGATTGTTTTTTCCTTTTTTAGGGTGTTTTGAAACTAGAAACAGTGTTGGGAGTTAGAACGAGTGATGTGTGCTAGTGTATAGAGTGTCTCCTTGAGTTCAGAGGGTGTTACTTCTTTGGGGGTCTTTATGTCCTTGAGATTATAGTGTTTGATGTCATTATTAGAATGGACTGTCTTGTAGCATATCAATTGTATGGTGACTTCAATCACCAAAGGGTGAATTTCACTTCTCAAGAGGGTACAGTGTTTATTCACAAGGGAGAATGAGATTTCCAAGTGAGCATAGCTGGACACGATCATCATGGTCTTAGCTGGATGATAGCTGAGACTTCTGGTTATTTTCTAGATGATCAGGGAGTGTATCAGGTGGAGATTCCTCTAGAGGTTGAGCGCTTCAGAGATGTATTTCTTGATGAATTTTCTAGTTTAGCTCCTGAGAAAGAGGCAGAGTTCCTCATTGATCTAGTGCTAGTAGCTATGTTGGTATCCATTCCTCCATAAAAGATGGATATGACAGAGTTGCAGGAGCTCAAGACGCATCTAGAGGATTTTGGGGTGAAGGGGTTTATCAGACCTAGTAATTATCTTTGGTTTTTTCCATTACTTTTGAAAAGAAGGATGAACTGACACTTATGAAATGTGTGGATTGATGAAAACTAAACCAACTAATTGTTAAAAAATGATATCATTTTCCATGGATAGATGAACTGTTTCATCAACCTTTAGGATCTCAAGAGTTCTCGTTGATTTAATTGAGGTCAGGTTATCACCTGGTGCATGTTCGACCTGTAGACATTCATCCTAAAACCTTTCATAGCATGTATGAGTTATATTAGTATCTGGTTACGTTGTTCTGTTTCATGAACAAGGCAGTGGTTTTCATTGATTTGGTGAATCGAGTGTTCTATCCATACTTGGATTATTTTTCATGGTTTTCATGGATGATATCTTGGTGTATTCTCACAATGGACAAGACCATGCCAACCATCTTGAGATCATTTTTAATAAACTAACAAAGAATAAGTTATATACTATGCTCTCAAAGTGACACTTTTGGATGGATCAAATTCACTTCCTGGGTCACATTATCATTGAGACAGGAGTTTTAGTAGACCCAAAAAGGTGAGATCTATTGTTTCTTGGGAAAATCCAAATAACATTTTCGACATAAATAGTTTCTTATGGATATATATCTACTATAATAATTTTATACAGGGATTCTCATGCTTTGCCGTGTCGTTAATGGGATTTACATAGAAGGGTGTGATGTTTGTGTGGTTAGAATCTTGTGAGACATACTTTTTGTAGATGGAAGGGAGGTTGACATCAGCACTAGTCCTGATACTACTAGAGTATGGAAAGAGCTAAATAGTAAACTATCATGCATCAGGTATTGGGTTGGGGGAACTGCTGGTGTAGGGAGATCAAGTCATGTCATAAGGTTCTCAGCAGCTGAGGCCTCACGAGAGGAATTTCCCTAAGAATGATCTTTAGTTAGCTTCACTTGTTCATTGTTTTGTGATGTTGGAGGAAGTATTTACTGGGAGATCTTTTTGTGGTGTACACAGAACACAAAATCCTCAAGTATATCAATACAAAGTGTGACCTGAAATTGAGGCAACAAAGGTGGGTGGAATACCTACAGTCCTTTGACTTCGAACTATCCTACACAACAGGTAATGGAAATGCAGTAGCTGATTCACTGAGCAAGAGGGATTAGAAATAGGTAGTGCAGTAGGCCAGTAGTGAATGGATTCTTATGGATTTTTTTTGATGTATCTAGAAGTGAATGATAGACAGGGGAAGGATTTTCATTCGTCCTTAGTAGTCACCTCTACCATAATAGATAGAGTTAGGATGAGTTAGCTATCCGATTCTGATGTCATAGTTCAACGTGAAGGTGTGGAATGTGAGGATTCTCCTCCTGGTTGGATGGTGGGATATGATGAGATCCTATGTATCTGAAGACGTGTTTGGAATCTTGTGGATATATGTGGGGATTTTATGTGAGAATTTCATGCATTATATTGGTAAGTGCATCCCAAGGTCACCATGATGTACTGTGACTAGCGATGGAAATACTAGTGGTCAAGAATGAAGCATGAAGTAGCTGATTTTTTATTTGGTGTTCCACTTGTCACCAGGTGAAATAAGAACATCAAAAATCATCATGGATTTTAAAATATCTACCTATCTTGGAGTGGAAATGTGATGTTGTTTTGATGGATTTCGTGACTCATTTACCATGGTCACCTCGAGGCGTCGATGATGTGTGGTTTGTTTTTTAAAGCCTTACAAAGGTCTCACATTTCTTGTTGATCAAGGAGATATTTGGTATTGATGATCTTGGAAAGTTGTACATTTGAGAGGTGGTATGACTTCATGGGGTCTCATGCGCTATCATTTCGGATAGGGAATCCCACTTTACATCTTGTTTCTTGTAGAGTTCTAAGAGGGTGCTTGGTACATAGGTTTTTCTGAGGAAATCATACCACCATAAAACTGACATCCAGTCAGAGCGTATGATATAGGTGCTAGAGGACATGCTGCAAGCATGTGACTTGGATTTTGTGAGATCTTGGGAGAGTCACATTCCCCTAGTTCAGCTCACCTAAAATAATAGTTATCAGGTGACGATACAGATGGAACCTTATGAGTCTTTATACGGTAGTCTGTGTTGTTCTCCCTTATGATGGTTACCGGTAGGAGAGGAAGATTTACCAGGATTTTGCCTCTTGCAGGAGACTTCTGAGTAGGTCTCGATGATTCCAAAGTGGATGTCTACTGCATAGTATCCTCAGAAATCATACATCGATCACCACAAAAGACCTATATTGTTTGATTTCGGGGATCATGTTTTCTTAAATGTTTCACCATGGTTGTGACATAGGCGGATTAAGATATAGGGTAATCTTTCAACCAGATATGTTTGGTCGTTTGAGGTTTTAGAGAGAGTCGGTTCGGTTGACTATTAGTTGCAGAAACCCCAGAGGAACTGAGCCATGCACAACATCTTCCATTTATCTCACATGTTCCGCTATCACTCAGACATATCTCATGTTTTTTATACCAAGGAGGTTGATCTTCAGGTTCATACATCCTCTCAGGAGCATCTGATTTGTATCGTTGGTAGCAGCACAAAGTTTTTCTAAGGCTGGTTAGTTCATCTAGTATGGGTGTTATGACAGCACGACCATTAACAGGATGAGACATGGGATAGGGTGGCTGATGTACAAGCTCAGTGGCCAGAGGTTTTTTAGAGGAAACATGGCCACAATTCATAGTGAAATTTAGGGGGGATTTCTATAAGGTGGGAATATTTTATGTACCAATGATTTTATTATGTTTTATAACTTTCTTTTCATGTTAAATTTGTTTGAATTTTTTTTGGCTTAAAACCAAAGTTGGGCCATGGGATAGTTGGGTAATTTTTGGAAAAGTAGGGGGAATGAGGGTGAAATTTGGCTGTAGGACAAGTACACATCATGTACTTGGACTACATGCTTTATGATTGGCCTACACGACTTGTACTAGCCCTTCACGACGTGTATCATATATGGTTAAGAACAAATACAAGGCATTACAAATAGTGTACTTATATTACACTTCATGTACTGCTCCAATTAGTTTTTTTATAAAATATGCAGTAACATCATATTTTGAAAAAAAATTCTTCCATTTCTTAGATCCAAACCACCAAAAACTAGTTTTTAATATATATATATATATATATATAAGTCATCTGAACTCTGATTCAAGCACTATAATTTATATTAGAACCACATCGGTAAGTTCCAAATTTCATTTTAGTCATTATTCAATCTTCAAAACAATGACTATGCTATTAGGATTTTGGCTCATATTCCCAATTATCATGTTCTTCATCTGTTCTTCAGATTTCATCCAAACGAGGTTGAATCATGACTTTATACAAGAGGAGTTGTCTACTACTGAGGTGAGTTAGGTGTTCTATACTTTCTTTCATATTTCCCAGTTATTTTTGGGCATTCATCCTTTTTTCCAATCGTCATAATTTCTGGTGAGGCCTCATTTTTTAGTGAGTTGTCTTTCGTAGGCTTAGTTAGACCTAGTGAGGATTCTTGTTGGTTCATTATAGGTGTGTTGACACTCGTTAGAGGACTCAAAGACACCTAAGGGGTTATCCTTAAAAAAATAACCTTTTTATACCGGTTTAAACCACCCAAGTGGTGTGTTCATGTGCATTCCTAGTTAGATGAATCTTGTTAGTTCCTTGATATCTTGAATATCCAATTTAAGAGATGTATTGCTTCCTTTATTGATGAATAGCATGTCATTCCATGCCTATTTTGATAGTTTGGAATGTTAGGTGGATAATATGGGTGGTTATGCCTATATCAAATGTCTAATGTCCTGTTAAATGGTTTATATAGGAGGGAAGTCCCTTATTCCTATTTTTATGAATGGTTTTTGTGAATTGGTATAATCATGGTGGGTGTATATTGATATAAGTGTGTATACTCGCTGTGAATGAATTGTTTAAATTGAATGAATTGAATGATTTCATTGAATGGTTGATTAGTGCCATAGAATACTCTCCATGGATCTAGAATGTGGTAGTGGACGCCTTGGTTTGACACTTCCCCTTAGGTCCTGATCCTATGGGATTCCTTGGGCCTTGCTAACCCATGGATCCGGAATGGGTTGGCTCATATAGGACGTTCTATTTCCATGATCCTAGGACCCCAACTAGTGCCTAACCGAGATTACACTAAGGATTAACATGGGATGCAATGGGAATCCTTGGAAATGCTCTTTGGTTCTAGCCCTCTGTGGTCTAATTATATTATATGGATTACATGGTACATATCACCTTGGATTCGGCCCTTGTGGTTTTCATGTCACTATACAGTGTGGTCATGGGAGATTTGACTTCACTATATGTTGTGGATGTGGTAGACTTGACTTCCCTATACAGTGAGGTTGTCGATTACAAGATACAAATGGATGTACAACATTGCCATGTGACATTCTTGTTTAGTTTGTTATAACTACCCTATTAGGTTTTCACTCTCTTTTGATGGTAGCCTTGAGGGATTTTTGGTTTTACATACAAGAATAGACTTATTCCATGGGAATACACACTTACATACTAGATATTTAAACTTTCTTGCACTTTCTAGAATTGAAGATAGAACCATATTGACTTGGGTTGTTTCCTACATGGATGTTTACCTCACACCTTATTTTGGACCCCTTGAATACCCAAACAGATTATATTGTTATAGGTGAAGATTGGGGGAAGTCCCACAATACAGGTTGTTGAATATGGTAGGGGAGTATGGGAGTATAGGACCAAGATGAGGTTTGTGATGTTGGGAGACATTATTGGTATTTTGTTATTTTTGGGTTACATATACTATATTTTATTATCATGTACCTAGTTTTTCTTCTTTCTAAATAGATGTATCTTCCGCATCATTTGGTATATGAGACACTTCTAGTTATTATTATGCATTCTTATCTCGATTTACTTACTTTTAGATGATTTCTGTTTGTTCTCCTTTTGTTATTTATTGTATTTTTTGAATTTTGTTGTGATACTCTGGTAATGATGGAATAGTCTCCCCACTTACTCACCCAGGTCGTTGTTGATAGTTCATTGCCTCTAGTGTTTGTGGATATGAGCTTGAGGCCATGTGACCGACCAGGATCGGGGCACCATTTTGGGTGGAACCCAAGTCTCGGATGTTACACACATTACCCTCGGTTGATGATAACGAGAATAAAGGTAAATATTTGAGAAGAATTGACTTCATCAAGGTTGATCAAATAAGTCATAAATATTGTGATGTAGTTACATGTTTCTAATCATGATTTTTTTGAGATCATGATAATCGATAGAAAGATGAATTAATCCGTTTTTATTCTTTACATAAAGGAATCGTGTACCCCTTGGTGAAGAACATGAGTGTATAAAAACCTTGTTAGGATTATCAAGTAATTTATTCTTCATTAAAAATTGGGAGAAATTTTCACTCATTTATATGTGTAGAATACACATTAGAGAATTTGTGAGGATGCATGGAAACACACTATTGAATATATCTGATTGAGATCCATGATTCACCTAAAAAACCAAGAAAAGTTTTTAAATATTCTATAAATATAGATTTAAACTATAGTAAAACCTGCCAACCTTAGGATAATGTCTAATCTGATTGTAAAATATAGAATTTCTAGGATATGTTGATATATTTCTCACTAGACATCAATGATGTCATTGATTATAATCTTCCATTTGACATGTTATCAAACAATAATATCATTAACTTGATAATTCAGATTTCTCATTAAAAATACCTTTAGATAAATAAGTTCACAATTCCAACATTTTGGGATGAATTTCGATAATGGAATCTATTGGGACCTAAAATAGTGAATTAAATAATGGAAAAGGTCAATGTTTTTCAACATCATATCTATGTTGTGAAAATTTAACAGAAGATCTATGATAATAACAATTGAATAGATATATATTTGGAGGTAAGAGATAAGTTGTGCCTTTATATATACCCTTAGAACAAATTCATCAAGTCTGTGAAGAAAATAATGCCATTTACTAAGTATATTATCCCATTAGATATTCTACATTGCTTTAGAGTCATGGCCTATCGACCTGAATTCCACAAAACATGTCTCAATTTTATAACATATTGAATATATCTAATAATGATCCACACTTTACAAACATTGTTATTACTTCAGAGTTGAATCATACTTATTACAACATATAACAATACCATAAAAGGACTGTATAGGTATAGTGTCTTTAGAAACTGGGAAACATAAAAAACTGGTTCATAAAATTAACTATATGGTCTCCCATTTATTTCATCTTATCTAGAGTCCATTTTTGGCATATCCTACTTAATACCCTTCTTCCTGACCTGGGGAAAAGAAAACATAAAAAAGGGTGAGATCAAATGCTCAGTAAGGGTAAACAAAAGAAATATTAGTCATATCATATTTACAAGAACATAACATTTTGAAAACCTTAACCTGCAAAAGTGGTCGTAATATCATGTCATGGGATAAATCATTGTAATGAAAAGTAATCCCAAATAATCATAACTTAAAACATGAAACTTTGTGGCATACACACAAAATCATATAAAATAATTTAATATTAGTCAAGGCTCATTGCTAAGACCATCATAGAGGACAAAGTCCATTACTGAACCGAGTTCACTCCTCATTCCAGTCTGATATCACTGAACTGGTTTAATATGCCCTTCCAGCCATGTCTATCTAATGAGATATAAATCTTTACCCAATGCATTGGAGGGATATATAGGTTCCACCAATCTAATAATGAAACCATTCTTATGTGTGCCACAAAATCATAAATCATACACCATAGGATAACCCATGTAATAGAAATGGGATTCTTAAACATCATGCCATCATAACATAATCCATATAATATAAAATGACATCATAAAATTAATTCCATCATAAAACAATTAAATCAATGTAAAAATACAGATATAAATAAAACTCTATTTTATCATTGATGGAAAATAATTTTGATAAAACACTTGAGCTCCATTCTTGATGAAATTAACCTTTCTACTTCAAAAACATTTTTTCTTTCTTAACATGTCATACAATTTTAAACTAAAAGAACTTGATTAAAAATAAACTTGAAAACATGTAAAGGAAGCTTCTTGTAAATAATGTTCTAAAAATCTATTCATGCCGTATAAGTTAAAAAAACATTCTTGTTGTACTTTGGACAGAAAAGTCAAAAAGTACCTCGTACGAAAAATGACAAAAGATTCCTTTCATATAATTTTCTAAAAACTCACTGAAGGGTAAAATTGGATTTAAAAAATTGTAGGAGGATAGAAATAATATTACATATTGAGGAAACATGGATGTTGATGATAAAATACACCCCAATAGATACCAAAGTATAAAAAATCTCGGATAAAAATGAGATTGTGAGATTTTCCCTTACCATAGGTCTGATATGCTTTGTATGTGTCTGAACCTCTTGTATAATGATTTAAATAATGTCATTGAATTATTACCTCTTTCTCAAAGTGCCTCCTTTAAACATTCTCTTAGGGCACTAGAGTTGGTCTTTTGAGAAGACCAGTACCTCTAGTAGGTTTTTAAGGAATGTAGGAAATGAAATGGGTAGGGGTTGGCCAAGCTTGAAGGCTCAAATTGTTGTGAGGAGGAGAGGGAGGAGGTTCCCTTTTATAAGGGAGGAGAGGGGCACCTTTGGAATGTGTGGAAATATTATTTTATTATAAACTTATCTTCGGTTTCAAAAGGTCCAAAAATCATTAAAGATGAAGATAAGATGACTCATGGTCGAAATAAAATCATCCAATCAGAATTGGACTTGTTTTGGAAAAAATTTTAATCATTATAATCTTATTTATTTAAATTATTTATTAATGAGGTAAATACTTCATAATTATTTTGTCATAAATAATTTAATTCATTTGGTGTCTAAAAATTAATAAAAAATATCATTATGTAAGAAATATTTTTATCTTTCCAATGAATGTTTGTAAATTATAATTTATATAAGCCCTTATAAAAATTAATTACTAAAAGATTTTTTTTAATGTCAATTTTTTCTATACATTAAATTAATTAATCCAAATTGTCATTATCACTACCAAGTGGCTCAATGGGATCCCAAAATCGACCCAAGGTTGCCCATGGTTAGCCCCTACTCATCCAATAAGGTTAGGACAAGTGTCAAGGTAATTTTGAATTATTATAATATTCTTTTAACCTTGAATTACCCTATTTACCTTTAACTGCAGTAAATAAATATTACCATAGTTACTATTCATAATATCAAAAAAATAAAAGTAACCTATTAACATAATTTGGACCCACTGATTCCAAATATGGAATCCATTTTTCAAAATTCAAAACACGAAGTTGCAGTAATTAATTTAAAATTAATCCTGTTGTTAAGCAAACGAGTTTTAAAAGTTAAAACATTGCCAAAGATTGAAATTTTCTTACCTATGAATTCAATGTAAAATTAATACTAATGACATAAATTATATTAAATGGTAAAAAAATATTCTATTTATACTTTAAAACCATTCAATATTATAAATTAACCATATAAATTATTGCAATGAAAAAAGTTGTTTTTAATTAAAATATAGCATGTTTTTACTATTCATCAAAATATGAAAGTTACCAGAATAATATGAAAAAATTATCCAAAGTAAATTTTTTTATCCTGATTCCCAAGAATAATTTTATTTTATCAAATTGAATTTATAAACATGTCAAAAACTAGATTTAAAATGGTTGCGCCATCAAAAGGTGGTAAAACTGCATTTATTTAAAAAATACTTCTTTTATCAACAAAACATATTTTTTTTCATACCACATTCTAGAAAATGTATAAGATGAATTATAATGTTATAAAATTCAAAATTCAGCTAATACTATTCATAACGGCAAGTTTATAATATTATAATAATATATCGTTGTTTAGTGAAACTCGGTATTGCGTACTACACATGCTATCAAGGAAGGTCGTGATTGCGTGTAACACAATCCAAGATAGTGTTGTGTGCAGTGAAAGACTCCTTTGTGTATAACATAATACATAATAAAAAATATATACTTCTCATAAAATATCAGGATGTTACATTGTACCCCCCTTAAAATGAATGTCTCCCTCAAAATTCGTCACTTCGTAACAAACAGATGAGGATACCTCTACCTCATCATATCCTCAAGTTCCCATGTAGCTTCTTCTAATGGGTGGTTCCTCCATAAAACTTTAACCAAGCGATATTTCTTGTTTCGCAGAACTTTTTCGCTACAATCCAGTATCTCTATCGGTTGTTCTTCATAAGAAAGATCTTGCTCCAGCAGTATAACTTCTGAGCTTAGTACATCTGAAGGATCAGGTATTTACTTCCTTAGGAGAGATACATGGAACACATCATGAAATTGAGAGAGATTCGGTGGAATCTCCGATTTGTAAGCTACCTTACCAACACGATCCAGAATTTCAAAAGGAACGATATATCTAGGGCTCAACTTTCCCTTCTTCCCAAATGTCATTACTCTATTCCAAGGAGATATTCATAAGAACACTTTATCACCCACTTCACACTCTATGTCTTTTCTTTGGTTGTCGGCATAACCTTTTTGTCGACTCTGAGCTTCTCTTATGTGTTGTTGAATAGATCAGACTTTTTCTTCCATCTCATCAATAATATCAGGTCCTAACAGCTTTCTTTCCCCAACTTTATCCCAGCAAGTTGGAGTTCTGCATTTCATTACATAGAGAGCTTCATAAGGAGACATCTGAATACTAGAGTGAAAGATTTTATTATAGGAACATTCCACCAAAGGTAGGTGTTGATCCCAACTACCTTTGAAATCTATAGAGAAAGCTCTCATCATGTCTTCTAGAGTTTGAATTGTCCTCTCAGACTAATCGTCTGTCTGAGGATGGTATGCAGTGCTGAAACTCAACTCTATATCTAGATTATGCTGAAGACTTCGCCAGAACATTGAGCTAAACCTTGGACCCTGATCAGATATAATGGAAAGTGGTACTCCATGAAATCTTACAACTTCCATTACATATATCCTGGAAAGCTGATCCAGAGAGAAATCTTCCCTAATATCAATGAAGTGTTCTGACTTCGTAAGATGATCAATTATAACCGAGATAGCATTGTTGCTTTTGGATGTTTTAGGATGTCCGGTGACAAAGTCCATAGTGATATTTTCCCATTTCCATACTGGTATGGGTAATGGTTTTAACATTCTCTTAGACTTTTGTCTCTCAGATTTAACTTGCTGACAAACCAAGCATCGAGATACATATTTAGCAACATCTCTTTTCATGCCATCCCACCAGAGGTACTCTTTCAGGTCCCTGTACATCTTTGTACTTCCAGGATGAATATAAAATGAAGAACTATGAGCCTCATCCAGCAGCTCATTCTTTAATTCTTGTATGGGAGGAACAAAAACCTGATTCCTAAACCTTATTATCCCATCACAATAAAGGTTGAATTCGGGAACATTTCTCACCTTATTTTGTAACTCAACATCTTCTTTTTTTCCTCTTTAATCTTCACATGTATAGATGGTTGATCATTCATTTGAGAAAGATATGATTTCTCCCCTTCCATTATAATTCCAAGATCCATCCTTTGTAAATCCATAAATATTGTAACTTTTTTGATCCTCATCATGGATAAGCTAGCATGGTCTTATCGACTAAATGCACCTGCCACTTTGTTTTTTTTCCTAGGGTGATAAATAATTGAGCAGTCGTAATCCTTAATTAGCTCCAACCATTATCTTTGGTGAATATTCAGCTCCTTTTGTGTGAAAATATACTTTAAACTTTTATGATAAGTATAAATATCACACCTTTCACCATAAAGATAATGCCTCCAAATCATTAATGCAATGATTACCGCAGCTAACTCCAAATCACGAGTTGGGTAATTTTGCTCGTGGATTTTAAACTATCATGAGGAATAAGCTATCACCATATCATTTTTCATGAGAACACACCTCAATCCCTTCATGGATGCATCACTGTAGATCACAATCCTTCCTCCACTGCAAGGCAGTGTGAGCATAGGTGGACTGGCTAACCTTCTTTTTAGCTCTATGAAATTCTCTAAACATTCCTTCGTCCCAAAAAACATAACTCCTTTCCGAGTCAACATGGTGAGTGGGTTAGATAACCTTCAAAATCATTCACAAAACATCGGTAATATCCAGCCGAGCGAAGAAAACTTCGGATCTCAGTTACTGTTGTTGGTCTCGACCATCTTTCAATAACCTCTGATTTTGATAGATCCACAAAAATCCCCTCTTTTGAGATTATGTGACCCAAAAATGAAAATTTTTTAAGCCAAAATTCACACTTGGTAAATTTGGAATAAATATTCTCCTTTCTCAAGGTCTTCAATAAAATTCTCAAGTGATCTTCATTTTCTTCCTTACTCTTTGAATAGACACGAATATCATCTATAAAGACAACCACAAAATGATTAAGATAGTCTCTAAAGACTCTATTCATTAGATCCATGATGATAACAGGGGCATTAGTAAGACTAAATGGCATCACTATAAATTCATAGTGTCCATACCATGTATGGAATGTCGTCTTTGGTATATCCTCTTTTTTGACCCTTAATTAATGATACCCTAAATGAAGATCTATCTTTGTAAAGTGTTGAGCTTCGTGTAGTTGGTAAAAAAAGTCATCAATGCATGGGAGAGGATATTTGTTCTTGATAGTGATCTTGTAATGTTCTCGATAATCAATGTAGTGTCTCATTGATCCATCTTTCTTCTTAACAAATAGAACAGGTGCTCCCCAAGGTGATTCACTAGGGAGTATAAATACTTTATCAATATTCTCTTGGAGTTTCTTCTTCAATTCCTACAACTCAATTGGGGCCATTCTATAAGGTGTCTTTGAAATTGGTATAGCACCCGGTATGAGTTCTATTGAAAACTCAACTTCACGATTTGGTGGAAGACCTGGCAATTCCTCCGGAAAGATGTCATCAAACTCTCGTACAATGGGTGTATTCTTAATCATGACTTTCTCCCCAACCATTTGAGATAAATAACCTTCATTTATTGGAATCAAGACCCATAACATGGAAGAAATTTCCCCTGGAAGGTTATATTCATCCTTTCATCGATAGACGATCATAGATTGATCTGGAATATTAAATGTGTTTTCCCTTCTTTGGAAATTGATATGAGATCCATATAAGGAAATCCAATCCATGCCAAGAATCACATCAAATTCCACTATAGGAATGATCAGAAGATTTTCAGGAAGCAGTTTCCCACAAACATCAATCGGAGAAAAATTATAAACTTTTGATGCGACCGTTGTGCCATTGGGAGTTGTCATAGATAGATCAACATCTAATTGATGAGGTTATATGGCGACACTCTTAGAAAATTCTTTAGAAACAAAAGAGTGGGTGGATCCAGAATCAAATAAAACATTTTCTACTTTAGAGTGGATGGTAAGTGTGCCTCTCACCACTTCGTTGTTGTACTCCACATCACTGATAGTAATTGCATGTGACTTTCCTTTGTCTTTGGCCTTAAGAGTTTGTTGATGTTGATCATCATCATCAACCCTTGGATTTGGGCATTGATTGGCATAATTCCCCATCTCCTTGCACGTGAAACATTGAATTGTAGGAGGTGCATTCTGTGTATCCCTTCCTTTGTTCGCATCATTAGACATCTTCTTCCCATTTTTCCGACATTCAATTTCCCGATGACCTTCTTTTCCACACTTATAATATTTTCTTGTCCCTCTAAGACAATTCCCTCAATATTTCTTTCCACAATTTGATCATAAATAAAAACTAATCTTCTTTTCAGTGTGGTCTTTATATTTTCCTTTGTATTCCATTTTCCTCTTCTTATCAAACCCATATGACTGATGGGTTACTCTAATCTCTATCTCAACCTTGATAGCACATCAAACAATTTCCTCATAACTATATGAGTCATTTATGGCTAACACCCTTCGAAGACATGGTTTTAAGCCACTAAAGAATCGATCGATTTTACTCTCATGTAGGATAATAATTATGAAAGCATACCTTGCAAGTCTTGTAAACTTTTCTTTGTAGGTACCAACAGATTCATCATCCTTTTCCTTCTGTTCAAGAAACTCCTTTCCCATATTTGTTCAAACAATACGAGGGAATTAATTATTGAAAAAAAAGTTCTTGAACTCTTCCCATTCCATGGACTCAATTTCATCTCTTTGCCTCGTATTCCTGATAAGATTCCACCATTGATCAGCATCAACTTCCCAAAAATACACTCCTAAGAAAAATTTTTCGTGTTCAGAACATTGTAGAACTGAAAATATTTTATCAGTGGTACTAATCCATTGTTCAGCTACTAATGGATTAGAAGACCCGTTGAATGAAGGTGGACACTACCTCATGAAGGATTCAACAGAATGATTCTCCTTCCTTTGCTCGTTTGGAAGTTCTGCATGGTTCATAGCTTGTGAAAGTTGTGTGAGCATGACTAAAAGATTTTGAATTCTATCTCCCATAACGTTTGGTTGCTCAGGGGGACAATCATTGCATTTCCCTTCGCATTCAGCATTAACACAATTCCTTTGGGTTGCAGTCATTGACTAAAATCAATAAGAATAGTGTGAGCAACACTAATCATAATAGGAAAACCACATAATCAAGAAAAAAATTTCACACTAAATGTCTTATCATAGGTTACTCATGGCCATTTCTAAAACGCTAATATTGTGTTCTATGCTTATACATATCCTTAGAGTTCTTAATAAGACTTTCACATCCTAGTTTCTAAAGAATTACTATACCTTTCCTCTGATACCAAAAATAACGACCCATACATTACCTACATTGTTATTACTTTAGAGTTGAAGCATACTTATTACAACATATAACAAAACCATTAAAGTACCATATTAGTATAGTGTCTTTAGAAACTGGGAAACATAAACAACTGGTTCATAAAATTAACTACATTGTCTCCTGTTTATTTCATCATATCTAGAGTCCCTTTTTGGAATATCCTACTTAATATCCTTCTTCCTGACCGGGGGAAAAGAAAACATACAAAAGGGTGTGCTCAAATGCCCAGTAACGGTAAAAAAAGATATATCAGTCATATCATATTCATAAGAACATAACATTTTGAAAATCTTTACCTGCAAAAGAGGTCATAATATCATGTCATGTGATAAATCATAGTAATGAAAAGTATTCTCATATAATCATAACTTAAAACATGAAAATTTCTGG
This sequence comes from Viscum album, assembly GCA_963277665.1. Lineage (NCBI taxonomy): Eukaryota > Viridiplantae > Streptophyta > Magnoliopsida > Santalales > Viscaceae > Viscum > Viscum album. The sequence continues at coordinate 481,086,765 of OY728133.1, forward strand.
CATACGCACATAATCATATAAAATCATTTCATATTAGTCAAGGCTCATTGCCAAGACCATCATAGAGGACAAAGTCTATTACTGAACCGAGTTCACTCCTTGTACCAGTCCTGTATCACTGAACCTGTTTAACATGCCTTTTCAGCCATGTCTATATCATGAGATATAAATCTTTACCCAATGCATTGGAAGGAGATATAGGTCCCACCCATCTCATAATGAAACAATTCTTATGTGTGCCACAAAATCATAAATCATACATCATAGGATAACTCATGTAATAAAAATGGGATTCTTAAACATCATTACATAATAACATAAGCCATATAATATAAAAGGACATCATAAAATTAATTCCATGATAAAACAATTAAATCAATGTTAAAATAGGGATAGAAACAGAACCCTATTTTATCGTAGATGGAAAATAATTTTGATAAAACACTTGAACTCCATTCTTGAGGAAAATATCCTTTCTACTCCAAAAAACTTTTTTCTTTCTTAACATGTCATACAATTTTAAACTAAAAGAAGTTGATCAAAAATAAACCTGAAAACATTTAAATGATGCTTCTTGGAAATAATGTTCTAAAAAACCATTCATGTCGTATAAGTTGAAAAAACATTCTTCTCATACTTTTGTTGGAAAAGTCAAAAAGTACCTCGTATGAAAAACGACAAAAGATTCCATTAATATCTTTTACTAAAAACTCATAGAAGGGTAATTGTATTTAAAAAAATTGTATGTGGATAGAAATAATATTACATATTGAGGAAACATGGATGTGGATGATAAAATACACCCCAGTAAATACCAATGTATAAACAATCTCGGATAAAAATGAGATTGTGAGATTTTCCCTTACCTTAGGTCGGATATGCTTTGTACGTGTTTGAACCTCCTGTATAATGATTTAAATAATTTCATTGATATATTAAAGAATCATATTCATTGTTATGATATCATATATGGTCATATTCTTAGCTTCTTATTAGTAATATTTCATTGCTACTTGTTATTCGGTTGTTTATTGCTTTATGTTCTTATGCGTGTTTTGTCGAATAAATTATTATTCCACATTATAGGATATAGATATATCATTTACAGAATTCTATTAGTGTAATATATATCGTATTCATTCATTCAATTCATTTATATAGTAATTATTCAATAAATATTATATAGAACTAGTCGCATCACATTGTGGAGACGGTAGGCCGTACGTCCACACGAGCGATAATATCGTTCCCATGATCGTGGAATTGTATTGAAGTGTACGTATAATATTTCAGAATAAATAGAACTTTACAATAATCATATATAGTTATTTATTTACACCATAATACCCATCCAAGTAATGTGGTGGTGGAAAACATATTACACCAGGGCGTGGAGACGGTATTCCGTACGTACGCACGCGCAGTGATTTTGTTGACCGTAGGATGGATAAGAGGTGAAATTGGGTTGTTTAATTTTTATAATAACATATTAGTATATGAGGGATACTGATGTTATTACCTCATAATGAAACAACTAAAGAAGAGGGAGTAGAAGAATAATGGAAATTGAAGAAAATGGTAGAAGGTATTACCTCTTCCTCGAAGTGCCTCCTTTAAACTTTCTCTTAGGGCACTAGAGATGGTCTTTTAAGAAGACCAGTACCTCTAGTAGGTTTATAAGGAAGTGGGGACGTAAAATGGTCAGGGGTTGGCTGACATTTTGGGCTCAAATTGGTGTGAGGAGGAGAGGCAGGAGGTGCCCTTTTATAAGGGAGGAGAGGGGCACCTTTGGAAAGTGTGGAAATATTATTTTATTATAAACTTATCATCAGTTTCAAAAGGTCCAAAAATAATTAAAGATTAAGATAAGATGACTCGTGGTTGAAATAAAATCATCCAATTAGAATGGGACATGTTTTGGAAAATATTTTAATCCTTATAATCTTATTTATTTAAATCATTTATTAATGAGGTAAATACTTCATCATTATTTTGTCATAAATAATTTAATTTATTTGGTTTCTAAAAATTATAAAAAAATAATTATGTAGGAAATCTTTTTATATTTCCAAGGAATATTTATAGTCGAAAATATAATATATATAATCCCTTATAAAAATTAATTACTAAATGATTTTTGTTAATGTCAATTTTGTCTTTACATTAAATTAATTAATCCAAATTGTCATTATCACTACCAAGTGGCTCAGTGGGGACCCTAAATCAACCCAAGGATGCCCCTGGTCGGCCAATACTAGTCAAATATGGTTATGACAAGTGTCAAGGTAATTTTTAATTATTATAATATTCTTTTAACCTTGAATTACTTTATTTACCTTTAACCGCAGTAAATAAAAATTACCGTAGTTACTATTCATAATATCAAAAAAAATAAAAGTAACATAATAACATAATTTGAACCCACTGATTCCAAATATAGAATCCATTTTTCAAAATTCAAAACACATATGTTGCAATAATTAATTTAAAATTAATCTTGTTGTTAAGAAAAGAGGTTTTAAAAGTTAAAACATTGTCAAAGATTGAAATATTTTTACCTATGAATTCAATGTAAAATTAATGCAAATGACATACTTTATATTAAATGGTAAATATATATTTTATTATTACTTTAAAACCATTCAATATTATAATTTAACCATATCAATTATTGCAATGAAAAAAGTTGTTTTTAATTAAAATATATTGTGTTTCTACTATTCATCAAAATATGAAAGTTACCAGAATAATATGAAAAAATTATCCAAAGTAAATTTTTATATCCTGACTTGAAAGAAGAATATTATTTCATCAAATTGAACATATAAATATGTCAAAAAACTACATTTAAAATTGGTACGCCATCAAAAGGCGGTAAAACTACATTTTTTTTAAATACTTCTTTTATCCAAAAAACTGATTTTGTTTTCATACCTCATTCTAGAAAATGTTTAAGATGAATTAAATTGTTATAAAATTAAAAATTCAGTTAATACTATTCATAACTGCATGTTTATAATATTATAATAATATATCATTGTTTAGTGAAACTCAGTATTGCGTACTACACACGCTATCGAGGAAGGTCGTGATTGTGTGTAATGCAAGCCAAGCTAGTGTTGTCTGCAGTGAAATATTCCTTTGCATATAACATAATACATAATAAAAAATATATACTTCTCATAAAATATAAGGGTGTTACATATCTCCCTTGAGGAAGTATATAACAAATACCTCACATGTACTAACCGAAAAGATTTTACATCTAAAAAAATATCTCTCTAACAAATAGAAACTTTTGAAGATATTGGACTGTAGAGAAAATGTTTAACACAATAAGACATATCACCTTTTCAAAGTATTTCAGATAAACCATAAGTTTTAAGGGGAATTATTTGAACAAAAGGTTGTTATAAAAAATAAATATCATCATATTTTTTCACTAAAGTGTATAAAATGAAATTTCGAGCATGAAATTTCTTACGTGGGGGAGACTCTAACCAACCAAATATATATATATATATATAATTTCCCCTCTATATATCCATGTGTAAAAATTTTAGTAATGTATTATAATATAAAAAAATGGTATAAATTTATTTCATTAATTGAAAACATTAAAATTGGTAAATAATTAGAACCATTAAAATGAGAAATGTTACAATGGTATAATAAATAGAAAAAATGAACAACAATAAATTTTTTTGGATCTTCTTGATCTCCTAGGATTACTGCACTGATAAAAAATAAAATAAAAAGGAAATAGAATTTGGGAATTATAATATTCATTTTTAGAATAAAAAATATTATACCTGTATAAAAGATTATTTAATAGTTGAAGGAATAAATATGAGGAAATTAAGGGAATTAGAAAACCATTGTTATTATTTGGAAATATGAATGTTATTAATGTATCCATTATAATTTCTCTAATGGGATTATTGTATATTATGGGTAATTAAGATAATTAATTAATTCGTATTATAAAAATGTTGACCTCAACCAATATAATCTTTCCTTGTGAATCTCATTTATTAGATCAAGGGAGAAATGTAGCATAATTGGGGTACACACATGATAAATACCAAGAATAGATTATATAATTGAGGCTTGTGTGGATCTACCTCTATGATAAGTTCAACTTAGTATAGATCACCTCTACTTAAAAATTATCTGATCCACCACTTAAATGTGCCACCATCTCACACCTTACCCTTAGGGATTATACTGGTTAGATAAGGGGTTATGTATCTAGACCAGAAATAGTATTAAAGTGTAAAATATTTTACAAAAAAAAAGTATTTACACTGGTCCCAAATAGTTTTTTAATGTATTAATCTTATATAAAATGAATATTACCTAAGGAAGAATAAGATAAAGTTCATTTTTTATACTAAGAAACCATAATTGTATTTTTAAAAAAATATATATGTATACTTTTTATAAAAATACATTCTTATGATAAGTTTAAAAATATGAAATAATGGTGCATTTTCATAAAAAAATTTAATCAAGAATATTTATTCCTACCTAAATATTAAAACAATTTTATTCAATCATATATAGTTATTCTATAGTTTTGAAACATGACCATGTTATAAAATCAATATTTGTATATAAATAAGAATTTTTTAAATATTAAGATTTTAACACCTAGGAAATTATTTTCGAACAATAACTTTTGTTTTTGAAGTCATCATATTTAAGTTATCTAATGGTGAATTTTTAATAAATTTCTTAAAAAGTTGAATTTTTTTATAGAAAGTAATATATTTTATAAATATACAGTATCTATTGACATTATAATTATGTAAAAGATATGTACAAAATACTGTAAATGATACCTCAACCAAAAAAAATTTTACCATTTAAAATACATTATTTTTTTTGATAATATTAGTTTTACAAAAATATAAAGAACCTTCCAAAGCCTAATGTATTATTTAAGAAATTAAATAACAATATTTATGAACATGACACACTTCCTCTCGTTAATGATATTATTTTAAATATTTCATCTAATAAAAAATTAAAATATTAAAAAAACTAATCATTGGAAAATACCATGTGTTAAAAATCAAAGAGGTCCAATGGTTTTGAAAATTTTTAACTATATTTACAAGGCTAGGGTTTGGAAATTAATAGACAACTCCTGCACTTTTTCTAAAAATACTCACCCATTATCCCATTATTCTCCACTGTAAACCCTTTTATCACTGTCTTTTCTCAAATTCCCACTAGATATTCTCTATAAGTACCTCCTAAGGTTACAAGGAGATCTTATAAATCTTTAAGAATCTACCACACTAGGTAAGTGATTCTCTTACTCACATTTTTATCAAGTACTTCTTTCATAATAAGCGTTTTTATTTTCAATTTATTTTTTTTAAATGTGTTCATAGAAATTACATTATAATAAAAATGATTCCATATTAATTATAGACTATCTTTCAATCTCATTAACCTCATCACATTATAAAGTTTTCATACCCATTACGATGATGAACTAACTCCTTTATTTTCCATTCCATAATAAATAATTATTAATACCCAATCCCATTTTAGTTCAAATATATTCATATAAATGTAATGATAATTCATTTATTATGGATTAAATTGTATGAAGACCAGATTACCTTCTCATGGGTTTGAAACAATGAAGGTTTCATGACTTTAATGTCTTCTGGGATCAGATAATTTTGCCTGAAATGGATCTACATTTTCATCTAGTTTTTGATAAAATGTTATGATATATGATCTATATAGAACTTATAAGTTTAAAAATTCGAAGGGTGTACCCTGAAATTTATCTAATGAATTGGGTAATTTTTTTATATCAGGTTAAACAATATATAGTGCAGGGAATGTTATCTTAGTAAATTGTGTTATAATGATTCAACAGTGAGTCTTGACTTATGCTTATATTATTTTATATAATATTCTTTCCACATTACTTCAATTCCATGTCGTTTTTATATCATATTTATAGATTTTATGTGATTATTAAAATCAAACAGCCTTAAACATCACAATATCTAGTTAATTAAACAACAATAAACAAATTAAATTCCTAATGATCTTTTCAGTTTATATATTTAGATAAATTGTACATAATATATATCAATATAGAAGAATAAAAGTTTGATACTACTAATAAAGTATTCATTTCATCTATAATAAATTATTTTTAATAAAACATGAGCCATTCTCAAGATTTTGTTTTCATAAAGTTCATCTTGGCTTCTAATTTTCTCTTATAAATCCTTAAACACTGTGAAAAAACATTTAAAAACATGGGATGAGAAAAAATCTCAGTAAGGGACATGAAATATAGGGGATCCATTTTTTCATAAATGACTACAAATATATGAAATCATTTTCACAGTATATACTTCTCACCCATAAAAAATCACCTACTTACTTTGTCAGAACATGAGATTTCATTAACAGCTAGAAAAGAAAAATAAATCCATATAGGTATCTTTTAGAATTACATACATAATATTGTAACCCTGATAATAACCATATTATTTTTAACCATCATGGCTACCTTATAATTTAACCCTCACAACCACCATATTATGTAACCCTCATGGATTCCATATTGTGTAACCATCACAATTAGACTAGGAGTAACCATTATAGTAAACCTCAAACATAAACATACCAATTGAGTTAGATGGACATAGAGGACTCACCCCTAATCATAAAAAATTTCCAAGAATGAAAACATAATCATAAAGCATTAATACTTGTGTCAAAAAGGTTTTCAATTATAATTTTTTAAGAATATATATATTTAAAATTTTATTTTTAAATAAAGGTCCAATATCTCATTTTTTTTCTTATTCTAAATGTTTTATAACAACTTTCCACGCATTTATTAATAATATTAGGTTATTTCCCTTGTTTCATGTGCATTCTTTTCACGGATTCCATGGTCTGTTTGTTATGGATTTTCATGTAAAATAGAGGAAAAACTAAATAAGTGAAATGAAATGGTCTTAATAGGTTTATATAATTTTAAATGATAACATATATTATTATTTATAATATGATGATGAATCATTAGATAAAACATTAATCAAAATGATTTAGTTTATTTTGGCAGTTTTTAGGACCATCATGATCTTATATCATTTTATTTAATATAATGTTAATATATTGGTTCCAAAACATTACTTAACTTCTTATACATATAATAAAATCTAATTTAACAATAATAATGGTTTTATGAACTTCCATGAAGGTGGTAATAAAAAATTAATGTGTATTGTCCATGATGGTTGAAAATCGACACATCGCATATGATGTTCTCATTTTTAGAATAAAAGCGAGTGGAGACGGAGTTTGATGATTAATTTTTTCATTAAACCAATATAATTACAATACATATAATATATGGGATGTTTTTTCACTTTGATAATGGGAGGTGATGATAGAATAAAAAAATAAAATAAATTGAAAGAATAATATTTTACCTCTTGAATTCTTCTCCTTCAGAACCCCATAAAAAATAGTTTTTTACTTTTTGATATACTAGTAGGTCTTGGATTTTGGGAAGAGGCTTGGGAATGATATTAGGTATAAAATAAACAAGATACAATTCTTTGAGGAGTGAAGATAATAGGTGGTGGGGGTAGTATTTATAATTGTTGAAAGGTGTGTTTTCTGATTATTTTATCCATTAATTTATTATTTAGATTAAGACTATTAATAGTTTGAGAATACACCCTAAATAAATTAAACTAATGAAGTATAGTTCCAGATTATGGGCTTACATAATCTATAAATCATCTATTATTCAAAATTCAGGTAACTAGATTATATTGTAAATTATCATATTCCACTATTCACCAAAAATTGAAATATTTTAGAAATATCGCAAAAAACATCCTAACCATTTTTAAATATGTAAAAATAATAAATGAAATCCATTTTATAAAAATGATTTTATAAATTTGATAAATCTTATTTTTATTCAAAACTATAATTTATTATAAAAATTACAATTCTGAAACTATAATTGATTTTATAAGACTAAAAAACCAATTAAGGTCTCATAATAATTTCTTATATTCATAAGATAATAAAATATTAATTTATGAATCAATATTTTAAAAATAAAAATGATTTTAAATAATTAATTTCATTATAAAATTATAAATTAACATTTATGTTTTACAAATAACCTAACACTTATTTTATCATTTTGAAAACATTTATTTACAAATTAAATGATATAAATATATCATATTTTCACTTATAATATGCATAAATTTAATTTATACATTAATTGGTTATGTTTCTGTTATATTGGCTAGATTAAAGTGGTTATGTTACAATTTATATGGTCAAGTTACTATGGAATTAGTTTAAATTGTTTAGTTTCTATAAATGTCAATTATTTTATTATATATTTAAAATGAATTTAACTATTTAGTTCAAGAATGAAAACATATTATTTTATTAGTACCTAGGTTTCTAAAATTATTATATTCACTATTATATTATATGTATCATACTTACACTAATTATTCCCTTACTATGATTTATAGTTCACAGCTTTTTTCAATGTATTCCGTAGGATATACCAGGAAATATTGGCATATTAATGAGATATAATGGAAATCGATGGTGTTTAAATAAATATGATATAGTTCATATTTAATTTTTCATATTTATATATCTAATTTTCCAAAAACACAAGTCCAATTTATTCTTTGGAAACTGGTTCATGTAATTTATGTCATAAATCATCAAATAAAATATGTAACAAAGTTTTGTTTTTCTAATGAAATACTTCCCAAAAAAATAACATTTAAGGGATGGATTTTTTAGAATACAATTAAATCTATCCCGGATAAAATTAGATTTCATAAAACCTCTCTCTAAGATGCATGTGATACAAATGAGAAACATTATATTGAATTAGTTAAAATCCCCAATACCTAGTGTCTAATGACTATCAAGGATTTGTGGATTTCATATGGTGAGTTATTTGAATTTTAATGGAATATGAAAATAAAATACCATTATTAACAATAAATAAAAAAAAATAGTGGAAATAGATATTATTATACATAATAAATACTATACATACTATAATAAATTATTCTATAAACCATATATCCAAAAAAGGAATTAATACAAAAATAAAATATCAATACATAAATACATAACTAAAATGAAAAAAATGAAAGAATTGGATTTCCTCTCCACACAACTCTAAATTATTAAGAAAAAATCTCCAAGATGTTTCCTAAAATATTTAACTTTATTTTGGGGAATATATCTATTACCAACAATAAAATTCATATAATATGTATTCTCACAGGTATGAACTTACAGCGATTGAAAATAAAATTTCATTGGAATCCACCAATAGATTAACATGCTAGGATGTTTAAAGTGATCATATATAAAACATGTAAAGATATTAAATTATTTTACTATACCATTTATAGCACTCACATTATGTATTTTAGAGATAAACAGGTCACCTATATAACATTTTACCTTCTTCTACTTGTGATAGTGTAATTATTACATTATATTAGGAACCATGTAACAAATCACATGGATCAATATAATCTATTTCTATACACCTGGCTAAAATCATTCTCATGTCAAATTCCTGGATCCAATTCATCTCATTCTAAAGAAATGGCTCAATTATAGTGAGGATATTAGTGAAACCATTACCATTTTGATACCTCTTATCTATTGGGTTGATAGATTAATGTTTCACTAGACACTATCCCACCCCCCATTAGGATTATAATAATAGAAAATGGCTCCTTTCACACCTCAACCAATATCATGGTTCCATATGTCATAATGTTACAATCATGAATTGATATCAATCACATCACTAGTAATATATCATAGCATAACCTTTGTCTCTATCAAAAAATAAAATATCAATGATTTTTCATTTCAAATCCACTATTCAAAAAGTTTATATTAACATTAAACTTTTCTATTTTTATAACTAATAAATCACTAATAATATAAGATCTATTATTGGCCTACAATTTTCATCATTACTAAAAATTAATTAATAAATTCTAATTATATTAATATGATATTTAGTGTTAATAAAATATTATTTGCATCTCTATGGGTTTTAGAATTCAATAAAAATGACGTTTGCTAATGCTTTTTATCATTGATAAAGTCATGATAGATATGAAAATATAATTCTACTTGAATAACACATTATATTATCAAATTGATGTCAAAAAAATATCATCAATTAAATTATTTTCATATTATAAATAAAATTTTCACTCATAATAAATTTTTTGGAAATTTTTAATATTGAGGACAACCTTTATGGTTTTGGTGGGAACTTGTGATTTTTTGTGTTTTACAACCTAGTATCATTGTAAAAAGGGATTTATGGGTTTCCCAACCCATATATCAAAAAATCTAAAATATAATGGTTTACCCCAAACAACAAATTATATACTATCATGTGAATAATATAGAAGCTTGAATAACGGTCCACAAATGATGTCTCACCTTTGAATTTGAGTCATATATGTGGTCAACATGGAATAATCAAGTTAGCATCATTAGGTTTCATCATAGTTCAATTTCATTAGATACAAGCATCTTTATGGATCAACCCAACATCATAGAATAGAATATTTTAATTATAATAAAAAAATACTTTTAGTTTAGTAATACTGAGTTAATATTAAATAAAAAATAAATACTATACAATAATGAATAAAAACAAAATTTTAAATGCATCTTTTAAAATAGAATATTAATTTAAAACGTAAAAAAATATACTTTACTTCATACTGGAGACATCATAATTCAGAATGATTTGAGATTAATTCATATATGTCAAAAAGAAATTATTTATTTTCATACTAATGTATCATGATGCTAAGTGAATTTTTCCATGGTTTTCTATAAGTGATGTGTGTTATCAACAAAAATGTCACTTTTAAATACATTACATTAACTTTTATTCAAACCATCCACTATTTGTTTCGGGTGATTTGAGTTTAATTCCTTTTCATAATCAGTGGATTATATATTTTTTCTAAGGTATCATGATAATTTGTCGGTGTATTCTAAGTTTTGTGTTTGTGACCTATGTTGTGAACTAAAATGACACTTTTAAATTGAAAATATACAATTTGAGACATACTAGCCACACTACATCTCAAATAAACATTTAATTTAATATTACATTTCAAAAATTAATCCTAAAATATTATATTATAATGAGAATCCATGTTTATTTTTTTAGTTTTCTATTTGTGAAATTTGATTTTGACTAAAATTTAACATTCAGACTAAAAACATGTAACTTTAGTTATATCTACCATACCATGTGTTGGATTGGAATGAGGATATTTTTTAGACAAAAAAAATTAAATATTTTTCAGAAAGTATCAAAAAATATGAGCACATTTTCTTAGTTTTGAGTATGTGAAGTGAATTGGGAGTTAAATTTAATCTCTTAAATTGATAACACAAAATTTTAGTAATGACAACCATACCACATGTTTGATTTATATATGGTTGATTATTATATTTCAAATTTTTTTATAGAATATATTGATAAACTATTGTAAAAATATAAGTTTTTTCCCATGGTTTTCAGTATGTGATTCATTTTCTTATCTAAAATGTCATTTTTAAATTAAAAAACACACTTTTATTTATAATGACCACACAATATGTTTGATTTATGTTTTGTTAATTCCTAAACATCATAAATGAATTATAGGTCCTTTTCAAAATGTATTAATACAATCAATTCTTATTATATCCATTTTGAGTATATGATACATTTTTTTATTCAACTGTCACTTTTAAACTGAAATCATTCACTTTCAGTGATAAAGGAACTCTCTATGTTCCAGGTAGATGTGAAATTAATTTCTATATGTTATTAATGAATAAACCATATTTATTTCCTAAATAATAATGAATATATGATTTTTTTTATCTATGTTACATGTTTTAATCAAATTTTACTTCAAAATTGAAAAAACGTAATCAGTGTACTCTTTTTCAGTCAAACCACTATTTTTATTCTCTAATGCATTCAATATTATGATTCATATAACAATATTATTGTCACATAATACCAAAATAAGTTTCACTAATAATGATACTCAATTTTAATAAAATTAACTAAATAAATATTAAATAAACCCCATCTTCATGATCCATTTGAAATAAAATTTTTACAAAACTAAGTGGAAACCAGCTCTTTATGTGTCTTGAAATATTCTGTCCAAATGTATGATGCCCACTAATTAAAATAAAATCCATTTACTCTTTTGAATATATATAATCACAAACCCTAGTAGTACTAGAAAATTATAGATAATCCAATATTCGATTAATAGTTTAAAATTAATTTTAATTAAATTCTAAAATTCTTCTTCATGGATACTATTATGTGGATGGAATATAATATATTTTTAAATTTATAAATGTAATAACCATATTTGAAGTCATTAATTATTTATATGCATTTTATAAGCATTGATAGAATATATAATTTATTTATATAATACTTGAGAGTGAAATGTTACAATATATACCCTAAGGATTATTCAATCATAGAAATTCAAAGGTTTCTTGTATGAATTCTCCATTTTTATGGGATTTTTTACAGTAAATAGATATCACCATATAATAAAAAATAAATATTACTGCATTATATAAAATACATATTTTTATTTTTATTTTTAAAATATTTAATAAAATTTATTACATATTTATAATAGATATTATGTGTTGTCAAATTTTATTGATATCAATTCGTTGGATTAAAAAAATACATCTTTGGACCGTATAAATGGATAAAAATGAACATTCATTGAGTCTTAGAAAAATAAATAGGAAATGTTAGTTGAAATATTGAAAATATATTTTATAAAATTACAGTGTATAGTTTTATCCTTAAATTTTAAGTATTATGAATTGCATGTCATTTGTTATCTTCTTTTCAAATGTTATAGCAACATATTTTTCTCTTAATAAAATTTCATCTTTATGTATTTTTGTATTTTATATAGAAGTGAGATGAGGGGTAACAAATACAAATTTTTATTCAAAATGTCATCCATTTACATTGGATTTATATATTTTACTATTAAAAATTGGAATAGTATTAAAAGATAATAAAAACAGTAGATAAAATAAAGGAAAAAAATTGAACCTTAACCACATATATATATTTACACCCATGGATTGTAACGACCCAATGTTTCATTAATGGAAATCCCTCTTGATCTAATTTAATGTCTTGTTATGTAAAATGTTTATATAAAATGTAAACTTCTTTAGTATTATGTTAAGAATTGTGACCATTGTTTTTATTGCCATTGAATAGTGATCACATGATTAGTATAAATATAAGGCTATGAAAAAAACAATTTACTTAGAAAAAGGAAGCGATGGCCTCATCCAGTAGAATTTCACCATACGAAGCCCATTTTTCGGAACTCAGAAAAGAGGTGGTGTCTTTGGGATTCGCTCTTGACCAAGCCCAAGCTGAGAACCATCATGTCAAGCTCGAACGTGACCGTCTACAAGAAAAGTGGAAGTTTATAGAAATTACCACTCGTGCGATGTTATCTGAGACACCCCAAGAGTCTTTCACCATCGCACACCTTACCCTTAGGTCTTATGCGGCTGATTTAAGGGTTTATGTAACAAATCTCTAGTACTATGTTCATGTACATTTTGTTTTGTATATAATAATGAATATACTTTCTTGTCATTATTGATACATTGTATATAGTTTATAAGGGGAAAATAGTGTTTTTAGTTATTATTTAATTAAGAATTCTATTTTATTAAATTAAGGGTTTTTTGAATTATATAATATTTTAATAGAATATTGTTATTATTATTATTAAATTAATTTTATTATATATAAATGATCAAATAATTTTATGATTGCAATTGTAATTTTTATTAATCTTTGAAAACCATTTTTGTCAAAACCAGTAAATTTTCGATAAATGTCGGTTTTTATTTTAAAAGTTAAAATTGACATATTTAGAAAATTATTTAGATAAAATAAATATTATTTCTGGAATCAGGACATCGAAATTATCCAACTGTGAATTTTTCATAATTTTCTGAGATAGTCAACTTTTTAGGTAATGATTAAATACTATTTAAATATATAATGGCTTTTATGACATCATAATGACCCAATGGTGATGTAATAAAATACTGCAAGCTTTATGTTCGTCCAATATATGTTTTAACATTAAAATAATGTGATTTTGGGTTGGTTAAACTTACTTTTAAAAGGATTAATGGACCCTTCAAGACTTATTAAACACCTTGTCTTTTTAAATTGTTTTCCATGGGAGTGTGACTCATCTCCACATAAGAAACCCATTATTTTAAGAAGTTCTGAATTTGGCCTTATATAATATCGTTTTCCTATTCCTTTTTCCAAAAACCATGGGCAAAAACCATGGGATGGTTTGTGGTTTGGATTAATTTAATATAAGGGGTCCCAAACCTAAATAATAAAGAATTCCCTCACCTTTCCTATATAAACCCACCGAAGATCCCACTTCCTCCTCACTCAAAGCCTTTGGAGTTTGTCCAACCTCTACCCTAATCTCTCTATAATCCTACCAAGGTGCCCTAAGATCCCATGAAGCCTCTCTAAAGCCTCTCTCATGATTTTGGAAGCACACATCCATGTAAGGGTTTTTTATTCCGTTCTCATTTCTGTCCAATTTTCATTAAGTTGTTTTTCCCTTTTAATTTCAATTATGAATGTTGGGGTATGGTTTTACACATCCCACATACTGCCCTATTTATGTTTGAAATATGGGATACCCCTTTCTCTCTCATTAAATTCTTCCCATGTACACCCGTTACTATGCTGAAATTCTGAAAGGAACTTCTCTCTCTTCATTTACATTCAAGAAATACTTTTTTATTAGGAATTTAAATTCCATAATTATTGTTTTAACATGTATCTATATGATCCCCTTACATCCCATTTTTGTAAATTTGATGAGACACCCCTTTCTATCTTATCAAAAAAAATTATGAATTCATATGTCACTCCGTTACACTGCCGAAATTGCACCAATTTTCTAAGCCAATGCCACTGTGTAGTGAATACCATACCGATTTCACCATCATGGGTATTCACATTTATGAACATTTACTTATTTATTATAATGTTTCATGTATTTATTCCACATTCCTTTATCCTGTAATAAATTATTATATTTAATGAATCCGTGTTTTATGATCCATGTGGCACAGTTATGCATGAAATGAAATTTTTAAGAAGGGTGCGCCCTTATAGAGATCCAATGAATTGGGTAAAGTATAGTATCATGAAACGTCATGTGCAATGAGTGTTGACTCATGCTAATTCATGTACAACTAGGGTTTACTCATGCTTCATCTGCAATGAGTATTTACTCATGCTCTATGTGCAATGAGCCTTGGCTCATGATAATTACATGTTAAGT
The DNA here is from genome assembly GCA_963277665.1 of Viscum album. Taxonomy (NCBI): domain Eukaryota; kingdom Viridiplantae; phylum Streptophyta; class Magnoliopsida; order Santalales; family Viscaceae; genus Viscum; species Viscum album. Next base: position 481,102,265 of record OY728133.1, read on the forward strand.
GTTGTTTCAACATTTTCATGTTATGATTATCTGGCTTTATCATGCCTTTATGTTCATGTTTCTATTGTGATATATTGATATGCCTATTTTCTAACATGTATTTTACTCCTCATATATTCCATGTTTATTCCCTTACTGGGATTTATAGCTCACCCCTTTTCTTATGCATGTCCTCAGGATATCCCATGCAATGCTAAGTACGGGGGAATGTAGTGGTCATGTAAAGGATGTTTTCAAAAAAGATGTTGTACTTCAGGTTTTAAGTTGTTATGTAATGATCATAATCCCCAAATACACTAGACCTCTCAATCATTCCATGTTGTATCAAGTGAATGGTTTATGTAATAAATCATGTTTAAGTTTTTAATAAAAGAAGGGTTGTCATAGTTGGTATCAGAGGATTGGTTTAGTTATTTTGGGATTAGGATTATAAAATCCTAGTAAAGCCTTAGAGACAAGGCTATGTATAATAAAAACATCCCTACATTCTGGTATGTACTGAGTAAGTGGTTTATCAAAAAAATACATCCCTGTTTGGAAACAAGCAGGCTTAGGTGGCTCTGGCACAGATGTATCCTAGGGGTAAAACCTAAAAACACCGCTTTGTGCTAGACTCGAATGGGAACTGGTGAACAACAACGGGCCTTGCTACACTCTTGGTTATGACACTCCCGGGGGATGTTTTTTGATAAATTCAAAAACTTAGTATGAACCCTTTTTAAGGGAATTAAAAAAATGCCCCTAAGATTATATGTTAGAAAGTAGATCATGAAAAGCCTAGGTTCAATCCTATAGACTCATGAGTTAACGAAATAAAAGATTATTTATTATATAATCAACTTTTTTCTTTGGATTACCTTTTATGTGTTACCCCCTAACTTTACTTTTATTCCAGATAATGTCAGGTAATAGGAGGACTCGGGCTAACAACTAGTGTAAAGATCAGTGTGATGACTGTACTAATGAGATGCCCAATCCAATGGGTGTGGGAATCGTTATCTTTTTCACACATCTCTCTCAGATAACTCAAGATTTGAATAGAAACACATGTCAAGAGGAATGTCCAAACCCCCCTAAGAAGAAAGAAGTCGCTATCGGGTGCTTCATGAGACAAATGCCTCCTACTTTTAGTGGATCGTCCGATCCCACAATCGTTGTACAATGGATCAACTCCATTGAAATGATAATCTCCACCCTTCAATTTTCTGAAGAAGAGAAGGTTCTACATGAGGATTATCGTATGGAGGGTGAATCTGATCAATGGTGGACGTTGATAAAAATTAAAAAGCCAGAGGAGGAGATCGAGGCATTGGAATGGTAGGATTTCCAGAAGATGTTTTTTAATAAATGTTTTCTGCGCACCGTCTGGATTAAGATGGAAAGTGACTTACTTTACCTCATGAAAAAAAATAATAATCTATTGGATCATACGTGGAAAGATTCACAAGGCTTGCACGATACGCTTTCGGCATTGTCATTGCCCCTGAATGCAAGGTTGACCGCTTCTTTGGTGGGCTGAATCCTAGCCTGCAGAAAGCATTAGTGATCTGTGACTTCGACAGCTATGAGGAAATTGTCCGATGTGCCCTCAAGGTAAAAATGGAGACCGGGGAATCACATGGGATCATTGGGAAAATAAGTGTAAGGTGGACTTCAATGCTGGTGGTCCGATGGATAAATCCAATGGTGCTAAGAAGATCTGGCACCCCATTTTCCCAAAGTGCGGAAAGAAGCACCCTGAAAATTGCCTCAAGGGGATGAGGAAATTCTTTAGGTGTGGAAGAGAATGGAACCTAGTTGTTAACTGTCAGCAAGAAAGACCCACGACTATGACAGAGGAGAGGAACAATCCGTTCGAACCTCAATGCGTTGTTCATTACTACAAATGAAAATAACTGGGGAATCTTGCAAATCAGTGCCCTAATTCAAAGGTTTTCGGAGGTAACCAATAACCTCCAATGTTGCAAGGAAGATCCTTTGCCATCACATCTGTGAAAGTGAATCCCGACAATGAAGTGGTGATAGGTACGCTAGTTATTCATTCAAGAATGGTGAATGTACTTTTTGATTCAGGTTCTATGGATTAATTTATATCTCAAAAGTTTAATAGAACAATCACAACACCACCACAAACCATGGAAGTGAAGATGTCAGTATGTATGGAAAATGGGGCAATCATTGAATCCCATGAATATAAGTCCTTCCCTGTTATAATCTATGGACTAAATTTTCCATCGAACCTCGTCATACTCCCTCTGGTGGAATTTGAGGCAATTCATGGCATGGATTGGATTTCCTTATATAGATCCAACAGAAATTGTCAGGAGAGGGAAATCACACTTCATATGGAGAATTGACCCTCGATTCTTTACAAGTGTAAGGAGGAAGATTAATCTCCTTTAGCTACATCATCTCAAGCATGGATATTACTGCCCTATGAGCACATGTATATGGCTCAGATGATTGGGTCCAAGGATGAAACCATCCTTGATTAAATTCATATTGTGAGGGAATTCGCTGAAGTGTTTCTTGAGGAACTGCATGGTCTTCCTCCTAGAAGAGATGTTGAGTTCTCAATTGAACTTATACTAGGGGCGCTACCAATATCCAAGACTCCATATAGAATGGTTGTCGTGGAACTTGAAGATCTGAAGAAAAAACTACAGGAGAATCTGGATAAAGGGTTTATATGCCCAAGGGCTTCACCATGGGGTGCACCAGTCCTTGTTGTCAAGAATAAGGATGGCTCAATGCGGCTTTGCATCGATTATCGTGAACCTAACAAAATCACGATAAAGAACAAGTATCCCCGTCCACGGATTGATGAATTGTTCGATCAGCTTCATGGAGCACAATACTTCTCCAAGGTATATTTGCAGACGGGATATTATTAAGTAAGGGAGAAGAAGGAAGATGTCCCCAATACTTCTTTCCGTACAGTATACAGGCACTATGAATTCATAGTAATGCCTTTCTGACCCACCAATGCTCCAGTAATCTTCATGTACTTGATGAATAGAGTCCTTAGAGATTACCTAGACAAATTTTTGATAGTCTTTATTGATGATATTATAATATATTCCAAAACCAAGGATGATCATGAGGAGTATTTAAGAACTGTACTAGAGACGTTGCACAAGGAGAAGCTCTATGAAAAGTACAGAAAGTGTGATTTCTGGTTGAAGGAAGTCTCATTCTTAGGCCATATGATCACAAGAAATGGGATATCCATGGATCCCTCCAAATTAGATGCAATTGAGGGATTAACAAGGCCAACATCGGTAATAGATATCCGTAGCTTCTTGGGGTTAGCTGGATACTATTGATGGTTTTTGAGAAATTTCTCATGATTTTACAACCCTCTTACCAAGATAACTCGAAAGGGAGTAATTTTTGATTGGATTGATGATTGCGAAGAAATCTTGAAGGAGTTGAAAAGGAGGCTTATCACTACGCCCATGCTCAATTTACCCACAAGTGGGGAAATTTTTGTGGTATTCAGTGATACATCAAAGAAGGGCATAGGTTGTGTACTAATGAAGAAAGATAAAGTTATATCCTATGCCTCAAGGCAGTTGAAATTACATGGGTGAAACTATCCAATGCATGATCTAGAGTTGGAGGCAGTGATCTTTGCGTTGAAAATCTGGCGGCATTATTTCTATGGGGAGAATTGTGAGACATATTCTGACCACAAGAGTCTTAAATATAAATTCACACAGAAAGAGATTATTATGCACTCGAGAAGATGGATAGAGCTCATCAAGGAGTATTATTGTTCAATACATTACCACCCTGGGAAAGCGAACAAGGTGGAAGATTCCCTAAGTAGAAAGGACCCAGTGATTCTATCAATGATGAGAATTGAGAAGGATCCAATCTTCTTAGAATTGATGAAGATGGACATGGGAATCATAAATAAAGGAATATCATCAATCCTTTCACAAATTATTACTCAACTGTCTCTTTTAGAAAGGTTAATAGATGCTCAAAAGGATGATGTGGGAATTCAAGAAAAAGTGGAAGCTATCAAAAAAGGGAAATCCTTGGAGTTTAATGTTAAGGAAGAATTAATTGTGCTATTTGGGAAAATTCTATGTGTTCCACCATGTTTGGAGCTGAAGAAGGAACTCTTGGATGATGCACATAGTTCAAATTTCTCTATTCACCCAGAGAGCACAAAGATGTATCGAGATCATCGAGAAAACCTTTGGTGGCATTATATGAAAAAGGAGATCGGTGAATATACATCAAAGTGCCTGGTGTGCTGGCAAGTGAAGGCAGAGAGGCATAAGTGTAAGGGGATGATGCAACCATTTCCCATACCAGAATGGTAATGGGAGAACATCACCATGGACTTTGTCACCAGACTTCCAAGGACATCCAAAGGCAACAATACAATCTAGGTTATTGTGGATCGTCTTATAAAAACTGCACACTTCATTGCTATTTAGGAGGATTTATCTTGGGATAAACTAGCACAGATATATATCAGGGAAGTGGTAAGGATGCATGGAGTGCCAATATCTATTGTGTCTGACCGAGATCCAAGATTCACCACTATGTTTTGAAAGAGTCTTCAAAAAGATCTAAATACTTAACTGAACTTCAGTACGACCTATCATCCTCAAAATGATGGCCAATCCGAGCAGACTATCCAAACACATGAAGATATTTTGAGAGTGTGCTCAATGCACTTTAAAGGAGGATGGGATCAGCATCTTACTCTGGTTGAGTTCTCTTATCATAACAATTTCCACTCGATCTTCCAAATGGCACCATTTGAATCCTTGTATGGGAAAAGGTGAAGAACACCGGCATGTTGGGATGAGGTAGGTGAACGTAAGCTGGTTGGACCGAAAATGGTCGAGTAAATGGTATAGAATGTGAAAACCATTCAACACCATATCAAGGAATCCTAGAGTCGACAGAAGAGTTGTGCAGATAATCATCGACAAGACCTTGAGGTTAAAGTTGGAGACATGGTTTTTCTATGCATATCCCCATGGAAGAAGGTCATGAGGTTTGGAAAGAAATGGAAGTTAATTCCAAGGTACATCAGACCCTTTGAGATTCTTGATCGTGTCTGGGTTGTGGCCTATCAACTAGCACTTCCACCTACCATGGAAAAAGTACATTATGTCTTTCATGTTTCCCTCTTAAGGAAGTACATACCAGACCCTTCACATGTACTCTCTTCTAAGGTGGTACAGTTAGAGGATTATATTTCTTATGAGGAGAAACTAGTGAAGATCTTATATCATAGAGAAAAAGTTCTATGAAATAAGACAATGCCCCTCATCAAGGTGTTGTTCCGAAACCACAAGTTTGAAGAAGCGACTTGAGAATCAGCGGAAATGATGAAGCTGAGTTACCCAAATCTATTTTAGTGTGGGAAAAGGAAATTTCGAGGGAGAAATTTCTTAAGTGGGTAATATTGTAATGACCCAAAGTTTCATTAATGGAAATCCCTCTTGATCTAAATAAATGTCTCATTATGTAAAAATTTTATATAAAATTTCAACATCTTTGGTTTTATGTTAAGAATTGTGACCGTTGCTTTTATAGTCTTTGAACAGTGATCACAAGATTAGTATAAATAAAAGGCTTTAACAAACCAAATTTACTTAGACATAGGAAGTGATGGCCTCAACCAGTAGAATTGCTCCACACGAAGCCCATTTTTCAGAGCTCAGAAAAGAGGTGGCATCTTTGGGCTTCACTCTTAACCAAGCCCAAGCTGAGCTCCATCATGTCAAGCTCGAATGTGACCATCTATGGGAAAAGTGGAATTTGATAGAAATTACCACTCGCGCGATGTTATTAGAGCCACCCCAATTGTCTGTCACCATCGCACACCTTACCCTTAGGTCTTATGCGGCTATTTTAAGGGGTTATGTAACAAATCTCTAGTACTATGTTCATGTACATTTTTTATATAATAATGAATATACTTTCTTTTCATTATTGATACATTGTAGATATTTTTTATGATACAAATAGTGTTTTAGTTATTATTTAATTTAGAGTACTATTTTATTAAAATAAGGTATTTTTTAATTAAATAATATTTTAATAAAATATTGTTATTATTATTATTAAATTAATTTTATTATATATAAATGATCATATAATTTTATTAATGCAATTGGAATTTTTATTAAGGCTTGAAAGCCATTTTTGTCAAAACACCTCAATTATCGATAAAGGTAAGTTTTTATTTTAAAAGTAAAAATTAACATATTTAGAAAATTATTAAGATAAAATAAATTTTATTTCTGGAATGAGGACATCGAAATTATCCAACATTGAATTTTTCATAATTTTATGAGATAATCAATTGTTTAGGTAAAAATTAAATACTGTTTAAATATATAATGTGTTTAATGACATCATCATGACCCAATATTGATGTAATAAAATACTAAAAGCATTATGTTCGGCCAATATATGTTTTACCATTCAAATAATGTGATTTTGGTTTTGTCTGACTTACTTTTCAACGCATTAATGGACCCTTCAAGACTTATTAAACACCTTGTCTTTTTAAATTGTTTTCCATGGGAGTGTGACTCACCTCCACATAAGAAACCCTATTCTTTAAAGAAGTTACGAATATTTCCTTATAAAATATTGTTTTACACTTCCATTTTCCAAAAACCATGGGCAAAAACCATGGTATTGTTTGTGTTTTTGATTAATTTAATATAAGGGGTCCCAAACCTAAATAATAAATAATTCCCTCATCTTTCCTATATAAACCCACCCAAGCTCCAACTTCCTCTTCACTAAAAGCTTTTGGAGTTCATTCAACCTTTTCCCTACTCTATCTATAATCCATCCAAGGTTCTATAAGATCCCAATAATCCTCTCTCAAGCATCTCTCCAGCTTTTGGAAGCACACTTCCATGTAACAGTTTTTTCTTCCTTTCTCATTTTTGTCCAATTTTCATTAAGTTGTTTTGACCTTTTAATTTCAATTATTAATGTTGGGGTATGGTTTAGAACCTCCCTAATACTGACCTATTTATGTTTGAATTATTGGAGACCACATTCTCTCTCATTAAATGCCTCCCATGTACACCCGTTACTATGCCGAAATTCCGAAAAGAACTTCTCTCTCTTCATTTACATTCAAGCAATACTTTTGTATCATGAATATAAATTAAATTATTATTGGTTGTACATGTATATATATGACCCCCTTACTGTAAATTTCATGTTAATATGATGAGACACCCCTTTCTCTCTCATCAACCTTTTTTATAAATTCTTATGTCACGCCGTTACACTGTCGAAATTGCACCGATTTTCTAAGCCAATGCCTTTATGTAGTAAATACCATGCCCATTTCTACATAAAGGGTATTCACCTTTATTCACATTTACTTATTTATTATAAAGTTACGTGTATAAATTCCACATTCCTTTATCATGGAATAAATGATTATGTTTAATGAATCCATGTTTTATGATCCATGTGGCACACTTATGCATGAAATGAAATGTTTAAGAAGGGTGTGCCCTTATAGCGCTCCAATGCATTGGGTAATGTATTGTATCATCATATGTCATGTGTCATGAGTGTTGACTCATGACACTTCAATTGAAATGAGGGTTTACATGTGATTCATGTGCAATAGGGATTTACTCATGCTCTCTGCGCAATCAGCCTTGGCTCATGCAAATTCCACGTTAAGTGTTGTCGCCACATTTCCATGTTATGATAATCAGGATTTATCATTCATTTTCGTCCATGTTTCTATTGTTCTCTATTGATATTCCTATTGTCTAACATGTATTATAATTCTCATTTATTTCATGTTTATTATTTTACTGGGCTTTATAGATCACCTATTTTCTTATGCATGTCCTCAGGTTATCCCGTGCAATGCTAAGTACGAGGGAATGTAGTGGTCATGTAAAGGAAGGTTTCAATAAAGATGTTGTACTTCAGGATTTAAGTTGTTATTTAATGATCTTAATCCCCACACACACTAGACCTCTCGACCATCCATGTTGTATCAAATTAATGGTTTATGTAATAAATCATGTTTAAGAATGTAATAAAAGCAGGGTTGTCATATGGATCCCAACTATTAAAGCTAAATAATTTCAATTTAAATCATAAAAAATATCAACACAATAATGAATAATCCATACATTTGTTATTTATATTTAATATAGACCATAATTTTATTTTATAACACTATATTTTCATGAACATGTAAGGTTAATGAATTTGGGATTGAGATTAGTGGGGTAAAGGAACTCTCAGAGAGTCCTTTCAATCTATTAGTTGATCCTTTACAATATATTAAGTAAAACCTCTATTTCCCCTTCTATTTATCCATCGTTAATAGAATTCATTTATTTAAATATTTTATGATTAATTTGAAAAGAAAATCATATAAAATAAATTTTAATGTACATAAAACATTATCATCATGTTTCATTATATGATTAAACATACATGTTACGAATGATGTAATAGTGTGTTTGAACATGTGAATATAAATATCATCACAAGGAATCAGTTGCTCAATTCTAAAATCATGAGCTAAATGAATCTCTATTATCAAGATATCCATTGGAAGGTTTTTATTTTGTATAATATAACCATGGTTATAGTACATTGTACAAACCAAATTAATGTGATGATTAGGTGATGATAGTTATAAATCATATTTAATTTTAGAATGTATAATTTTAGTACAAGAAATGCATCAGTAATTGTTTTATCACACCCGTCGCCTTTAAATAGATTGATTTTGTTAATTTTCAGGGAATTGGGTAATTTGGGTTCAAGCCGACTTAAAACTAATGGGTTCTTATTTAAAGAAATACACATTTTGGATTTGACATGCGACCTCACCCGGCTCATCGGGGCTTGACAGCATGCGATGCATAGGTGACGCATGGGCGAAACATAATTTCGAAGCCTTGCGACAACACCAGCGCCACTGTGTGACCCGCTCGTCGTTTAATTTTACGTTTTGCAGATAAATGAATATTTTGAGCTTGGCGGTGTCCAACGCACAATCAGGGAATGGTCGAAGCTACGTGGCTTTGACGGGGTCACCGCGTGACCTTGACCGGTATCTCGCATGGCCTGCACGATGTTTAGGACAAATTAATGAGGAAAAATTAATAAATGAAGCGAATAAAGAATTTCTCACAAAATTAAACGAGAAGATGAAAATGATTAAGGTATTTTCTAATAATAATAATAACAAAAATAATAATAATAATACTAATAATAATTATAATAATAATAACAATGACATTAGGGTTATTATTATTGTTATTATTATTTGAATTTTCATGGTTTTAATTAATTCATTAGTAACATTATTAAAATTATTATTATGGTTGCGGTTTTATTTAGTTATCATAAACATTATTATAGTTATGATTATAATAATTAGGATTAGTTATTATTAAGATTTCATTTTTTATTTTTATTTACTTATTTATTTTAGTATGTTTTTCCTTTTGTTTCATAGGGTTTTTTTATTCTTTGGGCCCCCTTTCTTCCTCCTCCACATCTCATCGCCCCCCTGGACCTCTCCCTATGCGGCGAACCATCCCGCCTCTCTCTCCTCCTTCGCGATGCCTCCCCTCCCTCACCAGCGGCCTCCCTTCCCGATGGTCGACCTCCCTCCTGCACAGTAGTGCACCAACCCCCAGCCCACACTTCCCAACCCTATTCTCTCCACCGGCGGCGCTCCAGTGCGACCCCTCCTCACTAGACCTCTCCACCGGCGCAGCACCACCCTCTGATGAACCTGATGCCCCCCTATCGTCCTCCCGAACTCGGCTGCGTCTCCCGACCCCATGTCGGCTCCACCTTCCCTTTTTCTTTTTTTTTTGTTTTCTTTTCCAAATACATCATCAACCGGCCAGCCCTACACCAGCCACCCCGCACCCCTTCGCGCTGCCGGACATCCACCCCACACCCCTTCGTGCCACCGGACATCCACCCCACACCCCTTCGCACTGCCGGACAACCACCTCTCACCTCCTCACGTAACTCCGGCAGCCTCTATCGAACTCCAGCCGACCTCCCGCACCCCTGATGTAAGTGTGTTTTTCATTGATTCCTTGTTGTTTAGTCACAGTTTAATGCGGTTAGATTTTTGAATTGAGATTGGTTAAATTTTGGTATAATTGGTCTGATGCATTATTTATTAGGTTCCATTTGGGTTGTCGTGGTGCGTTTGATGTGCACAGACGTTTTATCACGGAAGTCTCATGTTTACCTACACCGAGGTAGGTGGTTCCACATTTTAAACATTATTTAATGAATTCATTTGATTGCTTTGATAGTTTATAATTTTCATTGGTTAATTCTTTTGGGTGTGGAGTTTTTTTTCTTGAAATCCCCCCGTGTTAGATTTATTTTGTATTATATCATATGGGTGGGTGCATTCATTGGTTGAAAGGTTATTTTTAGTAAGTTTTTAGTGTTTAATAATGGTTGCAGTTATCTTTTCAAATGTGCAAAGTGTAATGTTTGTGTTCTACTATTTTTATAATGTTTGTGTTTGTGTTGTAAAAATGTGCAAAGTGTGCAGTTTGTGTTCTTTATGTGGCGTTGGGGGTGTTTGGTCATAAAAGATGGTTGAGTTGGATTTGCGTGTTAAATTAGTGTTATGTTTATTTTTAAATATTTTTTTACAAATAATTTAACTTGATTTAACAAAATTATTTACGATAAATATTTAATATGTTGTTAATAAACAATAATTAGCAATGCATAAACTATTTTAATTTAGTTGGGTAAAGTCGTTTGGTGTGCATACTTTTCCAAATGGTTTTCTATGTGTGTGAATGTGTGGCGTTTGGTTTATGTAACATCCTAGTTGTTTTATTTGTTTGAGTTTGACATGAAATTTGAAATTGGAACAACATTGAGCACAAAAGGGTAAGCATGTGTACTAGGTGAGCGGACTAGACTAGCATGCAAGTGATTCAGGAGTGGCCCTGGACCAGTTTCACTTAGCTGGATTGACGCTTACAACACCAACTAAACCTTGGATGATGACTGGAGACCACTAGGTTATGGAGGTGTTTCCCTACTAGTGGATCGTGCATGGGAACGTATGATATGGATTCATTGGTACACCAAGACGTGAGGTTCTAGGGACCCACACAGCTTTAGTACCTATCGGTCCTCTCCCACTTTTAGTTCCCCTGGATTACTATACACTCACCACCAGCTTGCGGTTTAGCTTTTTCGTTCTCTTGATGGTTTGAGTTTTCTTAACTGCAAGGGTGTTTTACTTTTATTTAAGTTATTTTATTTAAAATTATTTTCCTTATAGAAAATGTTTCAGTAAATTTGTTCAAGATTTGGTGTAATTTATTTTATTTAGCCTGAAATCTTTTTTTCATTTAATGTTTACACATGGAACCTTTTTATTGGGTGACGTCCTACTGGGCTTTTCGCTCACACCCTGCATACACCTTTGGGTGTATGTAGAATTTTTTTTTGTACATTCTAGGTTGTGACATCGTGCTCAGGGATGGGGGTTTTGGTCATTCATGGTCTTCTCTTGCAGGTTGGTGTTCTGGCATGAGGATGTTGGGCCTCTCTAGTTTCTTGGAGGTTTGAGTTATAATTTTAGTTTCTTTCATTGTCATTTATTTATGGATTTTGGTTCAAGTTGTAAACCTCTAAACTTGTTTTTTTGTAAGGCCCTGTTCGGTTATCTATTTTCAGTTTCGGTTTTCTTAATCTTTCTAGTTGTTTTTCTGTCTTTTATTTCGGGTAAATCGTTCCCATGTAATGTTTTGATACCCGGGTACTTGTGCCAGCCCGATTGGGAACGCCCTTCGGGCTTTGTCGCGGAACGGGTCGGGCACCGAGTCATATGGCGACCCGGTCAGGTTCGTGAAAAGATGGTATCAATGGCAGGTTTTCTCTCCTGGGTTGTGTTAGTTTGGGATAGAGTCATGGTATACTTGAGTTAAGGTTGTCGGGACTCGACGTCCTGGCTACGAGTAAGGTGGCTAGCCTGCACACCTCATGGAAGGACTCAAGTTACCAAAGTATGTTGATGTTTGTATGAGTTTTTGGTCATTGCGGTTAATCTTGTCTGGGGAAATGAAAAGGGAGTAGGTTCAGTGATCTTAGTGAGCTCGAAGGGTCTATAAAGCCTTGTGGAGATGGGGACACTGTCCTAAAATACTCTTCGTGGCCAGTGGCATGATTGGCGTATGGTCGCCAACCATATTCTCCAGTCACCCGCTGACACTAGTTTCTTCTTTCATTGTCCCTCATCTCTTTGTTTTGGAATAATGGAAATTTTTTTTTAAGTAAAAATGTTTTGGTCTTAGAAAATGTTTTCAAATTAACCGCTTTAAAAACAAAATGATGTGTAAGGTTTATAAAACGTGGGTTAAATGTTTAGGTTTTGAATAGAAATTTAAAGGTTTGGGTTTCATTCTTGTTTTTCTCAGGGGAAACTACATCTATGAATATATATGGGAAAGATAAAATGTTAATGGCACGAGCGGATGAGTACCTTGATGGAAATGAGGTGGGTGTTGGTGTGGCACGGAAACATGCATGTGCAAGGCCCATGGGACACCATTGGTGTTTGTGCAACCCACTGGCTTTGTTTATTTTCAAAATGTTCTATTAAAGGAAAAATTTGGTGTCTTTAAATAACTGGTGATTGTGTAGTGTGTCCATTTTTTTAAAGGTTGGATGTGAGGTGTTTCGAGCCGAGAATCATTTTTACGGATTTGTGTCTTGAGTTTGAATTCTTGTTGGCCAGTTGGTGTGAATGCATGTGGTTAATGGTCTCTTTTGAAAAGTACTTCAAGAAGCCCTTGGAGTGGTTTTTCCTGCATGTTTAGAACTCAATTCTGATATGTCTTGGCAATTGGAGCAGTTTTATTGGGTCCATGGTTTCCTTTCTTGACAGGTGAACACCCCCATAAGGCGTTGACATGTGATTGAAGTGCGACTACGGGTAATACACAGTTGGCCGACCCTCTAGTTGATTAAATCAAAGACTCTCTCTTATTGGGTGATTTTGTTAAGTCTTTTCCTTTTTCCCTTTCAGTTAAGTAGTTCCTCTCGCAACGGGAAGACATATGTGAGGGGAGATGAAGGGAGTTTCAGTATCTTTGAGTTGTCTGATTCGTCGGGTATGAAGTTTGACGTCTTTGCGTCTGAAGGTTCCCCCTTGAAATAGTGAATGGAATTCTAGCAGAGAAGGGTGAAGGTGGTTCAGAGTTATTGGTGCTGACCAATGTCTTGAAAGGCTTGTAGTGCTTATATCAGTAGTGATGGTCATTGTTGGGTGACATCATGAAACATGAGGTCCCTTTGATATTTAATGGTTGTATAAAAATGGTAAAGGAGACTCCAGTGGAGAAAAAAGGTGAAAGAAACACGAAGATGTTGGTGTGGTCTGTTGTTCTAAATGACCTCTGGTCTTTGGTTTTTTTCGTTTAAGAAAGGGTTCATGTTACACTACTAGTTTGGCATACCCAGTCGTATAAGGAAATTATGGTCATTTGCAAGAATCACATGTTCTTCAAGGCACAATTTAAAGTCATTCTCATCATAAATTTTCCCGCGACAACAACGATAGTGATTAGTGATGATTTGTGGTTTCATGTTCTCATTCAGGGTAACAAGGGGTGATGTTTGTGTACCATCTAATCTCTCATTCTGGTGAAAGTTCAGTGTGAGAGTAATTAGATGTCATAATGTATTGTGTTTTCTGGTGTTGCCTCGATTGTAGTGTGGTTGAGTGTGACACCAAAAGGAGAAGATCCATTCAGGATTATTCAATACCAAGCTGCGAGGCAGGAGATGCTTCAAACATCAGGGATCCAGCTATAGGCCTCAGAGTGAAGCTGGCGCATGGTCCGGAACCCCGGGAGTTTACGGGACCCCAACCTTAATTATATTATCGGTGTTGAAAGTAAAATCAGCCTAAATTGTTTTCTATGGTTGTTCCATTTCGAACGAACCATCTGGTTGTGTAAGGTTTCTGTGACTATGTGGAGGAATGTTCTAATTGTTTCCTTAATGTCCTAAGAGTTGCATCCCACCAGATGTAATCTCTTTTAGTGGTCTTTATGGGGTCTGTTGGGTTAAGCGGTCTCAAATTTGAATAATGTTCATCCAGGGATGTGAAGATGTTGGTTTTTTTTGGGTTGTGGTTTTAATGCCACTATCATTGGGCCCCTCCCTCCCCGCCCCTTGTGGTGAGGTGTTTGGTCACCATTGGAGAATTTTCAACGTTTTGTACCCTCTGTCAGTCCTAATGGTGGGGAGACCCATGATGGGTCTCGCACAAATGTCTCTAGAAAGAGTTGATTTGGGCCTTTCTCAAAATGGTGGGGAGTCCACCTAGTCCTCCTTGTGTCGATTTTCTAGTCTCATCTTGGCCATCGGTAAGTTTTAATGGTGGGGAGCCCATCAGTCTTCACTGTGTTGGACCTTTCAGTTTTGTTCCTAGAGATTGTTCAGTGGTAGGTTATTGGAGTATTCTTTGGATATGGGTTGGTCTTGTTTCTTCGTTCCAGTAAAATGGTGTGTTTTACGTTCAATAATTCTTGAGGTGTTTCGGTTTGTGAAGTTGGCTTCAATGGGTGCGAGATTTACTTTCATTAAGAAATCAACAGGAGGTGTTATAGCGCTCTAGAAAAGGTGACACTTAGTGTAAAGTGTTTTACGAGTTCCTTGAGGTTGTCATTTGAGTCGCTATCCCTGAGCACGATGTGTTTGCCTTTTTTTCACTTGCTTTTCATAGGGATTCCTTCTGAATCCAAAGGGGGTGTCGTTTCCTACATTGGGTCTCAGCCTTATTAGTGGGTTTTCAAGGATTTCAATATTTATGGTGGGTAGAATTGTCACACCCGTCGCCTTTAAATAGATTGATTTTGTTATTTTTTAGGGAATTTGGTAGTTCGGGTTGAAGCCGACGTAAAACTTTTGGGTTCTGATTTAAAGAAATACACATCTTGGCTTTGACACGCGACCTCACTCGACTCATCGGGGTTTGACAGCGTGCGACATATGGGTGATGCACAAGTGAAACATAATTGTGAAGCCTTGAGACTCCGCCAGCTCCACTGTGTGACCCACCCGTCGTTCAATTTTCCATTTTGCAGATAAATGAATATTTTGGGCTTGGAAGCATCCAACACACGGGCGGTGAATGGTCGAAGCTATGTGGCATTGACGGGGTCACCGCGTGACCTTTCCCGGTTCCTCGCACGACCTACATGATGTTCAGGACAAATAAATTAGACAAAATTAATAAATGAGGTGAATAAAGAATTTATCACAAAATTAAACTAGAATAATAAAATGATTAAGGGATTTTCTAATAATAATAATGACAATAATAATAATAATAACAATAATAATAATAATAATAATAATAACAACAATAACATTAGGATTATTATTATTATTATTCGTATTTTTATGGTTTTAATTAAGTCATTAGTAACATTATTAAAATTATTATTATGGTTGCAGTTTTATTAAGTTATCATAAACATTATTATAATTATGATTATAATAATTACAATTTGTAATTATTAGGATTTCTTTTTTCTTTTTATTTATTTATTTATTTTAGTTTGTTTTTCCTTTTGTTTTCTAGGGTATTTTTATTCTTCAGGCCCCCTTTCTTCCTCCTCTGGATCACAGCACCCCCTGGCCTTCTCCCTGTGCGGTGCACCATCCCGTCGCTCCATTCCCAATCACGCCACCTCCCCTCTCTCACTGGCAGCCTCCCTTCATGGTGGCCAACCTCCCTCCCGCTCGTCAATGCACCGACCCCCAACCCGCACTCCCCTACCCTAGAATCTCCACTAGTGGTGCTCCAGTATTCCCCCCTCCTCTCCGGAACACTCCACCGACGTAGCACCACCCTCCGACGAACATGACGCCCCCCCTGCCGGCCTCCCGCACTCCTCCGCGTCTCCCGAAACCCTGTCGGCACCGCCTTCCATTTTTCTTGTTTTTTCTTTCTTTTCTGACGACCCTGTCAACCGTCCAGCCCCACTCCGGCTGCCCTGCACTAAGTCGTGCCACCGGGGAGCCACCCTACACCCATTCACGCCACCGAACAGCCACCCCTCACCCCTTCATGCTGCCGGATAGCCGCCCCGCACCACCTCGCGCAACTCCGGCAGCCTCTGTCGACCTCCATCCAACCTCCCTCACCCCCTCTATATGTGTAATTTTCTTTTATTTTTTTTTAATTCTAGTTGAGTGTGGATAGAGTTTTTAATTTAGTTTGGTTCAATTTTGGTATAATTGGTCTGATGCGGTATTTATTTGGTTCTATTTGGGTTTTTGTGGTGCGTTTGATGTGCGCTGATGTTTTCGCATGGAAGTCTTGTGTTTCCCTACACCGAGGTAGGTGGTTCTGTGTTTTAAACATTATTTAATGAATTCATTTTCTTTCTTTGATAGTTTATAATTTTCATTGGTTAATTCTTTTGGGTGTGGACTTTTATTTCCTGCAATCTTCCATGTGTTAGATTTATTTGGTATTATGTATTATGGGTGGGTGCGTTCATTGGATGAAATCTTTTTTTTTTGTAAATTTTTAGTGTTTAATAACGATTGTAGTTATATTTTCAAATGTGAAAAGTGAAATGTTTGTGTTCTCATGTTTTTATAAATTATGTGTTTGTTTTTTGAAAATGTGCAATTTGTGCAGTTTGTGTTCTTGATGTGGAGTTGGGGGGTTTTGTTCATGAAAGAGGGTTGAGTTGGATTTGCGTGTTAAAGCTGTGATATATTTCTTTTTAAGGAATTTGTTACAAAGAATTTAATATGATTTAACAAAATTATTAACAATAAAAATTTAATATGTTTTTAATAACCAATCATTATCAATGCATAAAATTGTTTTAATAGAGTTGGGTAAAGTATTTTGGCATGCGTACATTTCCAAATGGTTTTATATGTGTGTGAAAGTGTGTTATTTGGTTTATGTAACACCCTGGTTGTTTTATTTTTCTGATTTCGACATGAAATGTGAAATTGGAACAACATTGAGCACAAAAGGGGAAGCCCAGGTACTAGGTGGGAAGACTAGACTAGCGTGCTAGTTATTCGGGAGTGGCCCCGACCTAGTTTTACTAAGCTGGATTGATGCTTACAACATTAACTACACCTTGGATGATGACTTGAGACCACTAGGTTATGGAGGTGTTTCCCTACTAGTGGCTCATGCACGGGAACATATGATATGGATTCTTTGGTACACCGAGATGTGAGTTTATATGGCCCCACACAGCTTTAGTACCTATAGGGCCTCTCTCACTTTTAGTGCTCCTAGATTACAATACACTCACCATCGACATGCGGTGTAGCTTTTCGGTTCTCTTGACAGTTTGATTTATCTTAATTTAAAGCTTGTTTTATTTTTATTTAAGTTGTTGTTGACCACACCTGTTTTGATAATCCCAATTATGCTTTAATATGTTTTGATAATCTCAAATAATATCTATTTTATTATTAATTATAATCTCATAATGATATTGAGTTAATAAGAATATCTAAATAATAATTGGAATATGTTTTTCCAAAGTTCATCTATGTTTATAATTGTTCTAACTTAATCTGGAAATATCTTTCTTAGGACAGATAAATGTTAAGTGATTAGGTCACTGATAGACCAAGTCTTCAGGTCTACCGTTACAAAGCTCACAAATATGCAAAGGTCACCGGTACCAATAGCTACTGATAGACAATGGTTACCATTAGAGTAAGTGTTATGTCACACAAGGTCGCCGGTATAGAGCTATTGATACACTATGTCTACAGAAATAGACATGTTATGCTTTTTATAACAAGAGCTACCAATACAAGAAAGTTACCGATACTGACAAAGCTATTGAAAAACAGCTACTGGTACAAGCCTAATGATACAAACAAACTGATTCACTGATATAAAACAGCTACCAGTATAAGCCAGTTACCAATGGATATTGCTACTGACACATCCATGCTACTGATTCAGGGAAGCTACTTATTCAATCAAGCTACAAATTCAATGAAGCTACTGATACAAGGAAGCTACCACAACAACTTCTACTGATACATAGAGACTACTGCTACATGGAGTGACAGCTACCGATGAAACAACAGACCTACAGACACAAGTCCACCGTTGCAAGCACACTGATACAATGAGCTACTGATTAATAACAGTCACTATTTCTTTAACTCTACTTATCTTTGTTTTATCTAACAATGGTCATATTAATGCTTTTAATAAATATGCTATTAATTAAATGTTGTCTGATGAATGTCAAGGAACTGTACCTCATACTTGTAGAGGAAATTATCCACTTTGTTGGACCACATGTGCTATAAGAAGAAATAAAAAGGGAGCGCATATTAGTATGGGTGAAAAGGTGGAGACACAGGGGTGAAGGACTGATACACAAATGTACGACCAAGACAAAAAGAAAATAACTTTTTCTGGAAGCCGAGGCAGAGTGATGAGCTACATATTCTACTGCAACCTTGAGCAAACCTCATTCACGAAGGAGTCTGGAAGTGAAACCACAACACTCTATTTTCTCAATTGATCCCATAAGGACTCAAAAACCTCATCTGCTCAAACCAGAAGGAGTCCAGAGCTGCATTACTATCACACACAGATCATTCTATACTCATCTAAAATATTATTCACTTTGTTGTGATTCATTTAATTAAATTTGGATTACTGTGTGTGTGTCTCTATTTATGTGAAACACACACAGTCTCATGAGCATAACTGAATGATTTCTCAACACTCACTCAAACTTTCTAAACTCTTTCATACCCCCACTGTGAAATCTTATAGAGGTCGAGTGTGACTTGGATAGCGTACGTGCGATTGTTTTTCCCATGAACAACTATGGTAGAGGTCTTAGGACCTGGGCAGTCTATGTACTGGTGTTTACCCCAAATCCAGGGTGTGGATCAAAAGTTGATATAAACTATTTAAGAGGACTAAGTCTCATCTTGAGACTGAACCTCTTGGTTAACCATGTTTTACTATTTCAAAATATATTTTATATTCCACTACTAAGTAATTTAAATTACAATATGATTTATAGTAACTCTGATAGTAAAATTAGAAAGTGTTTGTAATTTTTTTAAGCCAGTAAGTTTGTTTCAAAAGTATAATTAATCTTCAGATTAAATTGTCTGAGAACTAATCATTCTTTGAGAAGAAAATTGAAAAATTCATAACCTTTACAAATTCACTACTATTTAACATATATGTAATTTGGGAGATTTTAATCCTAATGGTTTTAAGATAAATTTTTAATTGGAACTAAATTCATGCCCCTCTTGAGTATCCACTCTAACCAACATTTGGTATCAGAGAGAGGTTTTTATTTATAAAATGTTTTCAAACCCTCTATTTTTCAAACTGTGATTTAGGTTTTATCTTAAAGATCTTAAAATTTTGTTACTTCTAAATTTTATCTCTTTAATATATTTTCTAAAACCTAGTTATTGGAAATACACTAGAAGGTGCCGCTACTAACATGCCACCCTTATTTAATGGTGAGAATTATTCTAAATGGAAAATTAAAATGAAAATTCATTTGGAAAGTATTGGTTTTGATATTTGGTCTTATATAGAATCAGAATATGAGTTCCCCAAAAATGCTAGATCTACCTGGGATGATGCTACAATGTAAAACTATAAAAATAACTATAAAGCTATAAATTCCCTTTACTTTTCTTTAGGAGATGAGGAATTTTACCAAATTTCTGCATGTAAAATAGCTCAAGAAATCTGGGACACCTTGGCTGTTTCTCATGAAGGAACAACCAACATGAAGGAAATGAGATTAAATAATTATACTATTAAATATGATAGTTTTAATATGAGACATGATGAACCCATATCTGACATGTACCTCGGGTTTAATTAGATTGTCAAGACCGTGAGTTCACTGGGAAATGATATTCCAAAGAAGGAGCAGAACATGATAATATTGAGATGTTTCCCAGACAGATGGAGAGGCACTTCTGTGTCTATCCGAGAGTCATGTGACATCAGCAAGATACCTGTTAAGGAGTTTATTGGTAAATTAATGATGTATGAAGAAGAATAGAAGGTGAACAAATAAGATGATGATGAACCCAAGAGAAAATCCGTGGAATTCAAGTCTACTGCTTCAAAGAGAAAAGACAAGGAGAAAATACATGTACCTACTGAAAGTTCAACCAGTGAAGATTCGGATTCAGACAGTGATGAAGAAATGGCTCAAATAGCCAAGAGATTAAAGTAGTTCTATAGGAAGAAGAAGTCTTTCAGAAAACCAAACTACAAGGATAGGTATGATCAACAAGGTAAGTGGAAGAAGGATTAGAAGAAATCTGATAAAGAAGATGACATAGTCGACTATGAATGCAAGAGGAAGGGACTCATCAAGGATGATAGTCCGAAGTTAATATTCAATAAGAAATATGATTATAAGGACAAGAAGTACAAGAAAGTCATGAAAGAAACCTGGAGTGCTTCGGAAGACAGCACAAGTGAATCAGAGGCTACTGATTCAGAAAATAATAATGCTAACATGTGCTTCATGACTAACATATCTAAGGTACCTATTTCCCCTGTTCTAAATTATTATTATTCTGGAAATAATAGTGATTCATATAATGATGAAAATATGTCTAAAGATGAACTGTTTGAATATTGCAATATGCTGGTAGATACCTACAATGAACTAAAAGATAAATATAAATCTTTGAAGAAACAATATTCCTTTACTAGTACTGTTAAAATTGATCTATGTGTAGAAAAAGAAAAGAATTCTCAACTGTTGAAAGAGAACACTCAACTCAAACTGTCAAATGAGAAACATAAAAAGGATTTAGAGAAATTTACAAATGGAAATAACACCTTAACTCAAATGATTGGAAAAAAAATGGCACCAAGGTATACTACTAGTTTAGGTTATCAACCCGAATAGAGACAACTTGCTAAAAATAGATTTATTCCAAAGTGTGACCAGTATGCTGCTAGTTCTAGTTCTGGAAATTCTATTGCCTCATCTAGATTTTCTTATTCTTCTTGACCAAATAGAATACACTATGCAAAATCTTGTGAACCTAACAATTATGGAAAACATATTAGACAAATTTGGATGCCTAAATTTTTCTTGGCTAACCTGTCTAGACCCAGAAGATCTGTGTACCAAAATCATCTTCTGTCTAAATCTGTTTGGTAGGAAACATGCTTGAAGAGTTATCACAAGAAGACTTGGTACATGTACAGTGGTTGTTCAAGGAATATTAGCGGAAATTACTACTACTAAAAAATATTAATCAAGGTAGATACAGGACATGTCACCATTGGTGATAACTCAAAAGGAAAAATCATCACCCTAGGCCAGATTGGTAACATTGATTCAATATTAATTTCCAAAGTATTATATGTTGATGGGTTAAAATATAATCTGTTAAGAATTTCTCAGTTATGTGATGATGGATTTATTGTTAAATTTTAAAATGATTCTTGTAATGTATTTAATTTTAAAAATTCATTAGTATTTACTTCTTTATAAAATGAAAATGTATATGCTGTAGATTTGAACTCTTTAGCCTAACAAAATGTTACTTGTTTAAATGATTTTCCAAAATATTCTTTCCTATGAAATAGAATATTAGGAAATTGCAATGTTCATTCTCTTAAGAAATTTACTATGAAATATTTAGTTAGAGACCTACCTCAACTAAAATTCCCAATAGACAAATTTTGTACTCCCTGTCAAAAGGGAAAGCAACATAAAATTTCATTCAAATTAAACAAAGAAGTTTCAACTTCTCAACCTCTAGAGTTGGTTCCCATGTATTTGTTTGGTCCATCTAAGATTTCTAGATTGAATGGGGAGAACTATGTTTATGTCTTGGTAGATTACTTTTCTAGATATACTTGGGTATAATTTCTTGCTCACAAAAGTGAATATTTTTCTTACTTTATTAAATAATCTAAGTCTGTAGAGAACCTTAGTGGACTTAATATTAAGAACCTGAGAAGTTATCGTGGTCATGGGTTTGAGAATGAAGATTTTGAAACATATTTATTACATAATATATACAATAATAACTTTTCTCCCCCTAGGAAACCTCAACAGAATGGAGTAGTTGAAAGGAGAAATTGAACCCTTCAGGAAATTGCAAGAACTATGCTAAATGAGTATGACCTACCTGTTTATTTTTGGGAAGAAGCTGTAAATATATCTTGTTACATTATTAATAGAGTCTTAATTATACCTATTCTTAAAAATACCCCTTATGAGTTATAGAATAATAAGAAACCTAAAGTTAGTTACTTCAACGTTTTTGGTTGAAATGTTTTTATTCTTAATACAAAGGATAATCTGGATAAATTTTCTTCTAAAAGTGATGAGGGAATCGTTCTAGGTTATTCCATATCCAGTAAATCTTATAGATTCTTTAATAAAAGGACCAAATTTGTTGATGAATCAGTGTATATCTCGTTTTATGGGACTAATCCACATGAGCCTAAAACATCTCTTGAAAATTTTGAAGAAGACCTGTCTGTTTTGGACCTTCATGAAAAAAAACAGTAGACCTTCTATGAAACAAAGAAATTATGGAAAATTTCCAGAACCCGATTCTGTTGGAACCAAACCCACATAAGAAACTGAGTTTTCTAGTCTTACCATGACCAGACCAACTAGGATTCTAAAGAACCATCCTTTAGATGCTGTTGTAGGAGATTTAGGTAGAAGAACCCAAACTATAGCTTCTCTAAGAAATCAGCTTGAACATCAAGCTTTTCATTCACATCTTGAACCTAAAATTATCAATGATGCAATCAATGATGAATTCTGGATAATGAAAATGCAGGAATAATTAAATCAATTTAAAATAAACAAAGTCTTGGAATTAGTTGACAGACCTAAGGACACTTTGACAATAGGCATTAAATGGGTTTTTATAAACAATGTTGGTGAATCTGGAAACATCATTAGAAACCAAGCTAGTCTAGTTTCACAAGGATATAGTCAAGAGGAAGGAATAAACTATGAGGAAACCTTTGCACTTGTGGCTATACTATAACCTATTAGGATTCTACTTGCCTATGCAGCTCGTCTGAATTTCAAGTTATATCAAATGGATGTTAAAAGTTCTTTTCTAAATGGTTTTATAGTTGAAGTTGTTTTTGTTGAACAAACACCTAGATTTACAAATCCCCTTTTTTCAAATATGGTTTTTAAACATTCTAAAGCTTTGTATGGTTTAAAACAAGTTCAACAAGCTTGGTATGACAGACTTAGTAGTTTCCTTATTTCAAAAGGTTTTACAAAAGGAATTTCTGAACCAACCTTATTTATCAAAAGAATTTCAATCGATGTTTTGATAGTACAAATATATGTAGATGATATTATTTTTGGATCTTCTAAAAATGACCTATGTATTTATTTTTCAAAAAGTATTAAAATTGAATTTGAAATTTGTTTAATGGGATAACATAAATACTTTCTTGGATTTCATGTTTTTCAAAAGGAAAATGAAATTATTTTAAATCAAAGCAAGTATACAAAGGATCTTTTAAAACGTTTTGAATTGGATAGATGTAAGGGGAATGACACACCCATGAGTACCACATGTAAATTGGATGTTGATGAAACTGGGAAACCAATATATCAAACCAATAAAAGAGGTATGATAGGGAGTCCGCTCTATCTTGCTGCTAGTCGACCAGACATTATGTTTAGTGTATGCATGTGTGCTAGATTTCAAACTAATCCAAAAGTGTCACACTTGCTTGCTATTAAAATAATTTTTAAGTATCTTAAACATACTAAAAATTTGGGATTATTTTATCCAAAAGGAAAATCATTTGAATTTATAAGTTATTCAGATTCTGACATTACTGAATGAAAGATAGATAGAAAGAGCACTTATGGAACATGTCACATTCTTGGTAATTCCCTAGTATCATGGGGTAGAAAAAATCAGAACTCTGTTGCATTATCTACTGCTCAAGCAGAATACATAGCTACTGGATGTTGTTGTGCACAAATTTTTTGGATGAAACACACATTACTAGACTATGGATATCAATTTAGACATGTATCTATCAACTGTGACAACACTAGTGCGATTAATATCTCTTAGAACCCTATATCTCACTCTAGGACAAAACACATTTCTGTCAGGCACCACTTTTTAAGAGATTATTACCAAAAATGTGATATTACTCTTGAATTTATAGGCACTGAACTTCAGTTTGCTGATATTTTCACCAAACCCTTGAGTTCAGAAAGGATGAGCTTCATTAGGCATGAACTTGGAGTGATTAACTATGAATAAGGAAAACCTCACTATTAGCCGAACTCACTATTAGAAATACTCACCATTAGCTGACCTCGGCATTAGCCAGATCCTACGGTTAGAGATACCTCACTATTAGTTTTTCTCACCGTTAGGTACACCTCACTGATAGAGAAACTATACCGTTAGAAATCCAAACTATTAGAAGTCCTCACCGATAGTAAAATATTTACTGTTTGGAATCCTCTCCGGTAGAGTAACCATACTGATAGATAGACCTCGCTGATAGGTAGACCTCATCGATAGAATGCTCACCATTATGACTTTATGCTATTTTAATTTTCGATTGCCTAAGCCAAAACTCTTATAATTTTAAACATATTGTTTTTGTTGATTTCTGATTCCTAAATGATAAAAATGAGATTTAAGTCATCTATCAATCCACCGATCACACTACTCTTATTCCTCTCTCAAACCTGACTCCTCGAATCACCATGCTAAAACCCTAAACCCTTCAATCCTGAAATTGTGAAAACCATGATTATGAATGTCAGAGATACCAGTGATGAGCCAAAGGTAAAGAAGCAAAGACCACCACTGAATCCGGCGTCAGTGGAGTTAGAACATGAGCCGCGAAGGACACAGTGAACCTGCATCTGTTACATAGAGAAATATTCATCGAAAGAGAGCTATGTGAAGAGTGGCTGATGACCAGTAAGTCACTAGTTATAAAGGTACTAAAGAAGCAAGGATGGTTAGATTTTTTTTCAAACAATAATGGGACTTACTACCTGAAGTTAGTGAAGTATTATTATGCCAATGTTCATTATGAAAGAACTGATGAGGAGAACAGGATGATATCCTTAGTGAACAACAAGAAGATAGACCTTTCTTCAGCTGAGTGGGAGGAGAGATTAAAATTCCTACATGAGGGAGATTGTAGTTATTCGTCCAAAACCATTCCTCCTGCCACTGATGTTTTTAGCTATGATGTTTCTTTGGAAGAGCTGACTGGTGGTGGAAAGCAAAGGAAGGTGGTACCTGCTGAAATGAATGGAGAGAACATGATACTGTTCAAATTTCTTTAACATGTTGTAAGTCCAAGAAGGGGAGATTTTTCAAACCTAAGGTATCATGATAGTTACCTATTACATCTGCTGAGGCATGGTGTAATGTTCAACCAGTGTAGGCTGATTATGATCCAAATGGAATATATGACCAGGGTAAAATAAAATACAAATCCAATATTCTATGCTAAGTTGATTTAGGTCATGATCAAAGGAAAGGATGTAGCTGAGCCCCATGATGAGACTAAAGTGGTTAAGGACAACTTCTGCATTACTAGAATCAGTTTCAAGTACATGAAGATAAGCTGGAACCCATGGAGAAAGCAGTGGGTGTCAGATGATGGAAGAGTCTATGATAAATTCAATCCAGTGGATCACCCATGTAGTTAAAGGGATAAGAGAGATACAGGCCTAGGATCTGATGAGGAAGAGCCATAGTATAGTGATGAGTCTGATGACTCAGAAGACGAGGATGGATCTGAAAAAGATGGAAGACATCTGGAGCTGCCTCCTTGTCATAGGGTTGTAACAGTTTCTCAAGCAAATACTACTGGTGATGAGGAAGACCATATCAATTTGAACCCTAAAGAGACTTCTCAAGGCAGTGAAGTAGAAGAGGATTCAAAAGTAGAGGAACAGAATTTTGAAGTCCTGACAAAAGCATTTCATCAGGCCTTAGTCCCTTGATATGGAATACTGTTTTGTTAGTATAGGAGATCCAAAAAGAAGACAGGCATGAGGAAAAGGTTGAGGTGGACAAGCTTGAAGAAATTTTTGAGCAAGTAAAACCAGAAGAAGTTACTGAGAAAGAAAAACTAGTTGTTAGTTCTCAGATACCCCAAATAGTTCCAACTGATATGGAAGAAGTTGTTGATGATTCATTAGAACCTGAAGTGACTGAAGTGGCAGCTATTGATGAGAAAGAGGAAGTGGCTGCAGTATCATTTGATGTTGAGGAAGAAAAGATGGCTGAAGATCAAGATGGAGTAGAAGAAGCTCCAGTTGAGGGGGAGCAACCTGCTTCCCTTGGTTCAGTTTCTGTGCTGCATGATATAGAGGATTGGACATCAGATCCAGGGTACATGGTACTTGGACTCAATTATAAATATTCTGATGGGGAAGACCAGCCTTACAGGAATTCTGGTATCCTACCTAAAATAATTCCAGTAGTTGTGGCTGACAATTTGACAACCAAGGAGGACCTTGAGTCCTTAAAGGTTGAATTGAAAGAGGCCCTAAGATAATTAGTGGCAGATTGGAAGAATATCCTTGTTGAAGAGTTGAGGAGTGTGGATCAATACCTGGAGCTATCTATGGGATGTGTTGTGTCACGTCTAGTGAAACAAATGCTGAATGAGATTAGAGTGTGCCATACTCCATTTGAAAGTGGAAAGAAGCTTTTGTTTCCCTGAGACAATCGGTTGCTTCATGGACTTCCATGAGCAGTTCTCAAAACCAAGTGAATGCTGAGATTCGATACATCAAAGAAGTAGTCAAGAAGTTTGTGGAAGTCTTTGAAGATTTTAAGACATCATTCAAAGAACATATGAACAGTAAAGATGCACTTGTTCAAAAGGTGGTTGGTAATTTGACTAAGTCTTTCAAAGAGATAGTAGCTTTCTCGGTCAAACCCCTTCCATCATCTATCACCTTTGTTAACATTGACAAGATAAAAAATGTGATTCAGGAAGAGCTTGTTAAGGCTAGTAGTAGTGGAACCTCTGATTCTCAGTAAATTTCCACCACCAGGGAAGTCAACAGTTATGTTGGTGAACACTTGAGAGCAGCTACTTCTACTCAATAATCCATTAAGAATAAGGTGGATTCTTACTTTGAGAAGATCTATACCATGCACCAAATGACCAACCAATTCAGGATTTTGATAGAGAATATGAAGGTGCCTCTAGTGACTCAGGATTCAGGGCGCAGGTCAGCAAACTGATAGAATTGACCCCTGCTTTGGATAATTTTTTAGAGAATAAAGATGATTTTATATCTACTATGGAGAGGTGAGGTGGAATCATTATGGACATCAAGAATTTGATGCTACCTTTCTTGAATGTGGACAGTACACCTGTCATAGTTCGTCTTGCTTTACCAGCTTCAGCTTAATCTGCTTCAATTCCTTAGATGACTCCACTCCAAGCCATTCAGATCCTTTCACCTATGATCCCTCAGAAACCTACTAATTATAGGCCAGGAACAATTTCCGTAGCTCAGGCACCTGTGGTTATCCCTAGAGTCCCAATGCCTTCTCCTGCCTCTACAGAACCTGATCCATCTGATCCTAAAGGAAAATACCAAGCAACCGATGAGGATATGGATTGATTGTGGCTTAGATTTTTGATAGGGATCCTTTTGTAACTTTTCGTGTATTTCTCTTGTAAATTTTTGACTCAAGTAATAAATACCCTCTTCTACCTCTGACCACTTTATGTTTTAAATTTGTCTCTGATACACTATTTATATTATTTTGCTAATCACAAAGAGAGATAATAATAATGATCATCATGATATCCATTATGACGTGGATACAAAGGGAGAGACACCTATGATATATAGTCTACCTCTGATACCTATATTTTCTAATGCTGCTACATTTTTTATCTAATATATTTGACTCTCTCATTATTCATACTGAGAACCTATTATATTTTACCTCTGATCATCAATGCTTTTTGTGCATTACCTCTGATATATCACTAATTATAGTGATTTTCCTCTAATACCTTAATAATTATTTTGGATCATCTCTGATACTTTACTGATTTTTTTGGATTATAATATCATAAGTTGTGATTATCAAAAAGTAGGAGATTGTTGACCTCACCTGTTTTGATAATCCCAATTATGCTTTAATATGTTTTGATAATCTCAAATAATATCTATTCTTCTATTAATTATAACCTCATAATGATATTGAGTTAATTTGAATATGAAAATAAGAATTGGAATATATTTTTCCAATGTTCATCTATGTTTATAATTATTATAACATAATCTGGAAATATCTTGCATAGAACAGATAAATGTTAAGTGATTTGGTCACAGATAGACCAAGTCTTTAGGTCTACCATTACAAAGCTCACATATGTGAAAAGGTCACCGGTACAGAGCTACTAATTCACTAAGCCTACCGATATAGACTTGGTCTGCTTTTTATAACAAGAGTTACCGGTACAAACATGTTACCAATACAGATAGAGCTACTGATAGACAGCTACTGGTACAAGCCTACAGATAAAAACAAACTGAGTCACCGATATAAAACAACTACCGGTATATTCCAGTTACCAATGGATAGTGCAACTGACACATCCAAGCTACTGATTCAGGGAAGCTACTGATTCAATGAATCTACTGATTAAATGAAGCTACTGATACAAGGAATCTACCACAACAACTTCTACTGATACAGAGAGACTACTGCTATACAGAGTGACAGCTACCGATGCAATAATAGACCTACATACACAAGTCCACCACTGCAAGAACACTGATACAATGAGCTACTAATGAATAACAGTCACCGTTTCTTGAACTCTAATTATCTTTGTTTTATCTAACAACATTTATATTTATTCTTTTAATGAATCCGTTGTTAATTAAATGTTTTCTGCTAAATTGTTGTGAATCGTACCTCATACCTAAAGAGTAAATCATCCTCTTTGTCGAACAACATGTGCTATAAGAAGAAAGACAAAGGGAGAACATATTAGTGTGGGTGAAAAAGTGGAGACACGTGGGGTTAAAGACTGATACACAAAGGTACGACCAAGCCAAAAAGAAAATAACTTTTGCTCGAAGCCAAGGAAGAGTGCTAAGATGCATATTCTACTGCAACCTTGAGCAAACCTCATTCACGAAGGAGTCTAGAAGAGAAACCATGACACTCTGTTTTCTCAAAAAATCCCAGAAAGACTCAAAAACCTCATCTGCTCAAACTGGAAGGTGTCCATAGCTGCATTACTATCACACACAGATCATTCTAAACTCATCTCAAATATTATTCACTCTGTTGTGATTCATTTACTTAGATTTTGAGTACTGTGTGTGTGTCTATGTTTATGTAAAATAGACACAGTTTCCTGAGCATAACTGAAGAATTTATCAATACTCACTCAAACATTATAAAAACTTTCATAACCCCACTATAAATTGTGGTAGAGGTCGAGTGTGACCTGGATAGCCTGTATACTATTGTTTTTCCCACGAACAACTGTGGTAGAGGACTTAGGACCTGGACAGTCTATGTACTGGTGTTTAAACCTGATCCAGGGTGTGGATCAAAAGTTTATATAAACTGTTTGAGAGGGATAAGTCTCTTCTTGAGACTGAACCTCTTGGTTAACCTTTCTGTGTTATTTCAAACTATATTTTATATTCCGCTGCTAAGTACTTTAAATTAAATTCTGTTTTAATGTAACTCTAATAGTTAAATTAGCAGGTGTTTGTAATTTATGTAATCCAATAAGTTAGTTTCAAAAGTCATATTAATCTTCATATTAAATTGACTCAGAGCTAATCAATCATTGAAAAGCTAATTGAAAAATTCATAACCTTACAAAATTCACTACTGTTTAACTTATATGTAATTTGGGGGATTTTAATCTTTAAGTTTTTAATATTAATTTTTAATTGGAACTCAATTCACCCCCCTCTTGAGTATCCAATCTGATAAACAGTAGTTTTCTTTAAAAGTGTTTTCTTTATATAAATGATTTTATTAAAGTTGTTCATGCTTTGGTGTCATTTATTTTATTTAGCCAACAAATTTTTTTGTCATTATTGTTTACACGTGGAACATTTTTATTGGGTGATGTCCTACTGGGATTATCGCTCACACCATGCATACAAATTCAGGTGTATGTAGAATTTGTTTTTTCTGCATTCTAGGTTGTGACATCGTGCTCAGCGATGGTGGTTTTTTTCATTGATGGTCATCTCGTGTAGGTTGGTGCTGTGGAATGTGGATGTTGCACCTCTTTAGTTTCATGGAGGTTTTAGTTAGAATTTTAGTTTCATTCAATGCCAATTATTTCTGGATGTTTTTTCAAGTTTTAAACCTCTAAACTTTTTTAAGGCCCTGTTTGGTTATATATTTTCAGTTTCGGTTTTACTAATCTTTATAGTTGTTTTTTTGCCTTTTATTTAGGGTAAATTGTTCACATGTAATGTTTTGATACCCGAGCACTTGTTCCAGCTCGTGGGGATCGTGAACGCCCTTCAGGCCTTGTCGTGGACCGGTTTGGGCGTCGGGTCATATGGTGACCTGGCCTAGTTAGTGACATGTTTCATTTTCAATTTACAAAAATGTTATGGAAAAATAGAAAACCAAGGGTATGTAATGCCTTTGAGGAGAATGGTGGGAAATGAAATTAGAGGGTTCGGTCTATTTTTATTGTGGTTTATATTTTATTGATTCGTATCATTAATCTATTTTGATATACTAGTTTTTCAAATCGTCATTCCAACTATGTTTTTTAGAGAATTTACTTTTTCTTGTATCTTATTCATTTTATCATATGTATACCCTTGTGTCTTCTTTCTCTTGATGTATTCTTCCAATGATACTCCAAAACATACTCCATAAACATGGGTGAACTATTCTAGATTCTTAATAACCTCTATTAGTAATAGATAATAGGGTACATAAGATAATGATTATTGTTTGAAAAGACAATAAAAAATATAGTAAAATAAGTAGTTATTATTAATTAACAACATTTTAATGTATAGAAATTTATATTGTTTTATACATACAAATTATTAACATTATTACACAATGTTTTATTTTAATACAATTACCTTATTTTACATGAGCCTCCTACTAGAACATATGACATGGGATAGAAGGGGCATGGGATATTAATTCAATAATCTGTATATAAAAAAGGTATATAATATTGTTGTTGTTTCAGATCACAAAATATAATAATATTGTTAACCATTACATACCATTTTTTATACAAGTGAAGGATATGTCATCTTTATACTATTGTAGGGTTACTACACTTTTATGCATATTATTAATTTTCAACAATTCGTTGATGTTTCAAAAATTAAAAATATTGAATCATATGTATTAATAAATGTAATTTAAAATAAATTAATACAAATTATATTTTACAATATATACTTCCTTCTCCAAAAGATCAATGAAATCATCCCACGTTACATTGTATATGATGTGTGCATATAAATCTAGTGGATGGTGTTTCAATATCCACTCAACTTACATAAGATGATTCCTTATAAGAGATTTTTATATTATCTATGAGCCTTTCTAACATCCAATAGTATGAATTCCATCCCTTTATCTTTAAATATATATTTACTCTAAAAATGATAATAATGAGTAAATCAATTATTTTATTTTATTTTTTAGTTAAGCATATAAATTAGATCATAAATTCACCCTCAATGTCTTCCCAAATTGTTGTCTTTAATGCAGTAACAATATTTTACCATGTGTTTATATCTATTGGCAAGTGATTTTGAGTTCGAAACCTAATTTAACTAATGAAAATGGAATTTTTGTGGTTAATCGGTTTACCACATGCATTCCATAAAACATAAAATTTCATTCCATTACTTATCGCATTAATAATTTTTACAAACACTATCACACTACACAACTATTATCATTCTTCAACCGAGTTACTTTTTTCTACATTTTCACCTTCAATTTGATTCTCACATCTATAATCGTGTTCACCTTATAAAATTTTCCTAATATTAACATTTCCACTATGTTGTCCCTTGATATTGATATTATTAGTAGGTGAATATTCCATTAAATATTCAACTAGATAAAAATTTAGTTTAGATTATTTAAATAGATATTGAATGCATAATAATCTAAAGAAACATATCTTATATAAAAATAATCAAAAAAATTGACCAATTCACTAAACTCTTTATTTATTAAAATGTTGAAGGTCTTTGGCCACTAAATCCAGTATAAAAATACCCACCTTGTGGTCTCTTCTGACATATAAGACGTTGTCTTCATTGGGGACACTATTAAATGATCTATTCATCCTAATAATAGTTTATCGAAAATATAATTTTAATTTTAGTTAGAAATTGATTCAATAGAAACTAGAAAAACTGAAAAACTTTTATCTGTAAATCCAAGGTAAAAAAACTAATAGAACATGTGATCCCATTATGAACAGTTCATCCTTGTACCCTTCTATACTAAAATACAATTTCATCAATATCAATTAATTAACTTTAACTACACTCATATTGTCTTCCCATGAACATTTAAATATAGTCACTAATAATACTCTATAATCCCAATATTATATTTTTCAAATGATTCTAAAGTATGAAATATTTATACAAATAAAACATCTTTCGTCGGTACAATATACATTAATCGCACCCACCATTAGAGTAAATACACTATTTTTTATCATACAGTGTTCTTATTTTTCCATTATACAGAAAATATAACTTTTTTCTACATAAAAATTTTAAAATAATATATGTAAAATTGGTCTACTGGCTAACCATCATAGTCTTTCTGAATTGGAAATCAGAATTCTAGATAACACCTTAAAAATACTCTCTTGAAACCATCTTATAAATTATTGATTAATTTTATTTGAAATCCATATTTCCTCTCCTCAAGTACTAAAATAAATAATAATTAATTTTTTGGTTTTAACAAGTGGTGGAACCTAAATGATGTCATATAAAATTTAAAGGCAGTCCTTCTATAACATTGAAACAGTAATTGTGATAATATCTATTTTAGAAATTCCATTACCCATAAGGTTCCTCATGGGATGACATATTAGAAGACCAATGTTATCAACATTTGATAGGTTTTCAATGTAGAATTAAAAATATTCCATGATAATATATCTTTAATAATAAATCTATTTCGATAACTTAAATTAATGATATTCCCATTCAAAATATTCATATATCATCCAATGGGGTAAATCTATTACTACTATACATGATCCCATAATCAGATATCTATAACTAAGAGAATCATTATATAAAAGAATGATTATGTGGAAAACATCTTGAATTCACATAATATGATATAAATTTCATTTTCACTCATAGGAAACCTTTTTGGCTATATAACATTACAAAATATTGTTTGGAAAAAGAAAAAAATCCTAATTGTTGTGTGTTATACATTTTTAGGTAGAAAGCTATATTAATCTACAATAATTAAATAATAAATCAACATATAATAGTTTTGTGATTTTAATACATTTATATTCATATAATTCATTAAGATATTATTAATTATATTTTATCAATACCTATCTAGAACCTCCACACCATTATATATGATAAAAAACTAAAACCATTATTACTTGGAAATAGTATAATCCATTAGAAGAAGAACTCTCAATCTTTTTCCCATCATAACTGTCAAATATTCCCATATTCCAATATTAGCCTTATTTAAATTATCCTTAGTTCAATATTATTTCCCTCTAGGTTAATTTAGATACATTAAAATGAAATTATAACATATTTTTATTTATAAATTCATAAAATCAATAAATTTATATCATAAAAATAATTCCAATATGGTAAGTCAAAAAACAGTCCAATTTTTCCAATCTATTCTGTGATGATTTTTAAAAAAAGTTTTTTCTATTAATTGATTTAATATACTTGAATTTCTTGATAGTTTCCTATACTATTAATGGATAAGGTGTTGGATCTTCACATGAATTCCAATTGAATGAGGCCATCCAAAAGTAAAGTTTATTTCATATTGGAAAAAATTTATAATGTCCTAGAAACACTTTCTTTAAGGAATGTTTTCAACTCACTATGTTTTAACCTTCATCACAAATAGAACAAGATAACATTCATTTAATGGTATATCATGATAAATTTTCATAATCGGTGAAGGTATTCATCATCCCAATCAACTTTTCTCTCTACATGAAATCTTCATTTATACGATTACCATATATTATATAATTTATATATCACATCATTATCATATATTTATCAATTAATACAATTAAATATATAATAATTACTGTGTTTTATTGTTCTTGATATAGGAAAATATAACATAATGTACCTGTGAAGCATGTATTAACATGGTGGAATGTTAAAATTAACAAATACAATCATAAATATACAATAAGAAATAATTTCCCCTCTAAAATGACTAATTATATATATATATAGTGTATGTTTTAGGTTTCAATGATTGTTTCTAAATTTAGTCCACACATTATCAATTTTCTTCTATTATGTAGATTCTATGGGGTGATGATGTTTCCCAGCTTGAATTCTTTTATATTGTACCATGATATTTTCCTTGTAGTATATTCATTTAAATATATCATCAAAACACTTGAAACTATTTAAATGTTATATATTAATTTTGGATGAAATGTTTCAAATATAGTGTATTGAGACACACAACACATATGGTATTGTTTATATAATTTTTGGTCCTTGAGAAAAAATATACATTCATTTGGAGTGCCTTGTATACTTTGATATATTATAACTTTTAAAAACATGTTCATCCGAAAAATATATAAATATAATGATTTGTGAGTATTAATTTTTATTAATTCATATTCATCGTAGTTTAATAAATAAAATTATGCAATTTTTTAAACGAAAAAGGAATATTTTTTTTAACTAAATTGTTTTTCTATGTATTTAATGGTTTTAATTAAAAGAAAAAATGTTTAAAAATTTAATATTTTAATTGAAAAAAAATTCCATTATTTTTTGATACATCAAATATAATTTTTCTTTGGGTTCATTTCCTTTATTTTTCTCAAAATATTTTGATTTTTGTAAATAATGAAAATACATATTTTTAATTAACATTCCATTTCCCTTTTTAGTGTATAAAAATACCCATTATAATTTAGAGTGGTGTTAAAATTAAATTATTCCCCTTTGATATAAAGTAGTCCAATTTATATAATATTTATTATAATTATACTTCATTGTTGTATAATATCATTTTTAAGCTTAAAAGAGAATTTTTTAAAAACCAATTTTCATTAATGTATGAATTTTAATATTAAAATTAAATTTCACCATTTATTTAAATGGAACACTATAAAATGGATTTCATATTTGGAATCAAGAGGTTAAATTTTTTATTAAGGTTAATTTTATTTATTTTCATTTATAATAGTTACCGTTGTAAATCATTGGCACCATAGTAATGGTTAATGGGGATTATAACTAATATATAGGGTTTAAAATATTATAAAAATATGTCTAAATTTGATTGTATGAGTTTATTTTATCTAATAATCATCCTATATTAGAAATATTTCACATTTTCCTCTTTTTTGGAAAAATACATAAAATATATTTAAAAAATTTACGTATTTACTAGTGTTCTACTCCCCATAGATATAAAATGGAACCTCCTCTCCTAACTTCATCATAAACATTGAGCCATTTATCTTGACCAATACCTACCTAAATACCTTACCATCATCACTCAAAATTTCTTTTAGCGTTTTTCACACATAAAGACAAAACTAAAAATGCTTATGTTGTAATCTAGGGGAGGTTTTCCAAAGAAGATGTATAATTATTGATTGAGTGTTTCATATTTATTTCTTATTCTACTTAATTTAATAATTATTTAACCATGATGATATAATATAATCATTTTATTCCATTTAATGAAAAGTTATTATTTTATATAAAAAACCATTAATCATATCATTTTACATTATATAAGAAATTAAAACTTTACTTGTGTGTATGTGTGGGTTGTCACCTCCCTATTGTGATGTGATTCATTTTTTATTTACACCGTACAAAGATTCTCTTAAATATGGAACTAATGAAAAAATATGTCATGTATTAAATATTTATGATTCTATAAAATTAAAATATTATATATTTAATTGTTCCTCCATTAAAAAAAATAAAAACCACATTCATGAAAACTTACAGACTACCACCCCCATGAGTTGATGTGATTCATTTTTTATAAGTGTCAAACATTGTTATTTTGTAAATTTTAGTTAATGTATTAATATGTTAATTATAAAATGTGTTATATTTTGTAAAAAAATTTACTATAACACCTTTAAACATAATCAATACACGGTTGTTTTTGAGGTTATAAACCGAACAACCCCAAAACAACCAATGTTAACTTAACAATTTCAGTAACAAAATTAAACATGGTAACAAATGAAAAAAGGGAATAATTATAAATTAATGTATATAAAAATTTTATTAGGAAAGTAAAGAACTAATATAATTTTATTATCTATGATTTAGATAATGTATGAAGCTACACAATACATAAGGTAAGGGTCATTATTTAAAAAAATATTATTTTAATGTTTTCCTTCTTACTCTTTTTTCCACTATATTGAGGGTATTTTAAATGATTCAGTAATGTTATTATTTATTCTCAAAGAATTATAATGTGGATTTTCTACTATATTTTCCTTTCAAAATAATGGTTTTAAAAAAATTCAATTTTTTCTATATGGGATATTTTTAATCTTTTACAAAAGTGTAAAAGGAATTTTTTTTAACATTTATGGTTTGATCATCATTTACAAATACCACATCCATTATTCATTATACAAATTACTCGAAAATTTTACAAGGTTTTTCAAATTAGATCATATTTGCACTCATCATATAATTTTCTCTTTTCATATTTTTCCTTAAAAATATATTTTTATCATTATGATTTAAAAAAAATTAAATCTATTTTTATTATTGGTTTAAATGGTTTTTTAAAATGATTATGATGTAAATATGAAATAATAAAAATATTTTGTTCATGATATAGTACATTAAAATTATTTGATTTGAATAGTTAGCTAAAGATATATCTTGATGATAGATGATACTCATATAGCTCTTTAATGTAATGGGTAAGGATTTATCCATTGACGGTGACTAATTATGGAGACAACCAGTGTTGTTACTCCTATGGAAAAAATTAAGAATTAATTATACTATCACGCTTAAAAAATGGGTGAAAATGGGTTTAATATGTTGTTATAAGAAACCTGTATTAGTATTTAAAATAGGGTTTTTATGGAAATAGTTTCATTTCATCAAGTAAGGAATGATTTGGAAATTTGAAAAGAGAAAGGGTAATTTTTCAGAGAAATGTTTTCCTTTGTTCCCACATGGATCAAGATTCATTTAAATTTTTCTTATAATTAAAATGGGTTCAAAAAAGATTTATGTCTGTGATAGTTGATTATAATATATGGGAAAAAATTATTTATGTGCTCAATGTACTATTGTAAAAAGGTCAACATTTTTATAGGATTTCATATTTTTACTAGAATAATGGGGTTCCTTGATTTTTATCTTCCTTATGGATCTTTTTATACTCACCGCATATTTTCAAAAAAATCATAGTATCAATTGAAGAGTAGAAACTATAGTAATTTCATATATTCTACTTTGGGATCATCATTTAAAAAAGAAAAAGTTCATAGAATACAATATTTGTATAAACACAAAGCCATATTTTTTAGGAAAATCGTATGTTTTGTGGAATTTTTCATTTATTATGAAATGGTGTTCCTATTTCTCTAATAATCTATACATAAAAGTTCATGACAATAAAAAATTATGAATTTTCTTATTAAACTCATATTTAGGTGTTATTAAAGTATAATTACATTATAGTTGGTATTATATCCCGGTTTAGATGCCTTTAAAGGTTTAAATACTATTAAAAGACCCTATTAAGAGACTTAGATATATGTTTATATTTTCATGAGATATATATTAATTTTTTCTCATGTTTCTTAATCTAATCCATATCTATTAAAAAAAATTCCTTAAATGAAATAGGTAAGGTGATTTAATAATGATTCAAGAGGATAATGACCATACGAATTAACATCCAAGAATGTTTGGAACATAATACCTTGTGGAAGTCATAACTAATTGGACATCGTATATTAATTTTGGAACCCATAAAAGAGAAAAATATAATTATCTATATAGAAAAATGTATGTAGTGGAGAACTTCTATAAACAACACCCTCTAACATTCAATGGGTCTTCAGAATTGGTGAAATATAAACGGTGGATAAATTCATTAGAAAATGTATTCAATGATTTGGGATATGTGTAACATCAAAAGATATTTATTTTTATTTATCTTTTTTATATTGAATTCAATCAATGTGGATCATTGATTAATAACACAAATTAAATGAATAATATTAATTCCATGAATTGTATGGTATTTAATGATCCATTTCTATATGTATTTTCATTAAGAAAATTGACTGGGTATTGAAGATAATTTTATTCAATTGAATTAAAAAAAGAAAATAACTCAATGGATTCTTATGAATAATTTTTTAACAAAATGTTCATATATTCATATGTTTTAATTCTAAACAATGAGAAAAAAAATTGATAAATATTCTATAGGTGTGAAACTAATATTATAAAGAGTGTTGGACTCTAATTATTTTTAAATTCATGGGTTTGTTTTTTATACTAAAAATGTTGGCATATATTTTTTTACCCTTATTTTCTTTATAAAAACGTGTGTTAGTAGCAGTCAAGGATAAAATAAGTGGAGAATTATTGAACTACGAATTCTGGATTTAGTCCCACAAAATGTTCCAATTGTGGTAAAATATATTTTAAAGAATTTATCATAGAATCAAGAAACTTTTATGGAGGTGGTAATCTCATTCATTTTACTAAAAACTATAATGAAAATAGTTATGATTATATATCTGATGGGAAAAAATAATCATCCATTAGTATGATATTTTAGTATATATGATTTGGATCTTTCTTCCAAAACATGTCAAAATTTAGTCGCAGAATGTAAAATCCTCACCTTTAGAAGTGGAATGGTTCAGTAAGTACTTCGGATAATACTAAGTCGATGTGAGACCATAAAATGATGTTTTGATAGGTACATTTATTGTAAGAACCCGTTTCTAGACACATTAGAAATTTCTAAAAGAATTTAAACTTTTATTACAAGATAGGAAATATCATGAATTAAGACTAAAAATGATATTACAATAGTGGTAATGCATAAAAGTGTTTTCTTGAGAAGAGGAATGATTATTGGGAGGTTTCATAGGTTTTCAGATTAGATTTGGGGGCTCTGGGATATGCTTTGGTATATTTTGACGTTTTATAGAAACAATGCACAGTTTGGTGTGCATGGTATGGGAGAAATTGTGTAACCACATAAGGGTTAGAGGGTTTTTAGTTCATTTTTAACTGATAATGGTTGAGTTTCATGGTTAGATCATGGCTTGGGGTAAAATATGTGAGTAAAAAGGAGAAACCATGCAATGTAGAGGTGGTCTAATACATGGTGCACGGCCTACACACAGTTTCACAAAAACTGGGAACCTTTGGTGGAAGGCAATGATGAAAGAATATTTTATAATCAATTTGTTAAAATATTCAGCCTAAAAATATATGTAATGTGGTGTCATAAAGTGGTTTTCACATGGTTATTTCATAGTTTACAAAACCATGTGGAAAAATCGTGCCATTAGTGGCTTTCGATAGATCCCACTACATGGTTTCTATATGGTTTGTAAAACCATGTGGCGAAACCATGTAGCTACCTATAATTTTACTAAAATGGTGTTTTTAATAACTTTCTCATCATTATTTTTATTCACCCCTCTACTTTCTCTCCCTAATTCATGCATGAACTAGGGAATGGTTTTCCTCCCTTCCTCCATTCTTCAAGCCTCACCAAGGAGGTTATTTAGTGGTGTTTCTTCATCATTTATATTGAAATTTCTCTTCCTACCCCTTCTATTTCTACATTAAAATTGTTTATTATAATTTTGGATGTGTTGGTTTAGGGTTTTAATTCCTATTCTACATGATCATGGTTGAATTGGCCAATAATTATGGGTATTTTGGTTGTCTTATAAAGATGATATCCTAAGATAGATTATGCACTTTGCGACATAGAATTTCATTAAGGTCTGTAATCGTGGTGAGTTTTCATAGGTTCTTCCTGTCATCCTAATTTATTTTTAGACTATTTAGTATAACCTATTTGGTATTTTTGGTATATTGGTGTTGGGAATATCTTGTGGACTCTACATTGATGTTTCTTAGAGCTTTAATAATATTTCATCGACCCTGTGTGATTTTAGGAATATTCCAAGCTGGTTTTTGGTTAATCAATTAATTTTAATTATTATAATTAATTCAATGTAATTTATTAGTGTCAGGATAGATCTTGGGTTGTGTTTAAGAGCTTATTGTGGTGTCAAAAGGTTCTAATTATGCTTGAATGGGCCTTAAAAAGGCTACGTTATTTTGGAAACATAATGGAAAGCGTCTCTAATGAGGTAGTTGGCCTATAAGCTTTACCCATAATATAGATAATTATTTAATAATTTAATAGTTTTATATTACTTTCATCCCCATGTCTGAAATGCTTTCCGCATTTTTTAAGAAATAATTTATGGCATTTGATTGATACCTTAGATCTTCTACATATCTTGTAGGATCTGTGGTGATGTACGACCAACCCTAGGGCCACCCACATGGTGTGAATTCCATACGAATTAGAATATTTTTTGTGTTACATGTTAATGAAAATTATTATGAGTCTTTTGAAATTATTTTAAATATGCTATATCGTTTTGACATGTTATTTTATGAAAATGAGGAAAAGCTATGTTTTGAAATGAATCGTACATTGAAATGATGTGTTAACTTCATGGTGATTTTAAACGGTTTTCTAATGAATTTGTAATATTGAATAAAAATTTATGTGTGGTGAATCTGTATGTTGATTTTATAGAACATGAAGGTATTAGACCTTTTTTATGTTGTTAAAGGGGAATACCCATATTTTAAAGGGAGAAGCATCCAAGGGTTAACAGGGGTCTTTGTTTTTATGTTTTACAAAATGTAAAAAGGGCTTGGTTTGTGTGATCCCTAAATTGATTTAAGGGTCTATTAGGACCATGATAAATTTTTTCACTATGATTGGAAATGGAAATGGATTAAATGGTGGGTTTTATTGTCAAATGGGTCAAATAAATTTTTATGAATATTTATTTCGGTAACTAATGATGTAGTTTAATATTGAATTTAGTTATATTGACGCAAGTAATATCCTGCGAAAAATGTCTAATAAAATTTTGAAAAATTATAATTTAATTATTTGGGATGTTTGACCATGACGTGTTAAATCTTGGTTGGACTCATGAACTTATGCTTCATATTTTTAAAATTATGACAAATAGTTTATGATGTTGTCATAATCCTCCACTTCTTTGTTTTAGGTAGGACCGACTGATGCTCCAGGAACCCCTTTCCACCATATTTATTTAGGGGAAGGACTCATGCTCTTGAACACAATGGTATTGAAATGGGGTTCACTATCAATGGTTGGAATGATTATACATGAAGTTTCGAGTTTCTATTAGATTCATGGACTTATTCTCAGTGGGTTTAGGATGGTCATACATGGAGTTTCGAGTCCCAGTTGGATTCACAGACTGATTCTCCACATTTTATGACATGTGACCTAGTGGTTGGGATGGTTGGACAGAGTTTACTAGATCCTAGTGTGATTCTTGGACTAAGGATCCTTGTTTTACAAATAGTTACCCCTGTGACATATGGCTTAGATGAAAGAGTTTGGATGATGAAATTTTGATTAAAGTGGGTGAATTTTGGAACAAAGAATAAAGGTGAATAATTTATATCTTGTTAAATAATTAAACCAATTTTAATTTACCTGATCTTCTACTATTATCCATTCTTCCTACAAGTACTTTAAACCTGACCAGTATTTGCTATGGACACTATTTCCGGTGGCCTATTGAGTTTCACTCATAGCCTTCTCGACTCTCCATTACAGTTGGGCACCTAAGAATATCTTAAATTTTTATTGTAGGAATAGGTTTTGGATGAGGCCTGTGTTAAATATTGATCAATCGTGTAGGATTTCACGAGTGGTATCAGTTGACTGGATGAGTTTAGCTAAGTGTTGTTGTGAATCTTTTATAAATTTTATTTTAGTGGTTTTTGGTTATTTATCAATTCTAGTGGGATGATTGTTTTATTTTTGACATTATCATATAAGCCTTTATTTCATTTCATTTTATATCATAACATTTCATTTTTAGTTTATTCTTTCTATATAATCTGATGTGCATGATGTTTGTGATTTATTTATTGTTTTAGACTGAAATATGGGGGATATATTAACCTATAAACTCAACTTTATACACCTTATACTATTCAACAACCTTTGGATAATGCTGAGATATGCTTGGGGTCATTTTGTGATATATATCGGGGTATGGGTACAATGTATCCAAGGTCGGGATATCACATTACTAATTTACTAAAATTATTCCAATGTCTTGATTGATTCAAGATCCGTGAATTTTATTATATTTTCGACGTTTTCAAGTAAATTTGAAATAC
This sequence comes from Viscum album, assembly GCA_963277665.1. Taxonomy (NCBI): domain Eukaryota; kingdom Viridiplantae; phylum Streptophyta; class Magnoliopsida; order Santalales; family Viscaceae; genus Viscum; species Viscum album. The sequence continues at coordinate 481,145,077 of OY728133.1, forward strand.
CATTTCATGAAATGAAGTCCTAACTCTAGGTAAAACATATGGAAGTAATACAATGGTTAAAGAAATTAAATAAATATTATTGTTATCATTTTTGTAATGGATTATCCTGTGAAACGTATTTTCACAATTATAGAGTTTGATGTTGTTCTGGGTATATATTAAAAATAAAATTCTCATATTTTGATAGATTGTAGAGTTAGAGAATTTATTTTTCAGACTGAGTTTCATTTTTTATTTAAGACTATTTCATACCATTGATTACATATAAAGATATAGAGAATCAAATAAAATATTGGAGTGAAATATATATTGTATATATTATTTAAAATAATGACCAATATAAAAATAGTGATGCGAAATAATTCATTCATTATCTAGATGCCCATTATGTGTATTTTCTTAGCATTATTCTGCAAAATATGTTATATTTACTATTGAATTTTTGTATAGTGCTTTGACAATTTCGAATCTACTTAATCGAATGGACCTAGTAAAAATATTGGAATTAAAAAATCTATTAAAATAGTTACAGAATACGTGTTTCTTCTACACCATCACATCACCTTGTGTTTCTCTTGTTTTTTAAAAGAAATTATGGTTCCATGATACTTTTTAGTGATGATAGAGCACTAAATTACATCACAATTTAGATAAACTATCACTTTATTAATATCGATGACTTGATTGATCAATTCTAAGGTTCTCACTATTTGAAAAATATTGATTTTAGTTTCAAGAATAACTGGATAATGATGAAGGAAGAAGTCATTATGAGGTTATCAATATGTAATAGGTATGGGAATTATTTTTTTGTAGTTATTACTTTCAAGTTGACTACTGAACACACTATATTAATGGATCTCAAGAATAGAGTTTTCAATGAGTATTTGGATAAATTTATAGTAGTTTTAATTCCTGATATTATAGTTCATTATTAAAGTTATCAGGATTATTATTGAAATATAAGTACTATTCTATATCCATTAATAGAAAAAAGTATTAAAATTTAGAAAAAGTGAATTTTGGTTAAAAACAGATTTAATTCCTTTGGAATATTTTTTCTATATATGGAATAAAAATTGATCCTAATAAAAATAAAGTGAAATAATAGTGGACAGTACCTTTAAATTTTAATTAGGTTTAAAGTTTCTAGGGATTAGTTGGCTACTAACAATGGCATGTTCAAAAATATTTTTGGTTATCTAGTCACTTACTAAGTTTACATAAAAAGGATTTAAATTCAACAGGACCAAGGAATGTGGTCAATGTTTTTAGGAAGTGAAAATGAGACTAGATAGTACTGTAGTGTTCAACCTTCTAATAAGAAATGGTGATTTTTTTAATGATATTCTTATTTTAAGGAAATTTCTAGTGTCTTGATTAATGTTAATCGGATAACAACTTATTTTTCACATTGATTAAACATTCACTGGTAAAACTACCATACTATTTATCTTGATCATGTGGTAGTAATATTTTCAATAAAAATTAGTTGGTAACATTTATATAGTGTAAAAGATGAAAAAATATTTACCATAAAATTTAAAATTTTATATTCACTCAAAAAGAGTTGAGCATAAGATGTAGAAGATTGTTGAAATAGATAATGGATTATGATCATACGATTTGTTATCATCCAACAAAAGAAAACAGGTTTTTAGAATTCTTATGAAAAAAATAATGTATCATTAATCTTATTATATTTGAAATATGATTTTTTGGATAATGATTTGATAAATATTTTCTATATATTATGTATATTGTAACTAGCTCTATTTTGGTTCAGGTGATAGTGCATTCATCTTTGTCATATAGAATTTATCATACACAAAAAGAATATGATTTGTAAGAAATGGATGAATTTTTTAATAATAGTTTGTTGGATAAATTTAAAATTGAAAAAGCCATATTTATGAGATTTGTAAAGATTTTGTGTTTTCCAAATGATTTCCAATTGAAGAAGTAATTGGTAAGTGAATCTCGTAGCTATCATTTCCTTATTCATCTTAAAATTTAAAAAATGTATATAGACCATTGGGAATACTATTTTGGGGTGGAAAAAATAAATATAAATATGATTTTACTATGAAATGTTAGAATTTTCAATTGGTTAATCTGAATGACAACTACCACAAGAGATATTTGATCCCTTTACAGTGACTAAATTAAAATTGTGGAATATATACAGGTATTTCAATGAAGGATGCACATTTAAATTCTTAGGTAATAATGGGATTTGGGTTATTATTGATCATTTTAAAAAATATATGTATTTTATTCTTATTTGAGAAACTATATATTTATATCAATGAGATATAATTTATCTTAAATAGATAATCATATTTCCTGGAGACCCTATATTAATTATATCTAATTGTGATCTAGGATTTATATCAATGTTTTAAAAAAAATAAAAAGTAATTATATATTGAATTAAAATTTACTATATATTTGTATCATCCATGTATATCTCAGTAACATGATTCCTTTCAGGTTTAATTAATAAATAATTATGTACATGATGAATCTATTGTCTTGAACAATGAAATATTTTGGTTGGAAAAGGAGTTTTATTATAAGGGAAATATCAGTCATATTCAATATCACATTGATTAGATACTATGAAATAATTTTATTATCTTGGTGAAGGTTTCATATAATAATAACAAGATTGATGAAGAAACATTGGAATAAAAAAAATTCGATGAGGGAAAAATACCTTCACTTGTTTATGTAATTAATAAAAATGTGAGGATAAAATTTATTAATTGGGTAATAATTTGAAAACATAGTTAATAATAATAATAATAAATCATTATTATTGTTTTTTGTGTTAAATTTTATGGATTCATATACACCCTAGTTTTATAGTTAACAATATATAATTTTTCAATCTAAAAATAAATAGTTTTATTTAAATATATTTTTCCATGTATTAAACGGTTTTAATTAAAAGTAAAATTTTAAATTAAAGGATTTGAATTTAAAAAAAAATAATATTCTTAATATCTAATTTAACTTATTATGAGTTTTATTATTATTTTGAAAAGATTAATTGTTGGGTGAATAGTGAAAAATGAAACTTTTTATTGAAAATATAATTTAGTTTCACTTATTAAAAAAACCCATTATATTTTTAATTGGTTTTAAATTATATTTACTCTCTTTTTACAAAAAAAATAGTCTAATTAATTCTATAGTTGTTTCCATTAATGTTTTTTTATTAATTCTTTTTTATTTAAAAAAAGGAATTTTTCTATAAACTATTTTCTTTGTTGTTTGTGTATTTATATTAAACATAATTTTCAAAAATTATATAATATGAATATAGTAAAATATATTTAATATTTTTAATAATGATTGTCAAAATTTTCTAATAATTTCATTTTCATTTTTTCATTATGAATAGTGACCTTTGTAAAACTTTGTCACCCATGTAATGGTTATTGAGGGGGTTAAAACATAGAGATATGGTTTATAATATTATAAAAACTAAATAAATTTTTTTATGATTTTATTTAGACTATATCATTATTGAATTGAAATATTTCAATTTTTTACATTCCTTTTGATACAAAAATAACTATATTCTAATGTATTAAGTATTTACAAGTGTGACATTGCCCTCACATATAAAATGGGATCTCCTCTGGTCACTTATTTAAACAAATTGACCCATTTAGATCAACTAATTTATACCTGTAAACCTTATCATAATTCATCCCTATATCATATAGGTTCTTTTCTCACCAAAATATTATCCTAATATGGATTAATGTGTAAACCTATATAGGTTTTACAAATAATAACTATAATTATTAATTGAGTGTTTCATGTTTATTTCTTCTTCTACATCCTTAAAATATTATTTAACCATGTTTATATAATAAAATAAGTGTCCTAAATATATTCATATATTATTATGTTGAGGTTCTTACCGTTTTCATCTACTTTTCAATCCTATGATAAATGAAAACATCATTCATGTGTATGGGTGGACTACGAATTCCATTAAATGATTAGATTCATTTTTCATTTCCACCTTATTACACTGATCATTAGGATAGAAATAACTGTTATATTTTAAATTTTTAAAAATTTTATTATTTGAAAAATTTCTAATATTTTATAATTTCTAACATTTCCTCCCAGTAGAAAAATGAAAATGACATTCGTAAGTCCATATATATTATGGTCTAAATGAATACGTGTGATTCATTTTTTATAACAACTTACCTTTATCATATTTAAAAGGTTATTTAATGTAAAAATATGATAATAATACTATTTTTATGAATTTTTATGTAACAAAACCATAACCACTTTGACAAAATTCAACATACTGATATTGTTTTGAGGTTATGAATTGAACAATCCAAAAATATCCAATGTGAAATTAACCATTTTATTTACTAAATAAAACATTGTAATAAATGAAATAATATGAATAATGATAAGGAAATGAACATGAAATAAGATCTTAATACAGTAAATTTTTAATATTATTATTTTATTCAAGATTTTGAGAATGTATGAATCTAGATGGTACTTAAGGTAGGAGATATTCTTTAAAAAATATTGTTTTATATTTTATATTCTATCACTTTTTCATCCATGTTGAATATCTTTTAAATGTTTCAAGAATGATATTATTTATTATTAGTGTTTTATTATGATCATTGTAAACTAAAATTGAATATATATAAATTGTTTTAAAAATTAATCATCTCAAATTTTTCCTTATGGGTTTTTTTCTCATTTTAAAAATGATTAGAGAAAATATATTTTGACGCATAAATATGAACCACCTCTTCCCACTATCATAAATCATATTCATTATCAGTATTCCTCTACAAAGCATTGTGTACTTCAGCTAAATTCTGTGAAATCCTAATAATCAATGTTATAATTTGTGGTCAATATATATTGTGTTATTATATCATGTACCGAACACTACATGATATGGCATGACAATCATGGATCATCCTGGTGTTGTTCCCTATGGGTACATGATGTGTATTTTATTGTTACACACCATGTAATTATGTCTCAAGAACATCATCATTGGTAACTCTATATGGGATCTCCTAGGTTTCCTAATGTATTCCTACTTGATTCTGTGTAATATGATACATAATGATCAAATTATCTCGAGTTCTATATAGATGAATTAAAAACTAAAAATGGAAAACTGACAACCAAATTTTCAATTTATAGAAATGTTATAAATAATTATAATTTAATATATGGACACTATGGTATAACATGCAATTTTTTGGGCATAGTAGCAGTTGGGTCTGTTTTAAATTATTGTATTTATTTATATATTTAGATAAATTCAAATAAATAGATAAATTCATCCCTAACAAATTTTAAGAGTGGTTATTTTCACATATAATTTATAATAATAATTACATATTCTTGATAATTATTTCATCATGAATGATAATTTTGATTAATGTTCTTGTTGTTTCATCATTTTATTGAAAAATCAAAAGTAAGATTCCTTTATCAGAATACACACATGCTCCATAAATCATAAACCATCACTGATGGAACTCTAGGTATTAGTGCAGAAGTACAAATTGACTTATTTCATTCATCACTATTCATAATATGGATTCTTTACAGCTTGAATAACTATTTCTCTTCTAATATCTATCTTGTGAGGGAGGAGAAGTATTTTTTATCATTCTTGAGAACATTTTTGATAGATTTCTCTATGGACTTGATTGAATTATCTTAAGATAATATCTTTTTTCACAGCAATTCTTGTATGATCCTATAAATGATTAATATTGGTTTATATATATTTTGTTTTTAAATAAATAATTTTATAAATTCCCTCATCAAATAATTAAATCTAAATAAACCCTTTATCAAATAACAATAATAATAATAACATACCCCAACATGATCTAAGTCACACATATTTAAACATTACTTTTTAAATAACTAAATCTATATTTGTTTATATTATATTATATAAAATACATCATCATCATCATGTCATTAAATCATTCCATCAATCCTCCTTGTTATTTATCAAACATTGAATAGTAAATATTTATTTAAATAAAAATATTCATCATATTAATCATTCAATAAATAAAAACTATTATATTCACTAACTAGTTAGTAAATATTTATTTATTATTAATATACAATATGTTCAAAAATAAAATATTTGGTGATTGAATTTATGTAATCAACATAAGATGAATAACTATTATTCATTTTTATTGATAATAATATATATTCGTCTATGAGATTGAAATATAATTTGAAATACTTTCTAGATACACTTTGCATGTTGACCTCTAGGTTAATTTCTTAGTGGAATTAAGAAAACATGAATACAGTCAAATATTAGAATCTTGCAATACATCTATGAACCCATTTAGAAATATATTAATTTCACAATTACAACAACCTCATATGAACACTTATTGTTCAATATAATCACTTTGTCTATAAATATCATTAATATGGATTCATATGTCTCATAAATCTTTGTGCTGGATATATCCTTCTTTGTATACCTGAAAAAACACAAAGATAAACCATCGTGGAAATACACTTAATATGAATGTACTATTTTAGTCAAATGGATTTGGATATCAAATTTTATTAATTCATAATGAACAAATTATTTCTTCATTTATTCAATCAATTTCATATCACTTTTAATGCACCCAATATATCATAGTTTTCTACAATAATATGTAATAATGGTCTTCAATGATATATAAAATTACAAGATTCTCGGAATATATTAATAGTAATCTCAATTATAAGTACCAATACAGATGATTGTAGATACGAATATCCCATTAAACATGTATCATATGGAATTTATATTGAAGGGTCTATTCTTATTACCTCATTTATTGGATATTATCAAGTTTATAATTCATGAGGAGTAGTCCCAATATATTATGAGCCTTTAACAAATGACATTTGAGATTTATAATTATCCTAAAAAATTTATTTCATCAAACCATATTAAATATATTTAATTATATTATCATAGAACATCATGTTTATCACTATAGTGGGGAATTGTTTTAGCCTTTCTATGTGATAAATACTCTGAGGAAATTTTCACATTAATTATATAGAGAAGTAAAATCATTTTGTAGAAAGATATTTATTAATTTTAAATTATTTTAATATATTTTCTATAGAATTGTAAAATATAGTGTGTTCTCAGGAACTAGATTCGTCGGCATTGATCTTGTCATTTAAGATCTTGTGAAATATGTAATCTATTACCCCCATCCTCACACCATTTCTTGAACTATTCTGATTTAAAATTTGAAGATTTTCAATATCATCCAATAATGAATATTTTAATTTTAAAAATAAAATATATCCATCTTATATATATATTTATATATCTGTTTTTGTTTTTTGTATAAAGGCACTTTTAATTATTCTTAATGTATATTCCAATGGTATTTTGGGATTTTTCTTCATCATATTAATTTTTTCATCATGATTTAATGAAATATCATCTGATTGTTTGGATAATTATTTATTTATATCTCATATTACTCATCCTTATTGAACCTTATTCCTCAATCCCTACCTTATATATGTATATTTATTTTCTGGTGTTTGTGTGTTTGTTTATATAAATAGATACCTATATCATTTACTATATTTATGTACACACAAACACACATAAATTTTTTATTGTTTATATTTTTATATATGTATTTTTAAATACATATGTAAATAAATTATTGTCTTTTTTTGTATTTCATATGTTATGTATCTGCAAGTATAGTTTTGAAGAAAAAAAATTATTTGTAAAATAAGTTTTAATGTTTTCAAATAGGTTTAATCACTCAACTACATTCATCTTGGATCCCTTCAAATAATTTATCTTAATTTCAATATCATTGATTAATAGTATCTTCCAGATCAATCATGGTTTAATAATTTTATTGTTGAGAATTTATTTAAGTCTCATGTTATAAATATAGACGACTAGATTGGAAAAAAAATGTTACAATTATAATTACCAAAAATAAAGGTAAAGAAATTAATTTTCAATAGTATTATAATTCAATTGTTCTTCTATATGAGATTCCCTTTCATAGTAAATGGGTTTGAAGAGTCTATAAACTCTTTTTCCATGGATAATTCAAATGGAATAATAGTTCACATCATACATAAGATTAATGTGTACCTCTAAATTGTTTTAAACAATGAGTATTTTTTTCACTAACTCCCACTTCATTGTATAAAAGGATTTCATACAAATATAATTTGGTGTGTAATTTCATAAAAATATTGGGCATACCACTAGTAAAAACTAACATATCCTGAAAAGATGCATATCTAACTTAAAAATGTGGGCTCTAAAATTCTAAAATTACCTTGTTTTACCTAGTGAACATAAATTAAAAGATTAAATGCTTCATTCCAAATAAAAATACAAACATTATACATTAAATATAATTATTCCTAATTATTATCTAGTCCTGTCCCTTAATGCTCTTCTAAAACTAAGAATTTTTTTTTGAGAAATACCTTAATCTATAATCCATAAACAAACAATTCATCCATAAATAATTTTGTGAATGTATTATTATACAATGGAATATTTCCGTCACACACCATTTAAAATTCATGGGTGTATAAAAAATTCCAAATGATATATGTTGTTATGTGAATTTTCTATAACTTTAGTTAAATAAAACCTTACATTGAAAATTGTTTGAAATTGGAATTTGATTGTATATAGGGTTTTCATTGAGAAACCTATTATATTATTTATTTAAATCCATTCCATATTTTGAAAAAATAATTTGGTGATAAATTGATCATTTACTTCCATTTCATTCAAAAAAAATTGTCATTGCACACTCTCCAAACCGTCATTATTTTGCTAAAGATTGACTCGCCACACTTATTTAATACCATAATTCCACATTTCTTCCAAACTACAGAGAAATTACTAACCCATTAAATATTTAATATGGGGTATATATTTTTAGAATCCAATAGTTTCAAAACATAATTCTTTACCACCTTTTTCATTAGATGTTTCAACCTCCATTGTAGTTTTTGACTTTCAATACTCCCTTCTGTAAGTACCACCTTATGATTGCATAGAGAAGTTATAATGACCAGCAATGAGGTGTCATTACTTAATTTAAGAAATAATTATTATAAGTTATAATTACTCATCCTTAAAACTAAAACATCAAAGTTGTGGTGTAAACAAAAGATTAAGGTCAACCCAAAAAGACAATTATCTATTGCATGAAATATTTGTTCAAAAGTAAAACAAAATATTATATGAAATATTGAAATAAATTAATAACTAATTTGAATTCAATATGAATTATATAAAAATACCTATAATTTGAATATCCTATTTCATGTGATATATATGAAATTAAATATTTAATAGATAATCATGTTTTTTCTAAAATCTGATTGAAACAAATTATTGAACATGATATTTTTTTAAAACTTTTTTAAAATATTTTTTTTATGATCAATTACTTTTATTTTATTAGTAATATTGTATTATGAAACTATATTTGAATATTGAAATTTATATTTATTTCATGAACATGAATTAATTCATGTGAAAATGTTAGGTATTAAATATAAATTCATCAATCATCATAATTGAAATCATGTTTTTAAAAGAAATAATAGATATAAAAGAATGAATGATTTCAAAACCCTAACAAAAACTAAAATTGAATACAATATAAATTCATTACTCAAATATCAATTATTACTATTCTTATTAAAAATTTAATTCCAAATATTTTCTTAGAATAACCAATTAATTAATCTATATATGACATAAGGGAGATTATTGAGAACATATATATGTGTCAAAGTATATTTCTTTCAGTTTTATAAGATGTTTATCAAGGTTCTCTAGTGAATTATTAAATAAAAAATTAATTTAAATTTGTTACAACTAAGTCCACCTTTTATATAGATAAATATGCACATATATATTCTTATATCAACCATTTCATATTTCATTTAATTTGGAATTAAAATGCCACTAATTTTTTAAACTTATTGGGATTTAATACATATCTTTCATATATAAATATTATAATTTATAATTATATTTCATAAAGTTATACTTTATATAATATATGAAAGTAAAAAATGATGTATTATATGCTTACCTTTTTTATTATATTTTTAAATATGAATATTTTTGAACCATATAAAATGAATATGACTAAAATATGGATTGAAGTATGAAAAAATATTAGGATGATAGGGATAAAGTGGTCATAATGTTTGAAACATAGTTTTAAAATGAATCTACTGAAATCATTTATCAGTGTCAACATTATTGTTATCCTATAACATTTTTTCATGATGAGTTATAAAATACACAATATATATTGGGGTAGATTGAAGTTAAAATTTTTAGACTAAACAAGACGAATAATCCAATATAGAAAGTGACTAAGCTAACACTATATTTTATGGATCATTTTATACGATTGTAATTGTACATGATGATTGAGATCATATAAAATAAATTACAACAATAGGTGAATATGACTTTCAAAATTGACAAGAGATATTTGTGATATTAAAGATAATAAAAAACATTCCACTATTTGGTGGTTATAATAAATGTAAAATATTTTTTCCATTCAAAATATCTATAATTTTAAATTTTAAAATGTATGGAGATATAGAAGATTTTGAAAACTAATTGCCTCCTTGAATTATATATTATAATATGATAATGTTCTTACGTTTCAAACACCTGGATCTGAAAAATGTTATATCCAATGGGTATTAGATGAAATGTTAGTATAAAAACCCATAAATATGAGTTTAATAGAAATTATTTCACATTTCATCATTCCCATGATCATTTAGGATTAGAGTTTTAGAAAATTGTGGAAAAATAAATAAAAAATTAAACACTTTCACATAGTGTACATTTTTCACATAAAAATAGTGTTTATTTTTACACCCCAGTGTAAAAACCCAAGCCCTCTTTTCTCGTTTCCATTGCTAAAACACGTTATATAATTTTTTTTTATAAAAGAAACTAAATAATTACCCAACTCATTACACAATAGGGTATATTTACATGTCTTGGTTATAGATAATTATATACAACTATTAAAATTAATTTATTGCTATAAAAAAATTAATTTAACAAACATAATCTTTAGTGTGTTCCCTCTACATAGAAAACACATCACCGATAAATATACTAAAACTGTAAAAATGAATTTAAAATAGAGGGTGAGCATTTAAAATTCAAAATAAGGGGTTCTAAAATTATTGTTAAATATTTATTAAAAATAAATATAAATAATTAAAAGTAGATCTTCATAACATTTAAATTCTAATTCGATTTATTTAGAAAACCATAAATTTATCAAAATATTTATATTTGAATTATGTTTTGGTTTTGTCTTATTGAAAATAATAATTTGCTAATAGTTCCATAATTATACATTCAAGACCATGATAAAAAAACATTCTGTGATTCCACAATTCATAACACCTATGAAACAAGGTTCCCTTAAGACTTATGGGTTCACGCACCAAAATGTCACATAATATACATGTGCTAATTGTTTTGAAAACTCTTACAATTGGCATGCCTTTCCCAATACTATCAAAAAAAAATCCAACATAAATACATAAAATTATTTTATTAAAAATAATATAACCTTTCTCATAACATGTAATCAAATTTTTCTCACGAATTTATAAAACCATTTTTAAGAGAATCTCATGCTTGTAACAACTTTAATTATTTATAAATCATAAATAAAAAGGATAAATAATTAAAATTCATATTTGATATAAAATGCATGGGATGTCATTTATAATCTGGGTGATGTCCATACCTAATTATGAAGGACATAGCATGGGGAAAATAAACAAATTCTCACATGAAATTATGAATTATTTAGAAGGGTTGTATAAAATGATTATTATTATCTTTTAAAAACTATGGTTACACATAAATATAAATATAAATTGATAGACTAAGAATAAATTATTACTTCTTATATAAAATTGGAAATAAAATATGCACCATTTTTACAAAAATAAAATGATATACATATATGTATATGCATATATACATATATATATATACATATATACATATATATACACATATATCATTATTCCTTATACATAAAATATTGTTTTGAGAATAGAAGAGAACTGTTTGATAAACAATTTATCTGACAACATATTATATTAGATAAAAAATTTAATAGAACAAATTTTTAATTTATGGAAAACATAAAGTTGAATTCATACATATATATATACATAAATATATACGTATGTATATCATTGTATTTAACATAATTTGATAGAAATTAAATCAAACCTTACATGCCATAGATGTAGAAATAAAATATAAAATATATAATCCCTATCATATATGTTTTGAAAAAGGATTATTTATATATATATACATATATATACACACAGCCACACACACACACACACACATACACAGATATATATATATATATATATATATCTTTTTAAAATGAAATTAAATTGATAAAAAGAAAATAAACCCTTAAATTCATAAGAATGATGGGTTTTTAAAGAACCCTTTGAATCCTGAATTTAAAAAGGAATGTTTTTCATCACAATTCATAGAACAAAAACAAGATATTTATGTGTATATATTATTATATACAATTATATATTTACATATCTTGTAACATAAAATAAACTACACCCCTTATAAAATATAAGGTTATTGATTGAATTTAAATCAAAACCCTTATCTTATAACATCTGAATATATTATGTTATGTATATAGATATAAATTAATATATACATATGTATATTTGTATAAATTTGTAAGATAGCATATTTGATAAAAAATAATTAAACCATTAGAAAATAAATTAGAAGCTAATAAATCTCTTACAAAACCATAATAATAATTTGTTAAATTAAAATATACAATTATATTTACCTTAATGAAATAAATCAATAACCCTTTCTCATAAGACTCAGGCAAATTGAAAGAATCCACAAAGGATGTAGATGACATCATAGGTTATGGAAAGTGTAGAGAATGGGTTTATACATTTATATATTATTATTAGACTTCTAATGGATGTTGAAAGGGTTATATTTATTCACAGGATTTAATCTAATTAATTTTTGTTTTTGACCACATAGAAATAAATTAATTTTATATCTTATTTTTTTCATCTGGAAATTATTATTTTATTATACATTAAATTCATCATTACTTTTGTGTTTTTTTCTATGTCATTTTCCGTTTTTTTAATCAATCAATCTTCTATTTTTATCTTCCACATTATCTAATTTTGTCGAGAACTTATTATAAAGACATATTATAATATTATTATTCCATTTAACTTTATGTAATTCACATGATTTTTTATATCAGGTTTCAATTTAACATATTTTTTAAATTAATGTTTTTTAAAATACAAAACATATCAGAAAAACATAATTTGACATTTTTTTATAAAAAAAAAATCATTTTTATATATTTATCATTACATTGATTATATATATATCAATTTTTTTTAATATGAATAATTAAAATCACACATTTTTTAACCAATATATATGTGTTTTTTTTATATTAAAATTATTATATGTATATTTAATTTATAAATTTCAAAAAACAGAAACATAATCTGAAAAGTAATATTCATATTCTAAGAAAATAACTTATTATCAAAATAATTATAATTTTATAATCCTTTTGAATCAAAATCCAATTAATTATGAAAATTAAATAAATATATTAATAATAAAATATAGTTTTTTTATAAATAAAACAATTTTTTATAATTTATAATATTAAATTAATGACAGTTATTTTTTTTAAACAAAATATATCATAATTGATTTTATTTAAAACCATTCGTAATTATTTATAAACAAACCACTTATAAAAATAACTAGTGATATTTCATGAGATATTACATTATTCTCCCCTTAAAATAATTATGTCCTAAAAAATTGTTTATCAAACTATAGAAAATATAGAATTCTCATATTTAGAATTATAGGAAACTTGAATTTCTATAAAATTTTACTCTACCACTAAGATAACAATATCTAATCTCCAAAGCTTTCTAGACTGTTCCTCTAATACCAACTATAAAAACCCAGACCCCAATTGCCCGAAGCCGGTGCTAAAACATGCAATGTATGATTTTTATAAAAGTAACTGAATAGTTATACAACACAATACAAAACAAAGGATCATTACCTGTCTGGGTCTTATAGAATTAGATACAACTATTACAATTCACCAATACTGCATAAAAATAAAATTAATAAAATAAAATAATTTTTACTGCACTGCATCCACATAAATAATACATCACTAATAAATCTATTAAACCTATTAAAACGAATATAAAACATACGGTGAGAATATAAAATTTTGAGTAATGTTTTTTAAAACTATATTAAAATATTTCATTAAAAAAATATTCATACTTAAAAGTAAATCATTATAACATCTGATGTAAAAAACTATATAGTTAAAATGATTAATTTATCAAAATAATTATAATTGAAATTGCGTTGGTATTTCTCTAATTGAAAATAATAATTTCTGGGAGGAAAATTGATGATTAATTTTATACCATAATAAAAATCATTACATGATTCCACTAGTCATAACTCATATGGAACATTATTCTCTTAAGACTTATGGGTTAACTCTTCGTAATGTAACATACCAAACAAGTACTGATTTATTTAAAAACACTTTCAATGGACCAGCCTTTCTAATTCCTTACCCAAAACATTTAAATATAACATACATAATATTATTTTCTAAAAAAATGAACTTTTTCATACAATTTCATCAACATTTTATCGAGAATTTATAAAACCTTTTTTAGTAGAATCCATTACTTGAAATAACTATCATTATTTATAAATCATAAATAAAATAGATAAATAATTAAAAGGCATACTTGATCTAAAAATACATGGGATTTAATTAATAATCTAGGTCATAGAAATACCAATTTATGCATGAAATGCCTACAGTTATAGATAAAAATTATCAAACAAAATGAATTCATGTTTAAAATTTTCACATAAAATGATAACATTTGTCTCTTAAAAACTAATGTCACGCATAAAAATAAATAATAAATTGAGAGAATAAGAACAAATTCTCTCTTCAAATTTATATTTGGAAATAAAATACTCACCCTTTTAAAAAAATAAATTGATATGAATATATGTCTATTCATATATATATATATATATCATTATACCTTATACATAAAATTATGTTTTGAAAATACAGGCAAACCCTTTGATAAACAATTTATCTTACAACATATTAGTTTGGAGAGATATTTTAAAAGAAAAAATTTATAAATTCTAAAAATATAAATTTTTATAGATACATATGTATATATATATATATAAATATGGACATATTTATAATCAACATAATTTGACTAATATATAATCAATCCATACACAACAGAGATTTATAAATAAAATTAAAAATATAAAACCCATATCTTATATGTTCTGAAAATAGATAATTTTATACACACATATGTATTTATATACTCACACACTTATATATATATTTTTAAAATGTGAATAAATTTATTAAATGTAAATAAACCCTTAAACTCATAAGAATGATGGTTTTATAAATAATTCATTAAAACATATATTTAAAAGGAAACTATTTCATTAAAATCCATAGAAAAAAACAAGATATGTATGTATATAAATATGTGTATACACTTCTATATATACATGTCTTGTAACATAAAATAAATTGAACCACTTACAAAATATAGGTTAATGAATGGAATTTAAAATATAACCCTTATATTATAACATCTGAAAATATTATGTAATATAGATAGATATAAAATCATATACACATATATATATGTATATCTTTGTAAAATATCATATTTTTTATAAAAAAATAATTAAACCCATAAAATATAAATTTGAAAATAATAAATTCCTAAAAAACCATAATAATTTTTTGTTAAATAAAAATATATAATTCCATTTACCTTAATTAAATGAATCGAAATCCCTTTCGCTCGAGACACGGAAACACCAGAAGAAACCAGGAAGGTTGTAGATGACATTGCAGTTTCTGAAAAGTGTGTGGAAAGAGGTTATACATTTATATATTATTATGAGTCATACGATGGAAGTTGAAAGGGTTATATTCGTTCTCATTCCTTTATCTAATTCAATGATTTTTTTGACACAGACACAAACCACTTAATTTTATATCATACTTTTCTCATGTTATATTTATTATTTTATAATATATTAAATTCACCATTACTTTGGTCTTTTTTTGTCTATATCATTTTCCATTTTTATCATCAATCTCCTTTTTTAGTGTCTTTATGTAATCTTGTTATTTAAAGAAATTATTATGAATAAATACTCCTCTAATAATATTATACTTGACAAAATGTCTTTCACCCATCTTTTTATATCATTTTTTACTTTTACTTATTTTTAATTTAATTTTTTTAACTACAAAAAATATAAAACAACATATAGTAACTTATTTTTATACATTAAATTTAATTTTCCATAAATTTATTATTCTAGTGTTTTAAAATAAACAAATATATATATATATATCAAAATCAATTTTTTAATATGAAAAATTCAAGTCACGCATTTTTTAACATCTATATATGTGTGCTTTACGATAATAAAATTACTATATATATTTATAAAGTATAAATTTCATAAAGAAAAAAAATAATCAGAAAAACAATATTAATATTATAAGAAAAAAATTTATTTTCAAACAAATTATGATTTTATAATATTTATGAATAAAAAGTTATTTTATTTTTAAAATAAAATAAATCTTTTTATAATAAAATATGATTTTCAACAAAATGAAGCCATGTTTTATAATTTAAAATTCCAAATTAAAGAAAAATCATATTTTAATTAAAAAAATTATCTAATAAATGTTTTAATTTAAAACATTTGTTTGTTAATTATAAACATAAGATTAATTGAAATTACTAGTTAAATTTCTTGGAATGCTACACCCTATTTCATTTAAGATAATTTTTCTTATTTAAAAGTGATATCAATCTAGAAAGTTTGATATTTATATATTTCTAACACGTCCTTAATACCTATGAAAAAGGATTTAAAATATGGTGTGATAGAAAAAATCTACTAAGGTACATAAAAAATGGAATCTTTTTAGTCAAGTAAAAACACAAATACCCATGATAATATTTACCGTTTTCCTAATAAAAAATTTAGAACATAAATAAAAACATTATACATATTAAAATTAAACATTTCCCAAATAAAATTATTTTTTTCACATTGTTATGTGTATGTAACTGTGAAATCATATCAGCTCACTAGGAACTCATGAAAACATTTCTTTGAGAAAATAACATTTTAATTTTAAAAGATTATAATGTTTCCTTACCTCATGAAATAAAATTTTTATATAAAACAGTTTTTTGAAGAAAAAATTAGGTATCTTTGAGAATCATATTCATAACCTATAATCATTCAAGTTTAACTTATATCAAAATAATTGTATCCTAGTAAATTCTATAAGAGCATCATACCCTGTTATCTTGATCATCTTTTATATTTGAAGAGTAAATAATTTCTCAATTAATTAGAGATCTATATCGAGCTCACCTATCTTAATGAGACATATCGAGCTCACTTATCATCATATATAATGATTTTGTAATGTATATGAAAAATATAATTTATAACCTTTCACCTTTTCATTATAAACCCTTTAAACTAAATTTAAACCACACGAAAAACACTTTTAATTATTATATAATCATAAGGTTAATTTCATTTTCATTTTAAAACTCCATGAAAATAAAATTTCCCATGTGAGTGGGAGAAATGTCTACATTGAAAAAACATGTTAAATAATGCATAGTTTGTCCTCTCATAAATCATATAATATGCATCATCAAAGTATATGGATTGTAATTAGTTAATGTTACATATTACCTACTAAATCAGAGACATGATATTACATGATATAAAATGATTGTATCACACTATACACGACATTAAACACATAAAAACTCACATGAAATACATAGAGTATATCTATGTTTATAGTGTTGGTGGATAAAAATAAATCACATATGGATTAGTGGTTGTACAAAAATTTAAATTTTTACAACTCATGCATGGTACAAATTTAGACATACAAGTCGTGTGAGACAACCTGACGGTGGAATTAATTGATTAAAGAAAAAATTAAATACAAAACTTTTAACTAGTTATAAATGTTGTGTAATAGGGTATTTCAAATAAATTACACTCTGATTGATTTAATAAATTCATGTGAGATATTAAATTATTTATTAATTACATTCCGTATTATATTATAAATTCCCGATGAGGATGTTTTTTATATATCTTGTAATACACAGTCATATCTAATAATATATTATAAATATATTCATAGAGTGTCGTGTAGTCACACATGATGCCCAGACTACATGCCTTGACTCATGGAACAACATGTCGAGTATATCTTAACACACAATGTATTAATATATAACATGTATGTACTCTGAAAATAAATGTTCCAAACACAATTTTAGTCATGCACCATTTCATGTCACTGTACATGTCATTTAGTAGTTAAACTCGATACATGTGTTTAAGAAGAACTAGAAGGGTACATGTTGTTCCACCTCCAATACAAACCATGTACCAAATTAATTTAAATTTAAATTGATTTATGTAAAATTAGAAAATATAGAAATATCAAGAATTATTTATATTATTAAATAATATAAATTAATTAATTTATAATATGATTATTATTTTATTAATTCTAGAGACTTATGATTATAAATAAAGTTCGCAAATGAATACTAGATTTTTTAAACGAGTAGTTGTTTCATTTGTGAATGATCATGTTATTTAATTACCAGTGTATATGTTGTGTATTAATTTTATTTAATTATTTATTTCATAGTTTTTATAATAAAATTATTATAAAAATAAATATGAAGATAATTGTATCATTCCATCTTCATTGTTATGTATATTCCAACATGTCCCTGATTTTGTTATTATTACCGTAAACCCATGGTTCCTCTCACCTACGTGTGAGTAAGAATATATAAAATAGGGTATATCATACTATAGGAGAGAGTGCTAGACAAAGACAATGTGAAACCAAAAAAAGAGAGACATAAGTTAATGGGTTAATGTTTTGACTCCAAACAAACATGACTCATTGAGTTACTTCCCTATGGATAAATGTTAGTATATCATATCCAAGATAAAATAAAATAAATGGATTATTCATAAATTATCTTATCAGAAAAGGTTAATTAATTATATTAAATTCATATAACAATAAAAAACTTGTAAAAGATTAAAATAAAGAATATTTATGTATATGATAAATAAAATCTATCAATAAAATATTATGTTAGAAAATATCTCCATCTCTTGATTTATAATTAAATCATAGTACAAAGTCTTTGATTTTCCTATTTCATGTTGATTTTAAATATCATGGAGTTCTAATGAATTTTTTTAGTCAAATTAACCAAGTTAATATTATGAGTCAATTGTTTAAGAGAGACTTTTTGTAACTTGGAGGAAACTATTGAAAAAATTATAATTCTAGGATTACAAGATTGTTGAATCCACTAACCCTAACTCGCTTGAATAATCAAGGTATGTTAATTATCAACGGCATCCCAAAAGGGGCATGGTCAATTCAATATACAATAATAGGGGTCTCTCTCAATAACTGTTGTTGCACTAAAAAGTTGCAACCCCCAAATTTCCACAAAAACTCAAAAAAGGTAGCTCTACCTAACTTATAATTTTTTGAGCCTCCTCATCTATCATCGGCCTCATATTTTGACTAGAAAAGAGTATATCTAAAAAATTAACATAAACAAAAAAGGATCAATACTAATTTCTACAAAATAAATCACAATGAACGGCTTAAAATGAATCAAGATCATACTGATGGGGTTCCTAAAATTCTGACATTGTTCGAATCAGAGTTCAGATGGTGTACCAAGAGAAAAAAATATGCATGGTGCTACGTGTTCGTGATACTCAGGTGAACCCTCTATCTGATTTGAGAATATGAGGCTACTTCCACATTTTGACAAAAAAAAAAGAAAAATACACAACATGCATTTAAATGTACATCTCGTGTATATACCAAATCTACCCCCCATTGATGACTTCTCTTATATGTCATAAATATGTCTTATCAATATTAGTGCACGGTGTGTACTGGACTTACACTACATGTATGTGGTAGGTCATATTTTCCTCAATGACATCCATACAAGCCATGTATGGATATTACATGGCCGGTCATTACACAACATGTACTTAGAGTGCACATTTTGTACACCTGTAGCAAGAAAACAACATGTACTCGCCCTATTTTCATCTTTCTCCAAAACAACTATAAATAATAGACATATACCACAAGGTAAGAATCAGGTTTTGACAAATGTAGGTTTTTATAATAAACATTTTCCTCAATTTTACAATGTGTCCAAAGGGTCCCTTATACATTTTAGAAAACCAACCATTATAAAAATTTAAATCATTTCTAAAAAGTGCTTGTAAACACACCATTACAATATAAAAAGATTTATAAAAGTCATTTAAAAACATTCCACCACAATTTCAAATCCAAAAAAATTTTCCATGAAAAATCCAATTGGGCCATTAGTGGCTACCCATTCCAAAACTCTTTAAAAGGCAATTCCCACTCTTTTAAAAAGTCCAAAAATACATGGAACCACTATATAAGGAACCAAATTTTTTTAAGTCTTTTCTTATACCTTTAGAAATCCAAACTATGCATTTCATATTATAAAAAATTTAAAAAAGAAAATTGATCATTTAAGAAAATGTCTGGTGTGCGCTATTTAACAAAACATGTCCTGTTATCGCAAAACAAGGCTTAAAACAACCATGTAAACCCCAAATATTTAAACCTATCAACACATATCAATATTTATCAATCATGGAAGTTTTAGAAAATCATAAAACTGACATTTCTTGAATTAAATATGCAAGTGCATGGAAAATCTGGCCTCGGATCGATGGCGCAACAACAACGCACCACTGAAATCTCTCTATATGTGTCCCTCCACCATAGATCTACCAATAGGATACCAAAAGAACAATACACCCTAAATAAAAATGGTAAAATACAAACCTTGGGTTTAAATGATAATGTGAGAAGATAAAATCAAGAAGGAATGAGAGGAGAAGGAATAGGGAAGAGAGTAGAAGAGGAAATTGAAGGATTTGATGATTAAAAGAGGATGAATCACTAACCTTTGATGATAGATTTACCAAAAAGTGTCCCAAAACAAGGGAGAGTAAAGGGGGGCCTCCCTCTGGTCGATACCCACAAGGTAAGTAATAAAATGGAAGGTGTAATCACTCAAATTTTAAATTGAAATTGAATGTTTTTCAGTACATAATGGGATGCACAGTTTTGCTGCACGGTTTTCTATACCGGGTGAAAACCTTGAAAATGCAACTGGAAAATTCTAATACATTGAAAATTTATGTTTCATGGTTTTGGGAAAGCTATGATCAATCTATTAGACCCCAAAAATTGGCTAAAACCCTCAAATAAAACCCCAAACACTGGGGAATCTCACCCAATGATACTTGAATGATTTAAACACAATATAGTGAAAAAATGAGTGTCACAAACTATACAACATGAAACTTTCACCAAACATGAACCAATGAAAAATCATAAGAAAAAAATATACAAAATAACACTTCAAAATTTAATCCTCATCACACATAAAACAGAAGAATAATTTCTAGATTCCCATTCAACCAGATCATAAGCCAAAATTTGAAAAACTGGGTGTGACAATTCTCCCCACCTTTAATGCTTTCCTCCTCTAGAAAGCCAAAACACTTTCCAAAAAAAATTTCAATGCCTAAGGATCTAATGAAAACACGATCTAGACTCTTAGGACAAGAAAAGTTCACTCACAAGTGAAGGAACTCAATCCTCTTTCTTGAAAAGAAATTAAAAACCGTAGACACATCATAATAATAACGAGAAAGATCAAACTGCCCCATCTACAACCATGCTAGAAGAAAAACAGTGGCACCTTATCCCAAGAAACCTGACACGCACTCACCCAATAAGTAAATCAAATAACCTAATAACATTAATATAAGATACTTTGACCTGATTATATCAATACCAAACCAAAAAATAGATCACTAGGGGAGGGGAGGCAGGAATGGACTCCCCCTCATTTAAACTCACCTACCATCTGAACATCATAAGAGAAACCCTTAGAGACCCACAGTGGGTCTCCACTCCATTAATAACCAACTATTATCATATACTAGAACTAGGAATTTCCCACAGAGGACAACGTAAACTCCCCCACCATAACCTACCATCCAAAACTAATAGGAACACAACAAGAAAGTTTAAGATTCTCACACCCGAACGGAGGAGGTAAAGGCCAATCTAACACATTTTTAACAGACCAATATCCCCCACAACACAGGGCGGGGAGAGAAGGGGCCCAATGATTGGACCACTAAGACCACACCTGATAACAACCAAACAATCGACTCTCATGATGGGATAAAAACCATTGTTGCACCCAATTTGCAAGGGTGGCCGTCACAATGATACTGATCAGATATAGACATTTAAATGGAACTAGGAGGGGAAATTCCACCCATATCTTTGTAACTAGAGTAAAATGACACGAATGAAAAAACAAGAACCAAAACATTAGAACTTCATCACTGTCATGGTGTATGAACAAACATAACCAAACTAAAAACACCACCGGGATTCTAGACTACACACCAGCTTCACTCCAAGCCCTCTAGATGGAGATCTGATGGATGAAGCATATAATGTCTTCAGTCTAGAGCTGCTAATACCTAACCAAAACCTCTTCATCTAGCCCCGCTCTAAGCCACATAACACACCCATACATGAATAAAGGATCATGGGGCATCCAGAGACTCTCTTTCTCAAACAACACCCTTCATCCAAATAGGTTCTTAAAGATTTAAATCAAAATTATCCATCACTATAAACAATTATCAAAATATATAGGTAACATGGAGGAATTCCACAAGCATCACCATTCACAACATCTAAAACCGAGAGAAAAAGAATAACAAAAAGTCACTTTAAATCAATCTCATATAGAACCCTATTCTAACAGACGGGCTAAGGCATTATTCAAATTGGTGGATTTAACTTTGGAAATGAATCCTTAGGTTTATTAACAGGAAGGATTCCCAAAAGGGGACCACCCATAGATGAATCTTTATGGGGTTGAACATAAGGCAATAGGGAATCCACAAGATATATCAAAAACATATAATGAACCCAAAACCCTACAAATAACAAACAACAAATCATAGGGAAAATGACTCCAAGGTTCCCAAGACCTCTCTAAAAACACAATAAACACGGCTCTAAAACCAATCCAGCAACAAAATTTTAACTCAAGACACAACAAGAATACAATATTTTGATCACGAGGATGCATACTGAATAAAAATACGTCTAGATCATTTTAATGTCAATTCACAAACCCTATAGTTTTCAAAAACCAAAAAAATTTCAAGCTAAAATCACTTTTGAAAAACAAAAAAAAACATGGTTGATTTTAACATTTATAAATGGTGCATCATCTAGCCTCACTCACATGCATACTTCCACGCCACCTTGGGCACCCATCCACCATTAAATATTGATCCTCTGTCCACATTCCCATATACAAGAATGCCTATGAGGACCCATGGAAATGCCAAAGGCTAAAACAAACCAAAATCCCATTTCATTAAACCCCAATTTTTACAATTCACATGCATGGATTATAAAATCATTTTTTACAGAATTCAAGAATGGTGTGAGGGACCCACCAAATGGTACTAGTTTCAGTGGATGAGTTGACCCCATGGTTGGCAGTCGTATGCCAAACACATGACCAATATAAAGATCCTTCTAAGACCATTATCTAGCTAGAAATCTCTTCACAGGTCTCGTGAGCTCATAAAAACCATTGTCCCAACTCCTCGTGTCATATCCTGATCACAAAAAAACACTAATGACCCCAAACTATCAAAATCAAACTTCCCCTGGAATCCCAAGGATTAGAACGAGTAAGAGTTCATGACACACTTCCCGCACCTACCCCTTAAGTCCTAACAATCCTACTCCATCTACCAAGACATCACCATGTAAAAATGGGAACTCTAAAAATAAAGTTCCTCAAAAGATTTTAAATTCTATGATACCATTTTGTCACAAACAAACTTGAGTCAACCCTGAACTGGTCACCCGAGATGATATGTGGCATGGCCTGAAGGTCATTCCTGATCCCCATAGGCTGGAAACTTGTGTCAGGTATCAAAAAAGTACAAAGAGGGAACGATTCTCCCCATTAAATAAACAATAAACTATGAAAATGATATATACACAAGTAGTCTAATACATATTTATATAAACATAACTTAAAATCATAAACATGTAACTGAATGGTACATCAAATATACAAATAAACCAACCACACTAGACAACCACACTATCTCCACCTGACCCCTTAGTTCCCTTACCAACATAATGGGCAACCATCGCCCAAGGCGGTCAAACTCGAGTTGAACCATCACAATGGAAAAATAGAAGAAAAATATATGCATGAGTATTAAAACCCATTAGACTAGCCTAAAAAATCTATTTCCCAATGCACTTACATTAAAATAAAATAAACACCAACTTCCATGAATAAAATATAATATATCAAAGTATGATTTTACTTAAAAAAATGTAAAACTCATTTCCCTTATTCATTTTCAAATCAACATTTGATTCATTATAGCTACCATATTATTTTCATGGGGAAAGTGATGTTTTTATTTTCCACCTTAAATAAGAATAAAAAACGTTTCTTTCATAATTTTTTTTAAAATTGACTAATCACTTTAGAATATAATCATTTCACAATAAGGAACTATAATAATCACACACCAATGGAAATGGAAATAATCACACTAGTATACCAACCACCATTATAATAAGCTAAAATATAATAGATATAGGTGAAACCAGGATATCAAGAATAATCCATAGGACACAATACATTAGACCGCATCCACAGTAGCATGTCACACGTAATGAAATCAGAACACTCAATATGGTAGGCCACCCTTTCTCAGGACAGGCTGAGGGAAAATCCCATAGTAATAAACCAAATAATTCTACCTACATTGGTAAGTTGGTCAGTACGTGAACTACCAGTGCAGCACTCATTATTAGAATATTGTCCCATTATACTAGGTTAGTATGTCTCATTTATATAATGTGGGTGATAGAACTGATTCTATTCATGTATCCCATCACAATATATATATATATATATATATAATAATTCATAACTCATTTCACCTCATGTCTCTCTAGGGATCAATCTCAAGCCTTAAAATAAATAGAGCATAAAGGGTTACAATCAAGGAACACTGATAATGGATCCTGAGGGTTCCATATTAAAGAAAACCCATCCATTATATGAGATTAATCATGAGAAACATCCAATAGAGGTTTTTATAATAAAAATTTACCTCAATATCACCATGTTGCCAAACGGGCCCATAAACATTTCACAAAACCAACCATTGCAAAAAAAATTCTACTCATTTACAATAATAGGTTTCAAATACATCATTAAATCATAAAAAAATTTATAATAATCCTTATAATTTTTTTCACCTCACTTTCAAACCAAAATAATTTTCCATGAAAAATATTACTGGTCCCTTACCGGCTACACGTCGAAAACACTTTAAAAAACAATTCCCACTCTTTTTGAAAGCCAAAATCTACATAGAAGACCGATATAAGGAATTACAAATATCATTTCTCACTTTTCCAATATAGTGAGAAATCCAAATTATGAATTTTATAAAACATAACACTCAAAAAATCTAAAATTTCATTTAATTAAATAGCTCGTGTGCAATATTTAACAGAAAAATTTTAGCTATTATAAAACAGTGATTAAAACAACGATTTTCACACCAAAAGTTTAAACTAAGGACCACATTTCAATATTTATCAATCATAGAAGGTGTCTAAAATCATAAAAAATCATTTATTGAACTAAAAACGAATGTTCATAGGAAATCCTACCTCATATCCAAGGTGCAACAACAATTCACTACTAAAATCTCTCCACGCAGGTTCCTCCAACCTAGATCAACCAAGAGGATCCCTAAAAGAGGAAAACACCCAAAAGAAACATGAGGAAAACAAAACACTGTGTTTAAATGACCATAAGAGAAGAGAAACCCAATAAATAATGAGGGGAGAAGAGGAAAGGTGAGGATTTGATGGAGAAAAGAAGAAGAATCTCTAACCTTTGGTGATAGATCTTCAAAAAAGTCTCCCAAAAACAAGGTATAAGGAAGGGGTGGCACCCTATGGTTTATACCTAACAGGTAGGGAATAAAATGGGAGGTGGAATCACTCGAATTGTATTTTTAAATTAAATATTATTCTTCTTGTAATGGGACACATGGTGTTTCTACACAATTTTGTAAACCATGCACAAATCGTGCAAATGATACTAGTAAATATGCAACATTGCAGGTTTAAGATGTATAGTTTGGGAAAACCATTCTCAAACCGTGTGAAACCAAAAAATTTCCAAAACCATCAAATTTTACCCTAAACAATAGGGAATCCCACACATTGATACTTGAATGAATTAAACACAATATAGTATCATTGTGAGGTTCACAAACTCAACACCAGACAACTTTCTCCCAACATGAACCAAGGACCAAACATGTGACAAAAAATAGACAAATGAAAAATTCAAAATTAAATCCCCCAACTCATGCAGATCTTGAGAAAATACAATGATTTCCATTGAACCAAATCATAAGTAAAAAACATAAAAATCTATGTGTGAAAAATACATAGGCATATTCTTTAAAAATCATTATATCTTAAATGTTGAGTCTCTACAAAACTAGTTGAGATAAATATACATAATTTATAGGTAATGTAGCCCATTTAATGGATGTAATTTCTATTGGATGATAATTTTCATCCTTATATCAATTGATGATCATAGGTTTATTTTGAATATAAAATTTTTCATACCTTCCCCATTAAGAAATATGGGATTTATTTAGAGAGAGAATTCATTCCAAAAAACACATCAAATTTGACTATATGGAGAGCAACAAGATTTATAAGAAGCACATTCCAATGATTTTATGTTAGAGATAATCTATAAATATGAGATGTAATAATCATAACATGACGATATCTCACTAAAATATTTGTAACTAAATAATGATGTTGTAATATAATACACTTCAAAAATTCTCCAGATATAAAAAAACATGGTAGAAATAATATAATATAAGAAATATAGAGTTCTACAATGAAAGATAAGATTACATTTCACTATGTCATTTTCCCAACCCACTTAAATGGATTTGATAACATAGGATTTATTTTTTTCTATTATATTATCTAGTTTCTTAGTATTATTATCCAATTTATCCCTTGAATTGGGGCATTAAATCCTATAATTACCAAACACCATGCATCTAAAACATTGAATTTCGTTAGTTGGAACCTTATTCTCTTCTATTGTTTTGTTCATCCTTTTCATACTAATTTGAAGAAATAATTATTGACCTTTATATCTCCCACAACTAAAAAATGGTCATGCCCCCTTGAGGAATTTCCCGAAGTGTTTCTCTATGAACTTTTGGCATATATGTAGTTTCATTTTCATTCATTCATTTGAGCTATTATTTGAGTTCCTTGAAACTTTATCATCATTTACCTATCACCAAATTCATGGGAATATTGATGTTTCCTAGCTTCCATTTCATCCTTAAGAGCACATCAAATAATTTCTCAATATCTATTTACGCCTATTATTGATAATGCCTCTCGAAATATTCATTTTATGTGAATAAAGAATAATTCAATTTTTATTTTTGGTTAGATGATAGAACTAGAAGTGTGTATTTAATTTATTATAAAGATTTATTTATAGGTACTAGTTGAGTCATTATCCATCTTTTTTACCCTTACAAAGTACTTCTCTATTTTAGTATAAAGAGTTATAGGAAAATAATTATTGAGAAATACCATATTAAACTCCCTTAATTTCATGTCGTTGATTTCTTCCTCTATCCCTAGTTTCTTGATGATATTTAACCATTCATAAAACTCACTTTGTTATATATTGATCACTAAAACAAAATTCTCATTGTTTGATCAATATATAACTGAAAATATATTTTACATTTCAGTAATCCATTTTAAAAAAACAGAAGATATCGAATTTATCAAAATAAAATTGTGTAAATGTTTGAATAAAAACACAATGGAATGTTTCTCTTTCCTTGGGGTATTTATAATATAAAAATAGTTCTCAATATGATTCATTACTTGAAAGTGTTTCAAAATCATTATAATAATGTATTTCGTCATATATCCCATTGAATTTGGTTTCTCATGATAGATTTCATTACATTACCCTCTACATTTATTGAAAACATGATTCCTCCTAGATATATCCATTGACTACAACAAAAAATGTGAACATAGGCACTTGAGAAATAATGATCATAGTGAGTAGTTGTATAATATGAAAATAAATCATGATATATCTTAAATTGCGACACTCTCACTTCAACCTATGACACTTTAGGTTTATTATATACCACATTAGGTTTAACAAATTTTGTTTTATATTTTATCCTTGTATTCTTAATAATATAATATTTAAAAATAACTAAACCCTACTATAGTAACAACTAAGGTGAACCATTCCATGAAAAAATAAATATTATATCTTTTCTATGAATATTCAACTCTTATCATAAATATAGATACCCTATGGATAAAATGATTTAATGTTTTTAGAAATAGTATATATTATCAACCCATTTAATGAAAGTCTTCAATATATCTCAAAACGTTCTCAAAAAATACCCTCCTTATAAATATATTACGTAAAACCTTTATTCATAACCTAGGGAGATAGAAACATGACAAATGGTGAAATATGATTCTTGGTAAGGGTAAACATAGAAGAAATCACTTAAATATCATTAGTGAGGATAAGTTTGGAATAAGTGTATGAGAATATTGCCAATATTATAGCAAAATAAAATCTTACATAGGATAACATAGCTAACAATGCAAGGATCATGGGATAAACCACTTCCTAGCAAGAATTATATGTGTTGAAATAAACCCATTATTAGGATCCATGAATAAAATAACATAACCATATGGAATAATATAAGAATGTGGAACAAACATAATCATATGAATCCATATAATTATACACCATGAATTACTACTAGAATCACATTACTGTAACATCCTGATATTTTAAAATAACACTACGTTTGATAATGTATTCCATAGGTAATAGATAGTATAAATGAACCGTTATATAATATTAAAATATTTGTATTTAACATTATCATTATATCCTGCACATTAAATTGGTGGGAATGAATAGTATTAACTACTTTATGAAATATATTTAATGTTTATACTCAAAATAAATTTATTTATAAATTATTAATAAATTAGAGCTCAAATTTTAATAAAGATATTTTATTCTAAAATAATTTTTCCTTAAAAATGAATTGTATAGATTTTTATGAGAAAAATATATAAAAAAATTATAGAAATTTAGAAAAGTTATTTTATTAAGGGAACATCATTTTTGAAATTTTAATTTCATAATTAAATTAGGGTAAAAGTTTGGAATTTTCATGAAATTATTGATTTTTCCTTGAATTAAGAGAAATAGAGATATTTCAAATAATGATATATTATTTGTTAAATAATTTAATTTAAAAATACATAAAACATTTTATTTGGCCTTAAATTTAAATAGGAACCATTTTATTTATATTAAAATAATTAATTTCATTTAAATCATCAAATTTCATGATTTTTGTATAAGATTTTTTTATACATAAAAATGTGGTTTCTTGAAAATTATTATCAAATGAATTTATTATAATCTATTTATATGAATTTAAAATCTTATAAAAGTCATATATTTTCATAAAAATAATATAATATAATCACTTCCTTGAAAAAATCATTTCTTGAAAAACTCATTTTTTGACATTTCTACAAATTCTACCATTAAATTTAATATGGTCACTTCTATGAAATAAACTTGATAAAATTTATTCCATATTTGAAATAAGAATAATTTTAAAATATAATAATCTCATGATAATTTTTTTAATAAGAAATATTTAAAATATTAAAAAAATCGTTGTAAATAATATTAAATGGTAAAAGTGAGTTAAATTAGGGGTAAAGATGATAACATGTTAAAAATGTATTTTTTTTTTGGTAGATATTGTTTTCATCATTATTTATCCTCAAACCTTTTATTTTTAAAAATTTTAGGCACTTTTCATGAGAGTGTCTTCCCATTATTGAATAGTTTTTTGTATTTAAAAAAAATTCAGTCCTCAATTTTAAAAGGGCACTACCTAGCATCAGTTCATCACACTGTCAAATAATATTGATTGACCAAACCCTACTAAAATTTCTCCCCAAAATATTTATCCACATTCTTTAGCTTCTTATATTTCCAAAATACCAACCATTGGGTCCTTAAAAAGAGATCCAAAGGAGGTTCTTCTTTGAAAAGTTAGTTGTCTTCACTAAGATCCTTCATTTTACTTATTCTTTTGCAACCAATAATTATGCCTTAAAAAATAAAATATAATGAAACCATTATCGTATATATAATTATATTTTATTATTTTTAGATAATAATATTTATGAGTATCATCTTCCATCAAATGAGAAATGAAACCTTCCTTTGGGTGAAAGGTGGACTACCGCCTCATGAACTGAAGTAATTCATTTTCAATCATCACATCTCATGTATATTAAATGTTAATTATAATATTTTTATATTTATATTAATTAAATATTAATTATTATGGAATTTATACATATTATAGACCATATTACTTTTAAATCCATTGAAAGATGATAACATCGTTCTTGTATACGGAGTACTACCTCCTCGCTGAGCGATGTGATTTGTTTTTTTATTGTTTCATCACATGGGTGGTATGTGTAATAATATTTAAACAAATTTTATTATATTTATTATATTATTATAATTTTTTGAATTTAAAATAAAATGTACCTTCTTCCCATCAGGATCTTTAAAAATTGGAAACGTCACACATGTGTATGTTTAAACAACTGTCTACATGATTGTAATGTTGTTAATTTTTCTAAACCATAACTAAGGATTAATTTTAAAATGTATAATTTATATATAAAAATTTGTAAAGTTTAATTCTTATTATTATTGATATTATGTAATAATTTCCCCTTTTACCTTGCTCAACACACTGCTTTCATTTGAAAATTATGAATTGAGTGCCCTCAAAACACCTAATGTGGACATAACTAATTATAAAATTAAACAAGTCATTAAAATAATTGAAATAATGTTTTATTTACAGTTTATTAAAGTAGTAAAATTTAATTACGAAATAAAATATTTAATATATGTAATTTATATTGGATATAAAAGAAATTCATGAAGAGTATAGACACAATGTATGTGTTTTGTATCCAAAATTCCTTCATTAAGACACATGTTCTTTTATGAGCCAAATTTTATTTAAATGGAGACTATAATTCCTCTTTACATAATATATCATGAATCCTAGAAACCTCATTTAATTTTATGTTATAATTAATTCAAGTCATTCATGGGATTTATGATTCAAAAGTTACTAAAGTGGTAGGGGTTTATGTTTCAATCTAATTTTAATCAGGATTGTTTATGAATGAATTTCCATTATAAGAAATTATATTATAATTTTAAAATAAAAAAATTGATTTTATTATTAGATGGATATTAATGAAAATTTAAAGTTATATTACCATAATCCACTCTTTTTAGTCAATATTATTGAGGTTGTTTTTTTATGAAAATCAAACTTCATTTATATCTTCGGTCAAAAATACTTTTTCATCCAAATCCATGATTTCAAAAAATATTTTCAAGAATAGTGTTAAGAGTGTCCAAATAAATTGTTAAAAGGAATAATGTTTTGATGTTATGAACTATTTACTCTGAAAACATTTTATTAATGTTTCAATGAAATATTTTTAACTTATATAGAATACAGGGAATTACTCATCGTCATGGTTACTCAACTCTTTGAACAATTATTTATAATTTCTCATGGATACATCGAAATAAATTTGTTTTTTTTAATTTATGGACTTTGAAAAATTGACTTAAAATTGAAATGAGAATTTCCCTCACGAAATATACCATGAAATATTTTAATGACACCTTCATCAATTGTGACAACCTTTCATGTTATGAATTGTTTATAAATTATTTATATATGTTACTAAAATATATACCTAGATTATTATTCAATACATTTATGGTGTAATAAATGAATAATTTTCTTTTCCAAAATTCATCCACTATGAAATTTTCTTTTATTATGATATAATGAATGATTACGGGCAATTATTATGTTTATGGATTATGATTGATATTTTAATGTGGAAAAAATATTAATGTACATCATATGAATGTTATTGGTGGGACCAAAATTATATATACATCCAATGTATTGTGTAATTTTTTAGTATTGTGACACTTCATGTATGGGATTAGAGAGTAAACCTAATCCATTATGGAACATTTTCCACCATGTTATGTTTTCTTTGTAGTTATCCTTGACTTATTTTAATTTCATGTTGTATGTTGATACCACACATCCTATAGTACCCTGATGTTATGAAATCATATTCCTTATATTATTCTTCAATGTTATTACTCATATGACTTATCTCTAATGATATCTTGTTATACCTTTGACTCACAAATTTTGTTTCCATATCATGTTTATTCTTTTAAAGAGTTTTTTATCTCATAACTTCTGGCTATGTATTCCCTATGATAACCCATGCAGTCTTGAAAGATAAAAATGGTTTAAAAGTTTATTATAGAGAATTAAAACAGTAATTGATATTTTATTATTTCTTTTATATATTTTTTACTAGTCTTACAAAGACACTAGGCATAAAGGTCTTTAGTAATAATAAATTGATGTTTTTGTAAAAAATCATGTAAAAATATGTGTAAAAGTTTGGGGTCACTATGTATTATATCAGATAAAACTTTTAGTTATCCTTTAAAAACTTTGATGATAAATATTTACTAAGAACCTGACAAAAACGTCTGAGGATATGTATAAGTATAAGCCTATGGATAAAAAAATATCGTGAAATTTTGGTCAAGAATAGAGTTATTAGTTTTAGAGAAACTAAATCCTTATATACATACTACAAATGGATGTGGCTCTGAAATAGTCATAGTTAGGGGTAATAGCACCAAAAATGTTTCATTGATCTAGTCTTAATCATCTCTAGGTCCATGAAAATGAGTATTTATACACACCTTGTTGTACACCCTCAGAGGATATGTTTTGGAAATTGATAAACTCTTCATGCACCACTGTAAAGAACTAGAAAAAAAATATAGGTTAGAAAACTAAAATTAAACATTTCCATGGATAACCATCATTGAAACCTAGAGACACACAGGTAATGATATCGTTATCAATTATAATTCCTCCCTTCTAGTTATATAAGTTTTATATTTTATATTGTAATTTATTGTAATTTTTTTAATTAATTGAGAAAAATAGGAGAATTCATGACAATAACCAATGTGATGGGAAATTTAATAATTTCCCTATATAGATGCCTAAAATATTGTTAAATGTTGTTTAATATCTTGTTATGATACTAAATGTTCTATATTTGAATATAATTGACAACTATAATAGATTTGAACATTCAAACACATTAAAGAAAAGAAGGGTGACATCTCCAATAATTTTAAGTGAAAAAATGATGGTATTGAAAAGAACATTCGATTTTCTACGTGTAAAAAATGTGTGAAGAGGCGTCATGGAAATTTTTTTAATGAAACTTGAAGATTATTTATTTTTGGGAAAGGTGTGAAAAAAGACATAATTTATAGAATAAAAATAAATAATTCAGTAAAAAGAAGTGGGTAAATAAAGTTCTACCTAAGAAACCACTAATTGTTCAATATCAATGATGTGGGGAACATGGTCATTATCTAAGTCAATTACCTTATCCAAGGATTAATTCATAATGGAATAATTAATGAAAACCATTAAAGTGGAATTATTGGTGTTTTATTGTTTTGGGATTCAAAAATCATGTTGTTCTAGTGTTTTTATTAATGCTACTATGGTAATTAGAATCATGAAACATCAAATGATCATTATGTAGTAGTTGTTTTAATGATTATCTCAAATTTTATGAATGGTTCTAATGAAATAGAAATTAAATTTAATGGTAATGATATATTTTATATAAAACACATGATTGGAGAAAATATAATCTTTGATAAGTTCTTTCATCAAGGTCATTATAATCAATTAAGATTATTTCATTTTGTAGACAAAATAAGATGTATATAAGAGTATATTGCTTAATAATTATTTTATGAATAATGGTATTTTGAGGATGTTAATTGTATTTTTTATAATGTTATAGGAATTATATTAATTTAGTTTTTGAAAAAAAAAATTAAAACCACATATCCATAGACAAATCATCATATTTAGTAAGGTCATGGGGGTAAAACCAACAAATAAATGGATATAAGGGTTTAGTTTCTAACACTGGCATATCGAATTTACAAATCATTATGAAATTATTTTATTTATAATATTTTATAGACTAATATTAGGTCAGTTTTGTGAAATTGATTTTAGGATGAAATATTTTTAATTTTTAATTTTTTGAGGTGATTAATGTTATTTTGGTAACTGATTAATTTGGTTGAGTTATATATAACCCTTAGGTCCACCATGTTATTTAACATGAATAATTATTTGAGAAAAACATAATTAAATCCTTGAGTACTTAGGTTATTTTAGATGGTGGGTTATTTAGTTATGGAATGAATTATATTGAACTTTCTATTTGAAGATTAATTTGAATGTGTGTTAATTTTGTGAATTATCTTTCCGTATGATAACAAATTTAGGTTTTTTTAATGTATAAATATGAGATAAATATCGTGATATCATTTTTTGGATCCATGTGATCTCTTAGATTTTAATTTTTTTGGTTCCAGCGAATAAATCCATCTTGAATACTCATAATTTGGAGAAATAGAAGAAATTGTGGTGAAATATTTTTAATGGATGAAATTATAATTTCAATGTAAGAATATTTCCTCATTTCCATAGTCAATATGGTTAAAGGATCCCTAAAATTTTGAAAAAATATCTTGAAATAAAAATGATATTAATTTTCAATTTTATGTTTTCTTCCCTCTTTAAAAAGGGGTATAATGTTTTATCCTAAATGGATCTACCTTTCAAATAAATCTTTTCACTTCCCACCAATGTTCACCTGTGTGGAAACCTAGTTATGTGATGACCTTAAAGATTCTATATTAATCTTTTTAATAAGATGTTTTATTATTCATTTTTATGATGTGGGTTTTCTAAAAAGAAATATTTTAATTTCAAACCCTTGATTACTATGAAAAAGTTAAAATTGTGGGGAAATGATTTAATGTAGTGGTGTATAATGTAATACCCTGTTATTTTAATTATTATTAATAGAATATAAAACACAAAACATTGATTTTAACTAGACTAAAATGTAATATTAAAAATCATAATTTAAATATTACCATTATATCCTAGTCCATAAATTGGTGGGTTTGAATAGTGTGAAATACATTATTAAATATAAATAATTTTCTTAATCAATAAATAATTACTGGTAAATTCATAATATATGACATCCCAAGTATTTATAGAATAATACATTATCTTTTCAATTAATATTTATGAATAAGATATTTATTTTAATTTTAATTGGATCCTTTGTCTGATATCGTACTCGACACACAACAATTAGATTTTCAATAATCTTACATTTCACACAACATTGAGTTATACTAAAAATTAATACAATAATATTTTTATTATTTTAAATGGTATTTAACACATTGTGGTTGTATTAATGGGAATGATAAAAACTAAAAAAAATATTATTAAATGTTTTTTTAAATTGTTTTTACATTTATCCAATAAATGTTAGAAGCTTAAAATTAGAATGAATGAAATTTTAAGCATAAAATACTATAATATTTTTAAAAGGACATTTTACAACCTTTTGATGGAAACCCCTTTCTAAATATATTTTTTGTCACATTTATATTTTTTATTTTAAAAAGTAAACTTATTCAATTGAAATAAAATATCAGTATTTAATTTGGTTGAAATATTTTTTATGATAAAATTCATATTCTAATTAATAGAGAAAAATACTGCATTTTTTCTCAAAACTTCCATTTCATATAATTTATTTATATAGATAGATTTTGAATTTAATTAGGTTTAAATTCTAATTGAATTATGTTTTTATAGTTTAATCCAATTTTGGTCATTTTAAGTAATTTCAAATTTAAAATAAACATAAACACAAGTCAATGTTTTTATAGTTTTTACTTCTTTAAAACCTTCTTTCTCGTTTTGACAAGGGGAATTAATTTTAAATTAATTAATAAAATTCAGTGTTTTCAATTTGGAAAAATGGATTCCATATTCGGAATCATAAGGTTCAAATTATAAAAATAGGTTCCTTTTATTTTTGGACATTATATATAGTTACTTCATTAATTATTTTTATTTACCATGGTTAAAGCTTAAATTAGGTAAATAAGGTTTAGAATAATATTATAATAATATAAAACTACCCTAATACGTGTCCTAATCTTATTTTATGAGTCATTGGAGACCGAAAAAACCGTAGTTGGAAGTTTTTGTATTTGGGAGCCACTTGGTTGTGAAAATGAAACGTTATAATAATTAATTTATAGTAAAGAGAAATATAACACAAACATGTATCTATTTATGAAAGCAATTTTATGGTGGGGGTAATATAATTGAAGCCTTTGAATATAAATATTAATTAAAAAAATTAATATATTATAGTATTTTATTTATAATTTTTAGATATTAAATAAATAAATTTATTTATGACACAATAATGATGCAGTGATTACCTTATTAATGAAGGATTAAAATAAATGATATTATAAACATTAAAATAAATTTAATTTGAACATTTTTTATGTCATACATGAATTTTCTATAAAACCTTGACATGTGAGGGATTATTTCATGCCTTTGGTTCAATGGAATCATGTTTTTATGACATTGACAAAAATCATTTACAAAATAGTTTTAAAATTGACGTAAATGAGTTTTTAAAACAAATAATGTTATATTAAATGATATAATATTCCTAAAAATATAATATTATTCCAAATGACTTATATTATTTTAAAAAATTAATTAATAATGCACTTTTTATTCTATTAGCAATTTATAGTAATAATGGTAACCATATATTATGATGATACAATATGACATGGTAGGATTTAATATAATTATCTAAGGGATAAAGCTAAATGATAAGGATAATTTAATGACCTTAAATAGTTTAAAACCTATTGGATGATAGTATTTAGACACATACTCCTCATATCCTTGAATTATATCACTTAATAACAATTATATTTCAAAAATCAATTTATAATAAAATAATAGTTCAAAACATTCCTAAAACGCCCCTCCTCCCTCTTATAAAAGGACACCACCTCTACCAACTTACTCACTCCAAAAATTCCCATTGTATATTCCAAATTTAGCTCAAATAATCTCCAAAAAATCCTTCCTTTACCAATATAATCCTTAACTTCATCAGAAATAAATTCATGAAAACCTCTTTGCTCAAATCAAAATTAGTTGCCTAATTTAGAGGTATCATCTTCTCTCAAGATCCTTTCCTTTATTTTCATTCTCCACTCCCGATGATCTTATAATTATATTAATACATAAAAATACCAGTATAAATAATATAATATTATTTTTTATGAGAATTATTCTAACTACACTTACACACTCCTTTATCTAATGGATAGGAACATACTATTTCTGTGTACGGTGAACTAATGCCTCACGAAACGATGATTGTTAAATTTTTTCCTAACACATATCATGGTTTCCATTATGGTATAACTATATTTACAGAGTAAATATATTATATTTATATTGTCTCCATGTTTCTATAAATTTTATTTAAAACATTATTTTATGCTTTCCATAATGTGTAAATACGATACTTTCATTTTAGGAAGTGCAGACTACTGCCCCCACAAAGTGATTTGAATCATTCATTCTATACATGGGGAAGATAAAATATGTTTTTAATTAAGATATATAGCATATATAACATATATATTATAATTTAATTACAATATATCTATCTATCATTTATTTTTCATTCATTTAATATGACAATGAAATGAAACTAGAGTTCATGCGTACATACAATCTTCTATCTCCATGAACGGTGCATTTAATTTATTATATCAAAATATTATGGAAATAAAAAAATATATATTCTGGATATATATAATATATTAATAATTAATAATTTAATTCTAGTGATTATGTACTTCTGACTATATGGACAAGTTACATCAAAATAAGTTTATTTTTGACTCAAGTACCAAATATTGACAAAACAACCAATATGAACTTTAATAATTATGTAATTTTTATAAAATGGTAATAAGTGATATAAAATTTTTTAAATCAAATTTAAAATAGTTCTCATTAATGTATAAATTAACCTATGTTTATTATTGAGGAACATAACAATTGTACGTGGCGAGTCGAGCAGAAGGCAAGGTACTTCGTTTCAATCTCCTTTCATTGAAGAATATTTTAATTTATACAAGTCCTTATAATATAAAATGTATAATAAACCTCTATTAAATTTCTTTAAGGGAATATTTTATTCTATGAATAATTTTAATGAAATAGAAAATCGAATGTTTTTAACATATGCGGTGATAAATAATTCTCTGCCTCGATAACCATTATTTTATATTTGGCTACCTCTATAAGGAATAATATTTTTTAAAAGGAAAAAGAATCCCTTATTCCCTTTTTGGGTGTTTCTAAATTTAAATTGGTTTAGAAAGTGGATTTACTATTTAAATATATTTAAATAGTTTCTTATCATTTCAAAAGAAATTTTATAAGTTAAATATGGATAATTGCAATATTCTATGTGTTATGATTGCATAATGGTACTTAGACATTTTATGGGTGGTTACATGATAAACAAAAGATGAGTGGTTACTTGATAAACCAAAGATGGGTGGTTCTGTGTTAAATCAAGGATGGGTGGTTACATTATAACCTCCAATGCATTGGGTATGGAAGTCAGCCATATGAATATTCCATTTTATGAAACGTGTGGAGGTAGATTGTATAATCATTAAATTTAATTATGTTTAGGTTCCAAGTATCATTTATATGTTATAGGTCTATTTCTAGGGGAGTTATGGTAATATTTTGGTTAAAAAAGGGTATTTAATGGGATTATATTTAGTGAATTATATTTACATCTTCATAAAGGTTTGAAGTATTACTTTATGATTAAGTGTTCATGGTTTTTATGTTTTCCCAAGACTAATAGTTTTCATTCTCTATTTATCATTTACTGATATGTTTTTCTCACCCAAATTTTTGAAATCATCTTTCCATGACTTAAAGAAGAATAGAGTCAAGGATGGGATCATGGAAAAATTTTGTTGTTAAAACATGAAATGATACAATGTTTATTTTTATGGAGTTTTTGTTTTATGAAGAAATTGATACTGAGTATAAGTGTATATTTGTACTATTTATGTTTCTATATATGAGTTATGCCCTAATTATCAAATGATTTGAACCTAAAAAGATCCTCAAAGTGAATTAATGGAAATTTTTAACTTATCTCAAGACTAATTAATGTTTAAGGCCAGGTTCTTATTATTGGTATTTGAGGTTGGTTTAGATAAATTTTGGAGTTACAATATTGGGAATAGAATATCCACAAAATATTTTTTCTCTAGGTTGAAAATGAAATGATGTAGAGTTTAAAAATTACCATGTTTCTTCATTTATGATATGTTTGTTCAGAAATGTTTTCTGAAGAGGAAACATGGTAGCTATAATAGGAAGGAATATAGGGGGGAATAATATAACAAATCAATATCCTAAGATTTTCGGAATCAAAATTGAACATTTTTTATAGTGATGGATCAGTTGACTCGGATGATAAATAGTGGTGGTGTCCATGCACGAGTTCAACCGTACCAACTATATAAGAATATATCGATAGTTGAGAATTTCATGAGGCAATATCCCACATCCATCAGAGGATCATCTAACCTTGTGAAATCTAAAGGGTGGATTAAATCATTGGAAAATATTTTTGATTTAATGGGGTGTTTATAAAATCAAATGGATTGTCAGCATGTTTATCATTTTGAAGGTGATCCAGATTAGTTATGTTCAATGATTAAAAATACCAGAGAAAGTGATGATATCGACGCCATGGAATGGGATGTATTTAACAATATATTCCTTAAGAAATATTTTCTTAAGGCTGTTCAACTTATGAAAGAAAAGGAATTCTTGGAATTTAGACAAAAGGAAGAAGATTTTATGGCTCTATATGTGGAAAATACCACTCGTTTGTCAAGGTATGTCCCAAATTTTATCTTGGGTATTGAAAGTAAGATAAATCGGTTTTACTCAAGATGGAAGCTGAAATATCCAAGGTCATTAGCTTCTCGTGAGTTCAAAAGTTATGTGAGACTTTTATGATGTGTTGAGAAGGTATAAATGGAGTTTTATAATGATTATGTGTTCCATGCGAACTAACCAAAGAAGCGATCTTATTGGAAGGCAATGTGAAAGGATTAATCAAAGAAGCCTTGAAGAAAGAAAACCAAATTTCTAACTTGTGAGATGTGTGGTAAAATGTATCTTTTGGAATGTCTCTCAAAGTCAGTGATGTGATTTCTATGTGGTAGGATGTGTCATATTTCTCGTAACTATTAGGTAGATGAGCAGGCAGGAAAGAATAACCAATAGTAAGATGTTTTACTAACAACGTGATAGGACATTATGAAAATGTGTGTTCAATGTTTATTTCCTAGGTGGAAACCAGCATGATTGAAAGAATTAACTCATGGAATGATCATTTTATACTACTATGGTTGTTGTGGGGAAATCAAATGATGTTTTTATAGGTATGTTACCGATTTTTTTCAAAATATTCCAATATTCTATTTGACTGTAAATCATCGCATTCCTTCATTTCTGAGAGATTTTCAAGTAAATTGGGAACATAATCTCATGAATTTGATATTTAAATTTTGTTAAAGACTCCAGGTGGAAGTATTAAAGAAATCAAGATTTATAGGAATCTTCCTATTATCATTAGTGGGATGGTATTTCCTAATAATCATGGTAAACATCCCATAATGTAATTTGATATCATTTGGGGTGCGGATTGGCATTCAGTTTATCAAAAAAATAGAGATTTCAAAGCTTTAAATGATTTAAGACCTGATTTCCTACATTTGATAACATACCAAGAATCATAAATATATATTAAA
Organism: Viscum album; assembly: GCA_963277665.1. Taxonomy (NCBI): domain Eukaryota; kingdom Viridiplantae; phylum Streptophyta; class Magnoliopsida; order Santalales; family Viscaceae; genus Viscum; species Viscum album. The sequence goes on from OY728133.1 coordinate 481,186,774, forward strand.
TATGTAATTGAATGTTATCTGGCTCACGTTGTTGAAAATAAATAAATAGTTTTGATTAGTGAGATTCTAGTAGTGAATGAATTCATAGATGTTATTTTTATGAATTCCATGGTATCATTCCCAATCGGAAGATTTAATTTACTATTAATTTATATTCTGATAATATTTCAATTTATAAACCCCCTTATCAAATTTCTAAATAAAAATTGATGGGATTGAAAGATAACAAGTTTCAAGAAATACTCGATAAAGGATTCATTCGACCTAGCACTTCAACATGGGGTGCTCCAGTTTTATTTGTTAAAAAAATATGATTCTATGAGATTATGTATTGATTAAATATCCATGATTAACTTTACTATTAATAAAAAGTATTTTTTACAAATATTTATTATTTCTTTTATAAGATATAGGGAGATCTATATTTTTCAAAAATTGATTTTAGATCTGGGTACAATCAGCTAAAGCTGAATGACGATGACATTCGAAAGACAGCTTTACGAACAAGATATGGGAATTATGAGTTTTTAGTTATGACTTTTGGGTTATCTAATTCACCTTCTATTTTTATGAATCTCATGAATTGAGTCTTTCACATGTTTATGGATCAATTTGTGGTTGTGTTTATAGATGACATTTTGGTATATTCTAAAACCTAGGACGAACATGAATGTCACTTAATGACTATTTTGAAAATATTAAAAGAAAAGAAATTATATGGAAAGTTTATTAAGTGTGAATTTTGGATGAAAATATTATCATTCCATGGACATATTGTTTCTAAATATGGCATAATTGTTAACCCTTATAAAAATAATTTTTTAGAAGAGTGTCCGAGACAAACCAATATCATATATATTCTTAGTATTCTTCTATTAGATCTTCATTACTAAAGGTTTGTTGAAAACATTTCTCAGTTATCTTATCTACTAACTATTATAACATGTATGGGAGTTAAGTTCATTCATAAAAAATAATGTGATGATTCTATTCAAAAATTTAAATGAATATTGTTAAATGCTCATGTTGTGGCCATTCCTTCCCGAAATAGAGAATTTGTTATCTACAATGATGTATCATTGAAAGGACTTGGTTGTCTCCTGATGTAGAATGATTAGTTAATTTCATTTTCTTCACAAAAGTTGAAACCTAATTAGTTAAATTACCCTCTACATGATTTTGAATTAGCTATTGTGGTTTTGGCATTAAAAATTGTGAGGCATCATTTGTATCGTCTAATGTGTGAAATATATACAGATCACAAAATATTGAAGTATATATATTCACTTAGAGTGAATTTATCATGAAATAGAGGATATGGTTGGAATAAATAAACGAGTATGATTTCAAGATTTATTACCATTCAGGAATGGAAACTAAATTAGATGACACTTTGAGTCAAAAGTGTAATACTACCTTAACCCTACTATATTTAGAATGATATTCTTTGGTTTTGTGATTTGATTAATTTTGGATTCAATGTTGTTGATGTAGGGGATTTTTCTATTTTGGTTCATGTGAGATTGAAATCACATCTATCAAAGAGAATTAATTCTGATAAAAAATAAGATAGTGAGGTGCGGAAAAAGGCATAATAGGTTCATAAGGGTGGGTTAACTAAATTTAACAGTGATAATGATTGTTTTTTTGAGCTTTGGAAAGAGATTATGTGTTCCTTGTGATTAATAGTTGAATAAAGAGATGTTATGGGATGCTCAAATTTCTTATTTTCATTTCATCCTGGTAGTACTATGATGTACATAGATCATCCGGAGTATTACTTGTGGGATGGAAGAAAAAGAGATATAGTTGACATTACCCTAAATTGGTTTATTTATCAATAGGTTAAATCAGAGAGGAATTTACCAAAAGGGTTGATTCAGACTTTTTCAATACCAAAGTGGAAATTGGAAAATTTGTCCATGGATTTCCAAGTGAGATTACCTAATAATTATCAAGGTAAACATGTAATTTGGGTTATTGTGGATCGATTGACTATATATCATTATTTTATTCCTATTAGAGATACTGGGTGAATAGATAAAATTTCTCGGTTGTATCTTAAAGATATAGTTAGGTTACATGGAGTTCCTCTCTCCAATATTTATGATTGTGATCCCAGGTTCAATTCAATATTTTGGGAGGTCTTTCGATCTCATTGCGAACAGAATTATATTTCAGTACTCATTTCATCCTCGATCGGAAGGGAAGTCGGAATGAAAAATTCAATCCTTGGTGGATATTATACATGCTTTTTTGATGTATTGACATGGATGTTGGGAGAAAAATAATTCTTTGGTTGAGTTTTCCTATAATAACTGTTTTAATTATAGTGTAAAAATGAAACCATTTGAGGAATTATATAGAAAGCAGTGTCGAACACTATATTTTTGGGATGGAGTACTTGAAAGGAATTATATGGGACAAGAATTGATAGAAGACATGGTAGAAAAAGTTCAGATGATTCAAAAGCACATGAGGATAGATCAGAGAAGGCAGAACAATTATGTAGATAATTGGAGGAAGTATCTTTCTATTCAGGTTGTTGATCATGTCTTTCTAAAACATTCTCCATAGAAAAGTTGGTTGTGTTTTGGTAATAAGTGAAAGATGAGTTTGAGGTTCATTAGACCCTATGATATGCTGGAGAAAGTTGTATTTGTTTTTTATAGGGTGGATTTACCTCTACGTTTATCCTATGAACAAAATGTTTTTTATGTTTCAATGTAGAGAAGGTATTTTCCAGGTCCATCTCATGTTTTGAGTCTAGAGGTAGTTTATTTAGAAGATAATATTTCTTATAAGAAATAGTTAATATATATTCTTTACCCCAAAGATCAAGTGTTTCAGAATAAGGTGATTAATTAGGTAAATGTTTTGTTTAAAACTAGGTGGGTGAAGAGGTAACATGGGAATCTGAAATTGTCATGAGGGATAATTACCCCCACTTATTTCATATGAAAATAAAATTGCAGGGATGTAATTTCCAAAAGGGGGAAAATATAACAACCCATGTATTTATATAATAATAAATATTCATAACTATTAATATTTAGGAATAAGATATTAATCATACATTAAAGGGGATTCTTTTTCTAATAGCGTACTCGACACTCAACAATGGGTTTCTCCAAAATAGTATCTTTTATATAACTTGGAGTTATACTAAATAATAACACAATAATGTTCTAATTATTTTAAATGATAGTTAACGAATAGTCGTATTATTGGTGGGAATGAATAGAAATAACCAAAATATGAATACAAATGTTTGTTAAATGTATTTTCATTTATCTAATAAATTTTAGAGGCTTAAAATGAGAATGAATTCTATTTTAAGCATAAAATACTCTAATATTTTTAAAAGTTTTTTTAAAAACTTTTGATGGTGAACCCTTTTTAAACCAACCATTTTCCACTTTTATATGTTCTATTTGACAAAATAAATTGTTTCTTCAAAAACAGAACATCAAATTTTAGTTTGGTTGAAATTTTTGAATTTATCTAATGAAATTCATATTTTAATGTATAGTGAAAAATACTGCATTTTAATTCCAAACAGCATTTACATCTAATTTATAAATATAGTTATATTTTCCATTTAATTGTTTTTAATGTGTATTTTAATGATGTTTAAATCATTTAATCCGATTTTTTTCATTGTATGTAATTTGGCATTTTAATTGGACATAAACACATGTTAATCTTTTGATAGTTTTTACTTTTTAAAAACCTGCTTTCTAATTTTGACAAAGAGATTTAATTTTAAATTAATTACTAAAATTTATGTGATTTGAATTTGGACAAAGAGATTCCATATTTGAAATAATAGGTTAAATTTTTTTTAAATTGGTACCTTTTATTTTTGGACATTATTAACAGTAACTTGAGTAATTATTTTTATTTATCACGATTAAAGGGAAAATTAGGTAAATAAGTGTAAAAATAATATTATAATAATTTAAAAAAACCCTAAAACATTTCATAATATTATTATATGAGTCATGGGAGACCAAAACAATCCTTATACTAAATTATTGGTATTTGGGAACCACTTGGGTTGGAAAATGACATGTTATATTAATTAATTAAAATTAAAGAGAAATATGACACCAACCTCTATCTTTTTTATAAATAAATTTTAATGTGTGATTATATAATTGATATCATTGAATATAAATATTAATTAGTAATATAATAATATTTCATACATCATGGTATTTTATTTAAATTTTATAGTCATTAAATAAATATATTTATTTATGACACAACGATGATATAGTGATTACTATATTAATGAAAGAATCAAATAAATGATATAATAAACATTAAAATAAATTTAATTTGAAAATTTATATTCCACACATGAATTTTTGGAATTAAATTTACCTAAGATGGATGAGTTAATTCCTTTGTATTGAAGGAATCAAGTTGTTATGACTTTAAAAAATCAATTACTATATAGTGTCAAAATTGACATAAGTGAGTATCAAAACAAATACTATTTTATTAAATGATATAATAGTCCTTACAAAATAATATTTTGAGAAATAAATTATATAATTTTTCAAATGTCATCAATTATCCACTTGTTATTCAATATTAATTTCATAGTAACTATAGTAACCATGTATTATTAAAATACTAGAAGACATGGTAAGAGTTGTTATTTTTAACTAAGTTTTAAAGATAAAATACAGAGTTAATTTTATGACCTAAAATTTCCTAAAACCTATTTTTTTAGAGTATTAAGACAAAAAATTATCTTATCATTGAATTATATCACATTATAAATATTATAATTTGAAAATAAATTTATAATAAAATAATATTTCAAGACTTTCATAAACTACCCCTCCTCCCTCGTATAAAAGGCCACCACATCTTACCAATTACCTACACCTATCAAGACCTTTTGTCTAGTCAAAATTCTGATTCGATAATCTCTCAAGATAAATACCTTCCTCCTAAAAGCCTTAACATGGGAGGAACTCAATTCAAGAAATCTTTTTGGCTCAAATCGAATCGAGTTATATAATTTAGATGTAGCGTCTTCTCTCAAGCCCCTTTCCTTTATTTTCTTTCTCCACTCACTATGATCTTATTATTCTTTGATTAAATAACTACACCAGTATCATAAATATATTAGGATTTTTTTATGTTATTTATTCTAAATATACTTTCACATACATTCATCTAATGGATACGAACATATTGTTTCTCTATAGGGTGAACTACTACCTCATGAAATGATGATTGTTCAAATTCTTCCTACCAACTCCCATAGTGTCCATTATGATGTAAATGTATTTATATATCATATATATATTATATTTATATTGTATCTATTCTTCTATAATATTTATTCACAACACACCTTTACTCTTTCAATATTTTTTAAATATGATAATTTCATTTGAGGAAGTGAGGACTACCGCCCCATCAAAATGATACGGCTTGGTCATTCCATGCATGGAATATATATAGTGTTTATCTAATGAAATTATGTAACATATATAACATAGATATTATACTTTAATTACAATATATCTATGTATCATTTTGTTTTCATTCCTTTAATATGACAGTGAAATGAATGTATAGTTCTTGCGTACGTACGACCTACTATCTCCATGAACGGTGCATTCAATTTCTTATTTACAAATATTATGAACTTAATAAATACATTTATACTGGATATATTTGATATTTAAATCAGAAATAATAATATTCTAGTGATTATGGACATTTGACTACATATACAAGTAACATAAAAACAAGTTCATTTTTGAATCAAGTTCTGATTATCAACAAAAAGATTGATGTGAACATAAATTATTATAAATTTTTATAACATGGTAATAAGTGATATAAAACAGTAATAAACATAAAAAATGTTCTAAGAAATTATAAAATAACATAATTTTATTATTTAGGAACATAACTATTGTAAGTGATGAGTCGAGCTCAATGTAAGCAACTTTGTTTCAATCTCCTTTCATTGAGGAAAATTAAAATTTATACACAATCTTCTTATATTTGGTTTATAATAAACCCCTCTGACATTTTTGGATTCGAATTTGTTTTCTATTATGAATTTTACTAAATAAAAAAATTGAATGTTTTTAACGTATGTGGCATTAATTACTTCTCCACCACTGTAACCATTATTTGATATTTGGAATCCTCTATAGGCATAATGTTTTTTAAAAAGAAAAGAAATCCCTTATTCCCTTTTTGGGTATCTTTCTATTAAAATTGGTTATGAAAGTAGATTTATTATTTTAATATTCTGAAATTATTTCATTTGATTGAAAATAAAATTTTATTCGGGATATATTGATAATTAAAATATTTTATGTGTTATGATTAAATAATGGTTCCAATATGTTTGATGGGTGGTTACGTGATAAACCAAAGATGGGTGGTTACGTGATAAACCAAAGATGGGTGGTTTTGCAATAATCTAAGGACGATTGGCTATGTTATATCCTCTAGTTTATTGGGTATTTAAGTCATCCATATGGCTATTCAATTTCGTGATATGTGTGGTAGTTGACTTTATTGTTACTCCATTTAAGTATGTTTATGTCTCAAGTTACCATTAAATGTTATATATTTTCATCAATGGGATTTATGGTAATATTTTGGTTACAAAAAGGGTAATAAATAATCTTATATTCAGTTATGTATATTTACTGCTTCTTAAAGATGAAAATTGTTACTTTATGATAAAGTATTCATGGTTTTCATGTTTTCCCAATAATAATAATTTTTCTTATTTTTGTATCCCTTACTGAGATTTATATGCTCATCCCAAGTTTTAAAATGTTTTTCACATGACATAATGAAGAATAGTGTCAGGTATTGGATCAGGGAAAAGTTATGTTGTTAAAATAATAAATAATACAATGTTTTTTATAGAGTATTTGTTTTATGAAAAAATGGATAGTGAGTAGAAGTGTCTATGTTTAATATTTAAGTTGTTACGTATGAGTTATGACATAATTATGTAATGTTCTAAACATGAAAAGATACTATAAGTGAATTTGATTCATGTTTTTACTTATATCATTATTATGTAATGTTTAAGGTTGGGGCCTTATATAATAAATAAAAACTAAACATTTAATAAAGATATTTTATTCATTAAAAAATATATTTTCTTCTAAAATGATTTTTATTAATTTTTCTGGGTATGTATTTAAATTAATTTATTAAGAAAATTTAAAATATTATTATATAAAATTAAAATAGTTTTTTGGATCATATTTTTTAAAATAAACATAGGGTGAAATTTTGGAATTTTTGTGAAATATTTTTTGTAATGAATAGTGAAAATGATAGATTTTTCATATACTCGCGTGTCCTTTCATTAAATATAGTAATGTAATGGTTAAATTAAATTTTTTATTTTTTATTAAAGTGACATAGTAAAAAATATTATTTACAATAAAATAATTAATTTCATATGAATCATCAATTTTCTTGATTTTGGTATAAGTATATTTGTCTACATAAAATCGAGGATTTCTATGAACTGTTTTTAAATGCATAACATTTATACATTATAATTAATTTAAATAAACCACATTAAGTTAATCTTTAAATAAAATTCCTATATTTTTAATATATTTAAAAAACTTCAAATTAATATAATTACTATTTTTATTGATTATGTTATCATAAGATCATCTATTGGTTGAAAAATTAATTTCGTGAAAACAAATTTTTCAACACGTTTGTGGGTTTTAATTTTAAATTTAAGTCTACCACTTATGTGAATTTAATTTGATAATGTAACACCCGAGACTTTTATAAGAAATATTTTGTTTTTATTTTATATAAATCATCAAATTAATCTTTCACAACACACAACACTAGCTTGGCTTGCTTTACACTCAATTGCGACCTTCCTTGATAGCATGCGTCGTACGCAATACCGAGTTTCACTAAACAACGATATGCTATTAAAATATTATTAAAACTAGCCTTTATGAATAGTAATAACCACGTTTTGAAATTTTGTAAATTTTATTTTTCAAAATGGACTTCATTTTTGGATTCGGAATATCGAAATTAGCCTAGGGTAAAATTTTGGTATTTTTCTAGAAACTTTCAATTTTTGATGAATAGTGAAAACACTAGGTTAGTATTTAAAAACCGACTTTTTATTTAAATAATTATTTATTTTAATTAAATTTATTTTAGGTCAAAATTGAAACATAATACCTATATAAGTTCAATGAAATCCATTGGAGTCCTTTTATAATAATTTTAGATATATAAAAACTTTATTGAACTTTTCACCGTCTTTTACCCACCTCCTAGGAAAATTTGCAAATTTATATAAAACATAATTTTACCACTTCTGTGAGTGGAATTTCATAAATCCGAGAGACACGGTTTATGTCAGTAAGTAAAATGTGGTTCAATGAGATGAAAATAATTTTTGGTGAATAGTAACTTTTTACTTTTTTTTACCACGGTTAAAAGTAAATAGGGTAATTAAGGGTAAAAATGATATTATTATTACCCTAAAACATGTCCTAATTCTATTGGATAAGTGTAATTAAACCAAAAACTACCTTAGGAATACAATATGACCATTTATGCCCACTTGGATTAAATTAGGACATTTAATATTAATTTATTTAAAGAAGGGTTAAAATAGTTAAAATCAATGTTTAATATGTAAATTATTTTTAATATATGGTTATACATAAGATAAATTCAACAATAAATATTCATTAGAAACCTAAAATTATTTCCTAAATAATGATATTTTATTTGTAATTTTTAGACATTAAATAATTTAATTTATTTATGACACAATGATGATGCAGTAATTAACTTATTAATGAAATATTGACATAATTGTTGATATAAATACCCAAATAAATTTAATTTGAGACTTTTTAGGAATTAAAATAATTTTCTAGGTTAATATGACATATTAGTATTGATTTAATTAACTTTTTTTGAACTAATAATTCTGTTATGATTTTCACAAAAATCAATTACTAAATAGTGTCAAAATTGACATAAAATAGTTTTTAAAACAAATATTTTATTATTAATTGTTATTTTATTCCTAAAAATCTAAGGTTCAGAGAAATGACTTTTATAAGGTTATATATATTAATAATAAAGAACGTGGGTTCTTTTTTATTGTTATGGTAAGTTTATTATCCTTATAGTGTAAGAAAACAAGAAGACACGGTAAAAGTTAAATTTTCTAACTTAAAGATAAATCTAAATGGTACTGTTAAAATAGTAACCTAAACTTGTCTAAATTCTATTGGATGAGATTATTTCAACCCGTACCCACCTTAGCTTATAAATAAATCATTTTGGTGCTATTTAAAACCGAATATGGCTTTATAATAAAATAATATATTTAGTGTTCCCAAAGGTGACCCTCTCCTCCCTTATAAAAAGGAACCTCCTCCCTCTCTTCCTAAAACCAATTTGAGCATTCAATCTCTACCAACCCCTGACAAATTCTCTTCTACACTTCCCTAGAAACATCCAAGAGGTCCTGGTCTTCTTCAAAGGCCAATTTTAGCGCCCTAAGAGGAGGTCTCAAAGAGGCGCTTCAAAGAAGAGGTAATGTCTGTTACCGATTCTTTCAACTTTATTTCTTCTTCTACTTCTTCTTTTTAGTTGTTTCATTATGAAGTAGTAACATCAGTATCACTCAGATACTGATATGTTATTATAAGTATGAAAGAACCCTAATTCACCATCTATCCATCCTATGGAAAAGGAAATCACCGCGCGTGCGTACGTACGGAATACCGTCTCCACGTCGTGGTGTAATCTATTTTCAACCACCACATTACATGGATGGGTATAATGGTGTAAATAATGACTATATATGATTATTGAAAACTGATATTGATTCTGAAATATTATGCATACCCTTGAATACAATTCCATGATCATGGGGATGATATCATTGCTCGTGTGTACGTACGGACTACCGTCTCCACGACGCGATGAGATTCATTCTCAATGATTAACCATTCATTAATGATTATAAAGTATATATAATAAGTAATAATGAAATATATGACATAATAATTATACTGGATTTATGTATATATATATGTATGTCATCTACTAATTTCCATTCAATTCAATAAGGAAATGAAAACAGTGCTCATGCGTACGTACGACCTACCATCTCCATGAACGGTGTATTTATTTCCATTTATAGATCTATAATATATATGTATATTTTGAATATATGTTATATATAAATAATGTTTTACATTCTGGATTTAAGTAACCATGATCTAAGTAATCATATGAATGATTACAAGTTAAAACACGAAAAACGAATGAAATGATTTTACCCAAAATGTTACTTTAAAATTAATTTACAAAAGAATGGGTAATGTAAAGTCATAAGTGAACCATATATGATATCATAATAGTTAATATGATTCTTTAATAAGTCAATGAAATTTTTTAAATCATTATAGAGGAGGTTTGGATACATACAAAGCGTATCAGACGTAAGGTAAAGGAAATATCACAATCTCATTTTTTTCCAAGATTGTTTATACTTTGGAATTTAATAGGGTGTATTTTATCATCCACATCCATGTTTCCTCAATATGTGATATTATTTCCATCCACCTAAAATTGTTTAAATCCAATTTTACCCTTCAGTGAGTTTTTAGTAAAAGATATGAAAGGAATCCTTTGTCATTTTTCGTACGAGGTACTTTTTGGCTTTTCTGAAAAAAGTACGAGAAGAATGTTTTTTTTAACTTATATGGCATGAATGGATTTTGACGATTTCTTAATGCCTTATTTTCATGATACTTACTCTACAATATTTCATGATTATTTTCAACAAAATCATTTTATTTTAAAATTTAATGTCAATTTCATAAAAGAAAATTCTTTTGTGGAAGAAATGATATTTTCCTCAAGAATTCATTTCAAGTGTTTTATCAAAACTATTTTCCATCTAAGATGACATTATTTTATATGTGTATGGTTCAAGTATAATGTCTCAATTATTTACATGGTATGATTCTTCTTATGATGAAATGATATCAATTTGTTTTATATTGATTGTGTTATGATTTCATGATGTTTAAGAATCCCAATTTATTACATGGGTTATGCTATGATGTATGATTTATGATTTTATGGCACAAGTAAGAATGATTTCATTATGCGATGGGTGGGACCTATATCTCCCTCCAATTCATTGGGTAAAGATTCATATCTCATTAGATAGACATGGCTGGAATGGTAAGTTAATCTGGTTCAGTGTTACAGGACTGAAACGGGGAATGAAATCAGTTCAGAAAGCAAATATGTCCATTAATATGGTCATGGCAGTAATGCCTAGGCTACTATGGAAATCATTACTTGTGCTTAATGGATGCAACATTTACATGATTTATACATATGCTATTCTATCTTGATTTATGATCCATTATTATCTATGCCTTACGTACTTCCATGTTTTATGTCATTGCTCAAGATTTTGATGTTTAAATATTATGTTCATGTTTGTAAGCTCAAATGTATATGGTTTGTTTTATTTTCTCCATGCTTACCCTTACTGAGCATTTGAGCTCACCCTTTTGTATGTTTTCTTTCCCCAGGTCAGGAAAAAGGTTATTAAGTAAGATATTCAAAAAGGGACTATAGATTTGCGGAAATAAATGGGAGACAGTGTAGACGCTTAATGAACCAGTTATTTATGATTCCCAGTTTCTAAAGACACTATACCTATATGGTCCTTTCATGGTTTTTTTATATGTTGTAATAAGTGTACTTAAATTTTTAAGTAATAACAATGTATGTAAAATATGGTTCGTTATAGTTGGTATCAGAGGAAAAGGAGGTAGGAATGTATCTGATCCTTGGGAACTCTCACATGTGAGCGTTGGATGAAGCATGGATCTCCGCCCAAGGGCTTCATGAAGAAATGGCTGCCACTGGGGATGGTGGTGTGTCCCAGCCAGGGGGTGTAGCCTCCCAGGTAGTGCCCTGATAGGTATCAATTATAGTCCACTGGATGTAATTCCAAACCATTATAGTTGGTATCAGAGGAAAGGTACAGTAAACCATTGGAAACTATGATGTGAAATCCTTAGTAAGAACCCTAAGGATAAGTCTAAGCATAGAACACAATCTTAGTGTTTTATAAATAGCCATGAATAAACTAGGATAAGACCTTAAGTGTGAAATTTTATTCTTTATTATGTGGTTTTCCTATTATAATTACTGTTTCTCACACTATTCTTCTTGGTTTTAGTCAATGGATGGAACCCGAACGAACCGTGTTAATGTGGAATGTGACGGGCAATGCAATGATTGTCCCCCTGAGAAACCAAATGTTATTGGAGCTGGAATGAAAAATCTTGTAACCATGCTCAGACAACATTCTCAAGCTATGAATCATGCAGGACTTCCAAATGAGCAAAGGAAGGAGCAACATTCTGTCGAATCCTTCATGAGGCAGCGTCCACCTTCATTCAGTAGGTCTTCTAATCCATTAGTGGCTGAACAATGGATCAGTACCACTGAATAGATATTTTCAGTTCTTTAATGTTCTGAACATGATAAAGTCATCTTAGCATTGTATCGTTTGGAAGGTGATGTTGATCAATGGTGGAGTCTTATTAAGAATACGAGGCAAAGGGATGAAATTGAGTCCATGGAATGGGACGAGTTCAAGAAATTATTTTTCAATAAGTATTTCCCTCATATTCTTCAAACAAAGATGAATAAGGAGTTTCTTTAACTGAAGAAAAAGGATAATGAATCTGTTGGTACCTACTAAGAAAATTTTACAAGACTTTCAAGGTACGCTTCTGGTATTATTATCCAACCTGAGAGTAAGATCAATCGATTCTTTAGTGGCTTAAAACCAAGGCTTAGAAGGGCCTTAGCCATAAGGGACTTCAATAGCTATGAGGAAATCGTTAGATGTTCTCTCAAAGTTGAGATGGATATTGGAGTAACCCATCAGTCATATGGGTTTGATAAGAAGAGGAAAATGGAATTCAAAGGAAAATATAAAGAGCACAATGAAAAGAAGATGAGCTTTCCCTTATGCTCAAAGTGTGGAAAGAAACATGGAGGGAGTTGTCTTAAAGGGACAAGTAAATGTTTCAAATGTGGAAAGGAAGGTCATCGGGCATTTCAATGCCGCAATGATGGGAAGAAGATGTCTAGTGATGCGAACAATGAGAAGGCTACATAGAGTGCACCTCCTACACTTCAATGTTACAAGTGAAAGGAAATGGGGAATTATGCCAATCAATGCCCTAATCCAAGGGGGGTTGATGATGATCGATGTCAATAAAATCTTAATGCTAAATACAAAGGAATGTCACATGAAATTTCTATAAGTGATGTGGATTACAATAACGAAGTTTTGAATGGTACACTTACCATCCACTCTAAAGTAGAAAATGTTTTATTTGATTCTGGATCCAACCAATCTTTTATTTCTGAAGAATTTTCTAAGGTTATCACCATATTACCTCAACAATTAGATGTTGAGTTAGCTGTGACAACCCCTAATGGCACAATAGTCGCATAAAAGTTTTATAATTATTCTCCAATTGAAGTTTGTGGGAAAGTGCTTCCTGCAAATCATGTGATCCTTCCTATAGTGGAATTTGATTTGATTCTTGGCATGGATTTACTTTCTCTATATGGATCTCATAACAATTGCCAAAGAAGGGAAGTCACATTTCATATTCCAGATCAATCTTTGATCGTCTATAGATGCAAGGATGAACATAACCTTCCAGTTGAAATTTCATCCATCTTATGGGTCTTGATTCCACTAAATGAAGGTTATTTATCTCAAATGGTTGGTGAGAAACTCACGATTAAGAATATTCCCATTGTACGGGAGTTTGACGATGTCTTTCCAGAGGAATTTTCGGGTCTTCCACCAAATCGTGAAGTTGAGTTTTCAATAGAACTCGTACCGGGTGCTTTACCTATTTCAAAGACACCTTATAGAATGGCCCCAATTGAGTTGCAGGAATTGAAGAAGCAACTCCAAGAGAATCATTATAAGGGGTTCATACGCCCTAGTGTGTCACCTTGGGGAGCACTTGTTCAGTTTGTTAAGAAGAAAGATGGATCAATAGGACTCCGCATTGATTATCGAGAACTTAACAAGATCACTATCAAGAACAAATATCCTCTCTCACGCATTGATGACTTATTTGACCAACTACGCGGAGCTCAATACTTTTCCAATATTGATCTTCATTCAGGGTATCATCAATTAAGGTTCAAAAGGGAGGATATACCAAAGACGGCTTTCCGTACAAGGTATGGACACTATGAATTTATAGTGATGCCATTTGGTCTTACTAATGCCCCTGCTATCTTCATGGATCTGATGAATAGAGTCATTAGAGACTATCTTGATCAGTTTGTGGTAGTTTTTATAGACGATATTCTTGTATATTCAAAGGGTAAGGAAGAACATGAAGATCACTTGAGAATTATATTGAAGACCCTGAGAAAGGAGAAGCTTTATGCCAAATTTACCAAGTGTGAATTTTGGCTTCAAAAAGTTGCATTTTTGGGTCACATAATCTCAAAAGAGGGGATATTTGTAGATCCATCAAAAACAGATGTTATCGAAAGATGGTCGAGACCAACAACAGTAACTGAGATCCAAAGTTTTCTTGGTTTGGCTGGATATTATTGATGTTTTGTGAAAGATTTTTCACGATTATCTAATCCACTCACCAAGTTGACTCGGAAAGGAGTTAAGTTTGTTTGGACGGAGGAATGTGAAAATAATTTCAAGGAGTTGAAAAGAAGGTTATCCAGGGCACCTGTGCTCATACTGCCTTGTAGTGGAGAAAGGTTTGTGATCTACAGTGATGCATCCAAGAAGGGATTGGGGTGTGTTCTTATGCAAAATTATATGTTGATATCTTATGCCTCACGACAGTTGAAAATCCATGAGCAAAATTACCCAACTCATGATTTGGAGTTTGCTGCGGTAATCATTTCGTTAAAGATTTGGAGGCATTATCTTTATGGAGAATGGTGTACATTTATACTGATCATAAAAGTTTAAAGTATATTTTCACACAAAAGGAGATGAATATGCGCCAAAGAAGATGGTTGAAGCTGATTAAGGATTACGACTGCTCAATTCATTACCACCCTGTGAAATCAAACAAGGTGGCAGATGCATTAAGTTGATAAGACCATGCCAGTTTATCCATGATGAGGATCACAAAAGATCCAATAATTATGTATTTACAATGGATGGATCTTGGAATTATAATGTAAGGGGAAAAATCTTATCTTTCCCAAATGAATGTTCAACCATATATACATGTGATGATTAAAGAGGCACAGAAATAAGATGTAGAGTTACAAAAGAAGGGGAGAAATGTTCCTAAATTCAACCTTGATTGTGATGGGATTATAAAGTTCCAGAATCGGGTTTGTGTTCCTCCCATCCCCGAATTAAAGAAGGCACTGTTGGATGAGGCTCATAGTTCTTCATTCTCTATTCATCTGGGAATCACGAAGATGTATAGGGACCTGAAAGAGTACTTCTGGTCGGATGACATGAAAAGAGATGTTGTTGAATATGACTCCCGATGCTTGGTTTTTCAGCAAGTTAAAGATGAGAGACAGAAGTCTAAGGGGATGTTACAACCATTACCCATACCCGAATGGAAATGGGAAAACATCACTATGGAATTTGTCATAGGACTTCCTAAAACATAAAAAGGCAATAATGCTATCTCGGTCATAGTTGATCGTCTTACAAAGTTTTCACACTTCATTGCAATTAGAGAGGATTTCTCTCTGGATCAGTTGTCCATTATATATGTAAAGGAAGTGGTAAGATTGCATGGAGTACCACTTTCTATTATATCTGATCGGGATCCAAGGTTTACCTCAATGTTCTGGAAAAGTCTTCGTTGAGTTTCATCACTGCTTATCATCCTCAGATAGACGGTCAGTTTGAGAGGACAATTCAAACTCTAGAAGATATATTGAGAGCTTGCTCTATGGATTTCAAAGGTGGTTGGGATCAACACCTACCTCTTCTAGAATTTTCTTATAATAATAGCTTTCACTCCAGTATTCAGATGGATCCTTATGAAGCCCTCTATGGAATGAAATTCAGGACTCCAACATGCTGGGATGAAGTTGGGGAAAAAAGATATTAGGACCTGATCTTGTTGATGAGATAGCAGAAAATGTCTAATCTATTCAACAACAAATAAGAGAAGCTCAGAGTCGACAAAAAAGTTATGCCAACAACCGAAGAAAAGACTTAGTGTTTGAAGTGGGTGATAATTTGTTCTTACGAATATCTCCTTGGAAGAGAGTAATGAGATTTGGAAAGAAGGGAAAGTTGAGCCCTAGGTATATCGGTCCTTTCGAAATACTGGATCGTGTTGGGAAGGTAGCATACCGATTAGTGCTTCCACCGGATCTCTCTCAAGTTCACGATGTGTTCCATGTATCTCTCTTGAGAAAGTACATACCAGATCCTTCACATGTACTCAGCTCAGAAGTTGTACCGCTGGAACAACATCTTTCTTATGAAGAACATCCGATAGAGATTCTCGATCATAGTGAAAAAATCCTACAGAACAAGACCACTCGCTGGGTGAAAGTTTTATGGAGGAACCACCAATTAGAAGAAGCTACATGGTAGCTTGAGGATATGATGATGCAGAGGTATCCTCATCTGTTTGTTACAAGTGACGAATTTCGAGGGCGAAATTCATTTTTAAGGGGGGTAGAATGTAACACCCGAGACTTTTATAAGAAATATTTTGTTTTTATTTTATATAAATCATCTAAGGAATATCTCACTACACACAACACTATCTTGGCTTGCTTTACACGCAATCGTGTCTTTCCTTGATAGCTTGCGTCGTACGCAATACCGAGTTTCACTAAACAACGATGTGCTATTAAAATATTATTAAAACTAACCATTATGAATAGTAATAACCACTTTTTGAAATTTTGTAAATTTTATTTTTCAAAATGGACTTCATTTTTGTATTTGGAATATCGAAATTAGCCTAGGGTGAAATTTTGGTATTTTTCTGGAAGCTTTCAATTTTTGATGAATAGTGAAAACACTCGGTTACTATTTAATAACCGACTTTTTATTTAAATAAATATTTATTTTAATTAAATTTATTTTAGGTAAAATTGATACATAATACCTATATATGTTCAATTCAATTCATTGGAGTCATTTTATAATAATTTTAGATATATAAAAATTTTATTGAACTTTTCACCGTCTTTTACCCACCTCCTAGGAGAATTTGCAAATTTACATAAAACTTAATTTTACCACTTCTGTGAGTGGAATTTCAGAAATCCTAGAGACACAGTTGATGTCAGTAGGAAAAATTTAGTTCAATGAGATGAAAATAATTTTTGGTGAATAGTAACTTTTTACTTTTTTTCCACGGTTAAAAGTAAATAGGGTAATTAAGGGTAAAAATGATATTCTTATAACCCTAACACATGTCCTATTTCTATTGGATAAGTGTAAATCAACCAAAAACAAACTTAGGAATAAACTATGACCATTTAGGCCCACTTGGATTAGATTAGGACATTTAATATTAATTTATTTAAAGAATGGTTAAAATAGTTAAAATCAATGTTTAATAAGTAAATAATTTTTAATATAGGGTTATACATAAGATAAATTCGACTATAAATATTCATTAGAAACCTAAAAAAATTTCATACATAATTATATTTTATTTTTAATTTTTAGACATTAAATAATTTAATTTATTTATGACACAGTGATGATGTAGTAATTAACTTATTAATGAAATATTGACATAATTGATGTTATAAATACCCAAATAAATGTAATTTGAGACTTATAATGAGTTAAACTTATTTGATAGGTAATATGACATGTTATTATTGATTTAATTAACTTTTTTCGAAATAATAATTCTGTTATTATTTTCAAAAAAATCAATTACTAAATAGTGTCAAAATTGACATAAAATAGTTTTTAAAACAAATATTATATTATAAATTGTTATTTTATTCCTAAAAATCTTGGGTTCGGAAAAATGACTTATATAAGGTTATATATACTAATAATAAACAACTTGGGGTTCTTTTGGCTTGTTATGGTATGTTTATTAACCTTATAGTGTAAGAAAACAAGAAGACGCAGTAAAAGTTAAATTATCTAACTTAAAGTTAAATCTAAATTATAAGGTTAAAATAGAAACCTAAACTTGCCAAAATCCTATTGTATGAGAGGATTTAGACCCATCCCCACCTTAGCTTCCAAATAAATCAATTTGGATCTATTTAAAACCGAATATGGCTTTATAATAAAGTAATATTTTTAGTTTTTCCAAAGGTGCCCCTCTCCTCCCTTATAAAAGGGAACCTCCTCCCTCTCTTCGTCAAACCAATTTGAGCCTTAGATCTCAGAAAACCCCTGCCAAATTCTCTTCTACACTTCCCTATAAACATCCTAGAGGTCCTGGTATTCTTCAAAGGAAAAGTTTAGTGCCCTAATAGGAGGTCTCAAAGAGGCGCTTCAAAGAAGAGGTAATGTCCGTTACCGATTCTTTCAACTTTATTTCTTCATCTACTTCTTCTTATTCTTTAGTTGTTTCATTATTAAGTAATAACATCAGTATCACACATATACTGATATGTTATTATAAGTATGAAACAACCCTATTTCACCATCTATCCATCCTACGGAAAACGAAATCACCGCGTGTGCGTACGTACGGAATACCGTCTCCACGCCATGGTGTAATCTATTTTCCACCACCACATTACTTGGATGGGTATAATGGTGTAAATAATTACTATATATGATTATTGAAAATTTATATTGATTATTAAATATTATACATTCCCTTAAATACAATTCCATGATCATGGGAATGATATCATCACTCGTGCGTACGTACAGACTATCGTCTCCATGACGCGATGAGATTCATTCTAAATGATTAACCATTCATGAATGATTATAAAGTATATATAATAAGTAATAATGAAATATATGACATAATAATGATAGTGTATTTATGTATATATATATGTATGTCATATACTTAATTCCATTCAATTCAATAAGGAAATAAAAAACAGCGTTCATGCATACGTACGGCCTACCATCTCCATGAACGGTGTATTTATTTCTATTTATTGATCTATTATATATATGTCTATTCTGAATATATATTATAAATAAATCATGTTTTAAATTTTGGATTTAAGTAACCACGATCTGAGTAATCATATGAATAATTACAAGTTAAAACACGAACGACAAATGAAATGATTTTACCCAAAACATTACTTTAACATTAATTTACAAAAGAATGGGTAATATAAATTCATAATTGAACCATATATGATATCATAACAATGAATATGACACTGTAATAAGTCAATGAAATTATTTAAATCATTATACAGGAGGTTTGGATACATATGAAGCATATCGGACGTAAGGTAAGGGAAATATCACAGTCTCATTTTTATCCGAGATTGTTTATACTTTGGAATTTACTAGGGTGTATTTTATCATCCAAATCCATGTTTCCTCAATATGTAATATTATTCCATCCACCTACAATTGTTTAAATCCAATTTTACCCTTCATTGAGTTTTTATTAAAAGATATGAAAGGAATCTTTTTTCATTTTTCGTATGAGGTACTTTTTGACTTTTCTGACAGAAGTACGAGAAGAATTTTTTTTAACTTATACGACATGAATGGATTTTGACGATTTATTAAGGCCTTATTTTCATGAAGTTTACTCTACAAGATTTCATTATTATTTTCAACAAAATCATTTTCTTTTAAAATTGAATGTCAATTTCAGGAAAGAAAATTATTTTGCCGAAGAAATGATATTTTCCTCAAGAATTCATTTCAAGTGTTTTATCAAAACTATTTTACATCTAAGATGACATTATTTAATATGTGTATGTTTCAAGTATAATGTCTCAATTATTTACATGGTATGATTCTTCTTATGATGAAATGATATCCATTTGTTTTATATGGATTGTGTTATTATGGCATGATGTTAATGAATCCCAATTTATTACATGGGTTATGCTATGATGTATGATTTATGATTTTATGGCACAAGTAAAAATGGTTTAATTATGAGATGGGTGGGACCTATATCTCCCTCCAGTAAATTGGGTAAAGATTTATATGTCATGAGATAGACATGGCTAGAACGGTAAGTTAATCTGGTTCAGTGTTACAGGACTGAAACGAGGAGTGAACTCAATTCAGAAAGGGAATTTGTCCACTAAGATGGTCATGGAAGTAATGCCTTGGCTACTATGGAAATCATTATGGATTCCAAATTTACATGACTTATTCATATGCTATTCTATCATGATTGATGATCCATTTTGATCTATGCCTTACATACTGCCATGTTTTATGTCATTGCTCAAGATTTTGATGTTTAAATATTATATTCATGTTTTTAAGTTCAAATGTATATGGTTTGTTTTATTTTATCTATTCTTACCCTTACTGAGAATTTGAACTCACCCTTTTGTATGTTTTCTTTCCCCAGGTCAGGAAGAAGGTTATTAAGTAAGATATGCCAAAAGGGACTATAGATATGATGAAATAAATGGGAGACAGTGTAGATACTTTATGAACTAGTTGTTTATGTTTCCTAGTTTCTAAAGACACTATACCTATATGGTCCTTTCATGGTTTTGTTATATGTTGTAATAAGTGTACTTCAATTTTGAAGTAATAACAATATATGTAAAGTATAGGTCATTATAGTTGGTATCAGAAGCAAAGGAGGTAGGAATGTATCCGATCCTTGGGAACTCTCACATGTGAGTGTTGGATGAAGCATGGATCTCCGCCCAAGGGCTTCATGAGGAAATGGCAGCCACTGGGGATGGTGGTGTGTCCCACACAGGGGGTGTAGCCGCCCATGGGGTTCCCTGATAGGTATCAATTATAGTCCACTAGAAGTAATTCCATATTGTTATAGATAAAATGGAATAAATATTTTTTATCATAATTATTTATATTATATAATATGTTAAACTTATTTTTTTATAATAATGAATAATATAAACCGTAAAGAATAGTTACCATGGAAAAAAATTAATTTGGTAAAACTGGGAAACCTTGTAGGTAAAAATTATAACATGTATGGAACATTCTTATTTATATTTTTATAGGTTTTTATCATCTTTTTATCTCTTATAACTTCTTATTTTAAATTTTTTATGTACTTTAATATAAAATAGCATCCCATTGTTGAATAGTTTTTTATATTTACAAAAACATCACTCCTACTCAATTTTAAAATGGAACCCACTAACCTCACATATTAACACCTATAAATAAATTCTTCTCCCTTAAAACATAAACTATTATCTCCCTAAAGAACTTATCCACTTTCTATATCTTATTCTATTCCAAAATTTCTAACCTTATTATCCTAAAAAATAGCTCCAAAGGAGGTTCTTCTAAGCGATGGTAATCATCTTCACCAATGGTCTTATTTTTTACTTATTCTTTTTAAAACATAAATTATGTCATAATAATTATAAGATAATAAAAAAATTATACTTTTATTTACATAGATTTTTTTTTCGTTATATTCATTCATATTATCCTCCATAAAATGGGATATGAATTCTCCAATTGTGTGTACGGTGAACTTACGCCTTGCGAACCTATGTAATTTATTTTCCATCATCACCACACATGGATGTTTTGGATAATTTATTTAATTTTTATATATCATGTTAATTAAATATTAGTAATTATGGAAAATTAAAATACCATATACCTTCTTAACTTACCATCCATTGAAAAATGATAACAACGTTCTTTTTTATGGAGGAATACCGCCAAATGAAGTGATGTGATTCATTTATTTTTTATTACCGAATCACATAGATGATATTAGTAAGTTTATTTAAAGAAATAATATTATATTTATGGTATTATTATAATTTTTTATTATATTATAACATGTTATGTCATTCCATCATGATCATTGAAAAATATAAACGTTATACATGTATGTGTATGCTCTAATGTCTCCACAATTTTAACTTAGTTCAGTTCTCATTACCATAATTCATGGTTAATTTTAAAAGATATAATATATTTTTAATAAATTTAAATTAAATAATAATTTTTATTTTGGTCATGATAGATCATTGACCCTTTGAAAACATTCATCACATTGATTCCCTTTTGAAATTAAGAACTGAGCGTCCTTAAAACACATGATGTAGACATAACAGATTATATAATTAAACATGTAATTAAAAACATAAATTAATTCGATTATGTATAAAGTATTACAACTATAAAATTTACTTAAAAAATAATTTCAATATGTTTATTATAAAATAGATAAATGATATACTTGAATAGTTTGTGGCCAAGGTAAGGGTTTTATCTCAAAACATCCATCTTTGAAAAACTTGTCATTTTATGCAACTAATTTTTTAAAATGTTGTATAAAACTCAACATTACATATTATATAATTAATAATTAATAATTAATTATATTTTAATTTAAAATTAATTTATTTCTTTCATGTTATTTATGATTCATAATTTACCAAAGTGGTAAGGGTTGCTGTTTTAATACCATTTTATTTGGGATTGTTTATAATTTGATTTCCATTGTTGGAACATATATGATCGTTTTATAATAAATGGATATTATTTACTTATTATTTGGTTATTGATGAAATTTTATTTTATTATTACAATTATCATATCATTTTTATATAAACTGATTGATAACAAATTTTTGAGAAAATATTACTTCATTTATCTCTTTAATCAAAAATAATGTTTCTTTCGGATCATTTTTTTCTAAAAAATAATTATAATTTTTAAAATTATGTAGTATATTTATTAAATACGTTTTTTACAATTTTGTAGTTCTTAAAAAATTGTTAGAAAATAATATTATTTTCTTTTTCTAAATGACATACTTTTATAACTATGTGAAAGGAATGCTTTATTAACTTATACGGAATTTATGAAATAACACTTTCATTATGACCACTCAACTCTTTGATACTTATATTATATGATTCCATTGTTATTTTTAATGAATGTTTTTATAATATTTTGGACATTTATATATTTTAATAAGTTATTTAAAAATTAAAATCTTATATTCATTAATAAATATTCAATGTCATAATTTGATGAAATTTTCATCAATGATTTCAACCTTTGATATTATGGATTTCTATTACATTATGTATATATGTCTCTCACATATATACATATATTATTATACCTTGATTTTATGGTTTGATTCATTCCTTATGTTCATTTATAAAAAATCATTCTTTATAAAATTTCATTTGATTATGATATTAGTCTAGATTATGGAACCAATTTTCATTCCATGGAAAATAATTATGATTATGCATTATGATTTATTTACTTATATGTCATGCATATTCATGTACATGATGTGAATGTGATACGTTGGCGCAGAAATATATATCCCTTTAATGAATTGGGTAATTGTTTAGTCTCATCAAATGTCATATATGGGCTTAGGGTGTGAACCTAATCTATTATGGGAATGTTTCCCCGATGCGATGTTGTCTTAGTAGAAAGCCTTGACTTCTATTTACATCATCTTATATATTGATTCCAAATTTCCTATGATACCATGATCTTTCGATACCATGTCATTATTTTATTATTCCATTTTATAACTCATGGGACTTCTCTATTATGATATCATGTTTTAACTTTAACTCATATGTTATGTTTCCATGTCATGTTTATTATCTTATCAGGTCTTTTCGCTCACCCCTTTTGTCTATTTATTCCCATGGTTATATCATGTACTTTTATGTGATCAAAATTTATTAGGACATAATTATAGATAATAACATAAATATTTTTTATTTAATTATCACTTTAATGTATTATGAACCTTATCTTACAAAGACACTAACACTCAAAGTCATTATGTTGTAAATAATGTATTTTTATGTTAAAAATCATGTAATAATATTTATATATGGATTGGGTATCTAAAAAATCATCATGGGTCAGGAATGATCATGATCATACCATATCATAATGAATTACGTAGTATCACTAAAACCCCATATTATATTAGATCAACCATTTTTACCATCATCCCTTAGTATATTTGATCAAGCATTGTCACTCGGATCCCTTTTTTGTTGGATAAAAAATTATTTATGTACTAATTTAGTAATATCATGACATATAAAACATGTATCCAATTCATTATACATTTATAATACATCAACCTATCATAGAATTAAAATTCATACATATATGTTCCATAAGAACATAATATTCAAGATTTTATCATCACTTAATTAAAATGTCGAAAGACATTGGTTTCTTGTGAAATTTCATAATCTATAATCGAAATTTATTAAGATAAATAATGTGGATGGTATTATAAGATAATATACTCCATTATTCATAAAAATATGAAATGAATATTGACATAGATGAAAAATACTTTTATAAAATAACTTTCAGTATACTTTGAAAATTAATGAAAATACCTTCTTGGTTACTTTTGAAAAATAGGAATTCCCTAAAAATTGGGAATATAATTTTATTTTTAAAACCATAGAAACATACAAAATAATATCAATAATGAATAAATTAAAATAAAAAGTGAAAATTATTTCTTGTTTCATTCATTAAGATAAATATTCATTTCTCACTTTTATAAAATGTCAAAAGTGAGGTGAACAAAACATGTTTGAAAAGATTCCGTTTAATAATTTGTAATGAAATTAAAATTCAGTATAAAAACAATTTAAAAAATATTTAATTTAAAAACATAAAAATTTACATTAAATGAATATAGATATGGAATAAAAATATTTCTGACCGTACAAAAGAGTAAAAGTCATCCTTTCTTTAAATAAAATCTTTTGTTCTTTTTTACTAAAAAATAGATGAAAATGTTATACTAATACTTGAAACCCCTATAAATAACTAGAGTAGAAAAGAATATTTTATTTTTAGGAAAAAATTATCATTAAGGTTTCTACAACAAAAATTCAGACATTAAAAGTCCAGATAAAAAGGAGATTGTGCCATAAACCATAACCTAAAGTCCTAACATGATTTTTAAACACATTAAACTCTTATATAGTTAATATATATTAATTATATATATATATAATTAAATTATTAATACTTATATTATAATAAATTATTCATATATAATTTTTTAATCACCCATTTATTATAATATTCTACTAAAATATATATATTGGGTGTTAAATATATTATATTCCATGCATGTATTAGGTTATAGATTTCAATATTTGTACCTTTTTCATGGACTCATCATCTACATAATATTAATCATGTCATAAATATAATATTTATTCATTATTTACAATTTCATAAATAATCCACGAATGTTGGTGATGTAAAATGGATTTCATCACTTTGTTGAACATGTAGTCCGCATGTATGCACTGCTGATGCTTTCATTTTTCAATTAATTGAATTTAAAGATTGAAAATAATTATTTATATTTCAAAATTATTTATTATATCATAAATATAATATATATTCATTAAATACATCAACATAACTAGCTATTTAAGGTTGTTTCAGAAAATGAAACAAGATGCTTCATAGAGACTATATTCTATATATATGCATGAACAATGCTTTCAGTTTCCATTGGATAGAAAGAAGATATAAAATGGATGTAAAATAAATATAAAAACCTTTTATTATAATAAAAATACTAATTTAATTAAGTTTAAATGGTGATAAAATATTTGAATGATGTTTATGAAGAATAAAACATGAAAAATTTCTTTATGAACATATAACTCATCCTTGGGTAATCTCTTTTGAAAAATAATTTAAGGATTATTTATTGGAACTTTTTGGAATAATAGAATCTCTAGGTAGTGGGTGATATTGTTGGTAAAATATTTGGGTATGTATTTTCTGATGTAGAGAGCATAATGTGTCTGCAAAAGTTAAGAGAGTAGGTTTCTTTTTATAAGTGAGAGGAGGAGAACCTTTATAAATATTCAATGTTTTTTAATAATAAAATATCATTTTATTGGGAAAGTCTCACAAAATGGAAAATTACTCAAATATGATATAATTTATGTTCAATTTAAACTAAAATAGTCATATTATACATGTTTATGTTATAATTTAATCATTATCTCTTAGTTTAACCCCATTGTGAAACTGTTTAACCCTTTTCATGGTGAAAAGATTTTTATCATGGTAACTATTCATTATGAATAAATATTTAGTTGAACTAATTAAATAATATTAAATTTTTTGATTAAAAATATATAATGCTTTTTTAATATTTTATTTTTATATGTAGAGAAAATAAATCTAATATCAGCACACAAAACATGTAAAACCCATTTTTTAGAAAAAAGAATATTTCTAAGCATAAAAATATTTTTATTCTCATTCTATGAATAGTAAAAACAGATAGTTGAATGTAAATTTATTTTATTGAAAATATTATTTTCAATTTTCATTAAAATTATTCCTAAAAAAAGATTAAATAAACTTATTAACATAAAATTAGATTGTGCATATAAACACAATAAACTTAATAATGAAAAAATAAGATTTAAATGGTTTTATCTTCATTTCTCACAATTTAATAATTAATGTATGAATGAAAAAAAGAAAAAACAGGGGATATATCAATAGGAAATTTTTTTATATTTCATAAAATCCCATTTATACAATATATAGGAATGGGAATAGAACTCATTGCTCTTATTGGTGAGGTTATAGCCACAGACAGTGCCCATGGACATAGGTTTATTGGTCCACATGAAACCCATATCCAAATAGGGAAACTAAATTTACATGTTCATTACAACCATTTATATTATGCATTAAAAAATACTACATCATGATTAATTCTCATTCCCATGTCTCTCAAAGCTACAACAGTGATACTTCCACTCCAATACAATTTTTTTCACGTACGTATATCTACTTATAAGATATATATGTAATAAGGAATTACAAAATGAATTGTTTTCTAGTTTTAGAACCTAGGAAAAATAGGTGAAATAGAGTGGTTTCTACCCTATCCTATATCAGTATTTCTATTTTTGGATATAAAAATTTTAATATATATAAATTGATAATAATCTATAAAATAGATTTTTTCCTTCTATCGAATAGTGAAAATGGGATAGAAATATCAAGTCGTATTCAACTCTACCAAAATTAAATGTCATAATATTTTCATATATATATATATATATAATTATTTATATCAATTGTTTTTATATATCTATTAAAATTATATTATTTCCCATCACTGTCAGGTTTGGCTATTACCATGTAAAAAGTAGTTTATGGCAATAGGTCATTCAAAAAAAATAACCATTACCACCTTGATTGTATGTAAAAAACATTTCCCTTGTAAAATTATATACTTTTTCATTTATCTCATGGTTATAGGTGACCTATAGCCATGGGTCCATAAACACTAGTGCAATGTTCATGTTTATAGGTGTTTTATAGTCATGTGGTTCGTGATGTGGCAATAACAATGCAGTGGTAGGTTTATTTTTTTGTATTGGAACACTAATTTTTCTAAATTTTTGAAAAATAATTTTCAATAAGTTTAATACTAAAAATAAAATAAATTAACTTGAAAATATAATATATATATATATATATATATATAATAAAAGTATTTTTTTACAAAAATATATTTATTTCTCCAAGAATTACTAGACTAAATTTCCTTACCATTGTCAAAAATTTTAATGAAGTCATTACATGATTTTATTAGTTTATATTTATTAAACTCATTTAAATTTCTATCAATTTACCTTATTTTATTTTGTTAATAGTTTATTATTAACATAGGTTTGGCGTTTCTACATCACAATCTATCAAAAATATTAAATCTATTAATGGGGAATATCTTCTAAAATCTAGAGGTTTTACACTATTCCACTAGATTTTCAACATGATAAGATACTCCAAAAAAATAATGTGGGATATTGGGATTTTTAAAATATTGGGAGCTAATAAAATAAAATTTATTACATCACACTTTGTAATAAAATAAATTCATAAAATATTCTTCTTATTTTTTATATAAAATAGAAGTTTCATGAACCCAAAACTATACCTTTAATAAATATTGTATAAAGAAAATATTATAATCACCACAAACTTTTATACAGGTCCCTATGAATCATAATTTTCTGATAGTGGATGTTCAATGTGTTGGAGTCCATAATTCATATAGATCCTTCTAAGGAGGATATTTAGGAGGAGCATTTTATCTTCAAGAAACATGTGTATTATGAATTGGATATTTAATGACACATTCAATCATACATGGCCAGTGAGATATACACGTTTAATAAAAATATTAATGCATAAAAAAAATTTCCCATCCCAAATATCTTAATTCAGAGAAATAAGGACAGGATGGTTAAAAGATCTATAAAGAACTATTTATGTAAAATCATGGAGAAGGTGCACCAGAATGTCCTCATATAGTAAATATTATTTTAAATATTAATCATTTGGAAATTATATGTTTCAATAAAAATATTTAATTTTGCATGAACCATATTCTCTCCTCATATCGCCAAATATTATTCAGCTTCATTGTGAATTTTAATATGAAAAATAATAAAAATACATTCTGTGATATCCATATTTGAAGGTATATAAAGATAAAGACATGAAGAATGAAAACCCATTTGTCCTTATTATGAATAAGTGGAAGGGAAATAAAAAAATCACAAATACAAAACCCATTTATACAGAAAATCACACCACCTAAAAAGAGATAGAGGATCATGATGTATGTTAAGGAATAACATGATGTTTTTTTACATTTGTAAATAAGGGCTACTAGAAGAAGAATTTATCATCATTGAAGAATTAATGGTAAGCTTCAACTTTATTCATTATTTAATTTAACAATTCCATTTATATAAATTCGGTATTAGATATATATATTTTGGCTCATATTTGTATCCAAATATACAGATCATGTAAATTTTTCTAAAGGTGAGGTAGATGTTGGAGCTACTAATAGAGAATGTATGGTTGCACTAGATACTCTAGATAACCAAATTACTTATTTGATAGGTTTATATATAGATTATAAGAATTATTATTCACACAATGTAACCCATAACATCATATCCATATACATTTTATATGTGGATTTATTTTTTTATGTTTAGAAATATGATCTTATACTTTTATAAATATGTGATTTCTCATGATAGTTAACGTCTTAGTAATAGTATTTATGAAAAAAATGTGAAATCTATGTGTTCTAAATATATAATGAATCAATTCCACATAACTCATGTCACACCTAGTTATATAATAAAAATTTTGGCCATGTATGTAGAAATTATTTTACAATTATATATCTATATATATAATTACATTATTTTCAAAAAAATCCCTTGGATATATTTCTAGATTTTTAAGGTAAAATAACCAAATGATCGATTAGTGGAATGGGTTAAATGACAACATATCTTCTCTAATTAGTATATATAGTTGTGTTTGAACCATTTCCATTTGAATCTAGGGGTGGATATTAATACCTCATTACACTTATTGGTGAACTTAGTAGACAAGGATATGTCTACATAAAGAGGTATAAGTATAATTACTTTTATAAATTTATGCGATACAATAACGAACTAGATAATTGTCTTGGAAAGAATTAAACAAATGTAATTCAGAATCATGTGGAGAATGTTTTAACCAATAATTTATTGATTATATAAGGGATTTTGGGATATTATATCAACACAATCATTTTTATATAAAATTGGTTAATAGTGTAAATGGAATGAGGAATTAAAACTTGTTAAATATAGTGATATTAATAATTTGTCATTCTGATCTTGTATTGTCATTTTAGTGATATGAAATGTAGTATATAGTGTAAAAACTAAACCAAGTTACAATTAAATTGGAGAATAGAATTTTATTTTTAGTTTTAGAGTGGGATGAAATTTTATTTTCTTGAATATACATCCATGGATATGAATAGAATATTTTAGGAAATATCATGAAAAAAATTCACCCTAAGGAACAAAGATTATCATTATAGAATACCTCAAAGAAATAACTGGATAATTACAATATGAACCCTCATATTAAAATGTAATAGCTCTAAAAAAATAAATATCCATTGAGAGGGAACATATCACTATAAGTGATAGTGGAAGAAATATTACTTTTGATAAAGTCAAGTATTTTGATATACATTAGTTCCCATAAGAAAAAATTCCTCAAAACCCCATGGAATAAGTTGTTACAAGGACCCAAGTATTGTATAGAAGCACTATAGAAGTTATAGAAGTATATAGGTTTGGTTTTCTACTCATAAAGTATGGTGATTCATTATTTTTTATGATTATGAACATATATATTATAAGGAATAAGTAAGCAACCCAAAAGCTTCAGGTTGGAATGAATCCCAAAATTCATATTTGGATTTAGTATACTACAACTAATGCTTCATATTGGTAAATATTGCATTGGATGTAAAATCTATATGGTATAAATGTATATTAAAGAATAAAATGAACATGGTGGGAAATTTCAGTACCTATAAGGAAGTGTTAATTGTTAAGGGGTTTAAGAAACATCAAGTTATATACTATGATGAATCATCATCACCAGTTAGGCTTAAATCCATCGAAAATATTCTTTCCATATTATATTACAATTTTTATTAAATTTGAGAAATGGATTTCAAAACCACATTCCTTGATGATACACATGTGTAAGATGGTTATATAACACAACCAAAAGGGTTTGTGAATCCAAATGATGCAAATAAGGTATACAAGTTTTAGAGATCCATTTTGGGATTAAAAAAAGCAACTAAATCGAGGAATATTCATTTTTTGAATATATATGAAAATTAGGATTCATAAAGAATAAATGTTATTCATGTGTCTATAAGAGGTTAAATCCTATTGCAGTCATTCTCCTAGTACTGTATGTTGATGATATATTAAAGAAGGTAAATGAGATACCAGTATTAATTTTTTTTAACCATATTTTTACAAATTCTTCTCCATGAACAAAATTAGTGAAGCTACCAAAATTATAGAGATCAAGATAAATAAGGATATTTCTAAGAGGTTGTTTGAACTATGTCAGGGTACACACATTAACAACAGACGTAATTGATTCATTATGATATAATCCAAGAGTGGGTTATTGATAATAAAATGTGCCCTTATAAAAAAAGTGGAGATATATATATATAGTAACATTCGATATAAATTTTTTATATGATGTATCATGTATTACATGTTATATATTAGGTTTTATACTTAATATGCCTTAATCATGGTAGGAATCAGAACTGGAAAAAAACGATATTGCTAGAGTTCCAAATTTTGGCAATAGGCCCCAAAACTATGGCCAAAGGCTACGGCCACGGTTTGGGCCAACCGTGGCCGCTATCGCCGTGGAAGTAGGTCTCAGCCTAGTGCCACAGTTTTGAAAAAACTGGAAATATGCCTCTAAATTTGAAACTGTGAAATCTGACCTATAGCCACAGTTTAAAACATGGAAATATCCTCAGAAAATTGTGGCAATAGCCAAAATTATAAAATTCCCCATCGGGTTTTGATCCATGCACCTCCACTCTGCATTCCAGCACACTTACCCCTACATCGTACCACAATTTTGGAATATATATATATATATATATTATGATATATATGTTAATAAAAATCGTGGGAATAGACTCAAAACTGTTGCGATAGGGCTTCCCGCCAAATTTTTAGTTGGAATTGTTTTCCCGCGGAAGCGTGGGAACCCTATAGCCACGGTTTTAGAGAACCGTGGCCATAGGTTAATGAAAAAAATGTCCTATGGCCACGGTTTTTCAAAATGTGGCAATATCCATCTGATATTTCCATGGTTCAGAAAATCGTGGCTATAAGCCACAAAAAACAGGCCTGTAGCCATGATTTTATAATCGTGGCTATAGATCTGTGGAAGTAGCTCCATTTTCTAGTTTTGAATATATCAATTTACCCCATGAGAGATTCATTGAATGGTTTTTAAAACTATCTAGAAGTATTTGAGCTGTTATAATGATTTTTTCATAGTGTATGGAGGATATGAGATGATATTCATTATGATATACATATATTCTAGTTTCTACATAGGGAAAAAAGATTATAAAATGAAATAGGGATATTTATTTTGCTTTAATAGATGATATGTGAGATAAAATATCTCAAAGTAGTTATTTTTCAATGCTTCTATAACAAATTATGAGTATATTTAAGCTTGAGATATAGCAGAAGAAGTAGCGTGGATATGTAATTTTTTCAATCATTTTGAGATGGTTCTTATAAGTAAGGATATTATCATTTCTTATTATGATCATTATATAATTTTAGTCCTAGACAATGACATAAGGTCACATCAATAGATGAAACATACACATTATAAGTACCACCACTTGAGAGATATCCCTTAAATGGGTGAGGTTATGGTAAATAGAATTCCCATGGAATAAAAGGTGGAGGATCCATCCACTAATGCCTTATCTTAGAAGAATAATGAATATAATGTGAGAGATAGTGAACTCAAAGTTGATAGTAATTGGATCTAGTGAATGTGGGAGCCTTTTGGAGTTGGTTTCTAAGAACCAACTAACATTGAACTTTTTATTACATTTATATTCAAATACTAGAATATTAATATATATATATATATTATCACCTCATGAGTGTTTTTCTATGTAACGTTAATGTGATTATGTAATTTGAGTATTTTTCACACCAAAATTTTATAGAATTTCCCCTCTATAATGAGAACCATGATGTGTTATGATAATATTCCTAAATATATGTCATATGGTCGAATTAAATAAAATTATTGTGATGTAGAAGATGTTTGGAAATCAATTGTTAGAGGCTCATGACATATTGAAACTTCTTATCAAGATGTTATCACATGGTAATCTTTGGGAAGGGAGGTTATAAAGATGTACCCTCCAATAGTAATTCCACACGTTATATATGTCATTGGATAATATTAATTGAAGACATGTGTTATGGTCTTCAGAATTGATATTGTTATTAATAAATTTTATGAATCATATACTTTGATGTATTGTTGATAACCATGATCGCATATACACATGATGATGTATGATATGTTGTGTGTGTAATAAGTGATATGACATTGATTGAATAATTCTTGAAAGGATTTATCCCTTCAGATTTAATTTTAGTTCATATCTCAGTCCCTTATATAGAAATCAAAGTCTATGATTAATTCAATGTTTATGGATTTTTCTTTTAATTTTTTAAAATATTTGAAAGAATGATATATCAAGAATATAATTAAATCTCACAAGTCTGAATCTTTCTTGTTGATATATAGATAAAAAGAGATCATCTTACAGAGTAATAATTCATTTGAGGTTGTCTTAATTCTAAAATTAATGCATTTCTCTATAGGTTCCATGATATATTTCTATACGCTAATATAGGACTTTATGC
This sequence comes from Viscum album, assembly GCA_963277665.1. Taxonomy (NCBI): domain Eukaryota; kingdom Viridiplantae; phylum Streptophyta; class Magnoliopsida; order Santalales; family Viscaceae; genus Viscum; species Viscum album. The sequence continues at coordinate 481,220,389 of OY728133.1, forward strand.
AAGACTGCTTAATTCCATTAGGAGAGAGGCATATAGAGTCACATATTATGTATATATCGGTAACTAAATTAATGTATTTATATTTTTATATAAGAATAAATATAATTATCTAGACCTATAAATAATACGATAGTGAAAAATTAGTTTATAACCACAGTCCATGATCATTTTTATATACCAAATGAGCATGGATATAGCGTATATCCATGTCCGACAACCCATAGAGGATATTATTGGGGAAATGGACTCAAGGTTATTGTCCGAAAAATAAAATATTTCCACAAGCATTTTTCACATGGAAATTTGTGTACAATGGTGTACTTATTACCACAAGTGCAATACATGTGGTAATAAGTTGAAAAATGCTTAAAATATTATTTAAACATGAATATCACCTCTTTGAACAATCATACATAACTACAACACTATGAAATTAATTTTTAATATAATTGTAACATTGATATATATATATATATATATGTATTTATAAATAAATTTTATTATCATTGTAAGTATATTTCATACATATGGAAAGGGTAAACTCCAATCATTGTTATAGGAAACATATACCCATGGTCCTTTAGAAATTGGAAATATCTCTCCCATATCCATAGGTTGTTCATTCTAATATACATTTGGGTTTTCCCCTATCTTTCCCACATGAATTTCTTTTTCTCTTGGTAGTGTCAAAAAACCTATAGTCATGGTAAGCCAAGACCATGTATATAGGGTACCTATAGCCGTCATTATTTTTTATTTGGATATAGGTAAAAAAATACACAATAATGTCCAATCATAGAAATTAAAATGATTTCCACTTGAGGTAATTATTCACGTTACCTTGATCAAATAAATTCTATCATCAATTTTTTAAATTTGAAATATATTTTAGTTAAATATTAAATAAATATTTGTTCAACTATTTTGGAATATAATATTTTCTTGTTTATTGATTTTATTTTTTAATAAATAAATATTTATTTAAATATGTATTTAATATTCCAAGTTCAATAAATATCGAATAAGATTGATGGGTCTGGTTAACCACTCGATTAGAATGATATATTTTATTTAATATCATTGAAAAAAATATTTAATTTTTTGTTAATGAAATGACATATAAATATTCATTATTTATAATATTTCATGTAATATAAAAATATTATTGTTAGTCTGATTTGTATGAGGAAAAATAGATATGGGTATTTCACATTTATTAATTTTATAACACTAAGTGTATAACCCAACTTATATAATTTATAAGGTTCTATGAGAATATTTTGACATAAAAATATTCTCTCAAAATAATTCTCTCAAGACCATAGAGAAATATCTCTAGAATACTCTAATTTAAGAGAGGCAATCTTCCACCTCCCTCTCACAATCGATAGAACAAGAGAGATAAATCATAATGTCTGTAGGAATTCTTGTGTTGATAAATGGTGAATAATAAAAGATGATTGGAACTTCCATTCTAGAACACATAGTTTGATTAGTTACATTATTAGATTTGTAGAGAATATTTGGATACCACTAGAGGAATTATACATTGGATTTTTCACCGTAATCACAACATGATAAGATGATCGATTGAGTAGATCATAAAAGATGAAATAATTATCATATTGTTGTAATTCCTATTATAAATTAGTTATTTGATATTTAGGAAAGGACCCTCTTATTGAATTTTTCATGGTTTTGTTAATCTATTTCATTGGATTTATATATGGAAATCTATGGAACATTTTATTGGGAATGAGCACAATTGTGTATATCGTGCACTGGAAACATCATATTGGTAGTGTAGTTGTTGTCCATTTATAAATATGGTTTGTGATTTATCAATGAATACTAAATATAACTAATAAAATAGTATATTAAGAATCTTAAACTTGTAAGGGATGAAAATTTAATATTTTATCATGGCTAATTTTAAGGGTTATAAAGATAAATATTTATTTGTGATAAATTTTGTGCTAACAATTCCAAGTGTAATCTTATGAAGATACAAACATTTAAAGTTATTCTTACATAGCTTTATCTTAATCTAATGTTGATAACTTTATCATCACTAACTTTAGCATAGGTATAGATTGATTTATTATCACTAAAGTTAGTGTCGATTTAGATCTATGTGTATGACTAAACAGAATATGTGTAATGAGTTATTCTTATCTAGATTTGGTTTAATCTAATATAAAGATCTTTATCAGGGAAAACCTTATAATGGATATATGTAGATTTATCATCACTAAAATTAAAAATGATAATGATCTCAATTTAAGATTAAATGAAATCTATGTCAGAATAATTGTAAATTTAATATAAACTATATTAAAAATAATACTAAATAATTATTAGTTTAGGAAAATATATATGAATTTCCTATGTAATAATATAATTTTTTATCAACTATAAGAAAAATTAAAATACATAATTTTTTTCACAATATATTGTTAATAATAAAAAAATAAAATCAAAATTAAGAATTTTAATAATAATATTTAAACAAATTTAAAATTAATAATATATAAATATATTATTATTATTAAAAACTTATATAGAAGTATATATTTTATTGATTGTATATACAATATATAATTGTGTGATAACTACATTTCAAAATTAATTATTATAATTAAAATTTTTATTATTTATATAAATGAATTACGGTTCTAAAAAATATATCATCAGCAATATAAATAAATAATTATACTAAAAAATAATTATATATATACATACGAAATGATAAAATTCTAAGGATAAAAACAATATGAGAATAATTAAAATATTTATACTATTATATATAAAAAATTAATAGTTAATAATTATATTTCAATGTGAATAATTTTATTTATGAATTTTATTAATGAGAAATATTTTTAAATTTTATTTATTATATATTTAAATATATAAAAAAATATAAAAACCTTAAAAAGTAAATTTTAAAGAAAATAATTTATAATAAATAACTAATTATATAAATATATGTAGTATTATATATATATATATTATTAATAATTTTATCTGGATAATTTTAATAATATCTAAAAGTATTAATAATTTTATAAATTTATAACTATTTCATATAATAAAACTTTGTGCTTATATTAAAAAAATTTAAAAACAATATTTCAATTTAAAAAGGATTATTTTCATTATATCCTTAATTGATATAAGATTTAATATCAATTTTATTTAATGTAATACTGTATTATTAATATTTTAAGAAAATATGTATATATTATATACATAATAATATAATATTTTTTGAATCAATTAAATGAAAAATATAAAGGTTTAAATGGTTTCACCATATATTTTTTGTAAGACCCCAAGCTTCTACGGTACTCTTCTCTTTGAATAATGTGATAGCGTGTGTTGTATGCAACACCGAGTTCTAACACACCATAACCAATCAAACTAGCCGTTATGAATAGTAATGCCTACTTTTAGAAATTATATATATATTATATTTTAAAAAGGACTTCATTTCTGGATTCGTAATATCAAATTCAGCCTAAGGTGAAATTTTGGTACTTTTCGGATAACTTTCATATTTTGATGAATAGTGAAAATTACTAAATTTTAATTAAAAACAACTTTTTTAATAAAAATAATTAATAGTGATAAATTATGAATTTGAGTGGTTTTAAAGTATATTTATAATATATTTTTACCATTTAATATAATGTTGGTCATTGGACATAATTTTACAATTAAACCGAACATAAACAAGTGTCAATCTTTTGATAGTTATTATCTCTTAAAAACACGCTTTTTGTTTTGACAGCGGGAATTAATTTTAAATTAATTTCTGCCACTTCTGTGTTTTGAATTTAGAAAAATGGATTCCATATTTGGAATCAGTATGTCCAAATTGTGTAAATAGGTAACTTTTATTTTTAGACATTTTGAATAATTACTGTGGTAAATATTTTATTTACCATGGTTAGGGGTAAATCTGGTAAATAAGGGTTAAAAATAATATTATAATAATACTAAATTACCCTAAAACGTGTTCTATCCTTATTGGTTGATACATGTTCGACCATAGGCATCTTTGGGTCGCTTTGGGGACCCCATGGTGCCACTTGTAGGTGATAGGGACACTTTATTTTAATTAAGTTAAAATGAATACAAAAATGACACAAGCATATATCTTTTAGAAAAACAATTATTAGATAGGGTTATATATGTTGGATTTTAGATTATAAATATTCATAAGAAATATAAAACGATTTACTACATAATGATATTTTATTTATAATTTTTAGACATTAAATAAGTTATTTTATTTATGACACAATGATGATGCAGTAATTACTAAAATAGTGAAAAATTAAATTAATTGATATTATTAATATCCAAATAAATATAATATGAAACTTTTAATTAATTAAACTAATTTTCTAGGATAATATGATATATTAGGATTGATTTAATTTACTTCTTTCGAAGTAACCAATCTGTTATGAGTTTCAAAAAAATCAACTATTGAATAGTGTCAAAATTGACATAAAAGAGTTCTTAAAACAAATATTATATTATTAATTGATATTAAATTCATAAAAATCTAATTTTCGGCCAAAAGACTTATATCATGATAGTTCCATCATTGATGGACCACTTGGGGGTCGCTTGGATGTATATAGTAAGTTTATTAACTATATTATATAAAAATACAAAGAGACATTGTAAAAGTGAAACTAATTAACTTAGAGTTAATACTTAAAGATAAGGTTAATATAAGTATTCAAACCTCTCTAAATTATATTGGTTGAGTTGTTTTCGTCCCATCCCCACCTTAAACTTTGAATAGTAAACTTTGGAGCCATTGGAAACCGAATATGAATTTATTATAAACTAATATCTCTAGCTTTTCCAAAGGTGCCTCTCACCCCTCTTATAAAAGGGCACTCCTCCTTCTCATTTCTTCACACCTTAAAAGCCTTTTGGTTCGGCCAAACTCTTCCCAAATACTCTCCCAACTTCTCTCACTACAACCTAGAGGCCTTAGTTTGATCATAATGCCAACCTAAGCAGCCCTTTTGATCAAATCAAAAGGAAGAACCCGAAGAAGAGGTAATGATTTCACCACCCTTTTTCCAAGTTCATTACTTCATCCACTTCTTCTTCCTTTGTTGTTACCATTCTAAAATAATAATTCCAGTATCATATATATACTGTGATGTTATTATAAATATTGTACAACCATATTCAGTATTCTATCCACCCTTTGAATAACATGTCACCATACGTGCGTACGTACGGCTTATCGTCTCCACGTCGTGGTGTAATTGTTATTCAATATAATATTATTTGGATGGGTATAATAATGATGGGTAACTCATGTAAATAATAAATATAACATGTTAATGATTCATTATATATGATATACCATCCATTTATATATTATTTTAATATCAAATGAATGAAATTGTCGCTCATGCGTACGTACGGACTACCGTCTCCACGAACGCGATGAGATTCATTCTCCATCGTATCCATTCAAGTATAATTATCATTTGATGATTTAAAAAATTATGTTTAAGGACTTGATATCATTATGGATATGAATAATATACAACCTATCCTTTACAAACATGTCTTACATAACAAAACATATAAAAGAAAACAAGTAAGTTAACACCCGAAACAATGATAATACTAAGATATTATTATCAAATCAATATTAAAAGATCATATATGATATCATATTAATGTATATGATTCATGTATAATTTAATAACAATTATTTGACCATTAAACAGGAGGTCAACCTACCCCAACCAAGGAAAAGTACAAGGTAAGTTTTATTTCACAATCTCTTCATTATCTGAGGTTGTTTATATGTAATAATCTACTGGGATCTCTTTATCATCCACATCCATGTTTCTCCAAAATGTATTTCAAAACATTTTTATTATTTACAAAAATATGGGTTAAAGTCATTTATAAACTTGTTTGACTTTTTATAAGAGGAATCTTTCTGTCGTTTTCAAAACAAGGTCCTTTTTAACCTTTTCGACAGAATTAAGGTAAGAATGTTTTTTTAACTTATACGGAGAGTGTGGTTATTTTCCGCTGTTATAAAATCTTCAAAGATTTCCTTACAATATTATAAGAATATTTTCAAAGAAAATGTTTTATTTTATATTGATCTTAAATGATTTCAAAAATAGAAAGAGATATTTCTATAAAAAGTGTTTTGATTTCATCTATGTCAACATCTTTTGATGGATTTTATGATTATTTGTAGTTGATTTATTATGATACAAAACTTCTATATTGTATTGAAGGTTTTGTGATATGTTTGACTGTGGATGTGCTATTTTTATACCATTCATAGTTTATGGTGAAATTATTGACATTTCATATGCTAGTTTTAATACGAATGTTTATGTTATGTTTAAACCTTTTCATATGGGAATGCATTGGACTTAATATGTGACGGGTGGAACCCGCTATAGATCCTCGATGCATCGGTAGGTCTCATGAGAGAAACTAGTGTCTTGGCACAAGGCCTTGGCAAAATCTTATTTGTACTCTTGGCACGAGGCCTTGGCTATGTGGTTATGATAGTCTGGCATTATGCATTCCAACATTATGAAAGTGGTTATTGATATTGCATGTGATTATTCGATTAGTAGAATATCCATGTGAACAAGTAAATGGCATTATTTCATTTTTAATTTTTCCATACTATGTTGAGGTTCAAGTTTAAAAGGCTTTTGTTTTAGTTATACATAGCCTTAAATGTTTATTCTTATTTATGAAAGTTTCTGGTATATTGTTATCCTTACTGGGGATTCGAGCTCACCCCTTTTATATGTTTTATTTTTCCCAGGAAGTTAAGAAGTAAATTATTAATGACCGTCAGGGATATTATGTGGGGATATGAGTGTGGTTTGTGGAGACAATATGTTGTTGTAGTAGTTTTTCATTTTATGATGTAATGTAAGACTTATGAATATATCTGGTGTTTCCAAGGCTACTAAACCAATCTGCCTTTCGAGATTTGATCTTTCATGTGATCACGCCAATGTTATATAATAATGCACCGACTCTGGGTAACTAGGGTCGGGGCGTTACAGTTGGTATCAGAGGAAGTTTAGTAGAAACCTTGGAAGCTAGATTTAGATAAACTCTGATTAGAGCATGTAGACCTAAGATGAACTTTGAGGATTAGTATAGAAGAACTTCCTAGAATTTTGGTATTGTAGAGATTTTTTGATATTTCCGAGAAATACATCCATGTCTGGATACGAGCAGTTAGAGGCGGCTCTGGCACAGATGTACCTAGGGGTAAAACCCAAAAACACCGCTTTGAGCTAGACTCGAACGGGAACTAGTGCACGACAACGGGCCTTGCTGCACTCTTGGTTACGACACTCCCGGGGGATATGCTTAGGATAACTCTCATTTTCTTTAAAAATAATTATGAAGGGTTTATGAGTATATAATTCCTCAAAGAAAACATTTTTATGATTATGGATTATATCCATAAATAGTTCAATTTATGTTAAGTGTTTTATAAGTATGGGATTATGTATTTTGATTCATAAACTGATCTAGTTTATGCCATTGTTTTGAAATGGCGCCTAGTGGAAGAAATGGAAACTGTATCAATGCACGCACTCCATGTAGGGATTTCCCTCCTGCTCAAGATAATTATAGTGGAGCTGGTGATGCAACTGGTGCCGATCAGCTAATCACCATACTGGGACAACTTACTCAGGTTATGAATAATAACCTTACCCGTATGGAGCACCCTGATCCACAGCGTGGAGGATCAATGTTAGATCGATTCATGAGGAAACAACCACCAATGTTCAATGGGAGTACAAATACCTTAGTAGCTGAGCAATGGATAAATTCCCTAGAGAAAATATTTCAGGCTTTGGGGAGCAGTGAAAGGGAAAAAGTTATCATGGCAGTTTACCGCCTCACTGGAGATGCTGATCAATGGTGGTCATTAATTCAAAATATGAAGGAATATGATGAAGTATCAAATATGGAATGGAGGGAGTTCAAAGATCTGTTTTTAGAAAAAATACTTTCCTCGCGACCATCGAGCAGATATGGAAAGACAATTTCTAAGTCTGAGACAGAAGGAGGATGATAATGTCACAAAGTATGAGGCTAACTTTACAAGGATAGCAAGGTATGCTGGTGATTATATACGTAACCCAAGAAGTAATATTGATCGTTTCTTTGATGGGTTAAAACCATTTCTCCGTCGAGCATTAGTCTCAAAATCCTTTTCGTCGTACGAAGAAATTGTCTCATGTGCTATCAAGACCGAAAAAGAATTCTCTAAGTCTTATGACTTTAAAGAAAAGCAAGAGAAGAATAGACCTGATGATCAATCTGGGAATGGAAATAAGGGGAAGAAGGGAAAGGATGAATATCCATCGTGTGGTAAATGCGGGAAGAAACATCCTCGTACTTGCTTGAAGGGAATGGGATTATGTTACAAGTGTGGTGAAAAAGGCCACCAAGCTCGTGATTGCAAGGGGAAGAAGGAAGCTACCAACGTTCAGTGCTACAATTGCACGGAGATGGGCCATTATGCAAATACATGTCCTAAGCGTCAGGAGAACTTACCTCAGAAAAGGCCAACGGATCAAGGCCAGGCTTATGCTATCACTACTGCTGAGGTAGAAGATCCGAAAGACGTGGTGGTAGGAAATTTAATGGTTTCCTCAAGTTTAGAAAATGCATTATTTGACTTTGGATCATCGCATTGTTTCATATATTCCCAATTTGCTAAGAAAATTAGATATTTCCAATTTGATTTAATAAGGGAATTGTAAGTTAAAACTCCTAAGGAAAGTATCATTGCAACAAAGTTTTGTGAATCAGTCCCCATTAGAGCACATAAATGTTCTTTATCTGCTGATCTCGTCGTCATACCTATGATTGAGTTTGATATAATCCTCGGTATGGACTAGCTTTCGGACTATGATGCGAAGATTTATTGTAAGATGAAAGAGGTTACCATTCTTGATGATAATGATAAGGAACACCTTATCTTTAGAGCAGAATCGTCACCACCTAATTCTTATTTAGATCCACCCCCAGTAGCTCAACATAATTCAATTATTGGGGAGGAAGAGAATGAAATAACTGTCGGTGAGGAAAGGAATGTTCAAATAGAGGATGTACCTGTTGTGAAAGAATTTGTAGATGTATTTCTGGAAGATTTACCTGGACATCCTCCAGAACGAGAAGTAGAGTCTTCCATTGATTTAATTCCTGGAACAAGGCCTATATCGAGGACCCCTTATAGAATGGCCACTGTAGAATTAGTTGAACTAAAGAAACAACTAGATGAATTGAGTAATAATGGATTTAATCGCCCTAGTGTTTCTCCATGGGGAGCCCCTGTTCTTTTTGTTAAAAAGAAAGATGGATCTATGAGGTTATGTATCGACTACAGGGAGATCAATTCTATAACGATAAAGAACAAGTATCCCCTACCTCGTATTGTTGATTTATTTGACCAACTACATGGAGCTCAATACTTTTCAAAGATTGAACTTCGATCTGGATACCATCAGTTGTGTGTGAAGAAGGAAGACATTCCGAAGACAGCATTTCGAACCAGGTACGAGCATTACGAGTTTACCGTAATGCTGTTTGGATTGACTAATGCACCCTCTGTATTCATGGATCTGATGAATAGAGTTTTCTAGGAGTATCTCGATGAATTTTTGGTGGTATTTGTTGATGATATCTTTGTATACTCCAAAACCTATGAAGATCATGAAAATCACTTGCGCATTATCTTGAAGACTCTGAGGAGGCATGAATTACATGGGAAGTTTAGCAAGTGTGAATTCTGGATTCAGGAGATTTCTTTTCTTGGCCATATTGTCTCTAAAGATGGAATCTCTGTTGATCCTTCTAAGACCAAGGCAATCCAAGAATGGCCAGCACCTACGAGTATAACTGGGGTACGTAGTTTTATTGGTTTGGCAGGTTATTATCGACGTTTCGTCCAGAATTTTGCCCGATTGGCTAACCCATTAACGAAGCTCACACGTAAAGGGGTTAAATTTGTTTGGACAAAAGAGTGTGAAGAATTTTTTGAAGAACTGAAGAGAAGATTAGTCAATGCTCTTATATTGACTCTACCATCAGGGAACGATGGGTTCATTATTTATAGTGATGCATCAAATAAAGGATTTGGTTGTGTCCTTATACAGAATGATAGAGTTATTGCATATGCATCACGATAGTTGAAAATTTATGAACAAAACTATCCTACTCATGATATCGAGTTAGCAGCTGTGATCTTTGCTTTGAAGATATGGAGGCACTACCTCTATGGTGAAAAATGTGAGATTTATATTGATCACAAGTGTTTGAATTATATTTTCTCACAAAAAGAACTCAACATGAGGCAAAGGAGATGGCTTGAATTACTCAAGGATTATGATTGCACGATACACTACCACCCGGGGAAAGCAAACAAGGTGGCATATTCTTTGAGTAGAAAATACCATGGAGTTTTGAACAATATGAGAATTGAAAGGGATCCAATTTTCATGGATATAGTGAAGATGGACATGGGAATAACCAGGGAAGGTGAAACATCAATACTTTTTCAAATGGTTTCCAAACCATCTTTAATATAAAGGATTAAGAGTTCTCAGACCGATGATGAAGAATTTCAAAAGAAGATTAAAGCCATGAATGATGGGAGATTGAGAGACTTTGTGTATGAAGATGGAATTTTGAAATTCGGGAAGAGACTTTGTGTTCCCGATTTACCTGATCTAAAAATGGAATTGTTGGATGATGCTCATAGTTCAAATTTCTCTATACACCCTGGGAGCACGAAAATGTATAGAGATTTGAAGGAACATTTTTGGTGGGACAACATGAAGAGGGAGATTGCTGATTTTGTGTCAAGATCTATGGTTTTTCAACAAGTGAAAGCAGGAAGGCAACAGCCTGGAGGAGTCATGCAACCTCTTCCCATACCAGAGTTGAAATGGGACAATATTACGATGGACTTTGTCATGGGGCTACCAAAGACTCCTAGAAGGAATGATGCAATATGGGTTATTGTTGATCGTCATACCAAGTCAGCACATTTTCTTGCTATAAAAGAAGATCTACCCCTGGAAAGTCTAGCAAGACTATATATTAATGAAGTTGTGAGACTTCATGGAGTACCCCTATCGATCATTTCTGATCGTGATCCCCGTTTTACTTCAAGATTTTGGAAAAGTCTTCAGAAATCCCTGGATACTGAACTTCATTTGAGCATTGCTTACCACCCTCAGACAGATGGACAATCAGAACGGACTATTCAGACCTTAGAATACATGTTGTGATCTTGCTCACTTGACTTTCAGGGTATGTGGGATCAATATTTACCACTGGTAGAATTTTCCTATAACAATAGCTTCCATTAGAGTATTTAGATGGCACCATATGAAGCGTTATACGGAAAGAGACTTTGTACACCAACCTGTTGGGATGACGTTGGTGAAAGAAAACTTGTAGGCCCAGAACTGGTGGAGGAAACGGTGGAAAAGGTGAAGGTAATCCAAAATCACATCAAAGCAGCTCAAAGTAGGCAGAAGAGCTATGCCGATAATCGAAGGATTTGGAATTTCAAGTCGATGATCATGTTTTTTTGAAGGTATGTCCATGGAAGGGAGTTATACGTTTTGGTAAGAAAAGTAAATTGAGTCCCATGTACATCGGACCCTTCGAAGTTCTAGAAAGAATTGGGGTTGTAGCTTACCGATTGGCAATGCCGCCAAGTCTCTCCAAAGTTCACGATGTGTTCCACGTATCTCTGTTGAGGAAATACATGCCTGACCCAACGCATATACTCACCTATGAGGAATTAGAACTGGAACCCGATCTGTCTTATTGTGAAGAGCCTGTCAGGATTCTTGATACAAGAGAACAAGTACTGAGAAACCGGACGACGCGTCTGGTAAAAGTTTTGTGGAGAAACCATAAGATGGAAGAGGCAACGTGGGAACCCGAGGAACTTATGATGAAGAACCACCCGAGTCTTTTCATGCATTAGTATTCTAGAAATTTAAAGGATGAAATTATTTGAAGGAGGGGAGAATGTAACACCCCAAGATTCTATGGTACGCTTCTCTTTGAATAATGTGATAGCGTGTGTTGTACGCAACACCGAGTTCTAACACACCATAACCAATCAAACTAGCCGTTATGAATAGTAATACCTACTTTTCGAAATTATATATATTTTATATTTTAAAATGGACTTCATTTCTGGATTCAGTATATCGAATTTAGCCTAAGGTGAAATTTTGGTACTTTTCGGATAACTTTCATATGTTGATGAATAGTGAAGATTACTAAATTTTAATTAAAAACAACTTTTTTAATCAAAATAAATAATAGTGATAAATTATGAATTTGAGTGGTTTTAAAGTATATTTGGAATATATTTTTACCATTTAATATAATGTTGGTCATTGGACATAATTTTACAATTAAACCGAACATAAACAAGTGTCAATCTTTTGATAGTTATTATCTCTTAAAAACACGCATTTTGTTTTGACAGCGGGAATTAATTTTAAATTAATTTCTGCCACTTATTTGTTTTTAATTTAGAAAAATGGATTCCATATTTGGAATCAGGATGTCCAAATTGTGTAAATAGGTAACTTTTATTTTTAGACATTTTGAATAATTATTGTGGTAAATATTTTATTTACCATGGTTAAGGGTAAATCTGGTAAATAAGGGTTAAAAATAATATTATAATAATACTAAATTACCCTAAAACGTGTCCTAGCCTTATTGGTTGATACGTGTTCGACCATAGGCATCTTTGGGTCGATTTGGGGACCTCATGGTGCCACTTGTAGGTGATAGGGACACTTTATTTTAATTAAGATAAAATGAATACAAAAATGACACAAGCATATATCCTTTATAAAAACAATTATTACATAGGGTTATATATCTTGGATTTTATATTATAAATATTCATTAGAAAGATAAAAAGATTTCCTACATAATGATATTTTATTTATAATTTTTAGACATTAAATAATTTATTTTATTTATGACACAATGATGATGCAGTAATTACTAAAATAGTGAAAAATTAAATTAAATGATATTATAAATAACCAAATAAATATAATATGAAACTTTTAATGAATTAAACTACTTTTATAGGATAATATGATATATTAGGATTTATTTAATTTACTTTGTTCGAAGTAACAAATCTATTATGAGTTTCAAAAAAAGCAACTATTGAATAGTGTCAAAATTGACATAAAAGAGTTCTTAAAACAAATATTATATTATTAATTGATATTAAATACCTAAAAATCTAATGTTCGGCCAAGAGACTTATATAATGATATTTTCATCATTTATGGACCACTTGGGGGTCGCTTGGATGTATATAGTATGTTTATTAACCATATTATATAAAAATACAAAGAGACATTGTAAAAGTGAAACTAATTAACTTATAGTTAATACTTAAAGATAAGGTTAATATAAGTACCCAAACCTGTCTAAATTATATTGGTTGAGTGGTTTTCTACCCATCCCCACCTTAACCTTTGAATAGTCAACTTTGGAGCCATTGGAACCGAATATGAATTTATTATAAACTAATATCTCTAGCTTTTCCAAAGGTTCCCCTCACCCCTCTTATAAAAGGGCACTCCCCCTTCTCATTTCTTCACACCTTAAAAGAATTTTGGTTCTGCCAAACTACGCCCAAATACTCTCCCAACTTCCCTCACTACAACCTAGAGGCCTTAGTTTGATCATAATTCCAACCTAAGCAGCCCTTTTGATCAAATCAAAAGGAAGAACCCGAAGAAGAGGTAATGATTTCACCACCCTTTTTCCAAGTTCATTACTTATTCCACTTCTTTTTCATTTGTTGTTACCATTCTAAAATAATAAATCCAGTATCATATATATACTGTGATGTTATTATAAATATTTTACAACCATATTCAGTATTCTATCCACCCTTTGAATAACATGTCACCATACGTGCATACGTACGGCTTACCGTCTCCACGTCGTGGTGTAATTGTTATTCAATATAATATTATTTGGATGGGTATAATAATGATGTGTAACTCATGTAAATAATAAATATAACATGTTAATGATTCATTATATATGATATACCATCCATTTATATATTATTTTAATATCAAAAGAATGATATTGTCGCTCGTGCGTACGTACGGACTACCGTCTCCACGAACGCGATGAGATTCATTCTCCATCGTATCCATTCAAGTATAATTATCATTTGATGATTTAAAAAATGATGTTTAAGGACTTGATATCATTCTGGATATTAATAATATACAACCTATCCTTTACAAACATGTCTTACGTAACAAAACATATAAAAAAACAAGTAAGTTAACACCCGAAACAATGATAATACAAAGATATTATTATCAAATCAATATTAAAAGATCATATATGATATCATATTAATGTATATGATTCTTGTATTATTTAATAACAATTATTTCACCATTATACAGGAGGTTAACCGACCCCATCCAAGGAAAAGTAAAAGGTAAGGGTTATTTCACAATCTCTTCATTATCCGAGGTTGTTTATATGTAATAATCTACTGGGATCTCTTTATCATCCACATCCATGTTTCTTAAAAATGTATTTCAAAACATTTTTATTATTTACAAGAATATGGGTTAAAGTCATTTATACCCTTTTTTGAATTTTTATAAGAGGAATCTTTCCGTCGTTTTCAAAACAAGGTCCTTTTTAACCTTTTCGATAGAATTAAGGTAAGAATGTTTTTTTACCTATACGGCGAGTGCGGTTATTTTCCGCCATTATAAAATCTTCAAATATTTCCTTACAATATTATAAGAATATTTTCAAAGAAAATGTTTTATTTTATATTTATCTTAAATGATTTCAAAAATAGAAAGAGATATTTCTCTAAAAAGTGTTTTGATTTCATCTATGTCAACACCCTTTGATGGATTTTATGCTTATTTGAAGTTGATTTATTATGATAAAAAACTTCTATATTGTATTGAAGGTTTTGTGATATGTTTGACTATGGATGTGCTATTTTTAAACCATTCATAGTTTATGGTGAAATTATTGACATTTCGTATGCTAGTTTTAATACGAATGTTTATGTTATGTTTAAACCTTTTCATATGGGAATGAATTGGACTTAATATGTGACGGGTGGAGCCCGCTATAGCTCCTCGATGCATCGGTAGGTCTCATGAGACAAACTAGTGTCTTGGCACAAGGCCTTGGCAAAATCTTATTTTTAGTCTTGGCACGAGGCCTTGGCTATGTGGTTATGATAGTCTGGCATTATGCATTCCAACATTATGAAAGTTGTTCTTGATATTGCATGTGATTATTCGATTAGTAGAATATACAAGTGAACAAGTAAATGGCATTATTTCATTTTTACTTTTTCCATACTATGTTGAGGTTCAAGTTGAAAAGGCTTTTGTTTTAGTTATACATAGCCTTAAATGTTTATTCTTATTTATGAAAGTTTCAGGTATATTGTTATCCTTACTGGGCATTTGAGCTCACCCCTTTTCAATGTTTTATTTTTCCCAGGAAGTTATGAAGTAAATTATGAATGACCTACAGGGATATTATGTGGAGATATGAGTGTGGTTTATTGAGACAATATGTTGTTGTATTGGTTTTTCATTTTATGATGTAATGTAAGACTTATGAATATATCTGGTGTTTCCAAGGCTACTAAACCAATCGGTCTTTCGAGATTTGATCTTTCTTGTGATCATGCCAATGTTATGTAATAAGGCACCGACTCTGGGTAACTAGGGTCGGGGCGTTACATTTTTAATTATAAATATATAAAATTTAATCTAATAATTTTAATAATTATACATAAATATATTTAAAATTGCTAATATATAGATATATTATTATAACAAGTTATAGATTTGTAAATTTTTTTAATTAAATAAAAGATATAAATAATTATTAAATACATATAAAATTATTAATTATAATTACTAATTTTATTATTCATATAATTGGATAATTTTTTTTAAAATAAATCATTATTTAAACCAATTTATTTTTATATTCCAGATAATTATATATATACATACAGAATGATTTAAAATAAATATACATTATCTATTTCATAAATATAAATATTAATTAATAATATTTGTATTATAATAATATATTAAATCTTTTATTACATAAATACTCAAATTTTATGCATGAATACATTTTATAAATTCATTTAAAGATTTGAAGTTTCTTTTTTCAATTATTTATTTACATATTTGACCATCATTTTTCACATATAAACGTTTGTGTGTGAACTCATGTAAAAAAACCCAAGGACATGTC
Organism: Viscum album; assembly: GCA_963277665.1. Classification (NCBI taxonomy): domain Eukaryota; kingdom Viridiplantae; phylum Streptophyta; class Magnoliopsida; order Santalales; family Viscaceae; genus Viscum; species Viscum album. Next base: position 481,236,790 of record OY728133.1, read on the forward strand.
TGTGTGTGTACGCACATGCATGTGTGTAATAAGTAAAACCAACATATATCTTTGTATATGTAACCATATACATTGAGTATAACATTAATTTCAATTTAATTTCAAAATATAATAAACTCAAATTAATTACTATTTATAGACATATAAATATAGCATATATATATAAGTAATTATATATATAAATTCTTATATAAAATCTTCTAAAAAGTTAAAGGTCTGTTAATTAATTTAGTTAATAATTAATGTTAAAAATCATTCATTATAATTAAAATATATCATTATATAAATAAGTGTTTAGCATTGATAAAAGTTACATTTATCGGGGCAATATAACTTACAAATAATCAGATAACATTAATTAGCACTAAAATAAGATTTGATAAAACGTAAAATTTATTAGTTATTAATTATAAATTTGATAAAATTATTTTTTATCGAATATTATAAAAATATTTTATAAAGATTTATGCTTAAAATCATGATTCATTAATAGTTAAAATAATTCTATCAAGATAGTTGATTCATATTTTAACATCATCATACCATAGTATAAATAATTCCCTAGTTAGCTAATATCAATAACTCATTTTAAGTTACTCAAAACCCACTTCTAAGATAAATTATTATTAAATGATAATTCTACTTTTCACTGTCAACTTTCATTTCCTCAATGAAATTTTTGGAAATATCATATCACATTATATTCTAGATTTATCATCATAAATTTTCTCCAAGTCATTTATCTAACTCCCCAAATTCAATCTCATGTGTTTCTATCAATCTCAAATGTATTCCACTCAAAATATCATTTTCTTCAACAGTTAGACACATAAAAAACCAATATATTATCAAACACCTACTTCATAACTTTCAGCCCAAAGTACATACTATGAAATTGAATTTTCAAACACTTAAATTTCACCATATTAAATTAAAATATGAATTTCCAAGTCCATGGGGTTTTATATCAATAATTACTCTAATGAAAATAATTTCTTATTCGTGAATTTTATAAAAATTTCCCCTTTGAAAAAAATCATTCTATCAAGTTATTACACACTTCTAATCATAAAAATATTTATAAAAATATATTCATCATTTAACAATTCATATTGAATCATCTATAATAAACAAAACTAAATTCTACTAGAATTAAACTGATAAAAACTATTAAACCATAAATGCCAAATGATTATTTTAGAAAATCATGAAAAAACACCAAAATTTCATGAGATTTTATTCCTCATTTTGGAAGAATGATTGATTTTATAGAAAAAATCTAATTCCTATTAAACATATCATATATACAAAAAACCTGGAAATAGATGAAAGTGAAAAACTAGTTTAGTTCACTATCAAAAGAGAGAAAAATACTAAAATCAACATGGTGTTATTTTTTATATGTTGATGTGAAAAAAACTCCAATTATCATTAATACTTTTATGAAATAAAAAATACGGTATAGTAGAAAAAATTAGGGTTTTATAGAGTGTGGAAGGGAGAAAGGGAGAAAAGATCTAGTTGAACCAAGGCCACTAGGCATGACTTGTGTAAAAAAAATGAGATCCCATTAATAAATTATTTTTTAATTACTTACAAATGTATCATTAATTTTTAAAAAAAATAACTTAAAATATTTTGAATTATATTTTTATCACCCTGTTATAATCCCCCAAGCATTGCCTCATTTTTTTTATCTTTTTATCTAATATCCATTTGCCAGACATCCATTCCCTTAACCAAGGTCACTACCCATCCATATCCCCTCTACCATTTATTATTATTATTTTTAAATTAATTTTTTTAACTATGTTAACATACACATAATTACACACACATTGTATTTATCTCTCCCCTCATTAATTGAACAAACCCAACAAATTACACATTTTTTCTATTTATTTTTAAATACAACATTATTTCCTTCAATGTTAATAAAATAATTTATAATAATCTATACTGGGTAGTACAGGATAAAAACCACAAACTTGAAAACACCCAAGTTAACCAAGTGGTTTATGCCTCATTGCTACCACGAGGGTTGTAAAGAACTACTAGGGCTGTTATAATTCATATTATTCTATATATTAGACATAGACTTATAAATCACATATTATAGCATAGAGACCCAATTAATTTATAAACCAAATACTGAATGTTCTTAACACCATTCCATGATGAATTACTAATATCTAAAATAATAATAATAATCCTCAATTAATAAATCATACAGAAAACACTCTATATATCATAATTTTTTTTAAAGAAATGTACCACTATTATTAGGGGTTTATTTACAAGGAAACAATACGGGGACATGAAAACTCTCTCATCCCATATGGGTTGCGCCACCAACCACATCCTTCCCCGAATGGGTAACTTAACCCATTTCAGGTACAAAAGTAAGTCAAAATAATAAACAAGAAGAGGTAAATTTTATCTATGTATACTACTACATGACCACTGTAGTACACTACTAAAATTCCTAACCCACTGATTTTTATAGTCACCAATAAATGTACCACTACAATTCCCCCTGTGGGTCAAGCCTCATACCTCACCACAAGGATTGGTAGGAACACACTAGATCTATTTCATTACATATAATGGCATGAAGAAAATTAAAAATAGGGCCAAAGGCCTTGTATAAGTAAATCTAAAATCCCAATCCCCCAAAGACATTTTTTTATTATTTCACACATTTATATTTTTTAAAACAAATGTATAATTTATAATATTGTTATTATTATGAAATTTCAAGCTATTGGTAATTATTATTTATTAATTTGGATTTCATAAATTACATATTTTTATGGTTGGTCCATTATCAAGGAGATTACCCTGAGATATGGTTAAATCAAGCAGTGACCAATTTAAAACTAACTCACTTAATAAATGATCAGGTCACTCAATGTGAGTAAAACATCTTTTATCCCTTAATTACTCTCTATGAGTGGTGAAATAAATAAATAAAACAATATATTTTTACATGGGTCTCCCTAACTCAAATAGTATATGGATCATGTAAAATCCTTGTGTATACACATCTGAAACACTAGAGTGCACTACTTCTATTTGGTTTATAAAATAGATTGGTCACACTAAATTTCTAAACTCAGTGTCAACATAAAGAATAAAAAATAATTACCTATAATCACATGAATAAATCGTGAATCCTTCTTATTATAACATTATTTTTCAAAAAATATTTATGTAAAAATACCCTTTATTTATGTTTCTCCTCTGCTTAACCAAATGATATTCCAATAAGTTGAAGTAAATGGAAAAACCTATTTCTTTGTCTCATCTAATTTTCTAGTAATACTAGAATTCCCATCTCAAATAAACCTTCATTGTGAGTGTCCTATATTGATAAACATTATTATTATTTCTTTATACACAACCACTAAACCATTGAGTATAATTGTAGAATATTCAACCAATTTTGTCAAATCCAAGGGATATAATCAATTAGTTTTTTATTACTTTTATTAGGATCATTCTATGTTTCATATGCACATTAATGTTGCAATTAAGGTCCATTTATTATTCATTAAATAACTAGAATTTCAAGAACATATTATTTGAAAATATCTATATTATCTCATTATCTTCTTAGTTTTGGTGTTTTTACACATACCATGATGCAATATTCTATATCCAAAGCTTCTCCATTATGTAGTCTTTTTCACTTTAGCACGAAATTGTGATTAAATAAAATTATATGGTCATGTTCTACTTCGTAGTGTCATGAATTTATATAAACAGGTTCATTTTTTGCATGCATAAACTCTTCCATGAAATACCCATGATCAATCCATGATCACTTCTAAATTTTTATCTCACCAAACAAATTGTATAAGGGAAATTTACACTAAATCATGGGATCTTATATGATTGGAAGAAATCATGTCATATCCAATACATAATTCTCTCTCTCCATGAAATAAAAAACATTTATAGTTTGGGAATATCCTTCTCAATATAGCTATGTTTTATCCTTTTATCCACAACCTAGGCATATAAAATATTCTAGTAGTATTGTAAATCCCATGCACACACCTTTTAAATCCTAAGATTATTTTTTAGTAGGGTGTCTCTTCATCAAAAAACATATGTGTACTCTATCCTTCATGGTTTAAACCTCATAAAAATATATTTATTTTTGAAAAACAATTTTCCAACCTTATATTGATTATCATGGCATACAATATTTCTTATAGTGTGCAGTCATTATTAAACCTTCAATTATAGTGTATACCATTGTTCAACGGTGTAGAATATGTCATTAAGTTGATTTCTCCACTATATATAAAACATAATGATCTAATTAATCCATTATAATACTCCATGAATCACATATTCTCAACAACCTTTTTCAAATTTAAAACATTTTTGTATTTCTAAAAAAACAAAATCAAAACCAAAAACCAAATGGATTTGTTGCAAAAAAATCTATCCCTTTTGGTTTGTTGAGAACGTAATAATAATCACACCCCCATTCGAAATAGTGCATCAATGATACATCAATAACAATGATTATACTCACAAGATATTTTCTAAATATGAGAAGTAAGAGGTATATTTGGAAATCCTTGTGATAATAACTCATTGAACTTCATACTATAATCCTACAACACTTCACAAACAGCTCCCCCAAATCATCAAATAGACACTGTCCCTATGTTTAACTTCCCCTTTTCAATTTGGAAAACATAAAAAGATTTCTCCTTAATATAATTATTTTATCTAGAACATTAAATGATCCCACAGATAATTTCCATGAATGTTAACAAAAGAGAGATGGAAACACAAGAAATTAATTGTAACAAGAAATCATTCCTTTCTTCATAATAAATTACCATGGGGTTATGGGTTCTCCATATACATATTCAACTAGAGAGATGGGTTCAGTTGGAATCCTAGAGCCAACTGCTTTTTTTCAGAAACCAACCTTGAAATTACCATGGATATAATATTATAAAGGTGATTTTCAGTTGGATCATATTTGACTTTCACACCCTACTACTCGTAATTCTCTTTACGAAAATGGAATATAACCTTAATGTGCTTCATTATTGAAGTTTGAATGGAAATTTTTCTATTGTTTTTTGAACATTTATTTTGACACATAATTAGGATAGGATATACCACATCATTGACAATGTCATTAAGTTATTGTTTCATTCAGTTTAATTGAGTACAACATTGATTCAATACATTATAAACCACCCATATAGTGTTTAACAATATAAAATATTAGGTTTTTTACATTATAATTAAATAAACATTCTAAAAATTAACTAAACCCACTATAATTATATATATGATTATCAACCGAACCTACCCAATTAAGACTTGTATAGCCCACTAGTTTTTATTATAAATTTTTATAATAATACATCCTTAATCCACTTTTTGGTTCATGTATTGATGTGATCTTATCTCAACCTTCAAATGACTTTATTTTGGGAAACTATGATAATTGGAGTCTTGATAGTTTCCAAACACAGTTTTCAGTCAATTGGATGTAAACTAAATAATTGTACCAACAAAATGATGGTATATCCACATAAACCTCGTCACCTTCAACGTATTTTGGAATTTTTAACAAGGTCTCCACTAGATTAGACATCAGTTTAGAATCATCTATTAAAATCCTCTTAATCGCATCCTTTGAATATTTATTTTGGGATATAAATGTCTCATGCATCATCTTCGTAACCTACATATAAAGGAAATATTATTATTCACCAATTCGAGACATCTTAAATCCATACCTCATAATTTATGAAAACTACTTTGATTGTGGGTTATCTTCTATTTCAAAGATGATGTCATCAATATATATAAGCACCCCCAATCACTACAATTCTACCTTCTTACTTTTGAGGTTGTGATCCACCCCTACTCAATGATTATTAAAAATTAACATATACTAATCTTTCCTACAGTGTTATTCTCTTGATTATTGGTTAGCCTGTATAAATAATTCATCAACTTTTATACCTTTTTTCATATTCATGAATGAGAAATATATCTGGTCGCTCAAAATATACTTCTTATTCAATGACGCAATTCAGTATTGTTTATTTTTCATCCATTTGAAACACTTCAAATAGATTTTTCATTCCATAAACAATAATAACCAAATAGTTTCCCAGTGAGAAACCTATGAAAATGTCTTATCTATATTGATTTCATAAATCTATGACATTGGAACCATTCATGAATTATTTAATGTAACATATCTATCATCATTATGTTTGTTTTGAAAGAAGAACATAGTTCTAATAATGTAGTTATTTTCATCATTGGGACTACTTCCCAATTATTAATTTTCTTAATCTAGTCAAGCTGGTCAGGCATCAACTCAAACCCAGTTTCATTGATGGTATAATTATCAATTGTATTTGGTTCCCCTAAAAATAAAAATGAATTATTCCATTGGTAACTTATTCTTATTTATTTAATTGGGGTTATTTGGTCATTAATAATATTGATATTAATGATTTTATCTCTATTGTATCATATATTTTTTTTCTTTTTTTCCATGTTTTGTTTTCCACATCATCATAGCTATCAAAATAGTTCATTATATCCCTTTTCACTCCACCTAATATCAATACATATTAATCAAATTACTCCATGAAAACTAGGTTTATTATTTGTGAATCTATCTAATTTATAGTTTAAATATTCTTACTTTCAGTTATAAAGACAACATGGATTTAGAAAATTATACAATTAATTTTTATAAGGAATATTAATATGACTTGATTTTGGAATAATAACCAATAAATATGTCTTTATCAACATAATAATCAAATTGTATATTCATTCCTTTGTCATGAATAAACCACTTTCTTCTAAACACTATAAAACATTTTTAAGTGTCAAATTTTTACCATATCATAATTTGTATAAAGTCCAATCCAAATTTTGAATTAACAAAGATTAATTGGAGTTATAAACTTCTATTATAATCACTTCATTCCAATAATTTTCTAACAATAAATATTCAATAAGAATGTTATTATCCATGTTTTTTATAATATAATTTCTTCTTTAAATAACTTCATACTATTTAGGAGTCCTCACTATTAATACTTGATGTTAAATCCCATTTTTTTAAATATTCCTACAATTATGTACTTTTAAACTCCATACCACTGTTGATGTGAAACTTTTTAATTTTTACAGAAATAATATTTTCATCCAATATTCAGTGTTGAGTGATACACTTAAATACCTCTATTTTGTGATCAATCAACATCAAATCAACCATACTTCTAGAATTGTCAACAAATAATAAATAATATGTTTTTCTATAAAAACTGTAATTAGTGATTGGTCTAAAAACATTTGCATGAACAATATTCAAACAATTTTTATGATTTCACCTTGTTCAACTAATATGACCTTTTGATAGTATTACCCTATGATAAGAATCACATGTATATTTATTTTCACATGTGACTATGGAAAAATCACATGATTCACCATTCTATAATAGATTGTTTAGGGATTTTTGGCTCAAATGCATGATTCACTTGAGTTATATCCTATTTTTATCTTCATTAGAATGTATTCAAAAATATTCTTTAGTAATTAGGTAAATATTTCAATTAGTTAAAATTATATATAGAATAATTAAACCATTAGAAGAATTAATTGTGCCCACATTCCTGAAAAATTTCATAGAATCTCTTAAAATATATAACCTACTCACACATAGAAGATTATGGCTCATTCCCTCCACCAAGTGTACATCTATGTTTTTAGAACCATTTTAGTTTCCTTGGCATTTAAAAATACATCAATTTTGAGTCCTTCGTCATTTCCAAATAATGTCACTCCTCCTTCATCATATTTGATGCTGGTGGAAATATTCTCACTTTTGGTCATGTGTGAGGTACACCGACTATCTAGAACCCATAAGCCAGACCAATAAGTTTCTATGAATGAAATTTGATAAAAATTTATATTTTGTGCCTTTTTTATTAATTTTTTACCATTGAGAAAAATCTATTAATGATTTGTAGGAATACATCCCCCTAGTTGATCAATATCATATAAATATTATGACACATAGAATTTATTTTTGGAATTATCATTGTTCACTTGTGTTATCATCTAGTAATTTACACACATTCAGACACAGTGACATATATATATATATATATGACTCTTGTGATGTCATATTTTGAACCCTTAAAGCACAATTGGATAACATGTTCTCAAAAACCATACACAAAAATAATGACTATTAAAAGTACAGAAAAATAATGGAGAACGTATTGTATTTTTTTACTTTCTCTCTAAAAAAATTAAATATTGAATACACTCTAAATGCATCCAAAATTTCCACTACATTGACATCTATAATTTTTGTGTAATCATTCTATACTTTTCTGAATAACCAGTAGCCATTTAATTTTATAAAAAATTAATATTCCTCTATAGAGTTGATACTTATATTCTATACAAGGCATGGTTATCTCTTATTTATGATCATGTTATAAAATATAATTCCCTTAATTTTTTATACATAGAAGATTTATGATAGTAATAAACTTTTTAATAATCACCTTAGGGTCTTTTATAGCTCTATAAGAGACTGTTTCCTTGGAACAATCTAATGTCATTATGGTTGTAAGGAATTTTTCTTGATCGATACATTTTAATTCCAGTCTATGAATTATTCATTTTGTTTATAAAGTCTTTATAAAAATTAAATTGTTTTATCAATTAATCCATATATGATTTAATCAATTTCCTTAACTTTGATCTTCAGATCCACTTCTTTTCTCTACATTAACATAAATTCATTTTTCAGTATCTTCTTTCTATTCTATCTTTTATTCCACCTATTATTACCTATAAAACATAGAGTAATGGAAAACATCATTATCCTTTATGGTTTTAACCCTCTATTTTAAAATTTATTTAATTAATACCTCAATGTTTACCCAAATAATGACTCCACCCTCAACTTCATTATTCCTAGTATCACTTTAATCAGATTTAAACTTTTCTATAAAATATACCAATGAATTTGTATAACAATCTCTATAATCTGCAACCTCTTCCACATATGAATCATATGATATTTTATCTTCATGAGTTAATATTTTTCTCCTTTTGGATAATTTCTATTTATTTTTTCTCCTACTCATTTCACCATTAAAGGTTTTCTTAATAGATTTTTCATCCTCTTCATCTTGTGAGTTTTTAAATCACATAATAGTGAGATGTTTAACATTATCTCACTAAAAGAAAGTGAGTGGAATATTTTACTTGAATTTTGTTTTTATCCTATTAATATTGGAGTAAAATAAAGACACCACTCTATCAAACATAACTTTTTATAGATCTTTTTTAATAGAATGTTTCTTTGCCACTTTGAGTGTGACCTTATGTGAGTTATATTTTACCCTGACGTAATTATTATCATTTGTAATTTCATAAAAGAAAATTGTATTGTGAGGGCTATCTTGGTAAAATTATTTTGTGTCCTTTTCATCAAGTATAGATATATTTTCATTAAATCACAAAGGTGATTTCCTAGATATTATTTTCAAAAAATTTAAATCTTCATTATTTACACCATGGAATCACATATATTCTAAAAGAGAATTTAGATGATCAAAAAAATTAGCTACTTAATTTTGGATTTATAAATTATATTTATAAATATTCGAAAACACTTGAAACATTTCATATTGAAACTTGGAATAACATATATTAATATTCACTATTATTTCTAATTTTTCATGAGTGGTTTTGTAGGACATCACCTTAGCATAAATAGGGTTGGATAAATCTTTATAAAATTAATTGATCGGATTGGTATACACATCTAGTTACTTGTGGTCCATTTTTTGATAAGGCCTAGATCTCCATGTTCAATAACATTCCATGAATGTTCATTGATTAAACATTTATACCCAATGACTTGAAGTTTTATAGAATTTTTTCCTTCCATAATTGGAAATTGTTACATTTGAAAAATTGTATGCCTTTCTAATTAATAGCTACTACTTCCACAATGATTCTGAGATAGAGAATAAATCACCCCTAACCAAGAAATAATAAAAATTATTAGACCCTTATCATGAATATTAACCTAATATGGTGTTGAATTAGGGGTAACCAATATAAAAATAAACTCATTTATTTTTAATAATTTAATATCAATGTGATTAACACATATTTCACTCCATTTGTTTCTCTCTATTAGTGATGAATCGAAAAAATATTATAATATATTTTCACTTGTATCATTATAACTGGCCTAGTATAAGGAGTTTAAAATGGAAATGTGACTATTATCCTGAAACACTATAGAATATTGTGACTATTTGGTTTATATAATAGAGTAGCCACACTGACCCTCTAAAATCAAAATTCACAAAAACAATAAAATATAACATCCTCTTATCACACCAATAACTCACTTCTATATACATTATAGTTTTATTCTTCAGACAATACATATGGTAAAATACACCTATTTTGATGTGTCTATTCTACACGACCCGATAATGTTCCAGTGAGATGATGATCTTGGAAAAAACTCATTTTTCAACTTCAATTTCCAAAAAATATAAGAGTATCCTCTAAAAAATAAACTTGTATGTTAGTCTTGCATATTTATTTCTCTTCCAATTTGTACTTTCTTCACACATGATAAACTATGATGTGTAGTTGTATACTATTCAACCACGCTAATCAGAAACAATAGATAGAATCAAGTAGTTGTTCCTATCACTTATTAATATCATTAAATGTTTCATCCCCATGTGAATATTTTAATTAAGGACTATTTAATTATCAATAAAAGCCTAAAATAAAAACAATATCTTCTTTTAAAAATAATCTATATTTCACTCTAAGTGCTCAGATGTATAATGATTAAACATACTATGTTTTGGGTTTATCCATTTAAAGATTCATCACGGTACAATCTTATTTAATATGATAATGAATTGTTTTTAAATCAAATTATGTGGCTATGGTCCACTAATCTATGGTGTGATTTCCAATAACCACATAATTGTTTTTATAAATCTACACCAAGAACTACCCATGATTTCATCATGATCTCTTCTTAATTCTTATCTCACTAAACTAACTATGTCGTGACCACTTACACTGAATCATGGGATCTAGTATAATTAAAATAAATAAAATCATCTACACTTCCAAATTCTCACTCTCCATGATATAAGGTCTAGCTGAGTCATGGTAATCTCCTTCTCGATAGAGATATGTTTTAGCCTACTTATCATGATGTAAGCATCTCAAATTTTCTAGTGGTACTTAAAATCCCATGCACAAACTTTTGACATCACATGATGACTCTATATCATGTGATTTTATTCTATAAACTACTATGGAGTAGCCTTTCTTCCATGACTTATAACTCCTCAATAATCTAGTGATTTTATTAAAACATCTAGTCGTCCTTAGACAAATCATCATGTTATATATTATTCTCTACAATATTTAATGTTTATGTGGACTTTAATTATGTTGTATCCCACTAATATGGGGCATATAATATTTCAATCAAAAATATTTATACTATAAATATAAATATTATGGATTGAATGGTTCTATAATAATCCTTTAAGCATCACCTCTTCTCTAAAACCTTCATCAAATTCACGACACATATGGAATTGTCAACAAATGCAATCAATAAAAACCCAAAGAGAGTTTTCTCGATATTGATGAATCCCCCTTTCTATTAAAACCTATTCATATGTCCCAAGACATTATTTTCTCTATCCATTGGTATTATATTCATATAATTTTTCATGGAAGATAGTGATTAATATTGTTCATTGATTACAAACTTCATGTACCCTATATAAATTTCACCTTCTTATTGGAATAAAGAAACTTTGTTCCCACTATAATTTATTTTTTAAACTAGTATACCTCATTTTTATGAATATTTTTAATTTTATATCACCATTAAAAATATATGATTCTAGGTTTAGTCAATTATTTAATTTTCTAATGATATATCTTGAATTTTTTGTTTTAAAAATATTTTTAATTCCAATTATAATTTGATAGTTTTCCTATCATGTTGTCATAAAAAGATTTATTTTATTATTAGGTCAGTAATATAGTGGGATTTTGTATATTATATGATTAATTTTAATAAATTTGCATTTTCATATCTTAAATATTCAAAAAAGAACTACCATCCATAGTTATTTATTCTAAGATGAATTTAAGTACAAACGATCTTGGGAAGATGATCAAAGTTAGAAATCAATATTTCACTAATACAAATCCTAAGACATGATATTCCTTCACCATCACCATCATGAGGATTTAAAAATCAAATTAACTAATACTGAAGTATCCACAAGTTTTATGGAATATCTTCATAGAAACATAGGATCACTTATGACTAGTAATTGTACCAAAAGGGTGGTATGAATGGAATCACATAAAATTCAATGATTAAAAATTTGTTTGTTAATATAAATCTATAATTTTTAAAATTACATAGAAATAAAATTATATTTAGAAAATATAACTACCACCGATATTATAGAAAAACAATTTATATCTTATATGTCTTGAACGTTATTTTGTAAAAAAATATCAGGAAAAAGGATATTAAAAATATTTTGTATATATATCTTGACTTCATATTATGAAAAATCAGTAAAAAAAAATTTGGAATATTAAATCCCAACCCATTGTTGAAAATCCATTTCCTAAACATAATTTCACTAATTAAAATTAGATTCATATATATAATCAATACAGTCAATGTTGAGAAAATTAATTTACTCACTATTTTGATACACCCCATAAAAAATGGCACCATCATAACTGGTAAAATAATAAATATCCATAAATAAATAAAATTAATAATTATGAAATAAATTTATTTTAGTGGGGTATTAAGGGGTACAAATCATGTACATGTCATTCTATTAATAATATTGTGTATCCTTAGAAAAAAATCAAATAATGGATAGGAAAGAGAATTGAAAAAAAATTATTGACCAAGCAATTAAGTATATTTAAAATATTATGAATAATTACATATCGAATTATATTATAAACCCTGAAGGTATCACGTATATGGTTCATGTGTAAAAGTTCGTTATGTAGATATACATCTAGTTTTTTAATTACTTTCTTTATATATTTCATGTTTTGTTTTCCTTCATTTTATTTTATTTCTTATATGAATGTATAATTTTATTTCTAATATAAATAAATGTTATGAATCATGTCACTCTGATTAATTCCCATTAATAAAATATTTGTCTTTCTATCACTGTCGTGATGCACAAAATTCTTAAATTTGATAAATATTTTTTCAACTCCAAAATGGTAAGTGATAATGTATGTACATTTACTATTAGTAAAAATTAATCAAAGGCTCCAAATGAGTAAAGACATCCTTTCCTAGTGGTACCAAAAATTTAATAAATAATACTTTTTGACCTAAGCCTTGATGAAATTAATTTTTATTATTATATATTCATGAAATAGAAATCACATCAAGACTATGGATAAATTATATATGGAATACCTCAATATAATATAAATTAATAATGAAAATGAGTTGATTCTACAAAAAATTTCAATATTTGACTAGAAATTATTTCATGAAAATAATTATACACTTAAATAATATATGTTAAACCATATGTTTACGAATCATTATAAATTTATTTTATATAATTTCTATTTATTTAATACAATATTAATAATGATGAGGAAATTAATTAACTGTATGAATTCTCATCCATTATGTGATAAGAGTGTTTTTATATCTAATAATTTCTCATGTGCTAATTTTTCTCAGGTAAAATTGATTATAATTACTTCGTAACAAAAATTTGGGAATGAGTTTCCCATGTTTTATGAAAGAATCCTTAGTGAAATATATATAATAATTCATCCCCATTTGGACCATTTATATTTTTTTATGTTATTTATTAATGTGTTAACTTGATATCCCATTGTGTGATTATCATCAACTCATGACATTGAATTTGTGATATTTATATCCCAAATAATTAGGTTAAGGGAAAAATTCCTAGATTATTCAATCATTCATATTCTACATTAAAATTATATTGAATATTCATCACTTATTTTAAATATTTAATTCATATTTACTGAAATAAGTATTGAACATCTTTTTTATTGTGTTCCTAGTCAAAATGTTCTAGATAAATCATTTATAAGATGAATGTAACATATAACTAGAATTATTGTTATGAAAACATAATTTCCAATTTTTTATAGGGATATCAAACATTTCGTGTTGGAATAATAATTATAATAGGAATATAAATTTATCATTAATATTATCTCTTGAAATTATTTTTTGATATGGAACCAAAAAATCAAATTTAATAATGTCTCGTTATGTTATATATCGATAGGAAGTACCTCTAAAAAAGATAAAAATGATACCCAAAAGAATGTCAATGATTCACATTGTATTTTAATATCCTTTGATCAAAAATTATATTAAGATAATTATGTGATATATATTTTCACAAATATTTTTTGAATGGAATTATAATTAAAATGATTTTTATAATAAATGTGAAAATAAATAGACATCAAAATAAATGTCATTAAAAATTAAAATACTGTCGAATGTTGTTCCTCATAAAGGTATGAGTGAAATATAAGTAAAAATTTTGTAAAATGTATTTTATTACGAATTCAATGATTCAAAATTGGTTATAAATTCATAGATACACATTGAAAATTACCTATTTTGAATTGATTTCCTTTATTATAGTTTAATGATGTTATTAATAGTTCTTCTAATACTTATCTAAATCATGCAATACCACTTCATTCAAAAGATGAAAAACCTCATTAAATTATAGATAATCAACCCATTTTAGTTGAAAATTTAAATAAAACTAAGGAAAAATAATAATTACATGTTTTGGGAAATCCTCAAGAAAATATTGTACCAAAAAACATGATCTTGATCAAGTGCAAAATTCTATAAATTTTCATAACACTAAAACATTTTGAAACAACTACTGATAATTTTTTATTAGATTTTTTCATAAAATGTGAAAATTGGTATTATTTATGAGGTTAAAATACAAAAAAAATTACAAATAGAAATTTTTAATATAATATATTTTAAAATATTTTTCTAAATATGATGTTTTTAAATTAGTTATGAAATCCATAAATATGATTATACTCATTTTTTACTATTGGTCTGATTGGATTTTTCAAGAGTGGGGTGAATTGATAATCCATGGAAAACATTCTTTATATAATATCTTAAAAAATTCCCCAATTTATAAAACACTCATTTAACTAATACAGTTGGCATGAATAATTTTGTGTTTTTAAATAACCTCTCAAGGGTGTGATCAGTACTCAGTTAGAATAACCTGAGATTATCCTAATCTTTTGAGATTACAATATGAAAATAAAAAAACATTATAGGTAAAAGTAATTATATACAGAATTATTTTGATAAAGGGATTTGAAAAATTTATTTTAAAATAGAGTAATAAAACATCAAAGGACACATAATGGAAATTAGAAATATATGTTCAGCAATTACCTGAGACTTAGTCCTCCCACCTATACAATAACCCACTACCAAATATTTATATTACTATAAACTAGATAATACAAACCATGGATTGGGTATGAAGATAAAAACATCCCACATAGCTATCTAGGCTATCATACAGCCTTTTCCATAATTGATCATGTGAATAAAAATGTGAATCAAAATACAAAAAGAGTATATGAGTACTCATAAATGTATTACAAGATTGTGCTCTAGATAAATATAAAAAATAATTCAATTAAAACTGAAAAGTAATGTAAAATTGAGTGAGATATGGAGATGAAGTTTGATACATCTTCAACACTACTTGTGTTTTGATTGATAAATAGTGTAATCTTCTCTTCTCAATGTCTTCCTTCAATATTGAGGGAAGATGAAATGAACATAAATGTTAACTCAAATATTTTAGTGATAAAAAATAAAAAATAGGGTGTTGTAGGTTTTTTAAATAGATAAATAGAATTTTTTTCCCTTTGTTGAGATCATTTTTATCTGAGTTATTCATCTTTTAAATAATTGAATTATTCTAAAAAAATTCATTATAGAATAACCATTAAAGTATCCTAATATTCATCATGAAATATGGTTTTATTAAATTATATGAAAACAAATTTAATTCATCACATATGGTTGTTATAATATATTACATAAATATATATCTATTTTAAAGATAATATATTCAATTTTGTTACGTCATCTTGAAAAATAATAGCTGATTCAACACATATGACAAAATTGATGGATTCTCTTCACTATTCATGTATTTGATCCTATGAACATTTGGTATCTTTACTCAAATGTTTTATCTCATGAATTAAACCTTTGTTCCAATGATTAATATTCTAAAATTCCAAATCAGTCACATTGTTTCGTGAAGTTTTCTTTTAAAAAATTGGGAACAACAAAAGGTAACTCCAACACATGCTGTCACTCACATACTTTATTGTTAGTGTGATATGTATGACATGATATATCATATGGTATTTTAATTTTTTTCATATATTTAATTGGTTTACAATCATGTTCAATTAATGATTTTTTCATATTTACATAAAGATCATTCAATCGGTTATACGATCGATCAACATAGCTATACTGACAATTTTATCCTTTGTTAAATTATACTATTTTCTAGATTGCTTCATTTATTCAATTGAATCCTTATAATGGTCAATGTAGTGCATAGATATTTCAATAATTTGATATATGGTCACTTTTTTTCCCATGTGGTCTGTTAATTTTCTTCTTGTGGTCATTTTCTAGTTTACCATATCTCTGACACTTATGAGTATTTACATATTTTTCTAGAAAAAATAAGTTTCTAAAACAAAACACATAATTCATTAATATTAAAATAAAAAAGTTATTATAAATCATTAAAACATGGAATTTTTAGACTAATTCAATAATATTTCCCATTTATAATCAAAATTATTTGAATAAAGAAATAAAGAAATAGCATTAAAATAATTTTAATAAATCATTATTCAATGTAATAATTGAATCCACCTACTCTAATTAAGAAAATACTTTATGAATAAATCATTCATGATGATTTATGATAGAGACAAAAAAATATGTAGGATGCAATACATGTGTAATCAATGATGAATAATAATTAATCCATTAACCTCAAAATGCTATAAGTAATTACAAAATCCCTATTAAATTACTTAATGTGAATCTGAGTCTCTAGAGTGTTGAATTGTGGAAGGATTAATAGGGTTTATTCTATTGTATATATATGTATTGATAGGTTTTGGTCTATGAATACATGAAGAATAATCACATGGAATCAAAATTATTTCATACGTGGGTCTGATATGATGGATAATTTGAGAAAGATTGAGGCTAAAAGGAGTTAAAGCAGTTGCAAAAGCTTGACTGGTATGAATTGAATAACTAGTTATAATATGTGCTAGAGGATCTAGAATTTATGTGTAGATATTAAATATGTAGGGCTCCAAAACATGAGCGATATCAGTCTATACTCAAGATCGAATCTCTGTTATCTATAATAACACATCTTTTTTATCCATAAATTAATCCATTTGAGAATCCATGAATAACAACATTTTCACAACTAACTCTAAGGTTTTTTTAAGAAGGAATCCTTAAATATCTATATAATCATCATAACATGGTCTTTATGTAACATCCCAGGTAAATAAAGAATATTAATTTTTCATATTTATCCATATTTTTGAATAAAATGTTAATATTAATTTAAATGGAACGTTATGCTCGATGGCTTCCCCAATACGCAATAATGAGTTTCTTTGAAATCTTACGTTGCACTTTAAAATTAAAATAATACTATTTTAAATGGTAGTTAATGCCTAGACGTTTCCATGGTGGGAATGAACAGAACTAACTACAAAATGATTATATATGTTTTTCAAGTATTTTTACTTTTTTCCAATAAATGTTAGAGGCTTAAAATGAGAATGAATCCAATTTAAGCATAAATATTCTAACATTATTTAAAAGTTATATTAACCAAATTTTGATGTTGAACCCTTTTTAAATATACTTTTTAATATTTTATATGTTATATTTGAAAAAAAACCTTTCTTTAGAATCTGGACATCAAAATTTACTTTGTGAAAACTTTTGTTATTTTTTCGATAAAGATCAGTTTTAGTGAAAATATTGTATTTTAATTCAGAACCTCTTTTTAATATTATTTATTTATATGATTAGGTAATCTTTTGAATTGGTTTTAAAGTGCAATTAGAATATATTTTTACCATTTAATCCAATGGTGGTCTTTGGAATTAGTTTCACTTTGAAATTGGACTTAAACTAGTGTCAATCTTTTAAAAGATATTGTTTCTTAAAAACACGCTATTTGTTTTGACAGCGGGAATTAAATATTAAATTAATTAATGCAACTTTTAGATTTTGAATTTATTAAAATATACATCATTTTTGAATTTGGAATATCAAATATATCTTAGGGTAAATTTTTGGTATTTTTCAAAAAATCTTCAATTTTTGATGAATTGTGAAACCACTAAATGGTAGTTAAAAACCTTATTTTTGATTTAAATGAAACCTTACCACTTTTGTGTTTTTAGTTTCAAAAATACAACATAAATGGTTGTCATTAGGATGTAAAATGTGGGTCAATGGGATTAAAATAAAGTTTTGGTGAATAGTAAGTAATTAGTGTAATTTAAGGTAAAGATAATGTTATAATAATATGAAATGACCACAAAACATTTCCTACCCATATTGGAGGAGTCATGGACGACCACGAAAATCCATGGGTCAAATTGGGGACCTCATGGAGCCACTATGGTAGGAAAATTACATTAATAACTTTTTATTTAAAGTTAAAATAAAAATGTCACAAACATGAATTGTTTTATTAAAACAATTTTTACATGGGGTTATACAATTTATATTTTTTACTATAAATATAAATTATAAAGATAAAAATATTTCTTAAATCATAGTTTTTTCTTTATAATTTTTATACATTAAATAAATTAATTTATTTATGACACCATGATGATAAAATGATTACCTCATTAATAAAAGATTTAAATAAAATGAGAAGATAAGGTAAAATCTAAGACATAAACTTGTCAAAAACCTATTGAATGGGTGGATTTAGAACCCTTATCACCTTATCCTAGAAATATATTATTGTGGGACCTTTAATATACTAAAATCATTGTATAATAAAGTAACTTTTCAATACATTCCAATAGTACCCATCCTCCCTCTTATAAAAGGCCCCCACCTCAACCCACATACCCACACCTCTCAAGAATTTATATCGACAAAACCCTACTCATTTTATCTCTACACATCCCTCTATTCATCCTAAGAGCCTTACGATTGGAAGAAAGATCTTCAAGAAACCCTTTTGGTTCAAACCAATATGATTTACCTAATTTAAAGGTAATTTCTTCACTTGTGTTCTTTTGTTTTATTTTGATTCTCCAACCCCTAAACTCTTTTTATTACATTAATTTTTGACAAAACCAGTATCATAAATAAACTTGGATGTTGTTATGTGTTGTATTCTTGCTACACTTACACACACCTTCATCTAATGGTTAAAAAACCTACTGTTTCTGTGGATGGCGAATTACTGCCTCACAAAACGATGATTGTTCAATCTTCTCTTAACACCTTTCATGGTGGCCATTATGATGTCACTGTATTTTATATATGATATTTATGGTATTTATGTTTTCTATATGCTTTTGTATTTTATATTTAAAAAATACCATTATGCTTTGCATGTTGTGCAAATGCGATAATTTCATACGAGGATGGGTGGACTACCACCCCCTCAAGTGATGTGACTCATTCATGAAATACATAGAATGTATAAAGAATGAAATTAAGGATCATATGTGACTTATATAACATATATATTATACATGAATTATAATATATATATATATATATCTCATTTAGTTTGAATTCCATTAATGGTCCAAAGAAATGAAAGTAGCGTTCATGCGTACGTACGGCCTACCGTCTCCATGAACGGTGCATTTCATTTCATTTTATCTGAAAATATTATGGAATAAGTATGAAACGAATATATACTAGTTATATATGAAATTTACATCATTAATACTATTCTGGATATGATTTACATACAACTACATTGACAATTCTTTTCAAACAAGATCATTTTTGACTCATGTACCGAACATCGACAAAACGTATGATATGAACTCGCATAATTAACTAATTATTATAACATGATAATATGTGATATTAATTGAATAATAAACTTTAATTTATTTCCTCAAGAAATTATAAATTGACCAAAGTTTATTATTTCGTAATATAAATAAATGAACAAGACATGTCGGATATGAGGCAAGGGATCCTACCTCTCACTTTCTTTTTAAGTACTATCTTTTATTTCATTTCTTTTAAGCTCAACTTTATTATGTTTAGGGATGTTCTTTTATATTCCTCGTTATTTAATTTTTATGTTGATATGATGAGAGACCATATTTTATCCCATAAATCCATTTTTGGATGTTTTAAGTGGCGTCGTTAGGCTACCGAGTTTTTATAAGGGGTTTTTCATCTCACTTTTATTCCCGTGAGATTTTATGCTACATTTGCCACAATTTCCATTGAGTGGTGTATGTACTTCCCATTATTCAACCCTTTGTGTGATATAATTTATTTTATAGGTATTTACATCAATTTTGTATAGTATTTGTTTCGTGGGGTGTACGTTTCGAAAGTTACCCAAATCGGTAAGGGAACCTTTCACCCTTCGCTTTTTTAAAAGACTTCTTTTTGTTAGGTCTTTTAATTTACATCTTCTTATGTTGGTATATGTTATTATATATACTTATTGCTGTAAATTTTATGTACAAGTGAAAATATACCCTCCTTATCTCTCATCATCTCATTTTCATAATTTTAAAGTGACGTTGTTAGGCTGTCGAATTTCTGTAGGGGAACTTCTTAACTCAATTTCAATTCTTTGGGTTAAACCTATACTTCTTGATTATGTTGTGCTATGAATATGTGTGGATGACATCTGAGTGTTTTACACTAAGTATATACTTATATTTAGTGTATTTATATTTGTCACACATAATAATTTCATTTCATTATCCTTGCTCTAATGGCGTGATCCTTGATTGGGATTACATCTCAATTTCTTCTCATTGAGACATTTCTTAATGATATGCACTTTTATTATTTTATAAAGTGTATATAAAGACCCTTTGAATTTCCATATCAATATTATGTCTATATTTAATTCATTTAAATTTTTTGGAAATGGACTAATTTCATGTGGCTTATAATTTAAATGTTCCAAATGGAAAAGGTCTCTTTTATTAAAACATTGTTTTAAATGGTTTTAAATATTTATTCTTTTAAAAAATTATCTTCCATGTCCATGTTTTAAAAATGGTTATAAGGATTTATTTATATGTACATGAATGTTTTAAAACCATTTAGAATGTTTTTAAGTGGTATGGGACACTCTAATTCTAAAATCTCTTTTAAATGTCTTCTTTTAATATTTTCAAAGTATAAAGGGATTTTTCTCTCATAGAGTTTTAATTATTTTATTAGATGTTTTTATTTATGATAATATCATGATGTTATCTCTTGTGATTTAAATGTGGAAATTTTATGTTTCTTTTATGCATGTTTTATGTGTTATGATTATGTTATGGTTCTTGGGAATTGTTTATGAAGACAGGTGGTTCTGTGATAAACTAAGGGTGGGTGAGCCCGTGATAGCCCTCCAATGCATTGGGTAACATGAAGGGGTTAAATGTTAAGGTTTCTATGAAGAGATTTTATGTAATATACTATGATGGGTATTCCAAACGTAACCATGAGGGTTACTCCCTACGTAATAATGTTATGAATTCCTCAAGTTACCTTTATGTCTTATTATTTATATGAGTTATTTATGAATCTTATGATTTCCTAAGGTATGTTAACGTACTTATGTTTTATGAGTAATGTATGATTTCATTGATTCTTATGTATACATGTACTAATGTTTCCTTTCCATATTTTTATATCCCTTACTGAGCTTTTTATGCTCATCCCATGTTTTTGAAATGTTTTTCATAGGTCAAGGGAAATGTACATGATATGATGATGGTGTCAAGGAAGTGTCAACAAAGAATCCATTTTTTATTTTAAATATGTTTCCGTTGATGGGAAAAAATGAATATTATCTTTTATGTAACCACTTTGTTTAAATATGGAATGTAATGCCTGATTTATGATCTAATTATCTAAAACTCTAAACCTGAAAAGATCCTCAATGTGTATTCTTAAAATAAATCAAGATTAAGTAATGTTTAAGGCTGGGTCCTTATAGTTGGTATCAAAGGCCGGTTTAGATAACTTTAGAGGTTAGATTATTGTTTAAGAATAAGTGACAAGTTGTGTATAACCATAATGGTTATTATATTATATAGAGTCATTGTATTTTTTGAATGCTGGAAAGAGTTTGAGATAACATGGATAAGTATATCTTAGTGTTTATCTTCCTCTTTAGTACATTATGATTTTTTTGATATACTCACACTAACCTTTTTGGTTTTAGTAAATGGATGGATCTTGCAGGCACCAAAGTGACAATGGGTTTGAAGGAAACTGTGGTGGTTCTCGGATTATGAGACTGGATGTAATGGGGGATTAAATGAGAAATATTGTGTTTATTCTAAACCAGATATTAGGATTCATGATCAACCACTTAAACCTTAGTGAGTTCTCTAATGCATCTTGTACGAGAGAACCAACTCGATGTGAAAGTACATATGATAATTATAAAGGTAACCATAAGGGTTTATATGATCCTTACTTTTGAGGTAATTATGGGTTACTATATGTTATGATGGAAAATTAAAGGCATGAGATAAACATGAGGTTAAAATATTTTATGATTATTTTTTATTATTTTATCTCATTTTGGGTAATGTTCTATAAATTATATAGTTTTGGAAATAGGACAACACGCAGACCGTGTCACAACCCATCGCGTCGCACAAAGCTGGAGGAATTGAACCCACAACAAATGTGCGATTGGTATTTATCACCTAACACCGGACTACATGAAGTCCCCAGTTAGTTTGACTAATTATTTATAGTTAGATGATTTTATGAATCTAGAGTAAATTGATTTTGTGTTATCTATGAAAATTATTAACCTATCATGGAGGATATGTGACTAGGTTAATTACATTTCAATATGGGACTTTAAGAGAAACTGATATTATTTGGAGATAAATGTTAATTTGTAACTTGGAAGACTATGTGATTAAATCCTTCAAATATTTGGGTTTCAATATTAGTTTGGTTTACTTTGTAGAATTTTATGGACAAATTTTGTATTGAATGTTCTTCGTTGAACTTTGGGTTTTGTTTGACAAATTTTTGATATTAAGAATAGATTTTCTTTTTTATAAAGGATTATCCTTTTGTGGATTATCTGATCTTATTCAAACAATTTTGGTTTTGGTTAAGGACCAAAGACATGGGAAATATATAGTTCAATTTTGTGGATTAGGTGATTCTCTAGAAGTTCATTATAGCGCTCCTAATGTGATAAAGTAATTCTAAATACTCGTCTTTTGGAGAAAATATGAGTTTGTGTAAGAAATATAGTAGGAGATGAGAGTCTACACGACAAGTATGTATGTTTCCTTATGATTTAGTTAGGTTCATAAATAAATTCCTCAAGGAAAAGTAACTTAAAAACAAAAATTTTGTCTGTTATCTTTTCTTACTGTGGAATCAAATACAGTTTAACCCATCACTAGTTTGTGATTTTCTAGTGGATAACTTTCTCCTAAACATGTTTTCTATCACTCTCCCTCAGAACATGGCCCTTTGTTTTTTCTTCCATATCCATTTTTTCATACATGGAATCCTATTATGGGTTAACTCGGGTGACCTTTGTACTTCCCTTTCTTTCTTTTAAATTGAAAGTTTAATTTACTCCTTTTCCTATGTGGGGCTTTCAATGAATTTTCCTAGCCCAATTTTAAAAATTGTGAGGACACAATTCCCAAAAGGGGGGAAGGATGTAACATCCCAGGTAAATAAATAATATTACTTTTTAATATTTATCCATATTTGTGAAGAAAATGTTAATATTAAATAAAATGGAATGTTATGCTCGATGGCGTACCCAATACGCAATAATGAGTTTCTTTGAAATCTAATGCTGCACTCTAATAATAAAATAATATTATTTTATATGGTAGTTAATGCCTAGATATTTTAATGGTGTGAATAATAAGAACTAAAAACAATATGATTATATATGTTTGTCAAATATTTTTACTTTTTCCCAATAAATGTTAGAGGCTTAAAAAGCGAATGAATCCAATTTTAAGCATAAATATTATAATATTTTTTAAAAGGTTGATTAACTGCCTTTTGATGGAGAACCCTTTTTAAATATACTTTTGAATATTTTATATGTTATTTTTGAAAAAAATATAATCTTTCTTTAGAATCTGGACATCAAAATTTACTTTGTGTAAATTTTTGTTATTTTTCCGATAAAGATCATTTTTAGTGAAAATATTGTATTTTAATTAAAAACCACTTTTTAATATAATTTATTTATATTATTAGATCATATTTTGAATTGGTTTTAAATTTCAATTGGAATATCTTTTTACCATTTAATCCAATGGTGGTCATTGAAATTAATTTCACATTGAAATTGGACTTAAACTAGTGTCAATCTTTTAATAGATATTGTTTCTTAAAAACACGCCATTTGTTTTGATAGTGGGAATTTATTATTAAATTAATTAATTTAAATTTATGTTTTTAATTTTTTAAAATAGACATCATTTTTGAATTCGGAATATCAAATATAGCTTAGGGTGATTTTTTGGTATATTTCTGAAAAACAACAATTTTTGATGAATAGTGAAACCACTAAGTGGTAGTTCAAAAACAAATTTTTCGTTTAAATGAAACATTACCACTTCTATGATTTTAATTTCAAAAATACAACATACATGGTTGTCATTAAGATGTAAATTGTGGTTCAATGGGATTAAAATAATTTTTTGGTGAATAGTAACTTTTAAATTTTATTAATCGTGATTAAAGGTAATTAGTTTAATTTAAGGTAAAGATGATTTTATAAAAATATGAAATGACCTTGAAACATGTCCTACCCTTATTGGAGGAGTCATTGCCGACCTAGACAATCCATGGGTCAACTTGGGGACCCCATGGAGCCACCTTGGTAGGAAAATGGCATTAATAAATTTTTATTTAAAGTTAAAATAAAAATGTCACAAACTTGTATTTTATTACTAAAACAATTTTTACATGGGGTTATACAAGTCATATTTATTAATATAAATATAAATTGAAAATATAAGAAGATTTACTACATCATAGTATTTTTTGTATAATTTTTAGACATTAAATTAATTAATTTATTTATGACACTATGATGATGCAACGATTACCTCATTAATAAATGTTTTAAATAAAATGAGAATATAAGGTAGAATCTAAGACTTACACTTGTCAAAAACCTATTGTATGGGTGGATTTAGAACCCTTATCACCTTATCCTATAAATAGTGTATTTTGGGACCTTTAATATCTGAAAATCATTTTATAATAGAGTATCTTTTCAAGACATTCCAAGAGTGCCCCTCCACCCTCTTATAAACGGCCCCCGCCTCTACCCACTTTTCCACACCTCTCCAGCCTTTGTATCGACCAAACTCTGTTCATTTTATCTCTCCACATCCCTCTCTTCATTCTATGAGCCTTAAATTTGGCATAAAGCTCTTCAAGAAACTCTTTTGGTTCAAACCAAGAGGAGTTACCCGATTTAAAGGTAATGTCTTCATTTGTGTTCTTTTGTAATATTTTGCTTCTCCAACACCCTAAACTCTTTTTATTCCGTTATTTTGTAACAAAACCAGTATCTTAAATATAATATAATGTTGGTATGTGAATTATTCTTGCTACACTTACACACACCTCCGTCTAATGGTTAAAGAACATACTGCTTCTGTGGGTGGCGAATTACTGCCTCACGAAACGATGATTGTTCAATCTTCTCTTAACACCTTTCATGGTGGCCATTATGATGTCATTGTATTTTATATATGATATATGTGGTATTTATTTTTTCTATATGCTTCTGTATTTTATATTTAAAACATACCTTTATGCTTTGCATGTTGTGAAAATGTGATAATTTCGTACGAGAAAGTGTGGACTACCACCCCATCAAGTGATGTGACTCATTCATGCAATACATGGAATGTATAAAGAATGAAATTAAGGAACATATGTGACCTATATAACATATATATTATACTTTAATTATAATATATATATACATATCTCATTTATTTTTAATTCCATTTATGTGCCAGAGCAATGAAAGTAGCGTTCATGCGTATGTACGGCCTACCATCTTCATGAACGGTGCATTTCATTTATTTTTATCTCCAAATATTATGGAATAAGTATAAAACGAATATATACTATATATATATGATATTTAAATCATTAATAATATTCTGTATATGATGTACATACAACTACATTGACAATGCTTTTCAAACAAGATCATTTTTTACTCATGTACTGAACATCGACAAAACATATGATCTGAACTCACATAATTAACTAATTATTATAACATGATAATATATTATATTAATTGAATAATAAAAATTAATGTATTTATTTATGAAATTATAAATTGACCAAATTTTATTATTCAGGAATATAAGAAATGAACAAGACAAGTCGGACTTGAGGTAAGGGATCCTACCTCTCTCTTTCTTTTTAAGTACTCTCTTTTATATAATTTCTCTTAATATCATCTTTATTATGTTTGGGGATGTTATTTTATATTCCTAATTATGTAATTTTTATGTTCATATTATGAAAGACCCTATTAAATCTTATAAATCCATTTTCGGATGTTTTATGTGGCGTCGTTAGGCTGTCGAGTTTTCGTCAGGGGTTTTTCATCTCACATGTATTCCCGTGAGATTTATGCTACATTTTCCACAATTTCCATTGAGTGTTGTATCTACTTTAAATTATTCTACTCTTTGTGTAATATACTTTCTTTTATGGTTATTTACATCAATGTTGTATAGTCTTTCTTTCGTGGGGTGTATGTTTCGAAAGTTACCCAAATCGGTAAGGGAACCTTTCACCCTCCTCTTTTTTAAAAGACTTCTTTTTGTTAGGTCTTTTAATTTACATCTTCTTATGTTGGGATATGTTATTATATATCCTTATTGCTGTAAATGTTATGTACAAGTGATGAGATACCCTCCTTATCTCTCATCATCTCATTTTCATAATTTTAAAGTGACGTCGTTAGGCTGTCGAATTTCTGTAGGGGAACTTCTTAACTCAATTTTAATTCTTTGGGTTAAACCTCTAATTCTTGATTATGTCTTGCTATGAATATGTGTGGATGACATCTTATTGTTTTACAATGAGTATCCACTTATATTTAGTGTATTTATATTTTTCACACATAATTATGTCATTTCATTATCCTTGCTCTAATGGCATGATCCTTGATTGGGATTACATCTCAATTTCTTCTCATTGAGAGATTTCTTAATGATATACACTTTTATTATTTTATAAAGTGTTTATACAGACCTTTTGACTTTCCGTATCCATATTATGCCTATACTAAATTCATTTAAACGTTTTGAAAATGGTCTACTTTCATGTCTCTCATAATTTCAATGTTCGAAATGGAAAAAGGCTCTTTTTTTAAAACATTGTTTTAAATGGTTTTAAAGATTTATTCTTTTAAATATTTATCTTCCATGTCCATGTTTTAAAAATGGTTTTAAGGATTTATTTATATGGACAAGAATGTTTTAAAACCCTTTAAAAAGTTTCTAAGTGGTATGGGACACTTTGATTCTAAAATTTATTTTAAATGTATTCTTTTAATATTTTCAAAGTATAAAGGGATTTTTCTCTCATAGAGTTTTAATGATATTATTATAAGTTTTTATTTATGATAATATCATGATGTGATATCATGTGATTGAATTGTGGAAATTTTATGTTTCTTTTATTCATGTTTTAAGTGTTATGAATATGTTATAGTTCTTGGGAATTGTTTATGAAGACAGGTGGTTCCATGATAAACTAAGGGCAGGTGAGCCCGTGATAGCTCTCCAAAGCATTGGGTAATGCGAAGGGGTTAAACGTTAAGGTTTCTCTGAAGAGATTTAGGGAATATTATAAGGCCCCAACCTTAAACCTTACTTGATCTTGAGTTATTACAAGATTACACATTGAGGATCTTTTCGGGTTTAGAGTTTTAGAGAATTAGATCATAAAACTTGCATTACATTCCACATATAAACAAAGTGGTTACATAAAGATATAATTCTTCATTCCCATCAATGGAAACAAATTTAAAATAAAACATGGATTATTTCTTGACACATCCTTGACTCTATCATCTTGTCATGTACCCTTCCTTTGACCTGTGAAAAACATTTCAAAAACTTGTGATGAGCATAAAAACTCATTATGGGTTATAAAAAAACATGGAATGGAAACATGAGTTCATACATACATAAGAATGAAATCATACTTTACCCATAAAACATAGGCACTTTAACATACCTCATAAAATCATGAATAAATCATAGAAATCATAAGACATAAAGGTAACTTGAGGCATTCATAACATTCTTACATAGGGAGTAACCCTCTTTGTTACGTTTGGAATACCCATCACAGTATATTCCCTAAAATCTATTCAGAGAAACCTTAACGTTTCACTCCTTCGTGTTACCCAATGCATTGGAGAGCTATAACGGGCTCACCCGCCCTTAGTTTATCACGGAACCACTCGTCTTCATAATATTGCCCAAGAACCATAACATAATCATTTCACATAAAACATGCATAAAGGAAACATAAAATTTCCACATTTCAATCACAAGATATCAATACAACACAAAAACATTGTGAAAACCATTTTCCAGACCAAAATAAAAGAAAAGTAAAACATGGTATTTATTTTTCTTTTAAAAAAGAAGGTATGGCTTGTAGAGAAAGCCGAAACTCAAATAACGGTCACGACGGCGGAGAAGTCGTAGTCGCCGCATACGTACGACAAAAACATTCCCTTTTGTCATTTAGTAAACGCTTCGTATAAAAAATATTCCTTTTGAATAAATGTAAAAGTCAAAAGGGGTTTATACACCGTATAAAAGAAAGTTGTGTATAAAATAAAATATGCCTCAACGAAAGGAGAGTGAGACGAAGTCTCATACCTCATATCCGACTTGACCCGACCATTCTTTAATCTCCTGAATAATAAACTTGAGTTAATCTCTACTTGCTTATGAATTATACCATGTTATGAACATCATGTAATCAGTTAAGTTAATAATGTTCATTTTGTCGGTATTTGGTTCTTAAGTCAAAAATAGACTTCTTACATTACATGTTGTTAATTTGGTCAAAGGTTCATTATATCCAGAATGGTATTCATGATGTAGATATCATATATTTCATATATATCCAGTACATACATGCATTTATAATATTACATAATCATTTAGAGGTAAGAAATGAAATGCACCGTTCATGGAGACGGTAAGCCGTACGTACGCATGAACGCTACTTTCATTTATATTTCGTATTTTATAGAATGGAATCATAATGATATAAAGGTATATTATAATTCCAGTATAATATCATATATAATATCATAGTTCCATCCTTTATATGTCCCACATATGGTATTTAACGAATCAAATCACTTTGAGGGGGCGGTAGTCCACACTTCCTAAAATGAAGATATCGTGTTTACCCATAATGGAAACCATAAAGGTATGCCCAAAATGAAAAAAACAGAAGCTTAAGGAAAACATAAACATATTATATATCATATATAAAAATAGTGACATCATAATGTCCACCTTTGAAGGTGTTAAATGAGTATTGAACAATCATCGTTTCGGGAGGCAGAATTTCGCCATCCACGGAAACCGTATGTTCTTTAACCATTTGATGCAGTTGTGTGAGAGTTTAGCTCAAAAAAATCTTATAACAATATCCTAGTATATTTAAGATACTGGTGTTGTTACAAAAGAAGTAAATAAAAAGATTTTAGGTGGTTGGAAAAGCAAAATAAAACATATGAACATGAGAGAATGAATTACCTTTAAAAGTGTAACTCCTTTTGATTTGAGCCTAAAGGCTTAATTTGAAAGGATTATTCCCAAAGGGAATCCTCTAGGATGAGAAGAGGGATAGGAGAGGGTAAATGGGCAGGGTTTGTCCGAGCCAAAGGCTTGAGGAGTGTGTGAAATGAGGTAGAGGTGGGGCCTTTTATAAGAGGAGAGGAGGGGCACTTTTGGAAAGTAAAGAAATATTACTTTATTTGAAAATGTTTTTCGGTTTTAAAAGGTCCCACATTGATATAATTCGTGGATAAGGTGATAAGGGTTCTAAATCCACTCATCCAATTGGTTTTGGCCATGTGTAGTTCATAGATTTTACATTATCTTTCCATTTTATTTAAATCGTCAAATAATGATGTCATCGCTGCATCATTATTATGTCATAAATAATTAAATTTATTTAATGTCTAAAAATTATAAAAAAATACTATGATATAGGAAATGTTTTTAGCTTTCCAATGACTATTTATAATCAAAATTTGGACTTGTATAACCCCACATAAAAATTGTTTTCGTAAAACATATTATGTTTCTGTCATTTTCACTTTAACATTAAATAAAAAGTAACTTATGTCATTTCCAAACAAAACTGGATCCATGGGGTCCCCAAGTTGACCCATGGCATGTCATGGTCGGCCATGACACAACCAATTAGGTTGGGCCATGTGTCTAGGTCATTTCATTTTATTAAAGTATTATTTATACCTTAAACTACCCTAATTACCACTAATCGTGATTAAGAACTTAATATGTTACTATTCACCAAAAAATTATTATAATCTCATTGAACCACATTTTACATACTAATGACAACCATGTATGTCGGATTTTCAAAATTCAAAACACAATGATGGCAAAATTTCATTTAAACGGAAAATCAGTCTTTATAAGTACCACTTAGTGGTTTCACTATTCATCAAAAATTGAAGTTTTTCAGAAAATTACCAAAAATTCACCCTAAGCTATATTTGATATTATGAATTCAAAAATGAAGTCTATTTTACAAAATTCAAATCATATAAGTCACATTAATTAATTTAATAATTAATTCCCGCTGCCAGATCAAATAGCGTGTTTTTACAAAACAATAAGTATCAAAAGATTGACACCAGTTTAAGTCTAATTTCAAAGTGAAATTGATTCCAATGACCACCATTGGATAAAATGGTAAAAATATATTCTAATTTCACTTCAAAACCAATTCAAAACATAATCTAATCATATAAATAAATTAGATTAAAAAGGAGTTTTGATGTAAAATGCAGTATTTTTCACTATTCATTAAAAAATGAACATTGTCAGAAAAATACCAAAAATTCACACAAGGTAAATTTTGATGTCCCAATCATAAAGGATAAGTTTATTTTGACAAACATAGTTTATAAAATTGTCAAAATATAGATTCAAAAATGGTTTGCCATCAAAAGGCACTAAAACAATCTTTTAAGAATATTAGTGTATTCCATGCATAAGATTGTATTTATTTTCATTTTAAGCCTCTATAACACTATCTTAATAATTAATAGAAATAGATAAAAATATCTATTATTCATTACTTACTTGGGATGTTACATCCTTCCCCCCTTTAGAAAATTGCGTCCCCGCAATTTATTTACTTATCGAATAAATGGGGGTACTTATCCCTCATTGCATTTTCAGATTCCCATGTTTCATCTTCCATCATGTGGTTTTTCCACAAAACCTTTACCTGCTTAATCACCTTATTCCATAACACTTGCTCCCTATGGTCAAGAATCTGGACCGGTTGTTCCTCATAAGATAGGTTCTCTTCCAGCTGAACTACCTCTGGACTCAAAACATGAGATGCATCTGGCATATACTTTCTCAACATCGAAATGTGAAAAACATTGTGTACCTGAGATAAACTCGGAGGTAAAGCCACTCGGTATGCAATTGATCCAACTCTCTCCAGAATTTCGTATGGTCCAACAAACCTTGGACTCAACTTTCCTTTCTTACCAAATCTCATCACACTTTTCCAAGGAGAAACCTTGAGAAAAACATGATCACCTTCCTCGAAAGATAGATCCTTCCTCCGGTTATCCGCATAACTCTTCTGCCTGCTCTGAGCTATTCTCATGTGTTTCTGAATCAGCTGAACTTTATCTTCCATCTCTTCTACCAATTCTGGTCCCATCAACTTCCATTCACCCACTTCATCCCAGAAAGCTGGAGTTCGACACCGCTTCCCATATAATGCCTGAAATGGTGCCATCTGTATACTGGAATGAAAACTATTATTATATGAAAACTCAACCAAATAAAGATGTTGGTCCCAACTTCCCTGATAATCCATAGAACAAGCTCGTAGTATATCCTCCAATGTCTGAATTGTTCGTTCTGACTGTCCATCTGATTGAGGATGAAAAGCTGTACTAAAATTTAACTCAGTACCCAAAGACTTTTGAAGGCCCTTCCAAATGTTAGAAGTAAACCTGGGATCACGATCCGATACAATGGAGATAGGAACTCCATGTAACCTGACTATCTCTTTAAGATACAAACGGTAATGTTGATCAAGAGAGAAAGTATCTCGTATAGCAAGGAAATGAGCAGATTTGGTCAAGCGATCAACAATAACCCAGATTTCATTATTACCTCGAGATGTCTTCGGTAATCCAACAACAAAGTCCATGGATGTATTCTACCATTTCCACTCTGGTACTGGTAAAGGCTAAAGCATCCCTTTCGGTAACTGCCGCTCTGCTTTAACCTGCTGACAAGTCAAACACTTCACAGTAAAATCAGCAATATCTCTTTTCATTCCATCCCACCAGTAATACTCCCTCAGATCTCTATACATCTTAGTACTGCCCGGATGAACTGAAAACGGAGAACTATGAGCTTCACATAACAACTCTCTCTTCAACTGTGAATCACAAGGCACACACAATCTCTTCCCAAATCTCAAAACGCAATCATTATCAATGTTGAATTCAGGAAACTTACCTTTCTGAACCAGCTCTACCTTTTTCTACAACTCACTATCTTGCTTCTGTGCCTGCTTGATTCTATCTGATAGAGAAGATCTCATTGATACCTGAAACAAAACAGAAGGACTTCCTGCACCAACAACTTCTATGCAAAATTTCATCAAATCCTTAACCAAAGGATCACGTTCCAAACGCAACATTTTTAATGAAGCATTACTTTTTCGACTCAAAGCATCAGCCACTTTATTTTCTTTTCCCAGATGGTAATGAATTGTACAATCATAATCCTTGATTAATTCCAGCCATCTCCTTTGTCTCATGTTTAACTCTTTCTGAGTGAATATATACTTTAAACTTTTGTGATCGGTATATATTTCACACTTTACTCCATACAAATGATGCCTCCAAAATTTTAAAGCAAAAACAACAGCAGCTAATTCCAAATCATGTGTATGGTAATTTACCTCATGAGTTTTCAACTGTCATGAAGCATAAGCAATTACCTAATCATTCTGCATTAGGACGCAACCAAGTCCTTTCAATGAAGCATCACTGTATATAACAAACTCACCATTCCTGGAAGGTAGTGCCAAAACTGGAGCATTCACCAATCTTCTTTTCAATTCCTGAAAACAATCATCACATTCTTCTGTCCAGATAAACTTAACACCCTTCCGAGTTAGCTTAGTCATTGGACTAGATAACCGTGAAAAATTTCTAACAAACCTTCGGTAATAGCCCACCAAACCAAGGAAGCTACGAATCTCGGTTACATTTGTGGGTCTTGGCCATTCTTCCACAACTTTTGTTTTTGCAGGATCAACAGTTATTCCATCTTTAGAAACAATGTGACCAAGGAATGAAATTTGTTGCAACCAAAACTCACACTTACTGAATTTCCCATACAGTTTCTTTTCTTTTAAGGTTTTCAAGATAACCCTTAAATGTTTTTCATGCTTCTCTTTAATTTTAGAAAACACCAAAATATCATCAATTAAAACCACCACAAACTTATCCAAGAACTCATGGAAAATTCTATTCATTAAGTCCATGAATACAGCAGGTGCATTGGTTAGCCCAAAAGGAATTACTACAAATTCATAATGGCCATATCTCGTACGGAACGCGGTCTTCGGAATATCTGCCTCCTTTACCTTCAGCTGATGGTACCCCGATCTCAAGTCAATCTTTGAAAAAAACTGAGCTCCCTGGAGCTGATCAAACAAATCATCGATATGAGGCAAAGGATATTTGTTCTTAACAGTGATATTATTCAAGGCTCTATAATCAATGCAAAGTCTCATTGAACCATCTTTCTTTTTAACAAATAAAACAGGAGCACCCCATGGTGATGTTCTAGGTCTAATGAAACCTTTCTCTAATAAATCTTGCAATTGCTCCTTCTACTCTAAAAGTTCAATTTGTGCCATTCGATAAGGGGGTTTTGAAATTGGCTTAGCATCAGGAACTAAGTCAACCGTAAACTCAACTTCCCGATCTGGTATTATTCCAGGCAACTCATCAGGAAAAACATCAGGATACTCATTTACCACTGGCACATCATTAATCTGAACAGTTCCTTTATTTTCAACGACGTGTGCAAGGTAACATTCATTTCCATCTTTTACAAGTTTCTCGGCCTCTTGATATGTTATCAAAAGTAAGGGTTCATTCTTGTAAACAAACTGAAAGTCTTTCTGAAAAGAAACTTCTTTAGCTCTACAGTCAATCTTAGCATGGTAAATAGAGAGCCAATCCATACCCAGGATAACATCAAACTCTACTAGAGGTAGAACAATAAGGTTTTCAAGTAGGTTCTTTCCACAGATAAGGATTGGAAGATTCTTATAAATTCTTTTTTCCTCGACATTTCCCCCAGGTGTTTTTACCAAAAGTTCAGGAGTCATTTCTTGAGATGGTATTCCCATTTTACTAGAAAAGGTTTTAGAGATGAATGAATGTGTAGACCCCGAATCAAACAACACACTGGCATAATCTGAAAAAACAAACAAAGTACCTGATACAACTTCATTTGATGGCCCGACATCTGCTGAAGTAGTTGCAAAGGATTTCCCCACCCCTTTCTGCTTGTAGTCTAACTGCTTCCCATCACTCAAGCTCCTTGTCGGACACTCGTTTGCATAGTGACCCATCTCATTGCACTTATAACATTTCACTAACTGTAAATCAAATTTGTTCTTACCTTCACCTTGATCCTTTTCAGTGCAATCACGAGCCTTATGTCCCATCTTACCACATCGGTATCACTTTCCAGAATTCAGAAGACATTCCCCAGCATGCCTTTTGCCACATTTATCACAAACTGGAAACTTAGTTCTCTTACCATCAGTCTTTTTTGAAGAATTCTTACCTTTATCCTGCCACCTCGGTCTCTTCTTCTGCTGGTTGTTATAGAAAACTTGGTCATCGGCAAACTCCATTTCCACCTTCTCAGCACATCGAACAAGCTTTTCATAACTTTGAAACTCACGAGAAGATAATGCCCTTCGATATTTTGGCATTAATCCTGAGTAAAAACGATTGATTTTACTATCAAGTTCTCGAATAAAATTTGGAGCATACCTTGCCAATCGAGTGAACCTTTCTTCATAAGCAGCCACTGAGTCTTCCTCTTGCCTCAATTCCAAGAATTGCTTTTCCATCCTAAGTCGAACAGCCTTAGGAAAATACTTCTCAAGAAACATACCTTTGAATTCATCCCAGTCAAGAGCATCAATCTCATCGGCATCCCTGATATTTTTAACCATAGACCACCACTGATCTGCTTCACCCTCCAAACGGTAAATAGCAAGACTAACCTTTTGATTGTCTGAACACCCCATGACATCAAAAATCTTCTCCAGTGCTTTAATCCACCCTTCAGCTAGCACAGGGTCAGATGATCCTCTGAATGATGGTGGATGTTGCCTCATGAAATGTTCCACCACTGACATGTTCCTCTACGGTTGGTCTGGCTGATCTCGTGTATGGATACCACCACCATTTATCGCTTGAGTCAACTGCGCCATTACTGCAACAAACTGTTCAGTTCCAATTCCGACCAATTCTGGATGCTGATTCGGAAGGTTATTTCCTTCTGTATGCCTTCCTAGCACTGTTTCCCTGTTTCCTCTGCGGAAAACCATTCTGAACAAACATGTCTTAGATGAAGCAACATGGTAATCTTTAAATGCTATATCATTTCAAAAAAAAATTGGATAATCATTTAATAGAATTCCAACTCATAAAGTTATCTAAGCTGACCTCTGATACCAACTATAAGGCCCCAGCCTTAAACCTTACTTGATCTTGAGTTATTACAAGATTACACATTGATGATCTTTTCGGGTTTAGAGTTTTAGAGAATTAGATCATAAAACTTTCATTACATTCCACATATAAACAAATTGAGATAGTATTCTTCATTCCCATCAATGGAAACACATTTAAAATAAAACATGGATTATTTCTTGACACATCCTTGACTCTTTCATCTTATCATGTACCTTTCCTTTGACTTGTGAAAAACATTTCAAAAACTTGGGATGAGCATAAAAACTCAGTATGGGTTATAAAAAAAACATGGAATGGAAACATGATTTCATACATACATAAGAATGAAATCATACTTTACCCATAAAACATAGGTACTTTAACATACCTCATAAAATCATGAATAAATCATAGAAATCATAAGACATAAAGGTAACTTGAGGCATTCATAACATTCTTACATAGGGAGTAACCCTCTTGGTTACGTTTGGAATACCCATCATAGTATATTCCCTAAAATCTCTTCGGAGAAACCTTAACGTTTCACTCCTTCGCGTTACCCAATGCATTGGAGAGCTATAACGGGCTCACCCGCCCTTAGTTTATCACGGAACCACCCGTCTTCATAATAATGCCCAAGAACCATAACATAATCATATCACATAAAACATGCATAAAGGAAACATAAAATTTCCACATTTCAATCACAGGATATCAATACAACACAAAAACATTGGGAAAACCATTTTCCATACCAAAATAAAAGAAAAGTAAAACATGGTATTTATTTTTCTTTTAAAAAAGAAGGTATGGCTTGTAGAGGAAGCCGAAACTCAAATAACGGTCACGACGGTGGAGAAGTCGTAGTCGCCGCATACGTACGACAAAAACATTCCCTTTTGTCATTCAGTAAACACTTCATATAAAAAATATTCCTTTTGAATAAATGTAAAAGTCAAAAGGGGTTTATGCACCGTATAAAAGAAAGTTGTGTATAAAATAAAATATGCCTCAACAAAAGGAGATTGAGACGAAGTCCCATACCTCGTATCCGACTTGACCCGACCGTTCTTTAATCTCTTGAATAATAAACTTGAGTTAATCTCTACTTGCTTATGAATTATACCATGTTATGAACATCATGTAATCAGTTAAGTTAATAATGTTCATTTTGTCGGTATTTGGTTCTTAAGTCAAAAATAGACTTCTTACATTACATGTTGTTAATTTGGTCAAAGGTTCATTATATCCAGAATGGTATTCATGATGTAGATATCATATATCTCATATATATCCAGTACATACATGCATTAATAATATTACATAATCATTTAGAGGTAAGAAATGAAATGCACCGTTCATGGAGACGGTAAGCCGTACGTACGCATGAATGCTACTTTCATTTCTATTTCGTATTTTATAGAATGGAATCATAATGATATAAAGGTATATTATAATTCTAGTATAATATCATATATAATATCATAGTTCCATCCTTTATATGTCCCACATATGGTATTTAACGAATCAAATCAATTTGAGGGGGCGGTAGTCCGCACTTCCTAAAATGAAGATATCGTGTTTACCCATAATGGAAACCATAAAGGTATGCCCAAAATGAAAAAAACAGAAGCTTAAGGAAAACATAAACATATTATATATCATATATAAAAATAGTGACATCATAATGGCCACCTTTGAAGGTGTTAAATGAGTATTGAACAATCATCGTTTCGGGAGGTAGAATTTCGCCATCCACGGAAACCGTATGTTCTTTAACTATTTGATGCAGTTGTGTGAGAGTGTAGCTCAAATAAATCTTATAACAACATCCTAGTATATTTAAGATACTGGTTTTGTTACAAATGAAGTAAATAAAAAGAGTTTAGGGGGTTGGAGAAGCAAAAT
Source organism: Viscum album (assembly GCA_963277665.1). Classification (NCBI taxonomy): domain Eukaryota; kingdom Viridiplantae; phylum Streptophyta; class Magnoliopsida; order Santalales; family Viscaceae; genus Viscum; species Viscum album. The sequence continues at coordinate 481,275,252 of OY728133.1, forward strand.
AAAACAAATGAACATGAGAGAATGAATTACCTTTAAAAGTGTAACTCCTTTTGATTTGAGCCTAAAGGCTTACTTTGAAAGGATTCTGCCCAAAGGGAATCCACTAGGATGATGAGAGGGATTTGGAGAGAGTAAATGGGCAGGGTTTGGCCGAGACAAAGGCTTTAGGAGTGTGTGAAATGAGGTAGAGGTGGGGGCCTTTTATAAGAGGAGAGGAGGGGCACTTTTGGAAAGTAAAGAAATATTACTTTATTTGAAAATGTGTTTCGGTTTTAAAAGGTCCCAAATTGATATAATTAGTGTATAAGGTGATAAGGGTTCGAAATACACTCATCCAATTGGTTTTGGCCATGTGTAGTTCATATATTTTACATTTTCTTTCCATTTTATTTAAATCGTCAAATAATGATGTCATCGCTGCATCATTATTATGTCATAAATAATTAAACTTATATAATGTCTAAAAATTATAAAAAAACTACTATGATATAGGAAATCTTTTTATCTTTCCAATGACTATTTATAATCAAAATTTGGACTTTTATAACCCCACTTAAAAATTGTTTTCGTAAAACATATTATGTTTGTGTCATTTTCACTTTAACATAAAATAAAAAGTAATTTATGTCATTTCCCAACAAAAGTGGATCCATGGGGTCCCCAAGTTGACCCATGGCATTTTATGGTCGGCCATGACACAACCAATGAGGTTGGGACATGTGTCTAGGTCATTTAATTTTATTAAAGTATTATTTATACCTTAAACTACCCTAATTACCACTAATCGTGATTAAGAACTTAATAAGTTACTATTCATCAAAAAATTATTATAATCTCATTGAACCACATTTTACATACTAATGACAACCATGTATGCCGGATTTTCAAAATTCAAAACACAATGATGGCAAAATTTCATTTAAACGGAAAATCAGTCTTTATAAGTACCACTTAGTGGTTTCACTATTCATCAAAAATTGAAGTTTTTCAGAAAATTACCAAAAATTCACCCTAAGATATATTTGATATTACGAATTCAAAAATGAAGTCTATTTTACAAAATTCAAATCATATAAGTCACATTAATTAATTTTATAATTAATTCCCGCTGCCAGAGCAAATAGCGTGTTTTTACAAAACAATAAGTATCAAAAGATTGACACCAGTTTAAGTCTAATTTCAAAGTGAAATTGATTCCAATGGCCACCATTGGATAAAATGGTAAAAATATATTATAATTTCACTTCAAAACCAATTCAAAACATAATCTAATCATATAAATAAATTAGATTAAAAAGCAGTTTTGATGTAAAATGCAGTATTTTTCACTATTCATTAAAAAATGAACATTCTCAGAAAAATACCAAAAATTCACACAAGGTAAATTTTGATGTCCCAATCATAAAGTATAAGTTTATTTTGACAAATATAGTTTATAAAATTTTCAAAATATAGATTCAAAAATGGTTTTCCATCAAAAGGCACTAAAACAATCTTGTAAGAATATTAGTGTATTCCATGCATAAGATTGTATTTATTTTCATTTTAAGCCTCTATAACACTATCTTAATCATTAATAGACATAGATAAAAATATATATTATTCATTACTTACTTGGGATGTTACAAATATACTATGATTGGTATTCCAAATGTCACTATGAGGGTTACTCCCTACATAATAATGTTATGAATTCCTCAAGTTACCTTTATGTCTTATTATTTTTATGAGTTATTCATAAATCTTATGATTTCAGGAGCTATATTAACTTGCTTATGTTTTATGATTAATATATTATTTCATTGATTATTATGTATACATGTAATAATGTTTCCTTTACATATTTCTATATCCTTTACTGATCTTTTTATGCTCATCCCACGTTTTTGAAATGTTTTTCACAGGTCAGGGGAAAGGTACATGATATGATGATTGTGTCAAGGAAGTGTCGAGAAAGAATCCATGTTTTATATTAAATATGTTTCTGTTGATGGGAAAAATGAATACTATCTTTTATGTAACCACTTTGTTTAAATGTGGAATGTAATGCATGATTTATGATCTAATTCTCTAAAACTCTAAACCTGAAAAGATCCTCAATGTGTATTCTTGAAATAACTCAAGATTAAGTAAGGTTTATGGATGGGTCCTTATACTTAATATCATACTTGGTGAAAATTCTTCTTAAATAAAACATAATGAAACCTTTTATAGTGTCTATAAACTTGTTAATACTAATTTACATAATTGGAATCATATATAATAGTGTTTCACAATGAGAATATAGATGTATTTTCATAAAATCTTTAGCTACATAAAAAAACATTCCAAAAGAGTCACAAAATCCTCATGAATAATCATTTGAAGGATATATTCATTAATAGATACATGTGGTGTCGAAGGGTAAGAAGTAGTTTTGGAATATCTTGTTATAACATTGAGATATAATTGGTCTAGATTAATCATCATGTTTATTAAATCTTCCACGAGTTCTCTATATTTTTAAATAAGGAATTAAATTTCATGAGTCATATCATCAACATTGAGAAATAGATTGGGTTGAATATGGGCCAAAACACTAGAAACACTAAAATCTATATCCTCCTGTCTACCATATCCACTAAAATTTCCCAAATTAAAAAAATATTTCTTTTAAAACATAAAAAAAGGTAACTCTATATCTTAACAAAGTATACTAAGGAAATAAAAAAAGTAGAGATTTCTAGATTAGATGGGTTTCGACAAGGGGTGGATTCACTGAAAACCTACTCTGAGGGTCACAAATTATATCATTCATCATATTAGGAGTAAAAAGTATGTCTGAAAATATCTTGATCAAAACAATTAGAATAATATATTGGTAAAAAACTATCAAAAGATATGTATCATAAAATAGATAACCAGGGATTGACACATCTAATTCATGATGTAGAGAATAAGTATTAGCTAGATCTCTAGGAGTTGAACAAAATATATATTATAAACCATCATTAATTAAGAGTCTGGGTTAGCCTTGTTCCATAGGAGATGGAAGAAATTGAAATTTCCCAATTGTATCGTATAAAATATATATGGAAATTACATTATATTTTGGTGGACTAAAACTATTATGATCATCCACACCATCACTATCTCCATCAAAAGTATCCATGCCAATAAAATTGGTTTCAGGAGAATTATCCTCTCCATGAGTTATAGAATCAAATATTGGTTATCCCTTTATCTCAAACATAGAAGGATTATCAACAACCGAATTATCTTTTTCATTTGTTCCAAAATCATTGAGACATGGTCTGAACAGAAAATATATAGGAGTATTATCCCACTTAAGAGACATTAATCCTTCCATGACTTCACCTTTCTCAACCAATGAAAAAATAGATAAACTCATTCATTCCTCATAATCCCTCAATTATTTAACACTAAGATAAATTGCCACATATTCCTCCCTTTCATAAGAAAATTATTTATCATCAGCCATTTTATCAATTTACATATATTGATCAATTTGTTCCATTAGTCTAGTTGTATTCTTTGTAGTATTTTGATTCTCAAAAAATTTGATTGCATCCTCAAAAAAAATTTATTCTATGGATTCCATTAATTTTTAATTATATTTAATGTGGGTTTATTCAATAAATTTCGGCATTAAGTAGTATAATTTTACTTCCAATGATAAATAAGTCCATTATGCATTAAAAAATATTAGATGAACTTTTGATTATGTGGAGAATTTAACTAAGATGAGGTATTTCATAGCACATACATATGCTTCATAATAAATATAATAATACTTATCTACGCTAGATTCATCATGACATATTGAAATAATAAGTCCTGATGACTAACACAACTAAAATATTTTTTAGGAGAAATATAATCCTTAATAAACATATTTAATAACATGGTCTCTCCATTAAAATAAAAAAACATATGGAATATTTGGATTTCATTTACTAGTAATGGATTTAAGGGATATTTCAAAATCAAATGAGGATTACTAATAGTGTAATAACATTCAATGTCCTTATACTCAAATTTATGTGATACTTATAAACTTACAACCCATAGAGTTAAATAAAATACATGCTCTTGTCCATTAATAATCATTCTAATGTGATCCAATTTTTCAACAACTATAGAAACCATAATCACATAGAATAATTTTATTAAAAAGGGATTAAAGGTATTTTAATTACTCAAGAACCACTTAATTCATAATTTTTTGCATTAAAATCTACATACTAAGGATCTACTTCATCTAAATAATTTTAAATTCATTTCTATTTCTTTAGTGATTTCATAAGAAAACATTTACAACATGAAGGTATTTACTATTATATTCGATCATTATTTAAAAAATTTATATGTACCTAAGGAATAAAAATCTATATCCTCAATAGAACACTTTATAAATAATATTGGATAATATTCTAGAATTATTATACTATATTTTTCTTATTAATTAAAGGTCAAATCATTCTAAGATCTGGTTTTGAGACAAAAAAAATATTCTGATTCTAATTAGGGATCTTGAAAAATAATTTGGAGATTTATAAATTGGAAGTAATGAGAATAAAATAAAATATATTTAAAATAATAAAAACACAACTTTTAGGTTATAATATGGTACATGGTTTGTTTTAACAAAATTGTAAAAAAAAGTTAAGTTGTTTCATCTCTGGTATTTAGAGATGGTTGAAATCCTTTTTTGTTTTTAATTGTTAGAGTTTAGTGGGTATGTGAATTTATTTCTTAGTTATATAAACTTAATTATGACCTCACATTCAACACAATACCATGCTTTTAGATGGTTTTGGAGGTTTTGAAATATCATCTGGTGTATGGAATGGTTTTTGGAATGTTGTAGTCCCAATGGCCTAGTTTTGGTAATCTATAGGCGGAGACATATGGTTAGATCAAACAATGTGGCCTCCCAGTGAAAACTACACACTATCATTTTTCACTTCCACATGGTTTGGAAAATCATGAAGCAAGAGGTGAAAGGTTGTGCATGAAACATTGTAGTTTTTCATAGGTATTTCCACATTTTTTTTAACTATTTGGAAAACCATGCACCAACCACATGTTTGGTAAAACCATCTATAAGACTCACTTTTGGTTCCATTAGGGTGGTACTTATTCACTGTATCCATATGTTTTTTGTATGGTTTGGATTATACATGCGATTATTAGATCCTTAGCAGTAGGAGCTTCATGGTTTCCCCATGGTTTAAAAAACATTCAACCTAACCATGAAGCCTCATTAAATGGTGAAATGAAATTTTTTTCTTTCCACCTATTAACCTATTTTCCCCTCTTATTTCTCCTCCATGGGTCATGCACAGAAGGGGGTCTCTTTATTCTTCCTCCTCTCATTGGATTTGAACCAAATTCATCATCTGATATCAGTTCTTCAATCTGTCTGAGGTGCTAAATACATACTTTTAAGGCTCTCCTTCCCATTTCTTCTTTTCTTCCTTTCTATCACCTCATGGACCATTAAATATTTTCGAATAATTTTTCCCTTTATTAGGGTGTTCATTAAAAACATAAATTTCATCAAAATCGGTTGGATATAGAGAATAAGATCGGATGTACCTATGTCTATGACTGTGAGGTAGTTGATGCTTGGTTTTATTTGGGATTTCACATGTGTTTTTGGGTGCGTCTTTAGCGTTCCATTGTGTTAAAAAAGTGATACCCTTATAAAATAATGGTTTCTTTTAATTTATTAAATCAATCCTTTAGATATTCTAATGGAAATTCTTTCACAAAACTATAAATTTTTTTAGTCATGCTAGAGGCTTAGACCATGGGGTAGTTAGGCTAGGGTGTGTCCTTATTATATTTATATTTTTATATTAAATTTAATTGTTTGGTTTCATTTAAATTTAGTTTCTCAATTCAATTCAATTAAGTTGATTTCATTCAATTGAATTTCATTATATATATATGAACTACATCTGAGCTCCATGGTATCATGATGGGCATGGCCTGATAATTGAGATAATGATGGATATCTATTAAGGTGATGTGATCGTTTGGATAGGCTTGGCCCAAGTTATATGGGTGAAGTGATCGCAAGTTGGGTGACTTAGTTATTTAATTAATGTGGAAAGTCATAAAGAAATAGGTTAGTCTCATGTGGTTTGCTATGGCTTGGCTATCGGGCATGAGCAACGTGGACATTGGAGAATGATGTGTCAGGTTTGGTAATGATTAGGTACAATTTGGTGATGTCACTCACCCATTTTTTCCAAACCGTTGTTTGGAGTCATGTGCACATAGGTTGACTCGGTGATGAGGAGGTTTTGACCACTTGAATGGGTTGAGGCCCCCTGATAGTTGTGTCTTATGTAAATGAATGGGGGTACTTTTCATATTAAGACATAGGGATGGTGAGGAGAAATATGAAGATGGCATTGAGTCTTTCAGTTGGGGTATGATGGTCACTATGTATGAGGCAATTTTTTAGTACTTTTAGGTGAATGACTTTTCCAATCCTCACAATGTTGTTCTTCAAAAAACGTTGGTTATTTCTTGTAGATAGATATCATTATACCACCAGATGTTGGGAATTAAGATAATGGGTGATTCCGAGTAGGGTTACAAGGGACTATTTTTCTTTTTGAATGGATGTGCCTCCAAGATGTTGATTATTTTGTTGATGGAACATGGTGCGAGTTTGTTTTTTAGGTGTAACATGAGGGTTCACCTTGGACTATTTATTATCATAAGATGCCCTGTTCTTTGAGATTAGGATCCTATACTCCTCATTGATTCTTATATTTTTATAAGAGGCAATTGCTTATTGGTGGGTGTTGATCACCATGGAGGAATTTTTTATTTAAATTCATCAATATTCTCTTATTTATTTATTTTTTATATACACATGATGAGTCACAAATGTAAGGAGTGTGCATGTGGGTGGTACCCTACTGAGACATGTTTTCACACCCTACAGAGACCCTTCGACATGCATATAGATTTTAAAAAATTTCATTCATGTAAAGGTCCAACCATATGAGCTAAATATTTTTATCTATTTTCATGGTATAAAAGGAATTTGACCAATGTTCATTCCTTATATATAGTTTCTTTTATTCTTTTCTTACCATTTCTATCATCATGATTTTTTATTTTTATATATTATGGCCTTCTAATAGAACATTTTACTTATTGTGTTGTATGACCTTTATTGGATGAAATATCTATTTTAATTTTAAAATTTTCATGAAAATGTGTTTATTTAGTTCCACTGTTGTTTTTTATTATACTTCCTCTATTGATTTATATATTTGTGCTTCCATATTTGTTGGGTTATTTGATCGAGTAAGTCTTTCTATTATTCCTTTTTATATTATATATATATATATATACTTAGACCAATAATATATCATAAAATGAGGTTATATTCTCCCCACTTTTACTTTTTCACAACATCACGAGTAGTCAGAAGCCTTTGGAGTATAGGGAGGCATGCCTAAGTCTCGTGGCACTTTCCCTGAAAGCACTATTCGGGTGGGAAATCGGGTAAGGGAACTAAAATTGGTATGAGATACGATCTTGACTATGAATTACTAGCATCGTTTATATGGATACTAATGATATAAAATCCTTTTGTTTTATGGGGTCTTACTGTTTGAGTTATGGTAGACTGGATATTTGGAAGTTGTCATAAACTAGTTTATATCTTGTTCTTGGGTGCCTATATCCCCAAGCACGAGGGACAAACCATGATCATAGGGGTGAAATTTTTTTCTTGTTTTCTCATTTCATAAATTACATTATTTCCACATTTATTTTTATACTTGTAATGTTAATTATTACTCGTTGAAATATGTGTTCCTTGTCCCGGTATGGTAAGGAATGAGTTATTGGACCCTTGGACTGGTACGGTAAGGGGTGTTAGATTTTGTTCGATGCGTGATTATTATTCCTTTTAGTTATTCAGATAGAAGTATATTTAATTACATATATGAATGTTTCATGATACAAATTGACTTTGGAAATGTGATGTTTGACATATATACATATGTAGGACTTGATCTTATATGAAAAGGCAGGTATATTGTTATGTGGTGATATTGATCACCAAATTGGGTGAAGAGGTTATCATATTGAGGTGACATGGTTCGTCAGGATGGGTATAGATCAAAGAATATGTGATACTTGTCTCTACTGAGGGCGGGTAATGAGGCTATTAGGTTGGGATGTTTGTAGATAAGGTTATATTTGGAAAGGGTTAGGGTAGTCAGTTGATGATTTTTTTTATTTCATTCCCTATCTATGGTGCGTGTGTGTGTGTGATTGTGTCTGTGTGTGTCTTTGTTATCCAGGTTGTCTGATCATGTAATGGTATTCTGCATGTTTCCACCAAGACAGTATTCAATAGAGAATCATGAAGATGAGGATAGGTTGATCTGAGAGAAGATATAAGTTGAGACACTAATGGTTTTGGTAGTACATGAGTTGTGGGTATAGGCTATGGTACCTTCTCTGGTGAAAAAAGGGTTGTGAATATATTTGACAGCATTTGGGCCATGTCTTAACAAGAATCTCATAGAGAACATAGTATGTTATATCCTAGGGATTGATAGGGGATCTTAGTTGGCATATCATTCAACGTAATTTTGACTCAATAGTTGCATTCACAGCACCCACTAATGTTTCAGGGTGAGGGCAGACTAGAAGGAGTTGAGAACTAGATCGATTCCATGTAGATTGTCTTTGAGTAGGTTGAGATTCCTCTAAGTCATAGGGTAAATCTGGTGACCTAAATGGTCATCAGAACAAAAATACACTGGTGGGACTATAGGTGAATGAAGGAAGACATGAGGCACTGTCCTGGATGGACTTTGAGGCCATGTTCTTAATGCTTTTCTTCCTAGAGATGCAGAGGGAAGAGAGATCATGGGTGTTCCTAAGCCTTCAGTAGAGAAACTTTCCAATCATGGATTATACAGAGACATTCACTGAATTGTCCCACTTTTCACCTAGCATGGTGAGCGATGAAACCTTTGGGGTAAGGCGTTTCAATGATACTTTATGCATTTCATTCACGTATAGGTGAAAATCATTAGATCAGTCTCATTCTTAAGGGTTGTGAATCAGGAACTGATAGACAAAGTAAATTTGACAGATATGTTTTACTTGAGTCAATTTATGGTGTTAGTATATTTCATTTGTGATGCATCAGATATCAGGAAGCGGTTCTATGATGAGTTTCAGTAGGGAAATAATGCTAAGGAATCATGTAAACCACATCAAAGTGGATTGTTTATAGTGTGCATCAAGGATTGGTAGCCTAGACTTGTTCGGACATAGAAAGAGAGGCCTCCAAAACAGTTTTGGGCACGTGGATAGGATGGGAATCTTGAGAGGTTCTGTATGAAGCCTTCTTAGATATCTAGAAGTTGGGTATCAGGGAAGAAATAGAGTTCTGATATCGGACCGGGAGCGATACCAGGTGATGACATCCAAGTATCAGCTGGTTGAGGAGGTCGTAGAAGAGATAGTGAGACCCATAAATGGGTTCCATGGCTATTAGATGGTCGAAAACTACATTTGGGGTTAGGAATTAGGATTTCATGCTTCATTCAAGGTTCACTTTGTAGAGAGATCAATGTCAGAGAATTTTTTTAAGCCAACGATGATCAAAAGTACACCATGGGCATGATAGGGGTTCCTTTTTTATTTTAGCATGTAAATTGAGGTATTGTATTTTCATTTCATGAGGTGCATGAGTTATATGAATCATCTATCCATTCATTTTTTAGAAGTTTGGAATAATCTCAGATTATATATATATATATATGAGGTCTGTGGAACTAGGATTTATATGTGAGAATCTTTGGATGCATGATAAATGAGGTGTATTGGAATTAGGCAATCAAGAATGTGAGGGTTACTTGATGTGAATAGGGACTTGGGAATTTTTTGATGTTGGAATTGATTTAGGTTCATGGAACTAGGACCAATGTATGAATCTTATGGATTTGAGGACCATGTTAATTCCATGTGTGACATGGGCACAAGGTAGGAACTGATGTGGTGCGGGGCTCTAATGGGTGTAGGGTATAACACATGGGCACCTGATGAGGTATAGGTTTGATAATGCATCGTAGGAAGACAATTATGTCATGGGATGGTTAATGGACTATCGATTTTTTTGAGCGTTGGGTTGGGATGCAACTAGGGTAGGTCACTCCTAAGGTGGGGATCCCCCTTAAGGTAGTTGAGCTATGCCATTAAGATCGGGGTAGTATGGGTAAATTTTAACATGATAGATATGTTTGGTACTATCTCTAGTTTTAGTTTCATAGATCAATGATAAGATGTGTTAATGTGGAGAGATTCTAACATTTTTTTATTTTGAGTGGGTCAAAATCCTCACATGTTTTGAATTTTTTGGAGTTTGGTGGGTATAAATATTTCATTTTCGATCATTAAAACTTAATTCTATGTTCAACTTAAATCCAATAACATGTTTTTATATGATTTTTTGGATTTTGAAAGAACCATGAGATTTTGGAAGGGTTTCAGGAGCCTCAGAGCCCCGAATGACTAGTTTTGGTAAAGTGAAGGCTGAGTCGCATGGTAAGATCAAACCATGCTACCTCCTAGTGAAAACTACGCTCCCTCATTTTACAATGCCTCATAGTTTTGAAAACCAATCTAGTTGAGGAACATGTCCATGTTTGAAACCTTCGAATTTTTGCAAAGGGATTTTTCTCAGTTTTCACATTGTTTGGAAAACTATGTCGAAGCTGCATATTTAGGGTCATTTCTGCAATACCTAAGAACTATAGCCACATGGTATGTGCACTATTAGGCCTAACAACGTATGCTAACCATGTGGGTCTTGGTTCCATAGATTAAAGAGACGCACAGTTTCTCAATTGTTTGGAAAAATATGTGGCCTCATTAATGGATGAAATTCCGATTTTGACCATCCTCATATTAACTAAATTTCTCCTCTCATTTCACTGTGGTGGGTCACCCACATTAGGGGGTCTCCTTAATTTTCATCCTCTCCTTGGATTTGATCCAAATATATCATCATTCCTCTATTATTCAGTCCATATAATGAAATGGATATCTATCAATAAGGCACTCCATATGCTCTCTTCCTATCTTTTTTTCTCTGGCCTCACGGACCAATAAATTTATTTGAGTCATTTTTCCCCATTTTCGAAGAGTTTATTGGAAACATATATTTCTTCCAAACAGATTTTTCTTAGATGATAAAATAGAATATGGCTATGTCTATGACTATGAGGTAGGTGGTGCATGATTTTCTTGAATATTTCAAATGTGTTTAGGCGCATGACTTTAGCACATCATCATGTTGACGGATAAATACTCTTTTATATTTTTATTTTATAATAATTTATTAAATCATGCCTTCTGAGATGCCAGTGGTAATTCATTCATGAAAATATAAATCATTTGATCCATGTGATGGGCTTTAACATTGGGGAATTTATTCAATGGTCTTCCATTTTTATTAAATTGATCATTTTATATTCCATTGAATTGTTTGGTATCCATTAAATTTAGTTACTCAATTCAATTCCATTTAGTTGATTTTAATGAATTGAATTGTTTATTAAACTGAATTTATTTATATATATATATATATATATGAGTTTTTTCTGAGGTCCACGTGATCATGAATAGTATGGGATGATGACTAATATAGTGATGGATATCTGTTGATGTGATACAATCGTCAGGACTGGCTCAACCTAAGGTACTTGGGTGAATTGATCACTAGTTTGGTGACTCAGTCATTAGATTTTGGGGGAAATTGCCTCAAGATATGTTCTAGGCTCATGTGTTTTGGGATAGCTTTTACATTGGACTATAATGACCTAGTTGCAGGGGCATGAGGAGTCGGGATTACTGTGTCTTAGGTGCTATTTGGTTGTTTCGCTCACCCGTGTTGGCCAAATCATCATTTGGAGTTGTGTGCACATAGGTTTACTTAATGATGAAGTGGTTTTGACCACTCTTGTGGGTAGATTCCACCAATAGTTTTGTCTTATATAACTGGATCAGGGGGTTTTTTCTATATAAATATATAGGGATGGTGATGAGCTATCAGATGATAGTGTTTTGGCCATCTTTTAAATGATGAGGATCACTGTTTGGAGTCCATTAGTGTGAAACTATTTTGGATGATCGAATTTTTTATTCCTCAGGATGTTGTTCTTTAAGCTAATGGTGGTTATTGCTTGATTACAGATATCCTTGTACCCCTAGATTTCAAAATTTTAGCTGATGGGTACTTTAGAGCATCAGTATAATGGACAAAGTTTCTATTTCATTGGGAATGCCTTCCTGACATTGCTAACTCGATTTACTGAACGCCATTCCAGTTGGATTTTAGAGGTGGAACCTAAGGGTTCAACTTGGGATATTTGACCTTAGATGATTCTTTGAGCTATAAGCTAAGGATCCTCTCTTCCTCAGTGATTATTACATTGGACGATGTAGGTAACAACTTCCTAGTTACTGTTGATCACCATGGAAGCTTGTGTTATTTAAATTCATTATGTGGCTCTTATTTTTTTATTTTTCATATACACATGTTCAGTCACAAATATAAGGAATGCTCATGTTAGAGGTACCCAACTGAGACTCATTCTCTCACCCAACATGGGCCCTTTATTATGCATGTATACTTTATGATTTTTGGTTTAGGTAAATTTTTAGCTTCAAGAGCTTGATCTTGGTGGCTATTAGCATCATATGGAACACATGAGACAAATGGTCATCCCTTGGCTGGATTTTCTTTTACACATTTATTTACTAATGTATAAGTAATATTTAGTATTTTATATACTATGTTTAGCCAATAGAGACCCCTTTTATGGATTTATTATACAACCTATACTGGATGTGTGATGTGTTTTAAATTATATTGATGTAATGTCTGTTTTATTGTTTATTTCCACTACTATTATCGATTATTCTTCCTCTATTGATTGATATTGTTGTGATTCCACATTTGGTGGGTTACTGCTTTAAGTTTCTCTTTATTTTCATCCACATTAGATGGTTAATATATCAACACCTGAGGATATATTCATCCCACTAATACTCATTCTCACCCTCACTGCTGGTCGGATACATTTAGCATATGGGGAGACATGCCTAATTCCAGCGGCACTCTGCCCAAAGAACTTTTCAGGTGGCTAATCGTGTTGAGGTTATACGTAAGAAATTTAATGAACTATTTTTCATAATTACAATACAATGTATGAAAAAATCCCCACGGTATCTTAAACCTAAAAATAAACTTAATATTACCATATTTATTATAAAAAACAAAATAAATTACAGAAATCGCAAAACCAGATAGTCATACATTAATTCAAAAATTAAAATAGTATAAATCAAACTAAACATATTATAATTAAACATAGTTAATATTTCCTAATTATTGGATGATATAATTCAATCTATAAAAATTTATTTTCTCTGTAAGGATGTTGAGAAGATGATGTTCAATGCTAATGAAATCAAGAGTGATATCCCCTTTATGAAAGTGATCTCTCAAATATAGATGTCTTATATCAATTTTTTTACTCCTACAATGAGATATATCATACTTATAAAAATCAATATCACTCATACTATCATAATTTATAGTTACAATTCTAAATTTATATCCATAATCAAGTAATATGTGTGTCATTAATAGAATTTGGGTATAATAACTACAAGAATTTATATCTTCATGTTCAGGAGTGGATATGGAAAAAGATTTATACTTATCACTGCATTAATATACTAGTTTCTTTCCAAAAAAGTGACATATTTTATAGTCTCTTATGTATATAACTTATCATCATCAAAATAAACAACAAAATGACTTGTGATATCAAAATTAAAAATTTCCATTGATTTTTAATTTAATGATTTTAAAGAGATATAATTTTATGATTCCATATTATCATCAGTTTTTACCTTCAATTATTCTTATTACATCATTAGTTTTCAAATTAATTTATTTAAATGTAATTTGATGATATTAAATGACTCATTAAAGAAGATAGAAGTGCTTATCCATCAATTAGAAAGACATATCATGACCAATAATACTTGTTCTTCTTCATCCAATTTTTGTATGAGATTAAACATGATATTAATTATTTCATTGAACATGGGATTCATGGTATAAATAGATTCATCAAGATACATTTTGAATGTATCATATTCAATATTATAGGTATCCATTCACATTTCTTGGACATCTTAATTTACTTCATGAGATACAAAATGAGTATACAGACGCGAAAAGTAATATCACAAGAAAGTATTATATTAAATTCATTTATCCAAAATAAAAATAAAAATAATTCATTTATTTATAGTTACAGCCATAAGAAGATTCAGTGACATCAATCTAGTTAGATCATGGAGTTTTTTTCATATTGATATTCTATAACAATCGAAATATCAAATCTCGTACTCTCAAGATGAATTTTCATTTTAATTTTTCGCTAATTTAATTTTTTGTAATAACATATTAGGGGATTGATAAAAATATAGTTATAATAACATAGGATTATCCTAATATTTTGAGTCTAATAGAATTACATAAGACAATAGATAAATCACTAGTAATGTTTATCTATTAATGTATTGTTTTACTAAAGTGATTTTAAAAATTATTTTAGAATAGAGTAAAAAATTGTAAATAACACACATTAGAAAAAAAATACATGAGGTTAAATATAAAGTTGAGACTTAACCCTCTACATTTTTCTATAACCCACCGTCAATAACATTTATTCTCATATTCAAGATGATACAAAACATATATAGGTAATATACAATAAAATAGCACATGGGGTTATCCAAACTATCAGAAAGCCTCTTCCATAGTTGACCTTGGGGATATAATGGAAAAAAATTAAAGAAATAATATACCAGAACTCATCAATTTATCAAAAGGGTGTGTTCTAAATTGAAATAAATAATAATTCAAGTTCAGCTAAAGAGTAATGTAAAACAAATAGAGAGATATAGAGACAGAGATATCTGAAGATTGATATAACTTTGACATAGTTCATGTTTTGTTCGATCATAGGGGTTCTGTTTTTCCCTCAAAGTCTTCCTTCAATTTTAATAGAATATAAAATGATCAAAAAAATTCTCCAGGATCATTTAATGATTCACAACAAAAAACTGGATGTCGTATGTTTTTGAAACATGTTAGTAGTACATTTTTTCTCTTTTTCATGTTCATTGTTCTCTGAATTATTCTCCCTTTTAATAAAGAAATTATTTCGCAAAATATCCATTGAGGAATAGTCATTAAATGATACACATATTTGGAAATATATTCCGAAATGTTTAATTCTCTGACACATCATTTAGTTCCTCATAGACGGCCACATGGATATATTATTAAAATATATTTTTTGTTTTTACATGGTTGATTCAAGTATTACACTTTAGATTGCTACCTCATAGTCAATTCAGTACATAGAAAAATAACATCAATCACTTCCATTTATTGGTTATAGATTTGATCCTTTGAACATGCACTCACTTGACTCTAATGTTCAATAACTCAAAGTAATTATATGGTAACTTCAATACATTTAAAAATTTATAACTCTATCATGTGGTCGCTTGAGTTGTTCTTATTGACGATTGGGGACAACATGGGGTCTCTTTGATACATTTGGTTTCTCTAATAATTTATTTGTTGAATGATATAGATGATAGGATATATCATGTAGTCTCATCAATTGATATTGTCATCTCATGGTTTACTCTATTGGTCAATTGAAGAGTTTATAATTGTTTCACTTTGATCAATCCCCTTAGTCATGTAGTTACTTCTATCATTTTAGAAAAAATTGATTTCTAGAATGCTACTTATGGTCAATTGAATCCTCATTAAAGTTGATATAGTACTTAGATATTTCACCCATTTAACACTAGATTAAATTTCTCTTTATATGGTTTGTTTAGTTGATTCATGCAGGAATTTGTTGGCTTTACGATCACTCTAATATTTATGAATGTTTTCTTAAAAAATTAGTCTTTCTACAAAAATAATTTGTAGTCTATAGATTTATTTTTAAACATTCATTCCCACATCACCACAAGATCCCTCCCCCCACTATTTTATTTATTTCATTTTAAAAAAAAATACTCAAAAGTTGTCCTTTTTCCTATCAGCATCAGCATACCAATACTCTTGTCGTTAGTTACAATTCATCGGTTGTCCAGGACTCTTCCAATAGAAATATCCTCCATCAACAACTGATGAAATATAATATATATATATTATCCAAAAATAATATTTTTCTAATATTTGGATGATCAGAACTCAGTCATATGTCCTCATATCAAAGCATCATTTATGACATTGAGAATGTTATGATTCCCTCTATTTAAATTTCTAAATGATTGATTTTATTTGGAATTAAATAAATATGAAACTATTATGATCCCACTTGGAGGAACCCATGTACTACAAAATCATGGAATACCTGAATATTTAGAATGATTAAACTAGATTTGTGTGATATCACCTAATCTGGTATATGATCCCATGAATTATCCCATGGGTTACATGAAATTTTATTTAATAATAAATAAAAAATCAATTGAAATTATAAATTTTACCTAGTTTGACTCACAACATCCATATATTTAATTAATTTTCAATGTTTCATACCTCAAAGTCACCAAGTGAGGAATCCTATACATCATTCAAACATGTATCATAGTTCTTTAGTCATAATTATTTGATACCCTAAGACTATCATGGGAAATTAAAATTCCATATGATGTCCCTTGAATCACAAAAATATCACACATTCAATCCATAGACTTGGATTGAATAAACCATTATCTTACCTTGGACTTAATCTCTCTAGATATTATAGGAGCATGGTAGGAGAGGGAGGGAATGAAAATTCAGTCCATGAATAGTCATATTCTAAAAAATAATTAAAACTATACATATATTATAGGATTTAATTTCTAAATTAAAACTTGACGCATTTAAAAAACTAATCCTTAATTATTTAACCTTGTAATTGCTTAAATATGCAACATAAACTTGTCATTATCACCATAAAATTTAATCAAATACTTATTATATAAAAATGATTACATTTTATTAGTATAAATTCATTAACTTGACTCATCTCTCCCGTGTTTATTTTAAAAATATTTAATAAATAACACTTATTCAAAAAAAATTCATATCCAATTATTATAAAGAAACTAATTACTGACTAACTAGAAAACTAAATTTAATTTATATTATTTTAAATGAAATTAATTTAATTTAATTAATTAACATATGATCATTCACACTCAAACATTTATCGGTCCATGTATATGGTTCCCACTTCATCCTAAACTCTTATTCGTTTGAATAGGTGAAACATATGGATGAAATTTTTTCATGACCCTCTAGGACCTTCTGTAAATATTACTGAGTCATAATCAAAGACAAAGAGTTGTATTTTTTCACAAATCATGTAACATAATTATATATGGATAATTCATATCTATAAAAACCTCATCATAGAAAACTCTGTATAATAAAATCTCTCAAGATACACATTTTGTGTCATCATACTTACATGCTTTTTTCTTATTTTAATAATCATTCCATACTTAATTACCTGGTAGAACCATGGATATAGATATAATAAAGTTAGTATCATCATATTTAAGTAGTCTTAAGATATCTCTTCTCATTAGATGAAAAAAATCTTGTCTTTATCATTCAATCAATACCTTACCACCAATGTCATGACAAAAAAATCTACCTCACTGTGACATAAATGTGATGGTTTTTTTATTGTATAAAATAATGTGATAAAATGGTACACATTGATAATGTTATCAAGTTAATAGACTAATACATATACTGGTAAATAGGAATAATCAGGGAATCCTAAAACATGTGGGGTTCCAATTGGCGGGCTAGTCCTCATTATCTCCTCTACTAAAGATCACCAAGTGTGAAATTCATGGGAATAAATCTCAATTATTTTGAGCCCCTAACACCTAATAGTTATAAATCATCCTTGTCCCATTATTATTATATATCAATACTATATGAAATATATTTATGATTATTTACATAGTGTCTTAGGGTTATAAATATAGTTGGAAAAAGCTATAAATTTTTTATATTAAAAATAATATATAGAAAATTTTATGTAAATGGTGGAAAAAACCGTCAACACTATTATGGTAAGTACAAAAAAAAGAAGAAATATCTATCTAAAAGATAAGAAAAATAAAAATTACTCCACAAATTAGGTTTTGACACCTACTTTCACAAAATTTATTAATAATTTCAACCAAGGAAAAAATCAATTAAAATCATTTCTATCTATTATCACTATGTAAAGGGGGAATAATAACATTAATAATGTAATTTTATAAAACCTATATTATCATTTGATCCCAATACATCATTTTCAAACAAAATAATTTCCAAATTATTTAAATTTTTTAAAATCATCGAAATAAATTTCTTAGAAAATCCAAATATCAACTATAAAATCATTAAAAACATATTTTGAAATCAATTAATTTCTATATAGATATAAACTAATCATATTAAATGTTCTTATTTTAAAATTAGTCCAAATTAATATTATACATAAAATCAAATTTTCATAACATTTACAAAACATTCATTTTAATTACATATCAAAACATAATGAATCAATTAATAAAATAAAAAAACCAAAATTTTCTTTATTTTTGATAAAACATTGCCCAAATAAAAAACAACATTATTCATTATCAAACCAACTGAAATTTTTTTCAAGAAAAGACAACAATTTAAATAACATTAATCTCAAATTAATATGGTGCAAGTTTATAAAAAATATTTATTCACCTTTTAGACCATCTTAAAGCATAAGAAAACAATTCCTTATACTTCATATAAAAATAAAAAAAATCAAACATTTACAAAAATAATTCACCTTTCTGTTAAAAACATTACTAAATAAATATATCTTTTAAAATTTTTTTAGATCCATGTGATCACCAATTTTATAAAAAACAAAAAAAATTATTAAAATCTAATTTTAATCACAAATAAACAAATTACGGATTAATGAAAAACTTCATTACAAAAAATGTAGTAAAAGTATTTTATCATACATTTTAAAAAATAAAATCCATTAAATATATTGATTCTTTAAAACACCATTTACAATAATCAATTCAATTAACGCATAGTGTGTTCAGTTAGAAACTCCAATGCATTTTAAAAATTTCAGTTAAAAAAATAAAATCATTTTATACTGAATTTTTTATCTGATATTCAATAAAATACTATGAAAATAATTCATTTAATTTCAATCATATTATTAAAATTAATCTTCTTCCATGTATTTCATTACAAAATCACTCATTTACCATTGACCATTATGGAATGGATTCATAGGGATAACTTTCACCATAATTATATTAAAAAACAACTCCAAAAACCTATAAAAAATGTTTATATTCATTTGGATTGAATAATAAAATAATGAAAGAACTAAATTCCTTATTATATATTGAGACAAATAATGCGCAATTGTTTGACAAATATCACGAGGAATCACTTGAGGGAATCCATCATCTGAGGGTGTCTAAGGGCTATATAAGACTTTCAGCATTTGTGAAGGATACTTGTTTCCCTATAGTATTCAAAAAAAATGAGTTCAAAGAGAATAAAGGGTAGAGATAGAATGAAATATATATAGCTTTAGTTGATTATTTTCTCATGTAGAATTTCATCTATCCATCCATTATATGTTATTATTTATATATTCAACAAAATATCCACTTAAGAATTTTAACATTTGAACATATTTATGAGGAATTTATCAAATTATCAAACCTTACAACCACTTTTAATGTACAAATTAACCATTTTAATAAAAATTTAGCAATTAAAAAGTTATTATAGATTTTTAAACTTCTATAAACATCATCATACAACGATTCAGGCTAAGAGTGAAAGCATGGAGCATAACAAGGATTTTGATTCATGTGTTATCTCATAATATGGGTCACTACCATTCAGAAAACCATGACATGATGACACTCACAATGTCATTTTTTATCCTGAAATAGATTATGTTAATGTCTATACCATTACACTATGGTGGTTCTTTCAGTGAACATTTCTAATAATATATAACTTATATTAAATCCTCATAAACTTAGCGTACTTTCACCATATATCAAATCATATTATAAAACATTTAAAACCATATCCTAAATTCCTTTTGGATACTTCCAAAACTCATTGTGTAAAATTTATCATTCAATATAATACATTTTACAATATATATACCATCTTGGGAAAATCCATTAAAAATATGGATATCCTCTAAAACACTTCTGACATAGATCATGATATTTTTTACAAAGACATTATGAAAAACATTAATCCTCATTCACAAAATCACAAAATCTAATAACAATAACAATTATATATTTGAAAATAATTATTAATTACTCATTGATAATTGTAGGGATATAGTACATTATTGAAAATCATCATTTTTAGTCAAGGAAAAGAGGGATTTATCACTATATCTATATGAAATATTTTTTTTCGTAACCATATAAACTAGATGTATTCAATACATGTATGAATAAAAATATCATCTATTTTACTATGAAATTGATTGACCCGAAGACATGGTATATGTCCATTCCATATAAAACACTCATACCTTTCTGATTATCTATTTATATACTAATCATATCCTTGAATAAATTGTGTCTTATTAATCTAATCAGATGAACACATCACATTATCCTCATAAAGATATATAATAATATCATGTTTACCTTATCTAGGTATGTTCATAAATTATTTTTTTAACTCAATCAAGGGCCTTGATATCATACACATTATATAAAAAATATAAATGTCATCTTGTCCATTACTTAACTAAAAACATTATTAGCAACATACCCTATAACACTTGGATTATCTAACCCTCAAGGATTTTATAAGAGATGTAAAAAGTATGGGTATCCCAATTCTAAGTATATTTCCAACATACGGTTTTATGATTTCAATATGAAACATGCACCCATAGTATAATAATGACTTAGTATATGAAACTTCATGAGGTATACATGGTTGGTCATATAGTGCACAGAACTACTTTTACTCCTTATGAAAAAAATCTCATATATCTAAATAGAACAAACCTCATTCAAATATAAGTATATAATCATTACTTATTTTTCTACATGGTGAAGATACATTACGGATAACTCAAAGTCATAATTTGATTGGTCAGTTAATATTACACTTCATTGGAATTTGCAACTAACATGAATTAATGATGAAGTAAAGAATTCCATTTGTGTAACATGATACATTTTATATTATAAAATTTTTAATAATAAATAAAACACATAAAATAACTAGTCTCATCATATACTATATGATATTCTACTTGATAGACCTTGTAATTCTTTCACTTTTAGGGTTTTGTAAAACCCATTTCATCTCTATGAAAATTTTTCTCATATCCACATGACCATATAATAAATGCCTCCCAATAAACCCCCTAAGTGAGTTAAAACTATTAATATAGAAAATTTTACTTATGGGGAGAAAAATTAATCATATTTAGTGTAGAATCCCATGTTTTCATCCGAACTAAAATACCGAAGTTTTTGATCTTGTTTTTTTACTAAAACAATCATTTTTAAAACAAATCATCAGAAACTAAATTAAGAGAGTTTAATCACTCCTATGTGATGTTAAAGGGCATGAGATAAGGCCCGAGAAGTTTCCTGATTTTCATGAGATGTTTTGGGAGTGTTGAACCCAAAAACATCACGTTTTAAATGACATCATAGGGCGCATAGTTTACACACGATCTGTGAAATTGTGAATCCCACTACATGTAACCATGTAGCCCTATTTGGAATGGGGTAGTGAATTAGCGTACGGTTTGGAAAATTGTGCACATAGCATGTGTAGTGTGTGTCTTGTAGGCATTGGGGTATGGCATGGTTTTCAAAACTATGCGGATTAACCGTGCTCGATACCCTATTTTGGGTTTTAATTATTATTAAGATTAATTTAAATTAAAACCTAATACAAAAATACCAACAACTCCCTCTGTCCATCATATCATGATGCACCAGGGGCCCCCCCTTTGAGTTGCACGCACGGCCCCTCCTTAGCCACTTATCCTCTTCGATCTTCATCTAGTTTTCTTCATTTTTCATGGTCGTTCCATCATGGTGAGTCCTCTTCATCCTTATCTTTTTTTATAGGCTTTTCTTTAACCTAATCGATGCCCTGTGAGGTTCTACCAAACCCTATGGCATTGGTGGTGAACCAATTTTTAGTTTTCTCTTGTTCTGGGTACGTGAAAATGGTCTCTCAGGTGTTTTTATTATGTGTTCTGGAAACCGTGGCCAAAGGTGAGGCGGTTCGGATGGTTTTGTTTCGTTGGATTAGTTTTGGGGTAAGGTTTTTAATTCTCTTTAGTTTCTCACATGTTAAATTTGGGGATTTGGTGTTTATGAGTCCCTGGATTTTGTATTATAGTTCATTGAGCTTCACCATGTGGTTTGGCTTCATTTTGGTTCATCGCCAATGTGGATGGCATAGTTATACCTTGAGGTACGGGCCCCTTCCAAGTACTCAATTTTACAAATTCATTAATAAATCGCTTACTACACATTTATTAGAAATTAATTCCATTAAGTGAAGTATTTTGTATTGAATTTACTATAAATGTGAATTTAGCATGTTCTGTTAAAAATAATAAATGTATTAAATTATTTTTTTGATAAACAATATCATTTTTTATAATAAAACCCCTCCAATATATGTGCACTTCCTTCCAACTAAAAAGTACTGGTTAGACCTTTCTTGCTTGACTTTTTTTGATTATAATTATTATGACTTGATGTTGTGTTGAAATATGTAATACTTTGGACATGGACTTAATGACATTAGAAACACTGATTTTCCATTTTTAAAATGATTAAAGGACCAAAGAACTATCTAACTGTTTGGTCCAACATTGGATTGGAATTACCCATGTAGGTAATTTCCCTTTTGTATGGATACTTGGATGCCTTCAAATGCAATTGACATGACATGGTAAATTGAATGAGTTGAGTTAAATTAATTGATAATTATTAATGATTTACATTCAAAACAAGTTACCAAATTGTTTTAAATGTTTTGAATACTAATAACAACTTGGGTGACATGTGGGTTCCTAAGTAGGAATGCCATGATTAACACAATGGGTTTTCATCCTCATTACATGGGTGAAACAAGGATTCCAATGTAGGAATTCCATGGATGGGCCCATGTTCATGAGAAATGGATTGGTTCTATGTTTGTGGCTACCCATGCCATGTTAAGGTAAGGTAGTGGTGTGAATGTTGACTTTTTAAAATTCTATAATAGATTTTACTAAATGGTTACAATGCTACATGACCTTACCCCACTAATGGAAGGAAATACATGATCCAATAAATAAATGGTTACAATTATACGTGACCATCCCACACTAATGTAATGCAAGTATTGGGCCAATAAATAATGGTTTCCACTCTAATTGGCCTATCCAAAATAATGGAAGGCAATACTTGAACCAGATGAATCATTACATCACTTCGTTATCTAATAGGAATGGAATGACTCAATATTGCCTTAGATTCTGAGTGGAGAATACCATGGGTCTTGGGAACCCCATTCCAATTCATGTATATGTTTTTCTTCGGTTGATACCAACCTAGACTCTAGGTCTTCTCTATTCCATTGATGCCTGGTATACTACCGTTGGGTCCCTTCTTCTTAGAGGATACCACAGATACACTCCATGGATCTATCATTAACTAGTAGGTTCCATGGTTGAAGACCATCGGGCCCTATCTTTTCTTAGCCTTGTTTTACCTTGGTCAATCACCTTAGACTCATTAGGCAACATATTGTGGAATTCCTTGGATTATGCTCTTTCGATTACACTCTTACCCCATAGATAGACTCAAATACTAATGAGTTAGGTTTTCGTGAGTTTATGTTACCTTGGTTTTTACCCTGGAATTCCCTCACTATATATATTTTTCAGGTTTCATTGTTATGTCTTGGAAATTTCACTACATATACTACCATAGGCTTCCTTGGATACACTCCTTGGGTCTAGCATTGACAAGTAGGTGCCATGGATAATGTCCATTGAGCCCGGTCATTGCTTCACCTCATTTTACCTTGGATGAAACTCCTTGGACTCGGTAGGAGATTTTCTCACATGTGTGCTATAAATGAAATGGTAAAACTCAATTAATGAGCAGGTTACATGTTTAGACACCAGCTGAGGGCTGAATCAGGTACTTGGGAATTTAGTTACATTATACTGCATACATTATTAAGGCATGATTTTACGCTCTTTATTTTATATTATACTATCGGGATTGGGTTAGACACTGGTGGTGCAGGCCGACTGAGATTTATATCTCACACCTTACTCAGGTCGCCATAGCACTTGAGTACCCGAGTAGTCCATTCCTATTCGTAGGGCCATAGACCTTGTTTGTTTTTATTTTTTTTACCTAAAGTAGGAGAAAATGACTGATAAGAATCTTGGGATTCCCATGGAGATCACCTTAGGGATTTTTCTTCTTTTCCTTACTTGATTCCAACATTTCATTGTATATAAAATCATGTTATAAAGTTTATTGCTTTCCTTAATGAATCTATACCACATCATGCATTCATTTATTGTATAAACTGCTGTTTTCCACTTTTTTTCATTATATGAAATCTTTCTTCCACTAATTTTTCAATTATGTGTTACTACATCCATTGATGATGATTATTTACTTTTTTATATAGTTGTGCAACTCTGATTAGAGGGTATAGTATCCCTACTCATTATCCTTACACCCTCAATGCTAGTCGGTATCCTCTAGCATACGGGGATGCACGCCTAAGTTCATGTGGCAACCGGTCCGGACAACGTCTTAGTGGTGAGACGGGTCAGGATGTTACAAAGGGGTATCAAATGTGGTTTTTCCTTTTGTCTTGCTATTTACGGTTGGTAGACCGGAGACTAGGAAAATGTTGGCACTTGGTTAATAGTCGTGCTTGCCGCTGATCACCCCACATTCGGGGAAAGACTTAGTGGCCAGGGGTGAGATTTCTATTTATGATATTCGCTATTACAATAGATATGATTTCACCTAGACTAGTTGGTTTATATTCCGCTGCTTACGATTTATGGAATTATAAACATTATCCTTGGCCTGTTATGGAAAGGAGGAAACGTACATGCATCATATTAATAACTTAGAGATTCACATTCCATGATTATATTCCATGTCATTTAGTTTCATTAGTAAGTTCCCAGCTAAGTATGATTAGGTGTCGTATTAATATTCCATGCTTAGATATATACTGGTTTAGGTAATAAATTGGCATGATTTCTATGTTTAATACTCATTATAGCATGATCATATGATTAAATTGACATGATTATGGTATTTAAGCTTGTTTTTATGTGTTAGATGCTTATATTTACATTCTAGCTTACTCAATTTATGTAAATAGTTGTGGTTTTGATGGGATCCAATTTTTAGTTATGAGGTATATGGGATCGTTATAGCTGGAAAAAGGTAACTCGTAAAATTGAACCATTTTAAAAAGGATACTAAATATAATTATTAATTTGATGAATGGTTTCGATTAAAGGGAGCCAAATTACAAACTGTAAAGTGTATGTGCACTTTGCATGATGGTAAATAGCCAGCCATATAATTTGACCATTATTTTTGACAATGTGAAATTATAATTTTATATTGGCACCAATTAATGGGAATTAATTTTCAATCCATGGAGTGTTTGGGCACTTCATGAATTGGGGAATGGCAACCCATATTAAATGGAATGTAGCAATTCTTTGTAAAATACTTATAAATGTGAAAGATGTTTAGTGTTGATCTAAAATAAAAAAATTTAGTTTTTAAAATGAAACTGGACATGAGTAGATTAGTTGGGGCCTATTTTTATGAGATGACATGTTTGGGTGTTTAAAATTATAATAATTGTTCATTGGATATTAGGTTGCTTCAAAGAGAACACAGGTCGGTTAAAATGGGACCCTCGTATGTCGCATTATCTTCTTAAAAAGGATTTTATTTTGATAAGTTGCCATAAAATAATGGGATTTTAACTAATTTAAAATGTTTTTAAATAACATATTTTTAAAACTTGTCTATTTTTCTCTTGGTGAGTTGGTTAAAATCAAGTACGTTGTGATTTTTTTTTAAAAATGGTACTTTGATGTTTTGATAAATTCTTTTAAGGAATAAAGATTTAATGTGATTAAATATAAGAGGATTGAAAATGAAACATATAATAGTGTCTGGTGTTAAAAAATCGCATCTAAGGGTAGTTAAGACTTATCTTGAGTTTCCTTGGAATGGAAGTGTGAGTAATTACCATAGGTGATCTTTTCCTTAACAATGGATTAATTATTGGATTTTGTGCCTAGTGACTTTTTTTTGACATGTCCCCATTTTAGGGTTGAAACCTGTTTTTCGTAATGGGTTAACCCATGGTAGGTAGCTCCCTAAGAACTTAAATCCCTTGGTAGTGATGTGACCCTTCTCACTCTATGGTGTTGTTGGATGATGTTTTCACAAGTATGACATTCAGTTTTAAAGTGGCGCCCTTTTTTTGATGCGTGGTCATGTCTTTCTTGACTTTTAGATTGGCTCGAACATCGAGTAATGCTCTTTTCCAATTTTTTAGACATTCCTCGGGTATGTTCAGCATGCTTCGTAGGTCGTTTCACCCCTTTTTCTTCTTAGTAATGGATGGATGGTTATGGAATTATCCAAGAAAATTGTTGAATGGGGAAATACTAATCTATAATTAATATTCTACTACTATTGAGTACTGTCTCAAGTCATCCCTAAGTAGAGTGTCCTGAGCATTAAATAATCAGTTCCATTGCAATAATTGAACTGGTTTTGGAAAGACTCAGGTGTTTTGACGCACTGGTCTCATTGTCATAATTTAGCGTGCTTATGAGGAGTTAGTTTTCCTTACTTTTCGGCTAGGATGCACATAAAGTGGGTAGAGCTGTGTTGAACCTGATAAATGTTTCCTTCTATGTAGAAGGAACATGACCTTAGGGTACCATTGGGAAATGGTTAGGTAATCTTCAAATCCCTTGAGGCATGTAAGTCTGAAATCATGTTAGTGCTTCATCGACAGCACAACCTTGATCTAGTTCAATTATTTTGCCTTCTAGTTTCTTGGTGCGTTTGACTAGAAACTGTATCTCAAATCCTCTTAGTGTACTCCTCCTAAGAGACAAGAATTTCACCTATATTGATGTCATTCCCAATACACTAAGATAGCGTCAGTCTTATGTTGTGATAAATCTTTAAAAAAAATTGAGATTCTTGGAATATCTTTGTTAGTGTTGCACGCTATGCATGGTTCACCTCGAGGCTTGGTATGTCCTGAGTGATTATTGGATTCCCAAGTTGGAATGCCTAGTTCGAACTTCAGGAATCCAACTATTTATTTTGAACTTATCTAGCCACCTAAGAAAATATCATATGAGATATGTTGAAAATGTGTCTCAACTCATTTTATTTCTTTTAGTTTGATGGTTATAATTGTAAGAGTCTATTTTATATCACGTTTCAAGGTGAAGGAAAGTGTGGTCTCATGGTCAGAAGTGTCTTCTAGGAAATATTTCTCAACTAGTTCTATTAGGTTGATCAGAATTTGATGGTTTATTTTTAATAAAATCATTCCAGGAGTGTCATAAGAACACTTAGAGTTTTGCATTGTAAAAAAATTCCAATGGTGGAGGTACCATGGCTTGGAATTATCCCCTTCTTAAGATAAGACCTTTGGTGGTCATCACCATTGATTGTATTTTAATTGAGATAATGGTGTGATCATGTCCCAATATAAATGGGCTCACGTAGGCTCTGTCTCTGTGTTTATGTTGATATTTGAGCATTGTATGGGTTTGTAAACGTTGAAGTGTAGAGTGTGTAGGAAATACATAAGGTGCTTTGGGAATTGGTAATGAAATGAAACAGTTTGAACGAAACATCACAACCCCAGTAGGGTTTGTGGTGTCGAGATTGTTTCCTAAGGCTTCTCAGGGACAATAAGTTTTTAAGGTTTGTAGATTATAGAATCCCATGTTTTGAACCGGACTACAATATGGATGTTTTTTAAATTTTTTGTTTACTAAACCGGTTGTTTTAAAAACCAAGGTTTGAACCAAAATTCTGAGCATTGAATCACTCTTAAGTGATGTTTTTGGGCATGATAGAAGGTGCTGGAAGTTTTCCGAGTGACATGAGATGTTTTGAGAGTTCTATACTCATAAACATCATGTTTAAAATGACAATAGATGCCAAAATGTTTTGTTATGGTCTGCTAAACCATGTGTCCCTTTATAGGTAACTTTGCGTCCATCTTTAAAATGAGGTAGTGATTTTGCGCATGGGTTTTGCATGGTTTGGAAAATTGTGCACCTAACCCATATAGGGTGTGTGTTAAAGGCAGTGGGGTACCACACGTTTGGCACATGGTTTTCCAAACTGTGTGGCTTAACCATACTCGACACCATTTTTTTGGTTTTTAATTATTTTATTGATTAATTGAAATTAAAACCTAAACATAAAATACCCCTAACTCCCTCTCTTCCTCATATCATGACGCACTAGGGAAGGATACCCTTTGAGATTTGCACACGACCCCTCCTTGGCCACCTCTAATCTTTGATATCTATCTGTTTTTCTTCATTTTTCATGGCCGATCAATCATGTTGAGTCCTCTCCTTCCTTCTCTTTTCTTCTACCAGCTTCGCTTCGAACTAATCGGTGCCCATTCAAGATTGACTAAACCCTAGGGCTTTGGGGTTGATCTGATTTTTGGTTTTCACTTATTCTAGGTATGTGAATATTGACTCTCATATGTTGTTCTTCTGTGTTCTGAAAACCCCCGCCAGTGGTGAGGCGGTTCAGATGGATTCAGTCCATCAGATTTGTTTCGGGGTAAGGTTTTCAGATCCATTTTTGTTTTTCAAATGTTAAATTTGGGGATTTTGGTGTTTATGAGTCCTAGACTTCTTTCTTGTAGTGTGTTGAGCTTTTCCATTTGTTTTGTATTCCTTTGGGTTCTTTCCCAATGTGGATGTCCTGGATCCACCTTGAGGTAGGGTCCCTTTCCAGGTCCTCAATTTTATAAATTCATTAATAAATCACTCACTGCACTTTTATTAGAAATTAATTCCATGCAGTGAAGTATTATTTATTTAATTTCGTTTAAATGTAAATTTATCATGTTTTGTTAAAATTTTTAAATGTCTAAATTGATTTTTTCATAATCAATAGCATGTTTTATAATCAAACCCCTCCAATGGAGGTGCGTTGCCATCAAGATAAAAATTAGCCGTTAGACATTTCCTGCTTGACTTTTTGTATTTATTATTCTTATGAATTCATGTTGTGCTGAAATATGAAATTCTTTGGACATGGCCTTAATGGAATTAGAAACATTGAGTTTACCTTTTTTAAACTATTAAAGGATCGAAGCACCATCTAACGGTTTTTTCCAGTTTTGTATTGGAATTACCCATATTTTTAATTGCCCTTTTGTATGGTTACGTGGATCCCTTTAAATGAAATTGAAACGTTTTGGTAAATGGAATGGGTTCAGTTAAATTAATGGACAATGCTTAATTATTGGCCATCAAAAAAGTCGCCAAATGTTTTCAAATGTTTTGATTACTAATAACATCTTGGGTGACACGTGGGTTCTCATGTTGGAATTCCATGATGGACTCAATGTGTTTTCATGCTCATGCATTGGGTGATACATGGATTTCCATGTAGAAATTCCATGGAAAGACCCGGGTTTATAAGATAAGGATTGGTTCTACATTCATGGAAACCCTTACAATGTTAAGGGAAGGTAGTGGTGTGGACATTGAATTTTAAAAATTCCTTAATGGATTTTCCTAAATGGTTGAAATTCTATATGACCTTTCCACACTAATGGAAGGAAAGACATGAAAGAATAAATTAATGGTTACAGTGATACATGACCTTTAAACACTAATGTAAGGAAAGGATTGACCTAATTAATAATGGTAGGCATGGATTGAACCAAATGAATCATTACATGACTTATTTATCTCATAAGAATGCACTAACTCATGCTCACCTAGGATTCTAAGAGGAGAATACATAGGGTCTTGGGAACCCCATACTGATTCATGGATATGGTTTTCTTAGGTTGATACCCACATACACTCTGATTCTTTTCTATTCCTTAGACGCCCGGTATACTACCATTGGGTCCCATATTCTTATAGGATACCTCATATATTGCCAATGTATCCAACATTGACTAGTAGGTTCCATGGTTAATACACATTGGACCCTATCTTTGCTTATCCCTTTTTTACCTTGTTTGATCACCTTGGACTCGGTAGGCAACTTATTGTGGAATGCCTTAGATTATGCTCCAAGGATTACACACATAACCCTTATCTATACTCAAATACTACTGAGTTAGCATTCTTTGAGTTTACGTTACCTTAGTTTTTACCATGGAACTCCCTCACTGGATATGTTTTCCAGGATTCGGTGTTACATATTGGAACCTTCACTACTTCTACTACCATAGTATGCCTTGGATACACTCTTTGGGTCCATCATTGACAAGTAGGTTCCATGTTTAAAGCCCATTGTCCCTAGTCATTACTTTTCCTTGTTTTAACTTGGAGGAAACTCCATGGACTTTGTAGACTACTTACCCATATGTGATTTATAAATTAAATGGTAACAGTCAATTAATAAATTGGTTACATATTTAGACACCAGCTGAGGGCTCTAGTAGGTACTTTTGAATTTAGTTACATTTTATTTCTTACTTTATTTATGCATGCTTACACCTTGTTTAATTTATATTATACTTTTGAGATTGGGTTAGACACCGGTGGTGACATCCTACTATGATTTATAACTCACACCCTACTCAGGCCGCCATTGCACTGGGGTACCTGAGTACACCTTTCCTTTTCATAGGGCCTTAGACTATGTTTGCTGTTGTTTGCTTGTACTTGGAGTAGGAGAAAAGGATCGAGCTGGGGCTTTGGATTCTCATGGAGATTTCCATTGGGATTTTTGTTCTTTTATTTACTTGATTCCTACGTTAAATTGTATTTAAAATCATGTTGTATCCTTTAATGCTTTCTATGAATTATCAATACCATGTCACACATTCATTTATTGAATAAACTAGCCTAGGACACTTTTTTCATTATATGAAATCTTTCTTCAACTGATTTGTTAATTATGTGTTACTTCTTCCATTGTTGATCGTTATTTACTCTATTATTCCACTGATCAACTATAATATGAGGGTATAGTCTCTCCACTAACTATACTTACACCCTCACTACTAGTCGGTAGCCTTTAGAGTATGGGGAGGTATGCCTGAGATCATGTGGTGACTAGTCCGGCCACCGTCTTGGTGGTGAGTCCGGTCAGGACGTTACATTTAAAATTTCAAAATCATTAAAATTGGTATTTAAAATCATTTACATTATAAAATCTAATTTTATTTTTTTAATAAATTTTTCTTATATAGAACACTTTCTGTGTTTATGTCATGATCTGGGAAAATTGAAATCCAAAAAAAAAACTTTTAGATAATTTTGGTAACTAAATTTGACTTTTAAATTTATCTTTATTATCCAATACATTCTAAAAATTTATCTTTAGGAAGTTAAATTTAAAAAATTATGGTAACTGAATATAATACTTTACATTTCTCTTTACCAACATAATCTATTTACATTTAATTTTTAGGGAATTAACTTTTATTTTTGTAAATTTAACCTCTCTAATTCTAAAAATACTCTCACTAGACTCTTAGAAACTATATTCTATTAAAAATGTCATGTTAAGATACATATACAACTATGTGTTATGAAATAACAGTTATTTCTTTTGATTAGAAAATTTAAAAAATAAATTACTAGAAAATATATCTTAATATTTTTCTACAGTTTTTGGGAAATATTTTTAAAATAAGAATTTATTATTTAAAATCTTCTAATGTTGTGTGTTGGTAACTCTTTCTCATGTATTTTAAAAAATATCTCGTATAAACTCTTATATCAAATATAAAAAACCTCTAATACTTATCTTCTTCTCAAAAATTTCACTGAATCTAATGAATCATAAACTACACATATTAAATCCATTATATTATATGGCTAATAAAAACTTTTTATTAACCAACAACATGTCTCATTAAATAATAGAAATTATAAAATAATACAAATCCTTTATATAAATCTATATGAGCTTCAAATATTCCTTTCATTTCTAAATAACAATGATATTAACCTTTACTAATGTATTTGAATGAAAATAACAAGATCCATCAATTATTACTCTAATTAGGTATTCCAATATATTTAAAACAATTTTAAAATACACATATTGTATCATATACCCTTAAAAATCAATGAATTTATTTTATTACACTAATTTCTAACATAAACACTCTATGTAATTTTTCAACACTCTTTCTGGTATCATAGAAAATTCCATCTTATAAAAATATTTCCCCTCCTTCTTAAGACCTCCTTTAGGTTTATATAACATCGTCTAGATGATAAAATATTGGTTGTTGGACCATCTATATGACTTTTCATATTTTAGATTATCAATTTTCTCATTTATACATTAATACATCACCATAACATATATTTCCCATGACTAATTCAACTATACACAACACCTTTAGAAAAGATGGTAAAATTTTAGTTTAACTCATTCACAATATAAAAAATGACTACTTAAGATTGAAAATTGAATTTTATTTCTATAATAAGCCATAAAGGAAACCATCAATCTCCCCAAGAAAATAAAATAAAAAATAATATAGAAATAATGAGTGAAGAATAGTGTTATTTTTATTATAATTAATTTAAAAAAAGACATTAAAACCACAAGCTATTCCTCTTATACTTCTTATAATCATCTAGATCCAATTTTTGATAATTTCATTATTTTTCTTTTCAAAAACAGGTTCCACTATGACATAAAAATTTATTTGTTATAAAATAAGGAATTTTAATTTTATATAACATTCTAGAAAGAATATTACATTAAGATTCAACTTTGTTTTAGTATTAATCTAAAAGTAATGTTTAGTGATGATAAATCCATTATATCTACAATATAAACTATTACAATATGATTATTTTTTATATTAATTTTATAATGGCATTTAGTAAATATTCCCCCTCTAAAATGATGAAACCTGTTAAGGATACATAATATTCATTAGTGGGAAATGATTCATATTTCATTAGCTTTGGGTCACTTTATAATTTATCCCATTACATACCTATTTAGGATGACCATCATGCCAATTATATAATATATGAATCTTGGATTGTTGGCCAAAAAATACCTTTCCAAACCCATTATATGGATAAAATCCACTCTATTACTCTATTGTCCTAATACAATTAGAGTTTATTATCTAAGTGTAAACCAAATCATATGGAAAATTTGAGCACCTAATCTATAACATCCTACCCCAAACAATAGATCTAAAAAGGTAAAACATGACATATCCCTAAGTGTTATCCTCAATCACCTAAGTCAAGTGACTATTGATGAGGGTCTAAAGATATCACTTTGGGAGAAACATACCCTCTAATGGACCATTTCATCAATAATAAAAATTATAAACATCCAATAACCATAAATAATGGAATAAAATAATTATAATGACATAATTCATTACATCTTCTCCCATATTAAAACATAATTCATATAAATATTAATGAATCAAATGTAAACCTCATGTACTGATATACAATAATACAACAAAAATATTATATAAATAAATTTATTAATAATATCATTCATATTAATATAATGGAACATGGACATCAATCCCAATTGTCTCTATTCACCAAATCCAAACTAAATATTTTTATTACCCAAAAATAAATCATTATGGATATAATATATACCCACATAAGGGGTGTAAAAACATCGGTTACGAATATAATCCTTAGAGAGACGAACCCTTGTAATACAACGGAGTTAGCTTCAATGACATTTAAGTATTTTAAAATTTTAGAAACAATTTATTCCATCATGAAATCATAGTAATGGGTGAAAACCATTCCACCTAAATAATGAATTCCTAACTTGATAAATGATGGTACCCATTGAATGTACTAGCTAAAATCATGGCCCATCATCATACCATGTTCCAAAACCATGGAATCGTGTTATATAAATTTAAAACACACAAGGAATTGATAAGGTTTATCATCCTATATCATAGCCAATATAAATCCATGGATTCTCTCCAACATCACATGTTACGTCTAACTCAAGTCCCCTAAAATGGTCCAACATCATGGAACTTAATCACAATATAAATGATAGATAAAATCATCTCAATCATCACTTTAATAACCATTAAACACTTCAATTTCTCAGCAATATATACCACATGGATATAGGAATCACTTTTTAATGCTTGAGAAAACAATAATAAATCTCATCAATAATTTTAGCACAAATAAAACATAATTTAGAATGTATAAAATCACTAAAAAATCAATTTCAGTATTCATAACACACTTTATGGTATAAAATTAATTATAAATGGAACAACACTTTTTAATCTTTATTTTTCTCTATTTTACAAAATTTAAAGCATGTAATAGAATAATATAAATCCCCAATTTAATTACACAATAATTAGTTACTTAGTTACATAATATTAAGTAATCATTTATCCTTACTCAAAACTTTTTTTATTACTTTAAAAACAAATTCCTAGCTTGTATTTAACCTATTGATCTGCTTTATTTACATAAAAATAGATAATAAAACACCTCAATAACTCTATCAAGTAAATTGTGGTGTGCAACCCCAGTTCCTAAGTATGAAAAGCCAAAGATACTTAATTCATATCATTAATGCAACATATAAAAGAACTTTTATAATCAAGTAGAACATAAAAAATTATATCACAACTCATAAAATAAAAAAAATATTAGTTGATGTAGTATATAATCACAAAAACACATAAAATTTCCCTTTTAAAATATCAATTTCATCCCTCATTTTCACAACATTAATTATTCCATTGATATTTACAACTATTGAACAATTTAATCTTTCATTATCCACATTGTTTCACCGTTTTAATGATGTTTCTTAATATTTAAAGCATTTATCTCTAACTTTTTCACCACAAATTCTATTCCTTAAATCATATAAAAATTTTATCAATCATTAGAATATGTTTTCCACAACAAGAAAGTCATAAAAATCCATCAAATCATTTAAAAATTAACATCTCATATATATTTACAAACTAAACACAATAATAAATAAATAGGTCATCTAACTCAAATTAAACAAGAAAATTACAAGGATCAAATACCTAGTAAATCTATTAACATAATGAATCTAGGATCCAATAAACTAGAAACAATAATGAAGAATTAGAACCACACAATAGTCAAACATTTTCACCTTCATAGAAAAATATACAACTAATAAAGAACTCACTAGGACAAATCCAGCACTTAAATCAGATCACAAATCTTTGATGGAATAATGGAGCGCTCACTCCTTGAATTTTTGAGATAAATTGGGGAGATTAAGGGCTTCATTATCTATAAAAGTAAATATAAATAATTCCATGGAAGGATAAATCTCATTTTAAGGGCTAGATCCCAAGACATTGAAAAGACAAATATTCCCCTACTAAAAAATAGGCTTAGAACAAATCAAGTGCCTAAACAATTCTCAAAAAACACCTAAAGTATTAGCAACAAACCAATATCAAATTAGCCACCAAATGCTTAATAACGACCTATTGAAAGTCCATCAGCCACCAGTTGGTTGTTCTAGTGTGCATATATCATGTCCATCCCCAATAGGTACTTTTTCCCCATTACTAGTTA
Organism: Viscum album; assembly: GCA_963277665.1. Lineage (NCBI taxonomy): Eukaryota > Viridiplantae > Streptophyta > Magnoliopsida > Santalales > Viscaceae > Viscum > Viscum album. The sequence goes on from OY728133.1 coordinate 481,311,317, forward strand.
CTCAATGGCCTTTTTGATCTAGTCCAAAAAGGTCCACCTTTATCTACTCATCACTCACCTTTCATCACCAAAATACTCCAAAAACTATTTACAAATTAGACCCAAAATAAAATGAATGACTTAAAATTAAACAATATAAATACCTCATTGACCATAGTTATTTAAAATTTCTAACATTAGGGATTATAATCCATGAGGATAATTATTAATAATTTCAAATGAACATATTTGAAAATTGGATTTTAATATCTTATTCTAATTAATATGTATCATCTTGAACATGAACATGATGCAATAAAATATAAAAAAACAACATGAATTTTACCATCAATCAATTCACTATAAGATCAAGAATCTATATTGGGTTCTCCATCCAAGAAGCATCTTGTTCAAGCTCCACATCATCACATTGGAGAATATGATATGGGACCATTTCATACTTCCTAAACTGATATATATGAAAAACATAACACCTAATGTTATATATTGGAGTTAGCACCAACTAATATGTGATATCCTTGACCAGCTCTAAAATATCAAATGGAAAAACATACCATAGAGCCAGTATCCCATACAATTAAATTATTTAAAATTCTATTCATGGTCATACATAATGAAATACATTATCAATAAAATTAAAATCAAGGAGATTATGCATATGATTAATATATTAATTTGTTAACTATAAAATTTATCTTACCTCATCTTAATCTTTTACAAAAATAGATTTCTAATGAATTATGATAAGGCCAATTAAATACGCTTGACTAACTTTTATCCAATAAAATGGGGACTGAATTTATTTCTATAAAAAGATTCAAATGGTTGAACTAAAATATATTCCTGGTTTCCATTATTATATGAAAACTCCACTAAGGTTACATGATCCTACCATACCCCCCAAAACCAATAATACATGTATAGAGTAAATCCTTGAGGAACTGAATGATATGATTGGATTATTTATCCTTATGTTCAAGATAAATCATATGCATCTTCACTGGTGAACCTAAATCCATATTAAAACCTTTATATAAATGAGATATTAATCTCACACCATAATTAATCAAGATATTTTTAGGTATCCAATAAAGGTTAAATTTTATCAACATAAATATTTACAATCCCCACTACTAGATAACTAAACATGTTTGGTAGGAAATTGAAATCCATAGTTGATAAATAAAAACACAAATGATATATTTTTCTTTTTGTGATCTATGAATGTAAACAAAAATAATTCATAGTGATATCATCCCATATGCACTCCACCACCAATCATTTTTTTCATTTTATAAAAGTCGGTTCAAGGGTGAACGGTACCCAACATACAACCCAAAACGTGATCAAGAGAAACAAAAACAACAATAAACACAAAGTAGTACATCATTATACATCATAATAACCATAGTCATCCCCTCATCCCATGTAGGATTCTTCTGCTCTAGTGGTCGATTCCCACTCCGAGTGTCTCCAGAAACATTCTCTTTGAACCCGATTCCTAAGATGATCAAGAGCAGCCGTATTTGGTGATTCCTTCTTAACCCCGCTACCCTTTTTAACATTATAAAATACCAGGCTATTACGTTTTGATGCAGACCTATTCTGCATTGGCTGTTGTAGATAAGAATAATCATTCCTTGGCCACCTTTTTAGTGGTGTAGATGAAGGTCTTTCACTTACAGACTTCGTCTAATTCCCACTCTAGATGATATCGCTAAATGAACGGCTAACAGGGGTACCCAAGTTTTTTTTCCTCCCCCAGAGTTCTCCCTTCCCTTCCCGAACTATTTCCTCAACGCAGACTCAGAACACCCAATATTATAACCCGGCCACTAATCTAACTTGTTACTTTCCATCAAGGGTTGTCTCCTTTCCTCCAAAGGTTTTTCATACTCAGCCATATAACCTACCTCCTGCCCCTTACCTTAAATCAGAAGACCCTCTGGAGTCATATAGCCACCAAAGCAGTCCTTCCTAGTGTAAACTTGATCCATCGAAACAGGAAAACCCTAACTGGTGCAATCCCTCGGACCCTAATTCACACATTCCAGCAAAAGAGATAGACTTGACACATTGAGGGAACCTTCCACAGATCCTGCAACTAGATCCTACCCTATACGATCAACATGCCTATCCTCCAGTACATACGCATAACACTCACCTCCTGTAATTACCTCCTCCTCCAGGACTGCAGTCTGTCTGTCCTCAACTATCCCCTCAAACCTGTTACTCACAAACAAAAACGTCTTCATCAGGGGATCAAGACCTTTACCATCCTTTAGTCTGGACATTTTGGCCACCTCCACAAAACTCAATCCCCGATACTCTTCTTCTTGTTCTAAATCCACAACATCAGGGGGCCCAAAAGGAATCTCTTTATCCAGGTTCACCCTAATGTTGGAAGTTCCAACTATATGGCCTTTATCAAAAGAAACTTCACGATATCTAGAGGCAAAATTCTACCTAGTTGAAGCAGTCTCTTGAGATCCCTTCCCTCCTTCTGTCGACTCCTTATCTATCATAGCCCAACCCACCTTCACACCATTGTCCAACATCTTGTTCCTTGAGCCATCCTTCAGGCTCATTATCTCATTCTTCCCACGGCAATGAGCATCCCTCGGTCGTGAAAGGAGTCTTCTTTGATAGGCTTCAACTGAGTGACTCAAATGCTTTCAAAAACCATAAAACTCAGTCAAATTTTCATAAACAACTCTCTGTTTGAACATGTAATTGACATCGATCGTGATTCAAACATAATAAAAAGTAATGTGTGATGAATCCATTTCAACACACACCCAAGGATTTACCGGATGGAAAACCACCTCGGTACGACAATCAGAACAAAGGTATCTGCCTACCAGGTTACCCAATAAGGGAATAATAGAAGGGTTTTGAAATGGAAAAGGGAGTTTAGGGAAACTTACCCAAACAGCGATGAAAGGAGAATCTCGGTTCATATGATGATCTAAGGACCACCTCAGAAGCCTAAAGTGAGTTCCATTGAAGTTGTGAGGTTCCCTCGCCCAAGCCTGAATGAGATCTGCCTCTGATTCAAATCTAATCATAAATTGTTTATTGTCCATCAAGTCAACCACCGCTCTTTCTTGAAGATCCCATGATCCAAAGTAAAATTGGTTGAAGTCATCCACTGAGGTCCATTTATGTTTGAACCGGGCGACCAGAGTGAGATTCAGCAAGGGTGAGGACTTAGTGAACTCATATAAAGAAAGATGAAGATTCAGTGATCCATCGATAAGATCAGGAAACTTAGGGTTAAGTGAAAATTTCGGAAAAGGGGGAAGAAACTCTAGGTTGGATAATGGTCGAAAGGACCTAGCTCTCCCAATAAATGGTGATTCCCCCTCCCCCACCAAGGGGAGGAGCCGGCATAGTGGTCGTCGTCATCACCAGGGGTAGAGCATCGAGAGGTCGAGAGAGGGTTCAGCCGCAATTCCATCCCATATGAACTCCATAATTAGAAAATGATGAAACACACCTACTAGCCTATGATTCTCCATTTTATCCTCACAGTGGGTGAAGCACCTCAAATCAAATCTATCCCCATCATGCTACATGTCCGATCACTAATTGTGTTTTTTGATGCTATTGTACATTTTAATCAATCCTAGATAAAAATCCCATCACGATAAATGATGACCACACAACACCTCTTTATATTATTATAATGATATATAAATACTCCTATGGAAATATATGAACTAATTATAATTAATATCTCATTGGAGCATCTATTTCCCATTATATATCTTCCATAAAAAACATAAAACCCAAAATAGGAATTATGGATCTCCTCCAGCCACTCCATCTTGGAAGGGGGTATAGTAAAAGGTGAAATTTAAATAAGGGATTATTTTTTAACTATATACAATTTAATTTTTTAAAATAGATTCATATGTAACCACTTTTCTTTAATGTCCTTAGACACATCCACTTGAGACTTCTTGATCAAAGAATCTATATCAATATTTCTTTACAGGATGTATATGTCATCTCGATATAAAATGATAGAAAATATTCAACTTCTACCCTCAATTATAGGTAAAAATACACATTATAAAATATATATTTAAATTTTTTAATACTAAAAAAATAATCAAATAGGTAATTTTACCAATTTAAACAATCATGTACAACCAAAATCTATTCTTGGTCATAATGGTGGTAATTATTATCATTTGTCCTAATTTATTAAGAACCATTACGCACTAATCAAACCTATTGCATAAAAATGCATCCAAATTCTTATACTATAGCTCTCACAATAATCCTTTTAATTTATCTATGGTTCTGATAATGTAAGAATATGTTTTGATTTTAATAATTTCATTAGTTTCTAAAATGATTCCTTACATCTCATCTCCTATTTGATTTTTAATCCCTTCCTAGTCAGTGTCATAATTGGTAATGATAAGTGAAAGAAGTCTTGAATAAATAGATAATAACATCCTACAATACATAAGAAAAAATTAATATAAAAAATATTAAGAATTCTTTAATACATTACAACAACTACTTTCTTCGGGCCCACTAATATCATTTTATTTTGAACTAACATGCCTAAGAAACAGTACCTATCAAATCAAAAATTGGCCCACAATTATATTTTTGTACAAGTGATGAGATTTAAATGTATCCAAGACAAGCACCAATTTCTCACTATTATCTTCATAAGAATAAAACTATATCATTATATTATTGATAAATATAATCATGAATGAATCTGAATAATGATGGAAGACATGGCTTGTCAAGTACATAAACATAATTGGTAAATTCTTCCCGTAAAATGACATTAATAAAAAATAATATTGGATATACCTAGTTGAAAAGGGTATATTAAGAACATCTAATACCCACACCCATAGTGGATGATAACCCATCCAGAGAACATTCTTATAGAACCACTAATTCCCTCTAAACAAATAGAATAAATCATAAATCTAATGTAAATTTTACTGCATCTTGATATTAACCAAATTTTGACTATTTTATTCCATATATATCTACAAAAATAACATCCTATTTCTTAGAGAAAAGTACTGGATAACCCCACTGACATACACTCTTCCAAATTAATCCCTTGGATTTAAAGTCTTCAAATAGATACTTTAACTCCCTAATAGCATCTAGTTTAATAAGATATATAGGTATAGATATAGGGTATATACATGGTACCAATTTAATAAAAAACTAAAAACTTTATCTTTAGTGACAATCTAGTATAATCCTTTCAAAAAACATTCTGATTATAATCAAACATAGGTGAATAAATATAAATATAAACTCCCTTAATGGAATTTGGATATAGCCCCATCACATATGATGTAATATTTCTTAACACTTCCAAATAATATCCTAACACACTACCATGATAATTATACTATCTTATAGAAAAATACAACTCTAAAATATAAGGATAGATCCTCACATTCTTTCAGTATATTTAATATATGCTTGAAAGTGACAGAAAATGCTATCCCAATAATTACATTGAAACTATGTATCTAATGAATGATGAAATAATAATGATAAACATAACCAAAAATATCAAATTCCCAAAAAAATCTTTTAATAGGATCATATATTCTTCCGAATGACTTATTTTGACAACCTTATATTTTCTGAATTATTTTTTTTAAATTAATTGAATATTTTGATATATAAAATTTCATGTAACACTGAATATATATTTTTCTATAGGAAAGAATTATTTATGTATTGTGTTACCTGAAACACAACGTCAAGATTATACTACATTAAACACATAGATTATTTAGTGGTACATGCAACACTATGTTTTTCTTATATTACACACAATCATTATTCCCTTCAATATCGTATTTTATACACAAGGTCGTGTTTCACAGAACTACAAGATACTATTAGTATTATTATTGAAGTAATATTTTTGTTACCACATAGCCATTGGATTGGAATTTAGGAATAATATTAACTAAATTTTGAAAATATTATTTATATTTTAATAACAAACTAATCCTTTGGTCACTAATTTTTATTAGTGAATGTAATTACTATTTGAAAATAAAGAAATTACTTTTCTAAGAAAACTATTTTCTATGTAAAACACAACTTTAACTCAATTAATTATAACAAATATTTTTTATTAATGTTTTTAATACAATTTATATATTATATATTTAATAAATAATTTTATACCATTCAATATATTTGATATATATAAGATAAGAATCCTTTTAATTTTTTGAATAAAAATATGTATTTTCTAAAGGGTAATTTTACCAACTTTTAATATACAACCCTTTTTAAATATGATTTTTGAAACTTTATAATTTTTATTTGAAAAAAATAAATTAGTTTTTTCAAATGTAATATCAAAATTTACTTTGGGTGTATTTTTTTATTTTACTGAGATGTTTCATTTTTTGATAAATAGAAAAAAGACAATGAATTTTAATTCAAAACTTCTTTTTCTAATTTATTTATATATGTAAATTATATTTTAGTATTATTTTAATGTTTATTTATATCATATATAAATAAATTAATCAATATTATTTAATTTTAACCAATTTCATAATGAAATTTTATATAAAAACATTTCAAAATTGTGTACCTTTTCACTTAAAAACCTGTTCATGTGCCACGTCTACAGGATTAATATTAAATTAAGATCATCAAATTATCTGATTTTAATTTGGAGAAATGGATTAAATATTTTGAATAGTCATAATTTATATTTTAAAATAAGTTCAACTTATATTTTTACCAAAAATATTATTGAATGTAAATAAAATTAATTAAAATGATTAATATGAAATTTTTCTTACTAATGGACTAGACCATACATTTAAGGGACAAACTGACCTAAAATCTTTCCAAAAAGGCAATCATCCCTCCCATTTATTCACACCTGTTGATCCTTATTTCTCACTCAAAATTTACTCAAATAAGCTCTAAAAATCCCTCCATTCATCCTAGATTCCTCCCATTTGGAAAAAATCCATCGAAGTAATCCATTTCATGAAAACCAACAGGAGTTACCCAAAGGAAGAGGTAACATCCTTCCTCAAACTCTTTTGTTTTATTTTCATTATCCAAAATATAAACTCTTATTATTATAGGATTATATAATCCCCTCAATATCATCAATATACATTGGTTTTTTTATTATAACGGTTCTTCCTACACTTAAAAACACATTTATATAATGGTTAATGAACATATCGTTCTTTTGTATAGTGAACTACAACTATATGAAATGATGTTGTTCATTTTCTCCAAAACACATCTCATGGAGGAGTATTATGATGGAAAATATATTTTTATATTATATATATGATATTTATGATGTCTTTGTGGTTCATAAATTATTATATAAAACATCATTTCATGCTTTCTATTTTGTGTAAATACAATAACTTTGTTTGTGGATGTTTGGACTACCGCCACCTCAAAGAGATGTGATTCGGTCACACCTAACATGGGATGTGTTAAGGATGATTTTATTGAAATTATATGATATATATGAAATAATACTACTAATGAAATGACTTTATATATATACATCAATTAATTTATTTCTTTTTGTATGGTAATAAAATGGAAATAATGTTCATGCGTATGTAGAACCTACTGTCTCCATGAATGATGTGTTCCATTTCATGTATATATAATTTATAGATTATTATAAATATTTATATAATAAATATTATTTATATATAAATATTATTTAACATTATGAAAATAATTAAATCACGATATAAGTAATATTATCATGAATAACAAGTCAAAACATATATGAAAACAACGAAAATATTACATCAAGCATAATGTTAACATGGAATTGTTAACAAATTGGTAATATAAATTCTTAATAAAATCATATATGATGTTACATATAAGAATATAATTATTTGTTATTTTTATAATAATTTTATATTTATTATATTGGAGTTTCGAACATGTACTATGAAATTCAAGACTTAAGATAAGGGTTTTATCATCAAACATTTATTTCAGTGAGACATATGCCTTATTCACCGTTCATTTATTTTTTGTGGTTTATATACTACCCATTAATGTTTTATGATATTATTATAATTAAATTTTTGGGTATTTATATATCCTATTAATTATCCCCTTTCAATAGAATTTATGATTAAAATTTTACCAAATTGGTGGAGTAATTGTGCCTCAATTTTCCTTCTTTGAGACACATGTTTTATAATGTTCTTTTATTCTTTTATGAAGTGTATATAATTAAATTTTACATTTTATATCTTCAATATAATTATTTTAATTATATTATATGATTTATTTAATCTCATTTTCTTACATGGGGAGTTTTATTTAAAGTTACAAAGTGGTAATTGTTTATTGGAACGATCTCATCATTTATCATTATGGTTGATGATTATGATTACGTTGATGAAATATTATGATACATATCTCAAGGATAATCATTACGTTTATTATAATATGGATATCCATGATATTTTAATGTATTAGTACCATTTCTCTAATATTTTTTACTTAATATAATTAAAAAAAATTTAATAATATTTTACTTTACCACTCTATTTGGTCGGAAATATGTATTTTTTAAAAACCATGTTTTCTAAAAGAATCAAAAATATTTCACTATTATCATATGATATATGAAATATATTTTTGTCCATGTTTTACCTAGAAAGTCAGTCAGAGGATATCATGTGGCCATTTATTGAAATAAAATAAATGTTTCGTAACATGCACACATGCCCAAAAAACAACAAATAGGAATCATAAGAACCATACCCATCACCACATCCATGGTAGAAAACTTACTCTGAAGTAGCTGATTCCCATTCTAAGATTTCATAATGCTTCATGACATTGGAATATCTCCTCCTAAGATTCAACCACTCTAGAGAAATAAACTCATTAGCAGATGAAATTCTCTTATTTAATCCTGCCTTTCTTTCCTTTCTGACAGATAACCTAGTAGGCCTCTACTTTGGAAAAAAGCAGTAATCATTCCGCAGCCTTCTTTGCAGTGATACAATAATCACATCTTGGTTCCTAGACATCTTCACCTTCCCTCTCTATAAAATGTTTCTATACGAGGGCCCGACCACACCACCATTATTTTCTCTATCTCTCTCAGAAATTTCCCCCCATTTTCTACGGATAACCACCTCCTTATAATTCATTGACTGAATTTGCTGAGACTAAATGTTAGGGTCGATCATTGCTATGAAATGTTGATGTTCCACAATTTCATGACCTTCATGGGGTACCAACTTCATTTTCTCACTTTCAGAAGGATCCTCCTGAGACCCAATCTACACATTGTCACCATTGCTTACCAAGTTAATCATCCCCACATCCTCATGTTCCAATCCCGAAAACTGGTTACCTATAGGAACTGTAATCAGATTCCCTCTATCATCCTCCCCCTGGCCTATTATCTCATCAACACATGCTTTAAAATCCTCTACAACAAGACTGTCATGCACTGTAGGGGAAACAATCTCCACTGCCACAAGTTGTAACCCCTCGTCCCAGCTTCTAGAATCCATCTCTCCCCTGACACTAGAGACACAGTTATCATCATCCCACTTCACATAATCCCTCACCTGCAGATCACTCTTCAGCTGATCAAAGACTGCAGCAACCAATGGGTTGAAGCAGGCCTCCACATCGTTTCCCTCAACTGGTGAACCCTGATTTATAAAACCAGAATCCTTTCCAGGATCAACTACACAAACCTGCCTCTACCCCTCATCTAGTCTCACCATCAGAACACATACCCTCCTAGTGACACCTTCACTATGACAATCAGATGCCAAATTTCCTAGGCGACAAAAGTTAGAACAGGATTTCACCCAATACTCAAAAACAACTGGTTGATTCCATCTAAACTCTACACTGACTACAATCCAAAACCACTCCACTAGAGGCTTTGACACATCTACATCAACACGTATACGAGGGTTAATGGGGTCACTCACTATGGAAGTTCGAATGTCCAAAACATATGAAATGACACGCCATTTTTACAATCATATGAAGAATTTAAAGATTCTGAAAAGGCAGAGGAAGTTGAGGGAGGCTTACCCAAATCATTCTGGAGGGTGGATCACGGTTCATGAAACGATTAAACAACCATTTGAGAAGGGATAATTTGCCGCCATTGCATCATCAGGGTGCACTAGACCAGGCCTGAATCAGGTTGTCTTCCAAAGAAAAATGAATCATGAATGGTCATTTATCAAGGATACCGACTATCGCATGATCTTACAAGTCCCATTTATATTGAAAAAAGGAATCAATGGAATGTATGGATTTTTACACCATCATGAACATCATTCTTTGAAGATTCCTTTCTAATTTTACAATAGTAATTTTTGAAGAAATTTTTTCCCTAATAATATAGACATAGAATGTTTTTAAATTTATTTTAAAATAAATAGGATTTCAAAAATATTTTATGTGCTAGAAGAGTTTTAAATGATTTTCAATTCATCAATTAAAAGTTTTCAAAGATACTTTAAAATAACAAGTTTTTCAAAAATGTTTTAGGTTAAAAAAATGTTCTAAAATGTTTTCAATATACATTTATAATTTTTTCAATGAAAAAGGTTTTAAATATTTTCTTCTAGCTTCCATTTTATATTTTCAAATATATTTTCAATGAAAAAGGTTTTCATATTTATTTATGTTTTAAATAGAATTTTTTTTCAAGTGGAAAAAATATTTCCCTCAAGAAATGTTTTAGAATTATTTCCATTTATTCCATTATATGTTTTCAAATTGGTTTTGAAGAATTTAATTTTTAAAATGGTATATGTTATAAAATGTGATGTTCCAAGTGACATTTAAAAATACTTCTCTATCTAAGATGAAATCCTTGGTTATAGTTTAGGAATTACTAGGGACATGATCTAAGGACACCATTCATATTAATTATTTGAATGGTTTTTATGTTGATGGAATAATTTTTATAAAACTTGTTTCTATTTCATGGGTTATAGGACAATGAAACCTACTTATTTTCATGGATTATGCTTTGATGAAATGATTACTAAATTTTTCTTTTGTCCATAGGTTACGATATTATTACATTTTTATGACATCCATTTAATTCCATGGTTTATGGTATGAATGTTTAGGATCTTTTGGATCATGTATGTATGATTTAGTTATGAGATGAGCAGGACCTATATATCCCTCTAATGAATTGGGTAATTATTTATATCGCATAAGATAATTATGGGAATAAAGTCATTGGGTTTGAGATAATATTGAAGATGGGGAAAACAAATACAATATGGGAAGATGGGTAAACCCAATCCACTCTAGGGAGATGGGGAAATACATTACCCTACAAGAAAAGGACTATGAATATGGATGGTGGTGTTTACCTCCTAGTAAGTGTAGTCCCCATAATGTTCCATTATATGTGTATGGAAATGATCCTTCATTTATAGGGAAATATATGACATGTTTATGATTTTTCCAAAAAATATATGTATTATTCCTATGATATTATGACATAGTTCATGTGTATTTTTTGATTCGTGTATTGTGTACTGCCAATATTTATGTCATGTATCATTTTGGTGATCTTTTGTATGCATGATGTAATCATGTTCTTGATAAATTATGTTCATTTTATTCTTATGTGTTTCCTCTATTTACACCTATTAAGCATTCTAGATCACCCCTCTCTTATTTTTCCTTTCCATGGTATATAAACAAAGTTTTTATGTATATGTAAAAAAGGGGGATGATATTTGCAGGAACATAGATTATCTTTATCTAACTTATAATATTTTGTTCCATGTTTCCAAATACACTAATCTTTTTCAATCCTTGGGAATGTACTTTTTTAATGTACTCAATATTAATAAAAATTATGTAATATCCAAGTTTTTTATGCCTGTATTTCAATAGTTGGTATCAAAGGAATGGTTTCATCAACCATTAGAAGCTATGATGAGAAAACTTTAGTGATATCCCTTAGAATATTTCTATGGATATGTCTATGGATGTATCTATGGTACTGAATAAATATGACTTAATTTTTAGGAAATTGTTCTATTATTTTGGAAAGGGATAGAGTTTTTAGTTTCCAAGAAATAAATCACATTCTTGATACAATAAGTGTATGTTCTTATGGTATAGATGATCATAGGTGTAACAACCAAAAAAATATTTTATTGATCTAGACTCAATTGGGAACCAGTGCAAGACAACAGGCCTTTCAACACACCAAGAATTATACACTTGTGGGGTATGTTTGGGTAATTAAAAAAATTAGGAACCGTCTTAAAGGACTTAAATATTGGATGAAAATGAATAACCAAGGATAAATGTAAATTTTCATAGATTAAATAAGTTGGGTTATGATTTTTACATCTTATAAGTAATTTTATATCTTGATTAGGTGGTTTTATACTAGGATAAGTAATTCTCACACTACAATTTCATATTTTAGTCAATGGTGGGAACTATAAGGAACATGACTAATGTTGAATGTGATTGAAAATTTTCTAATAAGAAGTTAATTGGGATGATCACTAGTGTGAATGATGTTGTGATCATTCCAAATCATCTTTCACAGAACATGATTAACAATGAATTCCTTAAAAAATGTTACACTTACCAAACAATAGAATGAAGGAGTTCACAAAGATTTTGGGTAATGGATACCATTTAATAAACAAAATTTGGTTTCCTTTTGTGTTAAGAAAGTTGAAAGAATCACCTATGTGAATGTATTAGAGGAATAATAAGATTTTTTTCACTATGTAAAAGTAGTAAACAAAGCAAGTAACTATAAAGAAAAAATAAAATGATTTGATAATGAAATTTATGGTAATATTTGCCTCCATATGGTTTCATTGAATGTTAAATTATTTAAGTGTGGATTGAATTGTCATTATGAAAATCAATGTCACAAGAAGAGATCTCATGAAGATAATTAGTATAGTGATATGTGTAATGGTAATATTATTGTTGATGATGAGAATACAGATGAAATTTTAAAGGAAAGAGGTATTATGTAATATGATGAGGTATCCTTGTTAATGAATTAATGATGAAGTAGAATAATACAAGTTTTTTTGTATTTGGATTAAAAATTTTGAATTGCATTTTTATATGGATTGTTCATTTTATTTTTTTCACTAATGATTTAAAAGAATATGTCCAATTTTTCTGATTAACTAGAAAAGTGATTTAATATCATGGTTATTTTCATTGGAAACACATGATTAAGGGAAAGATAACCCTTAATATGTTCCTAATGTTTAGACAATGATGTTTGGATAAATATGTGTTTGATATGAATAAGTAAATTAGATGACACAAATTATTTTAAAATAGGTAATGGATTTTCTAAATAGTGGATTATGATATCATTGATGAAGTATACAACATTTTTGGATTTATGTAATATATAAAATAATCTTTTGATTATGGTAACATGCATGTTTTTAGAAAGGATTCATGGAAATTATGATTATTTCCATGATTCAAGAGAATACATGATGAAGGTATGTAAATTTTTGGTATGCAACAACCATGATATACTTTATCATACATGAGGGATAAATGTTGAGATGATTCTAATAACTTCATTCTAGATTTTTTTATTCATCATCTTTCATAAGGGTTATAAGGTTGACCATTTATGGAATGGATTATGCTAAAATTCCGATATGGATTTAGATATTAAAGTATTCTCTCACCATATGAGAATATATAAATACTTGATAAATTATGGTAACCATTTTTTTTATGATTTCAACTAAAGATAGATTGAATGAACTATCATTCTATTTATGGATCTCATGATCTGTCAACACTTTAGGAATGAAAAATTCCCCTTTTTCTCTTGGAATAAGAGATGATGTGGAAATTGATCATGACACAAAAAAGGGTGAGGATATACTAAAATCAGTTAATTATATATTCTCATAAAAATTCTTCAACTTTAAGAAAATGTACCAGGAATCCAAAAAATTATCCTATTACCTTCGTTCCTAAGGAACCAATGGCCCCTTAGATCATTGCCGGTTTATGGAATTTTGATCATTAAATTTCTCCTACTAAATTCCTCTATCGGTCTCTATTAGAACTTTATACTTACATTTCTCTTCCATGTACATAATTTCAATTCCCAATTATGTTTTCCTTTCTCAAAACCTAGTAATGTGATGCTTTGGATAACCATTTTGTTTCCAACTTTCCCTTTTTAAAGTAAGTTTTAGTATTTATTTTTTCGGCGTGGGATTATAAGAAAGAAACTTTAAAGTATTAGAACATTGATAAACCAAATGAATTTCTGGGGAGAAATAAATTTTAAGGTGGCATAATGTAATACCCCTATATTTTAGGAATTCTATATTTATAACTAATTTAATATTTTGATATTTTACACATCATACAAAACTAAATATAGATTTTTATAAAAAATAACTAAGTGTGTATTGTGTTATACACAACATCAATCAAGATTATTTTACACATAACACTTCTATTTCCATGAGGTATACAAAACACTATTTTTGGATTGTATTACATACAATTTTAGTCCCTTTAATAGGGTTCGATACACAAAATGTTAAGTTTTTTAAACTACAATATATTATAAATGTTATTATTAAAATATTATTAAAGACACCACCTAGCCGTTGGAATATATTTCAAGTATAAGATAATATAAATTTGGAAAAAATGATTTATACGTGTATATAAAATTAATTTTTTGGTTATCAAATAGTATAAGTGAATGTATTGTCTATTAGAAAATAAAGAAATTACTTTTCTAAGAAGATATTTTCTATATACAAAAACAATTTTATCACAATAAATTAAAAACAAATTTTTAGTAATTTTTTTAATAAAATTTATATATTATACATTCATTCAATATTTTTTTAATCATCTAATGGATTTAATAGATATAAAATGAGAATAATTAAAATTTTATGAATAAAAAGATAAATTTTTCTAAAATATAATTTTATTTCTTTTAATGAAGAACCAATTATAAATATGATTTTTAAAACATTAATAATTTTAATTTGAAAAAATTAAATTCAGTTCTTTTGAATTAATAAATAAAAAATTACTTTGGGTGATATTTAGGTATTTTTCTCAAAAGTTTCTTTTTTTGATGGTTAGTGAAAAACACAGAATATAAATTCAAAATTATGGTTTAGTCTACTTTATTTATATATTTAAATTATATTTCACTTCTATTTCAATGTTTAATTATAGAACATATACATAAATTAATCCAATTTATGTCATTGGAAGCAATTTCATATTGAAATTTTAAATGAAAAAATTTTAAACTTTTGGATCTTTTCGCTTAAAACCAGCTGTCATGGAATGTTTGCAAGATTAATTTTCAATTAATTTCTTCCAGTAATGTGATTTTTATTCAAAAAAATGGATTACATATTTTTAAATAAAATAAATTCTAATTTATTATAATCATGTCTTATTTTTTTACCAAAAAATAAGTGAAAGTTGTTAAAATAAATTATAATGATTAATTGAAAAAAACAGCTTAATATGGGACTAAACCATACACTTAAGGGACCAAATGACCTATAAACTTAACACAAATCAATTATATGTGAATATTTATACCCTATACACAATTTTATCTATTTTTTATTTATTTGATCCACTTTTACATGGAAAAACATTGGTGGAATTCCCTTTTCAAAAAAATTTATAATAACTCTCGTCTGCCACTATAAAAATGCACTCACCCATCCCATTTATTCACAAATATAAAGCACCTTGCCTCACCCAACCTATGGTCAGACAAGATCCCAATATCTCTCTTTGTACAATAATACTTATTTTTGGAATGAATCTGACCAAGGAATCCAATTGATGCAAACCAAGAGGAGTTACCCAAAGAAAAGTTAACATCCTTCTTCAAGATCCATTGTTTTATTTTAATTATGCATCCCATAAAATCTTCTTATTAAATGATTATATAGTAAAATAAGTATCATAAATATACCTAGGTATCTTTATTCTATTTTTACAACCTATAAATACACAAACTTCCATCCAATTGTTAATGAAATTCTGGTTCTTGTGTATGGTGAACTACCACCATAAGAAACGATGTTCTTTATTTTTTCCTTACCGCCTATCATGGTTGGAAATTATAGTGGACTGTATATTTTTATATTATATATATGATATTTATGACGTCTTTATGGTTTTTTAATTTTCATATAAAATATAAATTCATGATTTCTATTTTCAATAAATATGATAACTTCGCATGTGGACGTGTGGACTACCACCTCCATAAAGCAATTTTATTCATTAACTCCATACATAAAATGTATTAAATATGGGTTTATTGAATATATATGATATATATATATAGAATAATAATACTAATTTATTGATTATATATATATATATATATATGAAAATTACTTTCTTTCATTCAATACGACAATAAAATAGAAACAATGTTCTTGCGTACGTACGGCCTACTGTCTCCATGAATGGTGTATTCTTTTTAATATATCTATAATTTATAAATATTTATAAATATTTATGTAGATAATATTTATTATATATAAATAATGTTCTACATTTTTAAAATAACTAAATCATGATCTTATTAAGAGGTCCAAGAATGACCAATCAAAATATATGCGAAAATAAAATGGATATTACACAAAACGTAACAATAACATGGATTTGTTAATAAATGGGTATATAAAGTCATAATAAAATAATATATCATATTAGATATAATAATATGGTAATTTTTTATATTTATAGTAAAATTATATTTATTATACAATATGGTTGAACGTGTTTTGAAGAAATTCAAGACATAAGGTAAGGGTTGTCTTATCTCACAGTTATTTCTGTGAGAATTTTTCCATATTTAACACTAATTTATTTTGTGTGGTATATATAAAAACCATTAATATATTTTATTAATATTATAATTAAATTTATGGTTATTTAGATTTCCATTTTATGATATCATTTTCATGGGGTTCATGGTTCAAAATTGACCAAACCTTTAGAGTAATATTGCCTCAATTTCCTTCTTTGACACACATGTTTGGTTATGCACCTACATTCATTTAAGATGTGTATATAGAGAAATATTGCATATTATATCATTAATATAATTATATTCATGATACTATAATCTTAATTGATTCTTATTTTCTTACACATGGATCATTAATTAAAGTTACAAAGTGGTAAGAGTTTATTGCATCATTCATATTGTTTATCAAGATTGTTTATGATTATGCTTATATTGATGAAATATTATGATACATATATAAAGTACACTCCTGAATTTTATTCCTCAATATTTATTCATGATATATTCATATATTAGTACCATTTTACATTATGGGGTACTTAAGATAATTAATAAACTATTTTTAAGAAAATATGACATTACCTATATCTTTGGTCAGAAATCTATATTCTTTCAAAATAATGTTTTCTAAAAATGTTTTCCAAAATTTTATAACATTATATAATGATCTAAAAAATAAAATTTTATCATTTTTTACCTTTTTAACAAAAATTTAAAAAAAATAATTTTCTTCTCTTTTTCTGATCGAGAAACTTTTTTAGATATTTCATAATGCAGGAGGAATGTTTGGCTAGTATAGATATATTCATCGCAAAGACAACAATTTTTTTAAGACACCTTTAAAATTTTAAAAGACTAATTTTTTAAGAAAATATTTTCCACAAAAAAAATTGATGTTCGTTTTTTTAATTTCTTTACAAATAAAAGAGTTTTCAAAAAAAATTATGTTCAATAATAGTTTTAAATGATTTTCAAATCATTAATTAATGGATTTCAAAGACAAATTCTTTCAAAAATGTTTTATGTTGATAAGGTTTTTTAACATTCTTTTAGTATTATTTTATAATTTTTTGAGGAAAAATGTCATCAGAACATTTTCAGGATTCCATTATATGATATCAAATATGTTTACACTGAAAAGGTTTTCAAAAATGATTTATATTTCAAAGATCTTTTATTCAAAGAGGAAAATATATTTCCCTCCAAAAATGATTACAAACAATTTTCCATTATTCCTATATATGTTTCCAAATTGGTTTTAAAGTAAATTATTTTAAAAATGTTATATGTTTTCAAAAGTTAATCTGCAAGTGCTATTTAAAAATCCTTCTCTATATAAGATGAAAGACTAGGTTTTGGTATAGGATTTAATATGGATATGATCAATGGATACTATTCATATTACTTATCTGAATGGTTTATGTTTTCAGGGAATGATTTTTATGAAACCCATATCTATTTAACGGGTTATATTCTTATAAAAACTACCTATTTTCATGGGTTATTCATTGATGAAATGATGATGAAACATGTCTCCATATGTTATGATATGATTTCATGTTTATGAAACCCATTTAATTTCATGGGTTATGATATTACTGTTTATGATCTTGTTGTACATTTATCTATTATTTCATTATGAGGGGGGAAGACCTATATCTCCCTTAAATTCATTGGGTAAATATTTATATCTCATGAGATGATGACTGGAATAAATTTTGAGGTCTTTATCCACTATAAGAGATGGGGAAACCCAATCCACTATGGGAATATGGGAAAGCTAATCCCTTTTAAGGAAAGTACTGTGACTAGGGAAGGGGGTGTGTCATATCTAGTTGGTGTAGTCCCCATGAAGTGCCCTAATAAGTTTTTGTAAATGATCCTTCACATATAGCGAAAGATATGTAATTTTTTTATATTTTACACAAATTATATGGATTGTTATTAGGATATGATCACACAGTTCATGCTTATCATATTATTCATGTCTTATGAACTACGAATCATTATTTCGTGTATCATGTTTCAAATCTTTAATATGAAGTGTATGATATCCAAATGTTATTATCATGCTCTCGTAGCCTTATGTTCATATTATCAATACGTATTTCCTTCATTTACCCTTAATAATCATTAATGATCACTGGGTTTTTATGCTTTATTTCCCTGGGTTATAAAGAAAGGTTTTAACTATAAGTACTAATAGGGAAGAAATTTTTCAGAAATTTTAAGATCTTTCACCTTGATAGAATATATAATTCTATGTTTCCAAAGACACTAAAATATTACATACCATGGGGATGTAATTTTTCAACGGTTTCAATATTTATCTAAAATTATTTTATATCTCGGTTTGTTAATCCTTGGTCGTTATAGTTGGTATAAAAGAAAAATATTTAGTCCACCTATGGAAACTAGGATTATAAAACAATAGTGAGTTACCTAGGGATATTTCTAAGGATAAGTCTAGGTATGTCTCTAATGGTGAGCCTAAGGATGATTTATTATTTAAGAATATGGTGTGGAATTTTGGTAATGGATACAATGAGTTGTATTCTCGAGATAAATCCATGTAAGGATACTATAGATATATGTGGAACTGGGATATATGTATTAAGGGGTAACAGCCATGAAAACATCATATTGAGCTACACTCTATGGGGAACAGGAGCACGACAACAGACCTTACTGTGCACCTAGTTTGACACTCCCAAGGGATATTATTTTTGAATTCACATACTATTTGTGAACCATCCTGAAGGATTTAAATAAATGAAGACTATGAATAACCTAGGATAAACCTATGGTGTTATACATTAAATAAGTGTGTGTTATAATTTAGATATCCTATAAGTAATGTTTTTTATGATTAGGTTTTTTTCACTATGATAAGTGTTTATCACACTATTCATTATGGTTTTATACAATTTAGAGAACCATAAGTCACTAGATTAATATTTAATGTGAAGGAGAAGTTGTTGATGATATGTCAAATGGGATTATCATTGGAGTGAAGGATGTTGTGAAATTGCCTAATCAGATTTCATGGAACATGATTTACTAAATGTACCTTAACCAACTATCCTACTCACCAAATAATAGAAGGAATGTGTTCACTATGAGTTTGGGTAGAAGATACCATGGATAAAAGAAGCTTAAATTTTACTTCATTTAAAAAGGTTGAAAATAATCACTTAAGTGAATTTTTTAGAGGAAAAAGAAGATATATTCACTATATCAGAGAAAGACACAAAGCAAGTAACTGTAAAGGAAAAAAATCATTTTCAACACAACCGATGGAAATATTTTCCTCCCTATGGTATCATAAACCATTAAATAATTTATGTGTAGAGTGATTTTTCACTATGAAGATCAATGTCCCAAGTATAAATATCACAAAGTGAATTAGAAGGGTGGCATGAGTAATGGTTATATTGATAAAAATTATTAGACTATAGAGGAAATGTAAAAGGAAACTGGTATTGAGTAATAGTATGAGGTATCCATTTTAATAGACTATGGTTGAAGTAAAATAATTTATGTGTTTATATATTGGGATTCAGGAATTATTAGTTTTGAAATATATAAGGACAATTAGTTTATGTTTTCCACTAAGGATTTACCAGAAGGTGATGAATGGTTCTGATAAAATAGAAATGAAATTTAATAGAAACAATTTGATCATGGGAAACAAATTATTAAAGTAAATATAACCCTTTATATGTTTCTAATGTTAGGTTAATGATGTTTGGATAAATATTTGTAATATTCAAATAAGTAAATTGGAAAATATTGATTATATCATTACTGAAAATGGATTTGTTAACAAGTGCTTTATATTATCATTAATTAAATTTACAACATTTTTAGATTTATTTAATATATCCAATAAACTTTTGAATAAGGAGACATTCATTTTTTCAATAATGATTTATGGTAATTCAAGTTATTACCATGATTCAAGAGAATAAATGATGAAGGTATTTATATGTTTAGAATGAAACAACTATGAGATACCATATGATATATAGGTTATCAATGTTAAGATGATTTACTTAAATCTTTATAAAGTTTTGGATTTTATCTTTATAAGGGTTACAATTTAGACCATTTATTGAATGTTTTATGCTAAACTTCGGATGAGGTTTTATAGATTAATGTATTATCTCATAATATATTTATTTATGCATATTGGATAACTTGTTATTACCATTTTGATATGATGTTAACTAAATAAATATGGAATGACCTATCATTATGTTAATGGTAATCATGATATGTTAATGCTTCAGGAATGAAAATTTTTCCGTCATTTCTTGGAATAAGTGATGAAGTGGAAATTGATCAAGACACAAAAAAGGGTGAGAATTTCCTAACATCATGTAATTATAAATTATAATGAAAATTATTCAGTTTAGGAAAATGGATCTTAAAACCAAAAATGATATCCAATTACAACTGTTTATGATGAATCAAATGACCCTATATATCATCACAGGTTTATGGATTTGTGATCGTTAACTTTACCCTACCCATGTTCTCTATCACACACCATCGTAACTTGATATTTATATTTCTCTTCTATGTCCATGTTTACACTTCACACATATGTTCTCCTATGTGGATACCTAGTTTTGTGTTACTTTTGGTAACCATTATGTTTCTAACCTTCCCTTTTTAATGGAAATTTTAGTATTTATTTTTATAATGTGGGTTCCTAAGAAAGGAACTTTCAATTATTAGAACATTGATAACCTAGATGTTTTTTTAGGGTGAAATTAATTTTATTGGGGGTAGAATGTAACACCCCAATATTTTTTGAACAATTGTTTTCAAATTAATTTATCATTTTGAGATTTTACATTCCATGCCACATTGAATGTAGCTTTTGTTATACAAAATCACTATGTGTGGCTTGTGTTATACAAAAAAAAGTCAACGATGCACTAGACGCAAAACATATATTATCTTATAGTACATGAAACACTAGTTTTTTCTTGTATTACACATAATTATGAGTCCCTTTGATTTTTGTGTTATGCACGTGGTTGAGTTTTTCCAAACAACCAGATATTATTAATATTATTATTAAAATATTATTATTGCTATCACCTAGCCATTGTAATTGTAGCTATGTCTAAGATTAACTAAAATGTGAAAAAATTAATTAAAATTTTATATAAAATTAATTCTTTTAGTTATCAATTAGTATTTCTGAATGTAATAACTATTTGAAAATAAAGAAATTATTTTTCTAAGAATACTATTTTCTATGTACAAACAAAATTTTAACTCAATAAATTAAAAAACTAATACTGAGTAATGTTTTCAATAAAATTTATATATTATATGAATCAATAAATATTTTTTATACTAATCCAAAATATATTATAGGAATAAGATAATCATAAATAAAATTTTATGAATAAAAATATGTATTTTTCTAAAAGTTAATTTTACCACCATCTAAGAGAGAACCCCTTTTAAATATTATTTTAGAAAGATTGATATTTTTTTGAAAAAAATAAGTTCATTTTTTAAATAGGAATACTAAATTTTACTTTAGGTGAATTGATGGTATTTTTCTGAGAAGTTTCATTTTTTTATGAATAGTGAAAAACACTAAATTTTAATTAAAAACTGTTTTTTCTTAATTTATTTATATTTATAAATAACATTTAAGTATTATTTTAATGTTTAATTATATAAAATATACATAAATTATTCTAATTTACTATATTGTATCAAATTTAACAATGAAAATTAAAATAAATATATTTCATTCTTTTTGACCTTTTTACTTAAAAACCCACCGTCGAGGTACGTTTGCAAGACTAATTTTAAATTAATTTATTCCAATTATGTGATTTGATTTTTAAAAAATGTATTTTATATTTATAATTATAATAATCTATAATTTATTATAATTTGAACTTAGTTTTTGACCAAAAATATTAGGGAATGTAATTAAATTTAATTACAATTATTAAGGGGAAAATTAGCCTAACAAGGGACTAAACCATTACCTTAAGACCCATAATGACCTAGAAAGATGTAAATAAATATTGTATGGAAGTATTTAGACCCTATACTCCCTTTTATATAATATTTTTTTTTATTTTGTCCACTTTTCATTAGAAAAATGTGGGTGGAAATCTCGTTTCAAAAAGTTACAATAATGTCAATCCTCCACTATAAAAAGGAACTCAACCCTCTAATTTATTCACATATATAAAGACCCTTATATGTAGAAAAATAATCTAAAATAATCATATAAAATACCTACCATAATTATAAACTCCTTAATTTTGGAATAAATCAATCCATGGAATCTCATTGGTGAAAACAAAGAAGTGTTACCCAAACAAAAGGTAACATTTCTTATCAAGATCCTTTGTTTTAAATTCATTATCCACACCATAAAATCTTATTATTAGATGATTATATAATAAACTAATTATACT
Source organism: Viscum album (assembly GCA_963277665.1). Taxonomy (NCBI): domain Eukaryota; kingdom Viridiplantae; phylum Streptophyta; class Magnoliopsida; order Santalales; family Viscaceae; genus Viscum; species Viscum album. Next base: position 481,334,669 of record OY728133.1, read on the forward strand.
AAATATAATTATATATTTTTAATATAATTTATCCAACAAAAATTACACACAATTCCATGTAATGGGTAAAATAACTTGTCGATTTTTTGTATGGTGAACTACTGCCTCACAAAATGATGCTGCACATTTTTCCTTTACCACCTATAATGGTAGTGAATTATAATGGGAACTATGTTTTTATATTATATTTGATATATATATCATATTTATTATTTATTTATTCTTTTATAATTATTATATAACATATAACTTCCTGATTTCCATTTTATGTAAATTTTATAACTTCATTTCTAGACATGTGGACTACTGCTTCCTCAATGCGATGCGATTTATTCATACCATATAAGGAAAGTATTAATCATGGGTTTAGTTAACATATATGAAATATATGACATAATAATACTATATTAATTATTATATATATATATATATATCTGTGTGTGTGTGTGTGTGATGATTACATTCTTCTTTATAATATGATAAGAAAATGGAAACAATGTGCATGTGTATGTACAACCTACCATCTCCAAGAACAGTTTATTCCATTTCATGTATATATATTTTAAAAACTGTTATAAATATTTATATACTTCATATATATGATATATAAATCACTTTTTATATTCTATAAATAAGTAAAGCAATATCTAAGTAATAGGATCAAGAATAACAATTAAACAAATATATATGGAAAACAACATTGATATTACCTAAAATATAACATTTAAATTGAATTTTTAATAAAAATGTCATATAAAGTCCTAATAAAATAATATATGGTATTATATATAATAATAAGGTTATGTGTTATAATTATAATAAACATATATTTATTATATGGGAGGGTTAAATGTGTATAATGAAATTCAAGAATTAAGGTAAGCGTTTTCACATCTCACTTTTATTTCTATGAGACTTATGCCTTATTCAAAAGTCACTTATTTTTTATGTTGTATATAATTACAATTAATTTATTCTATAATTTTTATACATAAATTTTTGTTGATGTACATATCGATTTTATGATCTCTTTTTCATGGGGTTTATGGTTAAAAATTTACCAAATCGGTAAAGTAATTTTTTATAAATTTTCCTTCTTTAGGAAACATGTTTTATTATGAAACTATATTCTTTTATATGGTGTATATTCTATCATTTGACATGATATATCATGAATAGACTCATTTTAATGTTATTATATTATTTTTTATCTTATTTTCTGACGTGGGAGTTTTATTTTAAGTTAAAATGTGGTAAGAGTTTATTTAAACAATCTCATTATTTATCTGGATTTTTTATAATTATGCATACAATGAAAAATTATTATGATAAATATCTCAAGTAAAATAATTAATTTCATTATCCTCATGTTAGTAATGAAATATTAAGGTATCAGTTTAATTTCTTTGGACTTTGTTATTGAAGATAATTTTGAATTTTAAAAAAAATACCGACTTTACATCACTTTTTTCTAAAATTTGTGTTCTTTCAAAACAATGTTTTCTATAAATGTTTCAAAAAATGTAATTCAATTCTCCTATGATCTATAAAATAAATTTATAACCATGTTTTTCATTTTTTAATTTTTTTTAAATAATATTCTTTTCAGTTTTGGATCAAGGAACTTTTCTAAAAAAATTACAGTATAAAAGGAATGTTTAACATATACAGATTTATCTGTAATCATGATCATCATTATTTGAACGTTACAATGAAAGTATAAAAGACTAATTATTTTAAAAATAAAAAGAATCTATAATAATCTAGACATTGATTTTTTATGTGGTTATCAACGAAAAATGTCTTCAAAAATATTTTACGTTCATGAGGAGTTTTAAATAAATTTTAAATCATCCTTTAATGGTTTTCAAAAATATTTTCAAAGAAAAGGTTTTAAAAAGGATTTAAATTTAAAATGTTTTTAATCTTTTTAAAAATATTTTAAATTTTAGGAAGGAAAAAAATATAATGGTTTTTTCGATATCCCATTATAAGTTATCAAAGATATTTTCAAAGGAAAAGGTTTTCAAAATGTATTATGTTTTAAAGGCATTTTTTTCAAAGATAAAAAGATATTTCCATCAAGAAAAGTTTTAATATTAATTTCAATTATTCTTTTATTGGTTTTCAAGGTGGGTTCAAATAATAGGATTTTAAAAATATTGTATGTTTTAAAAAGGGATGGTTCTTGTGATATTTCAAAATCCTTCTCCATCTAAGTTGACATCCTTGTTTATAGTTTAGGTTTTACTAGGGATATGATAAAAGGAAACCATTCATATTAATTCTTTTATTGTTTAATGTTTAAATGGAATGGTTTTTATGAAACCCCTTTATCATTCATGGTTTATATTCTTATGAAACCCATTGATATTCATGGGTTAGGATTTGAGGAAATGATTATGAAACTTGTTTTTTACATAGCCTTAGATTTTATTACATGTTTATGACAACCATTTCATTTCATGTTTTATGATATGACTATTTGTGAACTTCTGGAAAAGGTATGTATGATTCAATTTTGATATGGGTTGGAACTATATATACCTCAAATTCATTGGGTAAAGATTTATATCTCGTGACTAATGATGAGAATCATGTAGACGATCTTAATCCACTATGAAAGATGGGGAAACTAAATCAAATATGGGAAAATGGGAAAACCTATTCCACCTTGGGATAATGCGGAAACCAGATCCCTTAATTGAAAATTATTGTGATTAGGGATGTTGGTGTTTCTTTTCCAGTAGTTATAGTCCCCATGAAATGCTCTAATAACTTTTTGCAAATATTCCTTGACTTATGGGGAAAGATAATACAAGTTTCTTTGTATTCAAAAAATTATATGACTTATGCCTATGATATTACCACATGTTTCATATTAATCTTATGTATAATGTCTTTTGAACTACCAATATTTATTCCATGTATCATGATTAGGATCTTTGATATATAGGTTATGATATTAAAATTTTATACTCATGTTATATGTTTAAAAAGTGTTTTTCCAGCCATTCATCAATGTAATTCAATAAAATATTCACTTCTTAGTTCCCCTCAAGATTTGCCCCTTATTCCTTCTAGTTTTTATCAATTCGAATGGATGCCTTCGGCTCTATTTTGATGAACAGGACTCTCGTGCTCACTGTTCTGGCATCGCCATTTGACAATGCTTTAGATCTACTAAGGTGGATTATGGTGGCTCGTTTTGGTGTTGGTAAGCCTACTACAAGGATATTTCAAAACATTATTTGTACTTGGGATATTGATATTTTGGCCAGAGTCTCTTAGCTAAACAAGAAGGCTTTTTTTATTTTCCTAGCTTCTCAAGAGGATTTCACTAAAGATTAGGCATGTAGCCTTGGATAGGTGACCCGATGGATTTTCCATCACCCTCACTGGTCGATGGTAGTCCATTTTGGATAGTAATACCCATTATTGGGTGTATGGATAAAGATTCTAGGTTTACCACTTCCATTTCAAAACATCGATATGCTGGAAAAGATTGGGGACTTACATGGTGAGTTCTTTTTTTGGACAATCAAACCCTACATGAATATGATTCTATGATTGTTCGAATATCCTTTATCATGTATATATCATTTCCCATTCCATAAAATCTTTTGTTATAGTCCAAATGAAATTTCAAATGGTTGCAACCTTACTATTATCTAGCAATTCCCCATTACTATTTAGGATATTAACTTCATGTACACTCTGTGTCTGAATTCCTTATACGGCATCACCGCCCATCTACCGATCTGTACAATCCCAAGGTATGATGAAAATATTCACTCTTTGAAGTTTAATTAGACTCGAAGGTGGAATATTTGGCTCTGGTGGACTATGAGGAAGCTAGAAAGCCTCCACTTCCAGCCCTACCAGCACCCCCTCTCTCTTCCTCATTGTCTCACAATCATTCTCTACCTCATCTTAAGTTTTATTCCTCTACTTCCACTAGCCTCCATTCCTCATCCAATCTCTTTAGGTCATACTGGTGATAAGTCTAAATTAATGGAGGTCATGTGTGTTATCTTATCTCAAGAGTCCTTCCTTCCTCAAGACCCTGGTTTTACATCTTACAAGGTTCTATAATTTTTTAGCTATAGATCATTAGTGTATGTGTCAAAAATCCCACCCCATATCCCCCCAATTAAGAAAGGAATTTGGTTATCTTCCATAAAAATCGTAGAGGATCTATGGTCTCCCACTACTCATATTCTAACATAAAACAGAGTGTGAATAAGTTCTCAACCCAAAAGGTTACCTCTTGGTTCTTTTTTGAGAAACAATTGGCTCTATTTTCCTATGGCTGGTGTAAAGAAACTCCTCTCACATTGATCTCCTCTGTTATCTAGAATACCCACATCCTAGGGGATTAGGTTTAAACTTGTTTTTGTTCTAATTAGGTGTTCTTGAACAAGTTCTATGTTTTCATTATCCTAGAACCAAAACAAAGATCCTACAAGATTGTGGAGTTTTCCAGTGAATTATCATACGCCATTATAAGCATGGAAAACTAGTGAACTTGTATATATGGATTTTCTAGAAATAATTCATTATACGAGAAAATATTGTGATTTTTGACCATCATATTTCGGTTATATTGCCCACTAATACTTAGGTTTTCTTCATTTTTTTCTATGAAAAAATTGATAGAAGGATCTATTACCACTTATGGTGTGAGCTCAATTCCTTTAATTTAAAAGATGTGTCATGGTTGGTAGGAGGTTATTTCAAAATCAAATATTGGATGCTTCATAAAAAAGTGGTTGGGGCTTCATCTCCCATAGGGATAGTCGTATGTTCTCTTCCTATGATTCTGAGGAGGGCCTATTGGACTTGGGTTTCCCAGGTAAAAGTTACATTTTGTGTAGCACCCCTAGCGGTAGTCAGTATACCTGGTTCAAGATAAACCATTGTCTTTTAAACCTCAATGATATCTTTTCTTTTCCTAACACGGATATCATCCATCTGGTTTGTTCATTATAAGATCATTAACCACTTCTTGTCAGTCTTGAAAACCTCCATTTAATTGGAGGATTCTTATTCTTCTCCAATCAGTGGTTTCACCAACATGATTTACTATAAATGTTATAGAAATAGTGGTAGAAACATACTAAAGGACGGTTCTATATTAAATTCCATAATAAGTTCTATCACTTAAAAACCCATCAATGATTTGGTTATCCCCCTTACCTCTAACCATCACAACTTGGAAATGATTAGTAACGAGATCGAGAAAGAACAATTTAATCTAGAATATTATTTAGATGATGATCAGTTTATGTCTCTAGGTAACAAGAAATAGCAACTCAATGACATTTCACTAGACAAATAATGGTTCCCCGTGAAAGTTATCATGCCATAGAGCTTAGGGACGGCTACTGGAATACTCGGTTCTTCTATGCCAGTTTGATGGAAAAACAATATGTTAGTGCTTAGAACATAGGATTTAATGATGCATCTGAAACTAAATATACTTATGTGATCAAGGGAATGGTTTCTTCTTTTATTAATTTTTTATTATGTAATCATAACTCATACATGAAGAAAAATTACTTACATGGTCATGTTGAACACTTCAACATGATCCCACATCAGATCTCCTCCAATGTCATTGAAATCCTTGGGATTACTCCTGAATAAGAGGTGGTCTGGGAAATAATAAAATCCATTTATTAGAAGTTGTGAGAGGCCTAGATAGATTCATGGGTTCCTTCTATGTTAGATCCTCATATTTCATTAACACGGACTTCTTCAAATAAATTCATGACTTCTTCCATGGAGGGTCTATTCATCAGGTTGTATGTGTCACTATTGTGGCCATTATCCCATAAATGAAAGACCCTTATTCAATATCTCAATCCAAAATAATCAGCTTATGCAAAATGGAAAATATTTTTTGGCCTCTATTATAAATAGAAGGTTCTCCCAGTTTATTCATTCCTAGGTCTCTGAAGAGAAATATGATTTTATCCGAGGTCAGTCCATTCAAGGTGCTATCGGAATCACCCAAGAGATGGTTGGTGGAATAAAAAAGGTGGTGGGTTCCAACATAATATTTGAGCTATAAATATAATATACCTATGACTCCCTCAAATATAACTTCATCATTCAGGTAATAAGGATAATGGGGTTCTCGTAAAAATTGTCAACTTTCTTTTCTGGTGTTACAGCTCGCCCTACATCAACATTTCATTCATGGAGATATAGTGTGGTTTCTATAAATCTAGTAGGAGCTAAGATAGGTTGAACCCCTTTCACCAATCATCTACATTGTGTCCCAATATTCCCTTAATAGATTATTAAACTCCGATTTTCAACATGGCATAATTAAAACTTCCCACTATGGGTTTCACTTCTCTAGGGTGCCCCATCTTCGCTTTTCCAATGAAATGATATTTTTTATCAATGGAATAAGCTATTAAGTTATAGGATTAAAAAATATATGGAATAGTATACTATATGGAGTGGTAAAATCATTAAAAAGGGATAAATTCATGTTTTTCTTCCACACTACTATAAATTTAAGCTATAACCACAAACATATAACCACGATTTTTAGGTCTGTGGCGATAGGTTGTTTATATCCACGTTTTAATTACTCATCTGGGGATAAACATCTCAGTTAATTTTTTTTGCGATCCACATCGGGTTCTCCTCTCCTCTCTTTTTTTTGCGATCTACGTTGGGCTCTCCTCTCATCCTCCCTCGATCCACTGCGACCCTCTTCTCCTCTCTCTCTACATCTCTGACTGTGGCGCCCTCCTCCAAACGCTTCTTATCAATGCCCTCTACGCTGTTGTCAACCTATCTCACCATGACCCTCCTCTCTAAACCATCAACCTCTCATGTTGTTCATGATGGAATCCTCATCGCGGATTCCTCCCCCGACTCATCCACCCAACTCTGGCACCCCGCAGACACTACCCCGAAACAGCCGCCCCACCTCCTCCTCTGGCGCGCCTCATATGTGGATACCCCACCTTTGCAGATCATCCTCCTCCTCAGCCGGTCAGACCTCATAATTACCCACTGAAGGTATTTAGGGTTTTAACCCCTCAAATTTCACTCATGTGTATTTTCTCCAATGGTTGGATGTTAGGATGTACACCCGTTTTTTGCATCAAGAACACATGTATGGTGGAAACCCATGTCACCAAGGGTGTTGCTTTCCGTTATAGATTTACACTATTATCATTGAAATATTTATTCAAGTACTATTTTTGGGTTGCGATTGTTATTTTCTGTTTGACTCTTGGCATGTGGTGGAAATAGAATCGGATTTCATGAATTGTATTTGAAATATAGGTATTTTTCTACATGTTAATGAATCATTGTCTATGAAAAATAGTTTTAAAAAAGGAAATTCTGTTTATAAAGTGGGTTTTAGAATGTAATATTTGTGGTCATATTTTTGGAAAACTAATTTGAAAGTGGTTTTGATTAATTACAACATCAATAATATATGAATTTTTGTTTTCTAGAATAACCTATTGACGATGTATTAATTAATAGAATCTAAAATATTGGTTTTCACATGTTTTCATTTGATTTATGATATCTTAATCATGTTTATATGGTAGATGAAAACCTTTAGTTGGTTTGTTAGGATATTAGATTCCTAGTATTTTGGAGTATGATGTTTATGTATTGGGTATGGTTTGGATTTGTATTTGGTGTTTGGGTAGGTGGTAATCCCTCAAGTTGGTGGATCTTTTTGGGGGTTTTCTTGATGTTTTGATGTAAAACACTCGATATAGGGAATTTTGGTGATTTCTGGGTTATTTGATTGTTTATTTTTATTAGGAAGTTTCTTGTTCGATCAGATACGGGGTGGATGGTTTCTTATTATCAGGGGTGAATGTGTGGGGTTTGGTTGTTATGCTTTGTGTGTAGGAGAGTAACCCATAGATTATTATGATAAACTTTAGGGTTTAGTGTTTTGGAAATGATATTTTGTTATGAAGTATGGATTAAAGGTAGTTTAATGATTTTGTGGTAATAATTCATGCTTAGGACCATGGCGCGATGGGTTTCTAATTAGTAATGTTGTTATTACCGAATAATGATGAGTCAAAATTCATCAACAAAGCATCAAATTAGGATTAAATTGTGTTCTCATGGAAAATATGATCAAGTGGTTGTTTCACTCATCTTATGTTACAACTACTTTGATCCATTGACCAAGGCCTTCGAAAAGTAAAAACAATGGTTTTTTAAGTTATCCCTGAGTTCTAGGAGTAGAAGTATATAATTTTCAGTAGTGACATGGGATCGTAGGATGTTTAGAATATGTTGAAGAAATTTTAGTTCCTATTTGAATGGATAGGAACTCTAAAGGATATATGTGTGAAACAAGAAGTTTCTAAATTCAAAGGAGATGAATCGGAATGGATAAATACATTTGATCATTAAAGAAAGAATGAGGAGGTCTTATAGATCGAGTTTCAATCCCTCTTATATGAGAGGCTATGGTAGATTTACAGAATAAGAGCATGTTTCGTGAATTCATGGAGCTATATCATTTTTGGGCCAGGATCTTCTATAGTGATCATAATGTGATATTAGGAACTAGACATTTGTATATAGGATTGATGATGGTATTGATAATACTATAGTGGGGAGATTCATACTCATCTTTTTTGAGTGAAATTTATATCAAGGGATGGTGATCAGTATCAAGGTTTTGAAATGTATGAACTTAGATAGTAAATGGATGAATTTTAGTGTCTGGAGCTAGATGATGGATGAACCATATTTGGTTCCAAGACTGCACCAAAATTAATGATTTACCTATAGTGGTTGGTATAGTCAGTGTGTTAGGTTAATTATGAGGAGTTTATATTGGTAAATATGCTATTTGGATCTTTTGTGTTTCTAAGATGTCATTCAGATCAATGTGTTGGGTTAAGTATCAATATTTGATAATGTAGTGGGCTAGTGCTTGACAATTCTAGTGTGGAGTTTGAAAGGGAGCCTAAAAAGGGTACTATAAAGGCTATTGAAAGTGTGTGTGGAAGGGAAACCAATTAGTCCAAATTGTTAAGAATTTATGACATAGATTCCATAACAATAATAACTGTTGAAAGATAAAAGGAAAGAACCAATTATCGCATGTTCGTAAATAGTTTCTAGAAAGAAGGAATATACAATCAACAAGAAGGAAGATCATGCACCAAAAGATTGTCTAATCATATTGGCAAACTTGTTCGAAAAATCCAAGTAGATTGAGTAAGAATAAAAGAAGGAAAATTCTCTACTTTATAAAATTGATAAACCTATATAAACTAAGAATAAAGGTGAATTTCAGAAGAGAAACATGCTAAAAATGAGGTTTCAATCTAAAAAATTAAGAAGGATATAGGAATGAAGAGTTTTAGGAATTTTATACATTCAAGGAATGGATTTTCTAGGTTAATAACAATGTATAATCCCTATTTATAGCTTTTAAGTGATGATGGAGGTTTACTTTATTCTCATATTTTGGTGATTTTTGATTTTTTAATAGGCAATTGAAGGTGATGTTTGAAAAATAAAGAGCTTTATTAATGATCATGTTGTTTAGTATTGAGATGTACATATAAATTTAAATATTATTTGATCATTGCAGGTTATGGATGCATGTATCATTTATCATGTACAGTTGACACACTGATCACATATATATAAGATGTTATATCTCATTTCTTTTCTCATATTTTCTTAAAGGTTTTTTTTATATGATAAGATCAGTTCTATCCACCACCATCGAAGACAATAATTTCAAGATTTGGGTAAGTTTAATTCCATTTTTATTCTTTAGCCCAATTTAAATTAGGGATTTTTTGATTTTTGGGTTCCTTATATTTTTGTTGTGTGTTTTGGATTTCATTGATGTGGATTTAAGTCGCCATTGATGAAGGCTTACATGTGTATGAATAGGTAGGCATATGCATATATAAGTTCCCCCTTTATATATATTCACTCATGGTAGTATGAATGTATATTTTGGGGCTAGGTGTGCTTATATATAGATATGAAAAATGTATACACGTGTAAGTGTAAAATGGTATATGCAAGTATAAACTTATATCTAAGGACCCCCTTGTGCATATTTGGCCATGGAAATATGTACATAGGGTCTAGGTTTCCTTATACATATGTTAAGTTGCATATGCGTGCAAGTGGAAAAAATGGTATATGCAAGTATAAACATATATCTAAGGACCCCCTTGAGCGTATTTGGCCATGAAAATATGTACACAGGGGCTAGGTGTCCTTATAATATGTTAAGTTTCATATGCATGCAAGCGGAAAAAAGGAAGATTTGAGGTGTCGTTATCAAAAGAAAATACACCTTGAGGTTGAGGTAGGGTCCCTATCCTAGCCTATTTAATTCAAGAATATTTTAAATTGCATTTAGTTGCCTTCTTAATTATGAATGTTTATATTTAATTGCAGTTCCTGAATAAGTGTTAGTTAAAATAATTGTTTCATTTGAAAAATAAGTCATGGTCTTGTAATAAAAACCAACCAACGGAGGTGCGCTGTCTGCAAAAACTCACGGTTGTATACCTTGCTTAACATTATTGAATTGATGTTTTCCTTATACTTGATGTCATTGTTATTCATAAAGCACACATCATACTTGACCCTTTTTATATCCCTATAGGGGGTTTCCCTCTTTTTATTAAAACAGTTGTTTGAACCAAGACACTCTTTAAGTGTCGTTAGACTTTTAAGATGGGTCCCATGTTGTGTGACCATGTCACATGGTATGTGATATTTAAATCCAACCAAAATCCCAGTTCCATAGTCCAGGGGTCCCACATTACTAGTAATGTCAGATTACATGTTATGTAACCTGTGATTTTGCTGATCCCATGGGGTATTCCTCTAGGTATTTCTACACATTTCTAGATCTCCAAACCTCACCAAATTAGGTATATCATGGGTCATCCAATTCTCTAGTTATCACAGATTAGCATTTATTTCATTAAATATTTTGAGAAAACATCCTCCCATGCCATCCATATCGTCCTATTTGAAACTAAGTGGAACAGATACTTCAATTCCATTCTAATCCACCTCCAAAATCCATGATAAAAATGACATAAATTGACCTTATGAAAAAAAGGTCAAGGAAGGAACTGATTACCGAGTGGAAAACCACCAACCGACCAATGGCCACAAAATTTTTGGTTCCAACAATAAACCATCCAGCAGTTAGTCTAGAGCCAACCCTCCCCCACTATCACTATTAATATGTTCATGGTGCTTTATAATAGCTAACTGGTGGCCCCATCTACTACTTTTTTGGAACACCACATACTTCTTCCCCCCTTTACTAACTCCATCCACCCGAAAAATAAAATTTCAATTAAAACCTAATCATTTTAATTATAAATCACCAAAATTAAATGTTAAGAACCCAAAAAATAATTCCATAGTCATTACAAACTATCCACTATACTATTTCTCATCCATGAGAAACATTACTAAGCATCACTAGTGAATTGAGTTTTCTTGGGTTTCGAGATGCCTTCGGGCCTACTCCTTCCCTTCATAGATTCACATGCTTCACCTTATCTATTATTTGGTACCTTGAAGTCTCATTTACCTTATTCTTCTACGTCTTTTTTCCCGAGGGTCAACATGCATAAATTTTGAAATCACTTCTTTTAAGATTGATCACTAGTATTCAGGTTAACCAGAATGTTTCAGTATTTTTCAAATGTTTTCCAGTAGTCGAACATTATTCCCTCAAATTTACTAATTCGTTACTTCCCTAATAAAATAATTGATCCACCATAGGTGTACTGAACTGAATTATCATTGATTCTTTCTCAGGTTGAATGGAGTGGTGGATTTGGCTTTGTCTTTGTCAAAATATTCATGTCCATTCAACTGTTAACCATGTTTCCTCTACCAATGGAACCTAATTTTTCACTCTTGGAGAGACTATTAGTTTTCATCCCAATGGATTTAGATTATTAGATTGCATCTGACTTTTTAAAATCCTTCTTTTCTTACTATTTTCAGCAACATTCTCGGAAATATTTTAGGTCGATCAGAAGATGCTTAAAGGGAAACATCTCATTCATTATTTTTTGTATATAGAGATTGACCTGTATAAGAAACATCTAGAGTTTATTTGGTTCTCTACTGAAAAATAGTTCAAAGTTAAACAACACATTGTCTAGGAAACATAAGATGATTAATTTTCTTTCTATTTTCTATAAGGCAGTTCCATAGTGAACGGTTAGAGTCTCGGTCCATAGTTATATTCAAGGATTAATCTAGCACTCATCTTGATGGAGAACATGTGTTTTATACTTCTCTATCTAGTGAGTCACTGGATACCAAGGGTCCTTTGAAACATGAAGGATAGGTGAGGAGGATCATCTAGTCACAGTGTCCTTTAAACTCAATAAGGGTATAATTCTATGAATGTTTTGAACATCATCAGGTATAACACCCATGTGCTTCATATAAAACTAATCCTAAGGAGGGACGAGTGTCTCCTACTTATTTTTTTATTTAGAAATCAGGCGTAACAGTACCTAAGAGATTTTCAAGGGTTGTACGCAAAAATCCTGAAACATCTGAGATAAAATCCAAAGAAGGTGAGGATTATCTGGCCATGAAGACTATGGAACCTATTAATGAAGAATCCCATGTTTGTTAAGGAGATCATAGTCTGCAATATGATCATGTGTGGGGGGTAGGGGGAAGGGGGTGGGTGGAGGGGGTATGGGGCAGGGGTGGGTGGAGGGGGGAGGGGGTAGTGTGGTGGAGGGCAGGGGGCAGGGGGGAGGTCTGCAGGGCTAGGGGTAGGGGGCAGGGGGTGGGTGGAGGGGGGAAGGGGGTAGGCTGGAGGGGGGTAGGGTGCAGAGGGCAGGGGGATGTCTGCAGGGCAGGGGGAGTGGGAAGGGGGATGGTCAGAATGTTGCCCCGCCTCCTCCCTCTCCCTTCGCTCCTGGCTGGACGATGCTGCCCCACGAATCTTGTTGGACCGGGCCAACATGCCGCGGTCACACCGCGGTCACATTGCGGTCACGCCGCAGTCATGCCACGGTCATGCTGTGATTTGGACCTACTTTAGGACAATACCATGCAGAGGTTCATAGTGATAGTATTCCATGAGTCTTGTGATCAATGTTGAGACTGACTAATCACAATTTCTGCTGGTGGGGCAATGACCAGAATATTCCCATGCCTTCTCTCACTCCCTTCACTCCTAGCCGAAAGATGTTGCCCTACGGATTTCACTGGACCGGGCCAACATGATGTAGTCACAGCGGGGTCACACCGCAGTCATGCCACGGTCATGTCATAGTCACGCTGCGGTCACGCCGCAGTCACACTGCGGTCACACCGCGGTCACGCCGCGGTCACACCGCAGTCACGCCACGGTCACACTGTGATTTTTCCCGGATCCAGCCCTCTTCCACCTGCAAAACATCCCCCATCAACCAGTTCCAGCCATCTTCCACCTGAAAAACATCCCTACCTGCAATAATTTTTCTATTGATTTTTGGAATGGTATTCCCAATAGAAATAGGTTTGAAATCAATTTCATCCACAACATTTTCCTTCTTTGGAATCAGGGTAATAAAATTGGAGTTGATTCCATAGGGTATTGAGGTATGGTTGAAGAACTCCCTCATAGAATTAAGGATCTCATCACGAACTATGTACCAGTAGAACATAAAGAATTAATTTTTGAACCCATCAGGACCAACCACACTCTCAAGATTTAGAGAAAAAAGGGCACTCTTAACCTCTTTCTAAAGCATGTACATTTGTGAAGGCTCTATTTAATTTGGAAGTGACCACTCTGTTGTACTATTTTTTGTACCAACTGTATTTCGCACTAGTGATATTAATTTAAATGAGATTTTTGTCTTCAATCGAGGTTTTAAATTCTCTCGTGGAAATAGATGCATGGGAAGGTCCAATTTTCTCACTTGAGTTGAGAATGGCATCGAATTCTCCAAGAATAAACCAAGGGTCATTAATATTAGTTCTTAGGTAAGAAAGGTGATTCCAAATAGTTCGACTTTCTTGGTATCTATTTTTTGCATAGACAAAAGAGCAGAATAGTTGTATGCCATCAGTATTAAAATTTTAAGTAAATATTTGATCAGAGACATTAAAGGTGTTAAAATTTTGTAAGAGTACAAAAAAATCCATAGTGATTCATCATTGTAGGTATTTGATATTGCGCTAGTAAATATATAATTGTGTTGACACAAGTGACTGTATTTAGAAGAATAATCAATTTTTGGTTTAGCAAAAGAAAATAACATGGGATGGTGAGTGTTAAAAATTCTTTTTAGAACATTGAACATGTCAGAGCTGGAAATACCCTGACAATTCCAAAAAAGAATCTTCATTTAAACATGTTTTTTGAGTTAGAAATCCCTTTTCTCTTCTTTCCAGATCCTTTATTTCTAGAAGGTCTTCTAATGTTTTGAGAATTGTTATTGTTAGTGGTATTTTCTTATTCGTTGTTTGCAGTGACAGGGTTCTTCCTTTTATTTTCATTTCTTGAAGCATTCATAATTGAGTCTATTCTATTTGTATTACATAACATCAAAGAAGTGGTGTTTTGGTTATTTAATAAAATAGAAGTATGTTCAAAACAATTCTTATTATCTACATATAGAACACCATAAAAAGGTAAATTAATAGAATGAGGAGTAGGAGTACCTGGGTCCTTTGAAGCATCTATATCCTGCTGTTTGACATCGTCCAGAACTGATGTAAGGTGCCTCTGCCCGGTAGATTCAGGAAGTGCCTGCATAATCAAGGGGCCATGTACCGAGGGAGTAGTTTTTATGTTTTACAGGTTCTGGTGTTATAGAATATTGTTTATCAGTGTTAGTATGTTTGGTTTGTGTCTTAGCCTGAACAGACTTTGGACTAATATTAGGACTCCCAGAATTTATAGGACAACCAGTGGTCTCCATCTCATTTGGACTATTGATAGATTTAATGTGATTAGGGTGAGAAGTATTTAGAGTTGATTCCATAGATTTCAAATTACATGGAATCAATGGATCAGTATAGTCTTTTCCTACATCTTGAGTAGCTGAATGAGGAAATGTGGGAAGAAGTGTACCTGAAATCACTAAGCCATTTGTCTGATTGTTGGCCCCATTTTTTATCTCTTGAGTAGTAGATGAAGTCAGTAGGTAGGGTTTTTGGTTCTGTCCAGAAATCATATCTAAGCATCTGGGTTCAACCACATCTTAAAGAAAATGATCAAAATTTTTCTTAGTTTCAGTGCTTAATATGTAATCATTGCCTTTTATGCGAACAGGTGGAGATATTATATCCCTCCCACCTAGTGTGGGTTCAGCATTTTGATGTGTTTAGAGTTGGGTACCAGCTCAGATGGATAAGTACTATGTTTTTCTTTCTCATTCTCATTATTGGATAGTCTTACAGTTTCTAGAACTGGATTATGAGTCTCTTCTGTAAGAGTTTTTTACTTCGTGTAGTTTTCTTCCTCTTCAACTACATCTGCCCAGGTTTTACCCGAATGATCCCCTATGAGTGTCAGGCTGTGTGATTTTTTCACCCAGATTTCAGGTTTCTTTTTGGAGGATTCAGGTATGTCCACTGTATGAGTTTTATATTTTTTTTCTCCTTATTTCTTTCCAGTCATTTTAAATTTGCTGATTTACTTGTATTCTAACCCCCCTACAATTGGTGATTGTATGTCCAATTATTTTACAAAGTTCACAAAAGGGATGATTTATATCATATTCGATTCTAATTTCAGTTTTATAATCTTTATCATTTAAATTGATCATGTTTGGTAGCTTCGAATCTAAATTAATTTCCACCATTACTCTTGCAAAGAGTCCTAGGTCAACATTCAAAGTTCATTGGTCGATTTTAAGACGGGATCCGATGTCGGAAAAAATGTCATTTAGAATTTTTGGGTGCCAAAAAAACCAATTCTGGCCATGTAGTTTAACCCAAACTTGTGCCATTGTATTCCTATACATGTGCGGGTTGAAAGAAAAATCCCATTCAGTTATTCTAAGAAATCCCAGATTTAGGTTAATATTACCAGTTTTCAAAACCTTTTCTAGATCATCTTGTTATTTAAATAGAATATGACAATATCCCTTGCCTATAAGAATCAATTTCCAATTCTATATATTCCAGCGGTGTGCAATGCGTGAATGTAAATCTGGAAAAGGCTAAGGGTGGTCACCTTTGAGGTTGGAGATGCAGCCCATGACAGAGAATTTTCATAGTTGTGTGTGTTGTTGAAGTGTATATGGGTCCTACTCCACCAAGAAACTACCATACTGAAGACACTTATAAAGAGGGTTCTTTGTTGAGATGTCTTTGCACAGGCTTGTATTCTTCAGTGCATCAAGAAAGGAGACCCCTTGAGATCTACCGGGGTGTGAGTGATTGTGAAGTTTTTCATCAGGGGGGGTCCTCTTCATGGTTTTCTGCCATATTGCATTGAAAAATAGGGGTATATAACATCCATGGATTTTCGAAGTGATGAGATTTGAAACTTCCCAACATGAGAAAATCCTCCATGATAGCAAATCGAGAGAACCATGCCAGAGAACCCTAGCCGCTTGGGAATTTTAGGGAGAGATAGGAGACCATCTCTCTAGAGTCCTTCCTTTTCCCCTTAGTTCCTCTTCTATAATAATATTTTCCCATCTCTCACATTGGTTTAATGAAATCACTGCATGTGTTTTTTCAATTTTCTTCGGAGGATGAATATTATAGATTTTGGACTCATGGATTTTGGTCGTCTGGGGGTTTTAGAATGAAGTTCCTTAAATGGTATCTGGACTTTTTCTTAGGTGTTGAGCCCCTCATTGTTCCTCTCTGGCCAGGGTTCTCGAATTTACCCCTTCACCTTTTAAAACATAGTGCCTTATTTACCATTGTAGGTCTATTTGAGCTACCCATTTAGACTGACTCTTCCACTTTAAACCTCAAACACCCCTCTGTTGCTAGGATTTTCACCGAGGTTGATGTTTCTAAATCTTTGTCATCCTGATTCTAGATTCAAAATGGGGATAATGGTTTTATTCAAGATGTGTTCTTTGAGAATGCCCCAACTTTCTGCAAAAAATGCTCACGAATTGGCCACTCTTTGAATGAATGTGTGACTCAATGTAATGACCCTCGACCTCCCCCTCTCTGTAAATCTATTTTGGTGGAAAAGGAAACCCCCATAATTCTCCTGTTTCTCAGATAGTTACTACTGACTGCACTAATAACAAGAATCTCCCTGGCCCCTCTAAGATTCATCCCCCTCCCATTATGATGTTGAGGCCTTGCACATCTCCGGGACTTATAAAGAACGAAAGCAAGATACCTTCAATGATGACTCACCTATTCTTGAAGTATGAAAACCTATACAAAGAGATACAGAGGAGGTGCAATCGAATCATAAAGATCCCTTTCATGCGGACCTCAAAACATCTAAAGAAGTAAAGTAAGTCTTCAATTCTGGCTCACCTATTCTTGAAGCAAGAAAAACTATACAAAGAGATAAATATTATGTGAAATCATATCATGAAGATCCCTTTCATGTAGAGATTGAAAAAACCTTCCAATTGGAAGAAGACTTCCTAAAATCAAGGAATAGGAAAAGGAAGAAAGCATTGGTTGACTCTGATGGCTTCATCACTCCAAGTGCTAGAAACAACTGGAAATGTAGGGATAATTCTAATTTTAAAATAACAATTATCACATGTTCCCTAGCTTCCAACATGATGGACCAAAACACAATACCCCCACAGCCAACCCATACTGAAAAAGTGTCTGCCTCATCATATACTTTAGAATGTTCTTCCAATTCTCCTGACTTTGATGAGTCATCTAGTGAGGATGATGAAAATGACCTAGCTTATAGGTATGCCTACGTAATTCCAGAAAATCTTGATTTTACAAATGACCTAGATGAATGGATGGATGAGAAATACACTACTGTATTTAGACAGTATAAAAATGGATAGATTTCAGTGGATGGATATCTTCATATGAGAAAGAGGATGTTCATCAAAGTGGTAGAGTAATTTAAAAATAATCCAAGCTTCAATTTTAAGGAAATCCCTTATAAATGAAGCTATTGAGATTCTTATGATTCTCAGAAGAAGGTTCTTATTTTTCTTTCATTGTTTCTCTTTTTCAACTGGTAATACTCAATGGCACTGTATAGTGGATGTTTGCAGACCTGCACTATGGGGGCTTTGAAATGTACTCCTGCCAGTTTCAAAACATGCTTGATCATGAAGCCTTCTTGAATGAAGCTGTTATGGTGTTTCTTCTTGTGTATGAGATATTTTGGCTAATAAGAAGCTTTATTTATTGGCTGCTTGAGTCTACTGTAAACAGATTTTCTATTTTCCTTGATGTCGTCAAGGGCTTCTGTTGGTTTTTCAATGCATAAATCTGCTTTTATGTTGGGTTGGTTTCTAGATGTACTGGTAGGTGGCGGGGGTAACTTGCAGGGGGGTGCAAGGGGTGGGGTGTCCATGTTCTGTGTGGTGTCTAGGGGGTGTCCAGGGTCTGGGGGGTGTCTATCTGGGGGGTCTATCCAGGGTCTATCTACGGGGATTGTCCAGGGGGTCTTGGTGGTGTCTAGGTTTGGGGGGTGGGGGCAGGACTGGCAGAGGGAGGGGGAAAGTAGCAGGGTGAGGGGGCGGGAAACTAGTAGGGGGGAGGGGACTGGTAGGGGGATGGGGTAACTAGAAATGGGGGTTCAAGGGGTGGGGTGTCTAGGTTCTGGGGGGTCCAGGTTCTGGGGGTGTTAATGGTCTGGGGGTCTATCCAAGGTCTATCTGGGGGGTCTGTCCAAGGGGTCTGGGGGGGTGTCCATGTTTTGGGGGGGGGGGGGTAGGACTGGTAGGGGGAGGGGGAACTGGCAAGGGGAGAGGGAATTAGCAGGGGGAGGGGACTGGTTTGGGGGATGACAGGGGGAAGGGGGTAACCGGCAGGTGCTACAAGGGGTGGGGTGTTCAGGGGGATCTTTCCAGGGTCTGGGGGGTGTCCAGGTTTGGGGGGGTTTAGGGTCTGTCCAGGAGGGTGGGAATTGGGTATGTCCAAGGTTGTAGGGGTCTAGGGGGTCTTGGGGTCTCTAGGTTCTGGGGGGGGTCCAGGGTCTTTCTAGGAGGGTGGGGGTGGCTATCTAGGAAAGTGGAGGTCTGGGCTATCCAGGGGGCTCTGTCCAGGGTCTAGGGGGTGTCCAGGGTCGTGGGGGTGTCCTGGGTCTATCTGGGGGGTGTCCAGGGTCTGTCTGAGGGGTGTCCCAAGGTCTTTCTGGGGGGGGTCCAGGGTCAGGGGGGTGTCCAGGGTCTTTCTAGGGGGTGCCCAGGGTCTGTCTAGGGGGTGTCCAGGGTGTGTCTGGGGGGTGTCCAGGGTTTGTCCGGGGGGTGACCATGGTCTGTTTGGGGGGGGGGGTGTCCAGGGTCTGGGGGGAGGTGTCTATGGTCTGTCTGGGGGGTGTGTCCAGGGTCTGTCCAAGAGGGGGTCTTTGCAGGGGGATTGTCTAGGGGGGTTTATGTAGGGGGGTGTCCAGTGTCAATGAGGTAAGGGTCTGCAGGGGGTGGGCTACTGCAGGGGGTGTGCAGGTGGTGGGGGCTATTTTTTTATGGTTTTCCAGACCCTATAGCCATGGTTTTTAACTGTGGCTATTGGTCTATTGACATGGTTACAAACCATAGCTAAAGGTCTAATGCCACGGTTTCTATCCGTGGTAATAAATTGTATCCCTCCTCTAGTATAGCCACAGTTCTAAAATGTGGATATAGAGATATTACCATGGATTGAACCGTAGCTGTAAACCTAGAGCCACAGTTTTAACTGTGGCTATAGACCTATAGCCATGGTTTGGAACCGTGGCTATAATTCTAGGCCTATAGACACGCCAAACTTAGCCACAGTTTGAGGACCTATAGCCACAGTTTTGAACAGTGGCTATAGCCTGAATTTCTAGTAGTGCCACCAACATGATTGTACCAATGAAGGGATACCACTGAGTCTATGTTGGGGATTCATAAGAATGCCTTTCCAATTGATTATCTCAGAGAACCAATAACTTTGGTAAATATATGTATTAGGTACTTGGATGGTATGGTCATCAATATTACCATCTAGATTACTAATTAGAATAATTGATTTCCTTCCTTCAGAGGTAGAATTACCATTTTAAATTATGTGATTAAATCTATAACCATGCACATTCTCTCAGTGATCAACGTGAAAAAATTGGTTCTAAAGGAGATTAAGAATATCCTGTGTACATTTATCTAGGATGAATAGGGTGAGGGGAGGTTTCACTAGGATTCATGAATGAAACTTTCACGACATGTAGAAAATTGGTGTATTCTTGTGTGGAATGTGACCATGGAAATGTGTCACCTTCAAGGAAAACATGCAAGGGTGTTTATTATGAGTAACTCCTATTATAGTTTAATAATCAAAGGAAAATATATAAGTAATCTTAAAATGACCATATGCCTCCCTTTACCCTTATGGAATTCACTACAGGTCCATATTTCTATATTTCAATGGCACTCTTGATGTCTTGTTGGATACAGAGACATTAGTTTTTGGGATTAAAACTTGGTAGGTGAGGTTTTTGGCTACCCATGGTGCCCTATTCCTAATATAACATTTAATTAGGATAAATATTACCCTTAATTTATTAAAGGGATCCTTGCTACCTCTTTAAGAAAGGTCTTCAACATTATTTGAATGGAAGAAAACCCAAATGTTTTCATATTCACATGTACTACTTTGTGAATCTACACTGACAAAGCCTACAAAAATTTGAAGTCATTTCTATAAGACAATGACATGTCGGGATGAGGTATTTAGTGTATGTATGCCCAAAAAATTAAAATTTATAATATGGAGGATCTGATATTCTTCTCTACCCACCTATATTGAAATCAAACACAAATGCATATACATGGCGAAAAAATGTTCATGTTGCAAGATTTAGAAGGAGGAAATCAAACCCCGCCTATTTTTTCAAAGTGAGTGGGTGTGGAAAGTGTGGATATTGTTGGGAGACATATTTTGATACAACAATATTGTGCAGTCTATTGATTAGTTCCACAGGTAGTGGTTTAGAGTAAATAATTGTAATAAACCTGAGGTGATATCTTGATGACTCCTTATTTTCATAGGTTGATGGTGTATTTGGAAGTCAAGGAATCATTCATGGAACACTCCCCCTAACACATCTTTTATAGTGAAAACGAATTTCTTTATAGTGGAACTTGATAGTATTCAGAAAAAATCGAAATATGATCCCTTCCCAAGAGCTTCATGGGTTGGAGGCACCCCTTTATCTCTACAGACCTCGTCCAGTGGGTCATTATGTGAGATGGACCCCCCCCCCCACCCCTTAGTCTTGAAAAAAATACTGATTGATTAGAAATCCAAGGGAGTATGCAGGGAGGGGGTGTATCCCATGACTACACAGTTTGGGTGGTTCTTAGTTTGTGTTATTTTTATGGTGCTTGTAACATGATAAGGGTGTAAGTGGAGGCCATTCTTACTAGCCTTGAAATATGCCTCTCCCAATAGATTCTCTTGGATGTTGTATAGATGGACTCAATGATTATATGGATCTCCCACAAAGGAATTCCTTAAACTCTATGGGGAATCACTTATTTAATTCAAAAATTCATTTCCTTACTCACCCATGACATTGATATTTCATATACATGGAGAAAAGGAAACTGTTTAGATGCTTTTTTCCCTCAATGGCCTCTAAAGAGGTCCTGCTCAACGAGTTTGATAGCTTTAGTTCCCTTCCCCTGTGGGGTGAAGATATTGTAATTAGTGATGCTTTGGGCCTCCATTTCTATAGGCCTCCTTGATGGACCATTACTCCTTTCTATCAATAATAAAATAATCCTTATTGGATGAAAATGAAATATTGAGAACATGTGATTAATTATCCATCATGTAAAAAAATGTATTCATCTAGGTAAATTTCCTACCGTTAATTATTTTCAACTGAATTATTTTTCATTTATGTCAAAAAAGGGATTATGTAACCAATATCATAACTCTCCCCCCTAGTAGAAACCTCATTGAGATCCACTGATTCCTACACAAACTTAATAAATTGATCAAAACCAGCACCGCATCCCTTCCCCTTGGTCACCTAGGTCACCTATATAGTTTCTCTATGTTGATCCTATCTCTTAGAACATTTTTCACTAAATAATGAAAATATATTAGATGGTATATGGGTCCCACTTTGATATGGTTCACTAGGCCATTCCTGTTATTCTAGAGTAGAATTTGAATCATAGCCTTCAATTCCCATAGGGCAATTCTAGAAGAAATTATAAATCTACCTCATATTTTTATAGGAGTGACAATTATTAGGTTCACTGGGATAAATAGAATCATCATTCCCATTTTAACCATAGTGATATCTCCCTAATGGAACCCCTCCTTTTAAAAAATGATAAAAAAAGGCCTTTACATGGCCACTTGTTCACTCTCCACCCCTAATATAATCACCACCCTTCCACTTTTATTCATCACTAGATCATCATGTTCCCACTGATTAACTATGTTCCACATAAATGCATTACTCAATAATTAGATACTTGTTTACCACCTCAGAAATGGTAGGTAAAATAAAGATACTTACCCTTGATTGAATTTCCAACATCAACCCATACTCAAATTGATAGGCCTTAGAGTGATCATCTCATCTTAGAGTAAGTGAAAACTGAATTAGATCAATTAATCTTAAATCATATTCAAGGTTATTCATATTTCCAAACATTAACTCGATGAAATTTTTTACCATATTCATCCTCAACATCAATGTACATAAATGGTTAATGAAAATCATATATAATATCTCCAATTACAACCCATTGGTCCACCATTATTGTTCCCTGATATCCCATCAATACTGGGTCAGTTTCTCAAATTTATAAATTTTTTGGTTCCCCATTTTCACTTATGAAGCATTGATTTACTCAAAAATCAAATCCATACCTTCTAACAATTCTTCATGTCCAAGAGGTCTGACATCTCCTCTAAAAATTGGTTCATATTTCATTTGAAAATCTAGAGTAACAATGATCACTACTTCCACCTATTAACGTAGTCTCACCCCTATCTTGTACATCACCATTGAAAGACTCATAGTGAACTTGATTTCTATGAAACTCTATAGATCATCCTCTAAAGAAACATTATTACATTCCATTTGAATATGTCCGATAGAAAAATTATTCTATATTACAAATTTTACACAGGGATCATCAAATCATCCCTTTAGTTCCATAATTCTATAAAATAATTATTATATTATTAATATTAACAAACAGTATCACAACAGAAAAACACATCTGGAATCGCATGTTGCACAAGTTCACAAGTTTATCAGTAAAATAAATTTAATCACAACACATCATTAAAAAAATAATCTCAAAACATCCTTTTAACTAGTCCATTACTAAGAACCTATTCAATAAGAAAATAATTAGTTTACTAATAATTCAAATATTTAACTAAAATTTAGAGAATAAAATAATTATAAAATCAATTACACACACGCACATTTCATTATTCTATATTCCAAAAATAATGCATTAATTCCCCACTAGTCACTCTTAAATGAGTCTATGTCATACCCTAAAATATTGTTTATAAATTGAAAAAAAATAGAATCACATACACTTTCATGAAATCTGGAATTAATAAATGTTTGTTCTATCTGGGAAAAAATAATTGATTTCATACCAATTATCATATTCTATTATCAAATACGACATATACAAAATATCAATTCATTTAAAAAGGCAAAAACTAATTCCATTTTTTGACAAACCACCCATGAATAATTGTTCTTTCAAGAAAAAATACAACATCGCTTCAAATTCAATCATCAATCACATGAGTAAATTAACTAGTATTTAGAGACTAAGGATATATCTTGAGGTCACATTTACCTTCTTCTGGTCTATCACATCAAAAAATCAATATATACACAAAAAATAATCAAAAAAATGGAAGACAACGATTGTAAGATCAAAATCTATAAGATCATTCCACACAATCCCACATATGTTATACTACTTAACATAATTAAAAGGTAAACCTCTTGTGACAAAATTAAAATGAAAAAAATAAAATTGTATGTTAAAAAATTTGTGTGAAGTTGTATTTATATGAATCTAAAAATATACAAACATGGTCACATTAAATACTAGCTATATAGGCTTATTTAAATTCCAAAAACATCATTCAAATTCCTTGTGCATACACAAGGTGTGTTTGTATAGGGTTTTAGAATATAATCCTTAGTAAAAACCACTATAAAGCCTACCATATTGTAATGTTTTCTATTATAGTATATAAACTTTTAATAGAATCAAAATATCTAATAAAAACAATTTCTATTATGAAACATCGAAATGTGGTTAAACCATATCACATAAATAAATTGAAATTTCTATAGACAATATTTGTATTCGTAGAATCTGGTAGCCACACATAGGGTTCATCAATATTCCACAAATCAAACCCATGGTACCACATCATACCATATTCAAAAAACATGCTTTTCAAACTATTCAATAGAATAGATTAAATTCAATTCAAATTATAAGACTCTCATCAATATCACATATTTATCCTAACATAATTCCCATGTGGGTGTCTGACTTCCTGGTACATAATCATAACACTATATTTGAAGAAAATAATATCAATAATTACTTTAATTCCCATAACACACATTAATTTTTCTGTATGGTATACCACATGGATAATTAAATCACTTTTATAAACACATGAAAACACATAGAAATATCATTAACAATTTCATCTCCAAAAACACATAATTTAGAAAACATAGACACAATAAAACATACATTTTGTTCTTTATAAAACCACTTTCATTATAATGTTTATAAAACAAGCAAGTTCCAGTTTTTTCATTACTTTAATCTATTCAACATAATATCTTACAAGTAAGAAAATACTAGAAATCATCTTATTTGTCCACAATAATTAGTAACTTAGATAAAAAAATATTGAACAATAACTTAACGGTACTCGTAACTCTTTTTTTACACTAAAAACATCTACATGATTTTAATTAACTCACTTAACCATATAGTTTACATAAAAATAAAATAAAATGATACAACAACTCTCTAAGTTAATGTTGTATGTTAATCAGCCATTATAAAGTAAGAACATCCAAAACTGATTGATCTATAATTAAAATTCACCACATAAAAACATATTTATTATCATGTATCACACAACAACATTCTATCAATATTAAAATAATATTAGTTGAGTCAAAATATAAATTAAACACCCGAAAAAATTAGATTTCCTTTTTAAAACATCTATTTTAAACCTTATTTTCAGGACATTAATTATTTCAATAGTGTATTCATATATTAGTAAATTTAATCATTCATTATTCCCTTTATGTCACCTCTTTTATCATGTTTTTCCATATTTACAGCATTTAACCACCATTTTAGGACCAAAAACTTCATTTATTAAATTATAAACAATTATACTCTATCCTTAGAATTAATTTTCCATTAAATAAAACTCTTAAAAAATAATTAAATATTTTCACAATGTATAAATCATATATAATAACAATATAAACATTAAAATAAATTAAAAGGCCACATTTATCATATTAGAAGAATAATTTGTACAAGGATCATTACCATAGATACTATATGAACATAAGGGGGCTAAAATATAATGATCTAAAATCAAGAAGAAATTAGAAAGACATGGTATTGAAAATATTCCATGTTCATATAGAAAGATGTGGATAATGTAGAAATCTTTTATAAAAGTCTAATATCATAATAATATAAAAAATTAATGTTAGAACATAGTATAAATTGCTCCCTAAAGTTGAGAGATAATGTATGGATATTAGGGGCTTCAATATTCACCAAAATCTAACAATATAATACCTAGGAAGGAAAACTTTTTAGGTAAGGGATAAATCCAATGACTATTAAAAGACATATATTCCTATACTAAAACAATATAGGAATACATTGGGTACTTTACCAACCCTCACTGACCACCTAGTGGGTCTTCAAACAGTTGATGCAGGTCCACTGGCCACCCCATTGAAATTCTAGTGGGACTTCACCCCTAAATCTCATAATGGGTATCTGGTAATCCACCACCAGGTATTCAATGGCCACTATTGGGATAGTCTAATAAGTTCAACCTCTATCAATTCCTATTTTACCTTTCCTCACCTCAAACTCCCACAACCTCATCCAAATCAAACTCAAAATAAAATAAAATACATAAAATTAGACCAATGATATACATCAATGTCCACTGTCATTACATAATCCTATCAGGATCACCATAACATTATTTACATTCACATGATAATCCATAGGCACACAAACTTAGCATAAACAACCTATTAGAATTATTGATGTCTTGAAAAGTGTTACTTTAGAATGAATATAACACATAGTACATTAAGGATTTTTTTAAATTCATCAACATATTATCTAATGTGTCCCCATTTTTTATATTCTAGACTCTAATGATTAAGTATATATTATTTTTTCATTCCACTAAATTAATGTGAATAAACCATATTGATTTATTACTTTTTACAAGGGCCATAACTATTATTGCATAAAAATAATTTAAAGTTGGCAACATTTACTTATATAAAAAAGAATCAAATGCATAAGGTAAAAAAACCTAACATGTGAATGCTTAGAATTGTAAGAAACCAATAGAAACCACACCAGAGTATTAATTTAGTGATAGGTGTCAATCCCCTACTTTTACAGATAGATCCAAATATCCAAGTCTTATGAGTAGTATGATCCATATTCTCTCTACCAATTTCTTGTTACTCAGTAGATACATCAATTTAATCATAATTCTAACAACTAGTATACATATATAAAATATAATTAACTTCTTAATTTAAGATCATAAACTAATTTAATCCAAATATAAGGAAGATTAAAACCAAATCAATTATCATTCAATGAATTTAACTCCATAAATACATGTATGATAGTTTAAAGAATAATTATAAACAAATTTAAACAAAATAATAAACATATTCATAATCTAAAAATTAAATTCATTAAAAATAAACTATGGAATGATATTAAATAAATAAATACTTCATAAAATTATACATGAGATAAATATTTATGACCAATTTAAAAATAAATTGTAGAAACATTATATTTTCAGCAAGGATAAATATGAACTACTGTAAATTCCACCTTTATAAATGGAATTATATCCATTGGATAAATTTTTTATGGCTATAGATCACATATATATTTGATTTTATATGTGATCATGGTTATATGGAAAATTTGGTCCACCTATATCTATGGGAAACAAGTCTTGTCACTAAAGGCCATATTAATTTTTTCTATAGCCACAAGCATCGATTCCCATGCTTATACATCCTCTTAGATACTAGAGATAGCCACATACATTGATTCACATGTCTACAATCACTGTCAGTTAAATCTTAAACTCATTAGAATATGTTCTTTTGGGTATTATAATACTTCATCAGATATTATAACCATGGGAATATCTATATGTGGCTATAATAACTCTCGATCAAAGCTTATATCTGTAGGTATATGTGAATGTGGGTATAATCATGACTAATAAACTCTTATATCCATTCGAAATTGTTACCATTACTATAAAACACTTATTTACATTGGTTTTATAGCCCATGAATATGGGTTATAATTAATTTTATTGGGAAAAATAGCATGGTATCCCCATTCAGTCTATCAATGTAATTACTCAATTCTTCTATGTTTTGTCGATAGTATTCCGTCCTCCAAAAAATCACTGAGGGATTTTATAATTTTCCGATAATCCTTATCAATTATTCCATACCTCATATTAACCAAAAGTGATTTTATAATGGATTAGGCATTTCTATCCAACTAATTTTTAAACTTTGGGTGATGGAGGCATCAAGATGAAATTTGAGGAATTAAAGGTGGATTCAAATTAAATTTTTGATGGGATTTGACATTATAATATGGTGGTGTTCCACTATGAACAAATGATGGGAAGGCCTGGTTATGGTGTGGTGTTGATGGTTGTGGCATATAACCCTAGGGTCTGATTTCAATAGTCCATATTTTTTATATGCAGTTTCAAAATTGTCTCTTAGTTGTTGTGTGGAAGCATATGGTGTTAAATTTGGAATTTCTATCATTCTCAGAAACCCAGCATTGTATCCTTTTGGATATATTGTGGTCATTGTCTAGGATTTATCATGATGGATAATGGAGGTCTAGTTTTCAACATGGTCCCCATCACTATATCATGGTAATTTACATAAATTAAATTATTTGTACTTACATTTTGGGTGTAGTCTCATGGTGGTTCTCAGGTTTAATTGTCGTTGGGTTTGGGAGTTTCAATCATATGTCATAGTGATGAGAATTATTCCATATCATTCTCTTAGATTTATTTGAACATGTGATTTTCCATGAATTAAATAGGGAGATATGTGGTATTATTTATAGATATCCCCTTATCCTGGACCCATTATATTGTGGATGATAATGTTTTGTCATTGTTTTTTGAAAATTGTATCGGCTTCACCATATCCTATACTCGTATTTTTGGTATTTATGTTTTTCTAGTTTGACTATATTTTTTGGCCTCTCCAATGTCCATTCCTTTTATTCAATCATCCTTTAGGTGATTCAGGAGCGTTTTTGGGATAACTAGCATCCCCTCTTTTCATTGATTTTATCTTTGTACTTTCGATGTTCACTATTACTGAACTAAGGTGATTTATTCCCCACAAAAACGTTTTTACTTTACCATTATTCCCTTGTAGACATTTGGTTGTGATGTTGGTTCAATCTATAGTATATTTGAATTTTGGTTTTGATGATTAGTTATTGTATTTTAGGTTGATTCAGGGTTTTCTTGTATAGTCCTTTTCATTTCTTCATCACATTCTCTTATATAGAGGATTATGAATCTCTGGCTAAGCTGAGTGGTTTGTGAACACCTCTTTATTTTATGTATATTGTAGAATTAGAATTCCTTTTTTCCTTAGGTGGATATTATGACTGGAAAAAACATATGTAATGATGTATAATTAAATAAATTTATGTGAAAGGGGTGTTTCTCATATATTTATTCATTTCCATGATAATTTTCATGTTTTTATGAATGTTTGATGTTGTTGTTCAAAATAATAATTATTTTTGAGAATTATATGACGATTTTGTGATGTATTTATTTAAATCACCTTTCATTAAAGGTTAACAACTTATAGAGAGTAATAACACGGTTTCATGGAATTTGGGAATTGATGTAATCTTTTCTTATGTTAGAGGGATTTAGTTTTTTTTAAATTGTGATTTAAATAAGATTTTTGGAAGTGGTGATTGTTAGCATTTGATGACATATAATTTTATATAATTATTGTCATCATGTGACTATGTGGACTTCATTATTCATGTGTTTTCTCTAGTTTACCATTGTATTTTAGTCTTATTTGGGTTGTTTGGGCTACAACAGATTCCTTTGGTGGAATAGTGTGAAAAATATGGGATGTAATGAGAAGTGGGGTTGAAGATACCTTTACACTGTCACTAAGAGAATATGTGGTGGTTGATATGAAATGATGATATGGTTATTGATATGGAAATGTAAGAGGGGTCAGTTATATGGAAAGAATGTAATGAATGAGGTGGTTGTTATCGTATGTTGTGTTGTAGCTTTTTATTTTAGTAACCTAGTGTTGAGGAACCTAAAATTGGTAATTTTTAATATATAAAAATGATATATACTAAAATCAATTTAATAAAGGGTTGTTAATTAAATTTAAAAAAGTTTATATAATTGGAAATGGTTGGAATTAATGCAGGTCATTTCTATGAATTATTTTTCATTAAATAGTGAATATAATTTCTAAATGAATGTAACGTGATTGGTAAAATCCTAAATCTAGAAATACTGTTATTTTGGGGATATTTAGGGTTTATAATGGGGATATTTTGGTGTGAACCCTCTAGGTTGTTCTTGTTTGTGGCTATAAATATACATGAATTTTATTGATATTTCAATAAAAACCACACCCAACATGGATATCCTTTCTAGAACCCAAATGTGTCGGGTTTTGAGTATTTTTCCCAAATTTCTAGGTCAGAGAGGAAACATATAGTTTAATAATCCTTCTTCCACTCTATATCTTCTATGTATGGTATATGATATGATAGGACAAGGAATGAATGATCATATTATCATGCTATGTGGTGTATTGGAAGATCCTTTAGGGAATTTTATGATGATAAGTATAATAATATAGATTGAATATGTGACATGCTAGAAAACCAAATCGTGAATTGGTATGCAGAGATATGGTGGGGATCGTTCATAATAAGACTACGGTATGAGGTTAATGCCCTTCATGTTCATGATACCCAATAATCATGGGAATTTTATATGATATTAGGATATGCTATGATTTATAGAATATATGATGATGATGATGAGGTTGTAAAATGTGGTGTGGTTGTGAAATTAGATTGGTATAGTGTGTTGTGTTAGAGTTTTGGAAGGGATGAAATCACCAAGATGTTAGTTTTTACAACATGAGAGCGACAACCCAGTGGGGATGGGGTATTGGGTATTAATTTTGATATTTTCTTATGATATTATGTTACTATAATTAGATTCAGTATTTGGTGAGTGATCCTTGGTCAGACTGGTTGGTAGTCTACCTAGAATGTGATTTTTTTTCTTTTTTTATTAATTAAACAATTAGTACGCTTCTCCCAAATTTTCATGAGATATATCATGTAACCCCCCAACACAAGAAGGCCGGAGCTGGTGCATTATTTTATTA
Source organism: Viscum album (assembly GCA_963277665.1). Lineage (NCBI taxonomy): Eukaryota > Viridiplantae > Streptophyta > Magnoliopsida > Santalales > Viscaceae > Viscum > Viscum album. Next base: position 481,365,585 of record OY728133.1, read on the forward strand.
TATAGGTATGATTAAAAGGAATTAAATCTCAGAGAACCATTCAGTTTAGTAGGCTTGTAAAGTCAAATAATATTCATGATATCCATAATACATTAGGAAGAGAAAATAAAAATATCATGCATAACAAAATGAAATAAATAGCATCCTTGAATCTCAATCAATGAATTCCTCTTCATAACCTGAGGAAGGGAAATAAAATAAAGCTGAGATAAAATTCTTAGTAAGGGTAAGTAATGTGGAATAAATGATGAATCAATGGAAATAAATTAACATGGAAAATTGAAAATAAAATAACACATTCCATTCAAATAACTAGATAAGGTAATATCAATCCGGCAAGGTAAGAAACATAAAACACATTCCATTAAATCAATGAATTGAAAAAGAAAAGAATCCATATATATGTTGATTCAAAATATCATGGATAAATAATAACTTAATTCTTATTAAAGGAATGTTTAATTATTAGGAATCATGTTCCTTAGGAACACAATACCTTTACTATCAAGAGAAAATTTAAGTATTCTAATTTGGAAAACCAATTCATGTTATGAGAGTACTGATGCATCAAGGGGATTGCATTAACTGGTCCCCAACCCATAGGAATTACCTTTAATGGTCCCCAAACCATGTATTTCATCTCCAAATCATTCCTCATATAATTAATAATCAATTTTTCTTGACAAAATGTATCCAAATTGAATATAATATTTAGACATCTCAATAATTTCTAAGTTGGTAAAATGGTTATCAAACTGGAAACCCTATGTAAAATTATATATGGTTTAAGAAATAATAATATTCATTACTTGAGAGTACGGAAATGGAAGTTAAATTAAAATTAATATTACATTATACTTATTGTTTCCAATATAAAGCTATAAATAACAATAGGAAGTGATATTTGAAATATAATCATTAAAAACATTTTTTTAGGAAAATAATATTTAAACAACCCAAACTGTTCCATACCACTTGAAACATTGAAATTATAATTACAATTAAGAAGATTTTTTTATACCATGAAGAAAAAATATTCATGATATAATTTATCAAAATTTGTAGTAGATACACTACACAATATAATTAAGTGATGTATATGGTGTATGTCTCAGAGAAAGAAAATTAAGACGAGAATATATTACCTTGAATTTCGCTTTTAAGTGAATTCCCTTTATCTTCATATATAATAAACTTATGTTAATTATCTACTTACTTGAAAACCATAATTTATGTTTATCAATACTTTTATTTCACTTATTACAATGATATATAGATCAACTAAATCAATTAATTTTATGTCGGGTGTTTTGACCAAATTTGGATTATGTGTCCAAAACAACTTTGGTGGGTCAAATCTGGTAAAATGGGTCATTATTTAACATATATAGAATAATAAACATTACATAATTATTATAGTTATAAATCAATTTTACTTTTAAAACCAATAATTAAATATGGTTATTAAAAATGAATCAATGTTAGAATCATGGAGATGGTAGGTCGTATGTATGTATGAGTAACGTTCACATTTTTAAATGATTCTTATGAAAAGAAGGTAAGTAGAAAAATATATTTCCATAATGTTCATTATATCATAAATAACATATTATATAATCATATATACACACACACATATATATATATATAATTCTTATTATGTAAAAGTGATCACAATATGTCGAGGAGGTGGTTGTCCACACATCCATGAACGACGTAATCACTTTTTAAAAATGTAAAAGGGTAATAAAGAAAATTATATATATTATATTTCCAAAAAATAAATTAATTCATTAATATAATATATAGTTTTTTATTTCACATATGTTTAATTAAAACCATCTTTTATGGTTTCCATGTATAGTGTGAATGAATCACATTACTTTGAGGAGGCGGTAGTCCACTCTTCCACAAACGATGTTATCATATTCATAAAAAATATGAATTTTAAGGGTATGTGTTATGAAGGAATTTTTTGATAATAAAGATATAATAAATATAAAATAAATCACATATAAATAAATTTTCAATCATAATTTCCACCATGATAGGTGGTAGAGGAAAAATGAACAATCATCATTTTGTAAGGCAGTAATTTAACATACATAGAAATTGTATATTTGGTACCCATTATATGTAAGAGTCTATAAGTGTAGGTTAAACCCTTAGAATAAAAAAAACTAGTATATTTATGATATTTGGTATCTTTATACTAGAATTAAATATGAAGAATTGAGGGATTGGAGAATTTACATAAAAATAAAAAGATTAAGGAAGTTTGTTACCTGTTAATCAGGTAACTCCTTTTGGTTTGCACGAAATAGATTCCTTGGATTACATTATAAACAATGGGAGTATTATATGATTAAATTAATGGTGTTTAGGATGTATTTGGGATGAAATTTTTTTCCAATGTGTCTTGAGAGGTGTGAGAAAGTGGGAGGATATGAGTCCTTTTATAGTAGAGGAGTGGTACTCTTGTGATATTTTCACAATGTAATTTCATACATGTTTTTCATACATAAAGTGGCTCCAATAATAGTATAATTTATATAAAAGTTGATATATAATCTAAATATATCTAAAAATACATCTTTGAAAAGTTTAAATGTCATTTGGGACCTTAAGATTAAGGTTTAGTACATTAATAATCTTATTTTAATATTAATATTTGTAATTAATTTTAATTAATTTCACTAATATTTTTAGTAAAAACTAATTTGACAGTATTATACATTTTAAATTTTTATTCTTCCAAATATTGAATCAATTTTTTCAAATTTCAATCATATAAGTGGTGGAAATTAATTTAAATTTAATCCCATAGACAGGACGATAATGTATTTTTAAGGTAAAAATGTCCAATAGTTATCTATGTTTTTATAGTCAAATTGAAATGCTCTAAACCTGGTTACATAGAGTTGGTGAATTATTACATAACATTGGAATGATCACAAGATATGAAGTCTTGATATACCGATTAGTTTAGTAGTCTTGGAAGTACTAGATACATGCATAAGTTTTAAATCACAGTATGAAATGGAAAAACAAAAACATTGTATCCCCTTTGAACACAATCATATCCCTTAGGCTATTCCTAAAGGTCAATAATATTATACTTATTCACATCCTGGGAAAAATAAAACATAGAAATGGGTGAGATTATATGCTCAGTAAGGATAACAATATAGAAAAAACATTCATAAACAAGCATAAACATTTAAGGCAATGTATAAGACTAAAACACAAGCCTTTTAAACATAAAATTCAGCATAATATGGAAAAGATAAATCAAATAATAACATTTACTACTTCACATGGATATTATACTAGTATAATAAACACGTTTAATATAAATATCCAATTGCATAATGATGGAAAGCATAATGCTGGGCATCATAACCACATAGTCAAGGCCCCGTGCCAAGACTAAAAATAAAGATTTTGTCAAGGCATTGTTCTAAGACACAATTTTGTCTCATGAGACCTACCGATGCATCAAGGAGCTATAATGGGATCCACCAGTCACTTACTAATTACAATGCATTCCACATATGAAAAGGTTAAAACATAACGTAAACATTCGTTTTAAAACTAGCATACGAAATGTTAATACGTAAACCATAAACCATGAATGGTATAAAAATTCTGCATCCATGGTCAAACATATCACAAAACCTTCAATACAATAAGGAAAATTGTATCATAATAAATAAAATTAAAATAGGAGTAAAATCCATCAAAGGATGTTGATATAGACGAAATAAATCCAAAAAAATATTTGACTAAAATATCTCTTTCTACTTTGAAATCATATAAAGAAAACATTTATTTTGAAAATATTCTTATAATCTTGTAATGGAATTTCTGAATGTATTATAATGAAGGAAAATATCAACACCAACCGTATAAGTTAAAAATAACATTCTTACCTTAATTTTTTGAAGAGCTCATAAATTACCTTGTTTGGAAAATGACAGAAAGATTTCTTTCAAAAAAATTTATAAAATTCAAACAAGGGTATAAATGAATTTAACCCATAGTCTAGGAAATAATGAAAATGTTTTCAAAATTTTTTTTAAGAAACACAGATGTGGATGATAAAGAAGTCTTGGAAGGTACTTATGTAAAAACAACCTTGGAAAATAAATAGATCATAAAATTAACCCTTAACTTGAACTTTTCGATAGTCTAGGGTATGTTAACCTCAATTATAATGGTTAAATAATTGTTATTAAATTAAAAAAATAACCACATACATAAATATGAATTCATATATGATCTTCTAATATTGCTTTGTTAATAATATTTCAGTAGTATCATTATTTCTAATGTTAACTAATTCTTTTTCCCTAATATGATTTGTTACATAAGTAATTTTTTAAAGGATATGATGTATTTGATTCATATCCAGAATGATATTAAGTTCTTAAAAATTATTTTTAATCATCAAATGATAATTATGCTTGAATGGTTGGTGAATGAATCTCACCGCGTTCGTGGAGACGGTAATCCGTATGTACACACAAGAGACAACATCATTCTACTTATGGTAAAATCTTATGTAATTATATGTTATATCATAAATATAGAATAATTAACATTTTATATTTATTATTTAAATCAATTATACATCATTATTATACCCATCCAAATAATGAGGTGTTGAATAAAAAACTACACCACAAAGTGGAGACGGTAAGTTGTACGTACACACGTATGGTGAATTTTTCATTTATATAATGGATAGACTAATGAATATATTTTTTCCATATATATAATAACATATCATTATATATAGGGTAAATTAGTTATTATTTTGGTATGGAAAAAACAAATGAATATGAAGTGTAAGAAGAAAATAACTTTGAAAGAGGTGATGAAATTATTACCTCTTCTTCGAGTGCATCCTTTTGATTTAATCAAAAGGGTTCATTAAGTAGGAATTATTATAAATGTAAGGCCTCTAGGATTTATTGAGGGTATTTTGGTGGATATTCGAGCAGGTTTTGGCTGATAAAAATGGCTTTGGATGTGCGATTTCGAGAGAAGGGGAAGTGCCCTTTTATAAGAGAGGTGAGGGGCACCTTAAGAAAAGATTGAAATATTATTTTATTATAAAATAAATTTTGGTTTATAATGGCTCCAAATGGATTTAGTTAAATTAAAATTTGGTTATGGGTCTAAATATTCTCCAAAAAATAGATTTTAGACAAGTTTATGTCACCATATTAACCTTATCCATTAGATTTAACTCTTAGGGAAATAGTTTAACATTTACCATGTCATCGTGTATTATAATAAGACATGGTTAATAAACAAACTATAAAATTATATTATAAATTAAAGTGGTTCATTAATGACATATATATCATTATATAAGTCTTTTTTCCAAACCATAGATTTTCCGAACCATTATTTAATTTTGAAAAATATTATTTTTTTTAAAAACTCATTTATGTCAATTTTGACACTATTTAGTATTTGGTTTTTGTGAAAGTAATAAAAACTTTATCACTTTGAAAAAAAATTATTTAATCAACTGTAACATGTCATATTAACATATAAAATTTTTGTAATTCTTCAAAAGTCCTAATGAAAACTTATTTTAATATTTATAATACCAATTATTTTAAAATTTCATTAATAATGTAATTACTGCAACATATTGCATCATAAATAAATTTAATTATTTTGGGTTTCAAATTTATTAATAAAATACCAGGATTTTGGAAATAATTTTCTATTTCTAATGAATATTTGTAGTAAAATTTATCTTATGTATAACCCCATATTAAAACTGTTTTAGTTATTCAAAATTGAATTTAACACTTTTAACTCTTCTGTAAATAAAATATAATAAATGTCATAATATAATACAAGTGGACAAAATATGATCATATTTTATTTTTGAGGTTGATTCTGGTAGAAATAAAATTATCCAATATAAATAGGACATTTTTTGGGGTAACTATAATATCATTTTAACCTTTAATTACCATATTTACTTTTAACCATGGTAAATAAAAATCAAGAGTTATTATTCACCAAAAATTATTTTAATCTTATTAAACCAAATGTTACTTACTAATTTCAACTGTGTGTCTTATATTTTTTAAATTAAGTTCACAAAAGTGGTAAAATTACGTTTTATCCAAATTTGATAATGTGCCTAGAAGGTGGATAAAAGTCGTTAAAAAGTTCAAATAAATTTTATACATCTAATCTTTTAAAAAATAAATCCAATTAATTACATTGGATAATATTTTTATTATTTATCTATTTTAACTTTAAAATAAATTTCAATAAAAATAAAAATTATTTAAATTAAAATTTGGTTTTAAACAATAACGTAGTGTTTTTCACTATTCATCAAAAATTGAATGTTTTCAGAAAAATACCAAAAAATCACCCTAAGGTAATTTTCATATTTAGAATCCAAAAATTAAGTACATTTTTAAAAATAAAATTTCTAAAATTTAATAATGTGGGTATTACTATTCATAACTACTTTTTAAATGGCTATTTTATTGGTTGTGGTGTACTAGAACTCAAAGTTGCATATTGCACAATCTATTTCATTTTTCAAAGAGATAATACCGTGGAAGGTTGGGGTATTAAATCCATCCCTCCTTTAAATAATTCCATCCTCTAAACTTCTAGAATATTACTTCATAAAAATATTTGGGTGGTTCTTCATCATAAGTTCCTTAAGTTCCCTCGTTCCCTCTTCCATTTTATGGTTTCTCCAATGAACATTTACCAGAAGAGTCATCTGGTTTCTCAACACTTGTTCTCTAGAATCAAGAGTCTTAACAGGCTCTTCACAATAAGATAGATAGGGTTCCAGTTCTATTTCCTCATAGGTGAGTACATGTGTTGGGTCAAGAATGTGTTTTCTCAACAGTGATACGTGGAACATGTCATGAACTTTTGAGAGATTGGGAAGCTTTTCCAAACAGTAAGCTACAACACCAATTAATTATAGAATTTTGAACGGTCCAATGTGCCTAGGACTTAATTTACCCTTCTTACTGAATTGTATAACACCCTTCCGTGGAGATACCTTCAAGAAAACATGATCACCTACTTGAAATTTTAAATCCTTCCTTCCGTTATCAGCAGAGATCTTTTGCCTACTTTTAGATTCTTTGATGTGGGTTTGGATAATCTTTACCTTTTCCATTATTTCCTTAATTGGTTATGGGCCTCTGAGTTTTCATTCACCAACATCATCCCAACAAGTTTTTGTGCGACATCTCTTTCCATATAACGCTTCATATGGTGCCATATGAATACTTGAATGGAAGCTATTATTATAAGAAAATTCTAACATAGGTAAATACTAATCCCACAAACCTTTAAAGACAAGTGAGAAAGATCTAAACATGCATTCTAAGGTTTGAATATTCCGTTCTGATTCTCCATTAGTTTGAGAGTTATAGGCAATGCTCAATTGAAGTTTAGTATCCAGGGAATTCTGAAGCCTTTTCTAGAATCTTGATGTAAAACGGGGATCACGATCCGAAACAATTAATTGGGATAAATCATGAATCATTAAAACTACATTAATATATAGTCTTTTATAATGTTAAAGTGGTAAATATTCTCTTATAGTGAAAAAATATGCTATCTTGGTAAGACGATCTACAATGACCCATATTGCATCATTTCTTCTAGGATTCTTTGGTAGCCCCATGACAACGTATATCATAATATCATCCCATTTCCACTCTAGTATGGGGAGAGGTTTCATGACTCCTCCAGGATGATGTTTTCAAGCCTTCACTTATAGAAAAACCACCCATCATGACACATAATTAGAAATCTCTCTCTTCATGTTGTCCCGCGAAAAATGTTCCTTAAAATCACTAAACATCTTAGTGCTACCAGGGTGTATAGATAAATCGGAGCTTTAAGCATCATCCAACAATTCCATTTTTAGATCAGGAATATTAGGAACACAAATTCTCTTCCCAAATTTCAAAATTCCATCTTCATATATGAATTTTATCAGTCTATCATTGTTCACGGCTTTAATTTTCTATTGGAATTCTTTATCATCAGTTTGAGAAATTTTTATTCTTTCTAGTAAATATGGTTTGAAACCATTTGATAAATTATTGGTTTTTCACCTTCAATATTTATTCCCATATCCATATTTACTACATCTAAGAACATATTATCCATTTCAACCCTCATCTTTGTCAGAACTCCCTGATCCTTTCTTCTCAAAGCGTCTTCTACCATATTTTCCATCACTGGGTGGTAGTGTATTGTGAAATCATAATCCTTGAGATTTTTGATCCATCGCATTTGCCTCATGTTGAGTTCTATTTGTGAGAAGATATACTTCAAACTATTATGATCAGTATATATCTCACATTTTTAACCATAAAGATACTGTCTCTATTTATTCAGAGAAATATTACAACTGCTTACTCAAAATTGTGAGTGGGATAGTTTTGTTCATTAATCTTTAGATATCATGAATCATAGGTAATAAATCTATCATTTTTCATATAGACACAACCAAGTCCTTTATTTGAATCGAATCTATAAATAACAAACCCACCACTCCTGATAGTAGAGTCAATAAACTACCACTGACTAATATTTTCGTCAATAATTCAAAACATTCTTCACACTCATTTATCCAAACCAATTTAAACCCTTTACGTGTGATCTTGGTTAATGGGTTAGCCAATTGGGATAAATTCTGGACAAAACGTCCATAGTAACCTAATAAACAAATAAAACTATGTACCTCAGTTATACTCGTTGGAGGTGGCCATCCGTGGATTACCCTTGTCATTGAAAGAACAAAAAAGATTCCATCCTTAGAGACAATATGGACATGAAAATCAATCTCGTGAATCCATAATTCACACTTGCTATACTTCCCATATAATTCATTTCGTTTAGTAGTATTTAGAATAGTGCACAAGTGATTTTCAGGATCTTAATATCTTTTGTAGTATATCAATATATCATCAATAAATCCTACTAAAAATTCGTCAAGATATTCCTTGAAACCTCTATTCATTAGATCTCTCAAAATAGGGGGTGCATTAGTCATTCCAAAATGAATTACAATAAACGTGTAATTCTTGTACCTGGTACAAAAGGATTTCTTTGGAATTTCTTCCTTCTCCATGTACAATTGATGATATCCATATCAAAGGTGAATATTTGAAAAATATTGACCTCCAGGAAGTTGATGAAATAAATCATCAATGTAGAGACCGGTAGCCTGACGTACATTGACATTACATTACTTTTGCGGAATACTTAGTACATAACAAAAAACACACACAAGGATCGGAATAGTTTAGAGTCTTTGGAAACTCGGAACGTAATCTTCTAATCGTGGTGAAAGATCTTCAATATCTCCCATAAAGATCTTCCCTTTTTTTACCTAAAACCTTTCTTTATATCCTGGGGAAAAGAAAACATAAAAGGGTGAGCTCAAATGCTCAGTAAGGGTAAACAAAAGAAATATCAATCACATCATATACATAAGAACATAGCTTTTGGAAATCTTAACCTGAAAAAGAGCTCATAATATCATAACATGGGATAAATCATAGAAGTGAAATGTAATCCCAATAATCATAACTTAAAACATGAAACTTTGTGGCGTACACACATAATCATAGAGAATCATTTCTTGTTAGTCAAGACTCATTGCCAAGACTATCTTAGTGGACAAAGTCCCTTTCTGAATCGAGTCACCCTCGTTTCAGTCCTGTTTCACTGAACCGGTATAACCTACCATTCCAGCCATGTCTATCTCATGAGATATGAAATCTTTACCCAATGCATTGGGGGGAGATATAGGTCCCACCCATCTCATAATGATACCATTCTTATGTGTGCCACAAAATCATAAATCATACATCATTTCATAACCCATGTAATAAAAATGGGAATCTTAAACATCATGACATCATAAAACAATTCATATACGATAAAGGAATTCATAAAAATAATTCCATCACAACATAATCAAATAAATGTAATAATAGTGATAAAAACAGAACCCTTTATTATCTTAGATGGAAAATAATTTTGATAAAACACTTGAACTTCATTCTTGAGGAAAATATCCTTTCTACTTCAAAAATACTTTTCCTTTATTAACATGTCATACAATTTTAAACTAAAAGAAGATGATTAAAAATAAACTTGAAAACTTGTAAAGGAAGCTTCTTGGAAATAATTTTTTAAAAAATCCATTCTTGCCGTATAAGTTAAAAAAACTTTCTTCGTACTTTTGTCGGAAAAGTCAAAAAGTACCTCATACGAAAAATGACAAAAGATTCCTTTCATATCTTTTACTAAAAACTCACCGAAGGGTAAAATAGGATTTAAACAATTGTAGGTTAATGGAAATAATATTACATATTGAGGAAACATGGATGTCGATGATAAAATACACCCCAGTAAATACTAAAGTAAAAACAATCTCGGATAAAAATGAGATTGTGATATTTCCCTTACCTTAGGTCCGATTTGCTTTGTTCGTGTCCGAAGCTCCTGTATAATGGTTTAAATAATGTTATTGACTTATTACAGAATCATACATATTGATATGATATCATATATGGTCATATTATTAGCTTCTTGTTAGTAATATTTCATTGTTACTTGTTACTCGGGTCTTTATAACTTTTTGTTCTTATGCGTGTTTTGTCGAATAAATTCTTATTCTTATCTTTAGGTTATAGATAATTCATTTATATAATGGTATTAGTGTAGTATATACCATATTCATTCATTCAATTCATTTATATAATCATTATGAAATGAAGATCATGTAGAACGAGTCGCATCACATCGTGGAGACGGTATTCCGTACGTACACACAAGTGATGATATCGTTCCTATGATCGTGGAATTGTATTGGAGTATATATATTATTTCAGTATCAATATTACTTCATAATAATCATATATAGTTACTCATTACACCATTATACCCATCCTTGTAATGTGATGGTGGAAAATAGATTACACCACGGCGTGGAGATGGTATTCCGTATGTACGCACGCGCGGTGATTTATTTTTTCCGTAGGATGGATAGATTGTGAAATAGGGTTGTTTCATACTTATAATAACATATCAGTATATGAGTAATACTGATGTTATTACTTCATAATGAAACAACCTAAGAAGAAGAAGTGGAAGAAGAAATAAAGATGAAAGAATTGGTAATGGTAATTACCTCTTCTTTGAAGCGCCTCTTTGAGACCTCCTCTTAGGGAACTAAAATTGGTCTTTGAGGAAGACCAGAACCTCTAGGATGTTTCTAGGGAAGTGGAGAAGGGAAACTGGCAGGGGTTGGCCGAGCTTGAGTGCTCAAATTGGTGTGAGGAGGAGGGGGAGGAGGTGCCCTTTTATAAGGGAGGAGAGGGGCACCTTAGGAATATCTCAAAATATTATTTTATATTAAAGTCAAAATCAGTTTATAATGGCTCCAAAGGGTCTTATTTCGAAGATAAGGTGGGTATGGGCCGAAATACTATCAACCAATAGGATTTAGACAATTTAGGGTATTATTTTAACCTTATCAATTAGATTTAACTCTAAGTTAAATAATTTAACTTTTACCATGTCTTTTTGTTTTCTTTCACTATATGGTTAATAAACTTACTATAACATGCCAAACCAACCCCAAATTGTTTATTATTAATATATATATCCTTATCTAAGTCATTTTACCGAACCTTGGATTTTTAGGAATAAAATAACAATTCATAATATAATATTTTATTTAAAAACTATTTTGTGTCAATTTTGACACTATTTGATATATGATTTTTGTGAAAGTCATAACAGAATTATATGTTCGAACAAAGTTGATTAAATAAACATTAATATATCATAGTAACCTAGAAAATTAGTGTAATTCATAAAAAGTATCAAATTACATTTATTTTGGAGTTTATAACATCATTTATGTCAATATTTCATTAATAAGATAATTACTGCATCATCTTTGTGTCATAAATAAATTAAATTATTTGATGTCTAAAAATTACAAATAAAATACCATCATGTAGGAAATATCTTTAGCTTTCTAATGAATATTTAAAATCGAATTTATCTTATGTACAACCCTATATTAAAAATGTTTTAGTAAATATACTTTGATTTTAACTCTTTTAACTCTTCTTTGAATTAAATAACAATAAATGTCCTAATCTAATCCAAGTGGGCCTAAATGATAATATTTTGCACTTAAGGTTATTTTTGGTCGAGATACACTTGTACAATAGAATTAGGACATGTGTTAGGGTAATATCAATATCATTCTTACCCTTAATTACCCTATTTACTTTTAACCGTGGTAAATAAAAGTAAAAAGTTATTATTCACCAAAAATTATTTTCATCTCATTGAACCACATTTTACTTACAAACATCAACCGTGTCTCTCGGATTTTTGAAATTACATTCACAGAAGCGGTAAAATTAATTTTTATGAAAAATTCAGTTTTTAACTACCACTTAGTAGTTTCACTATTCATCAAAAATTGATGTTTTTCAGAAAAATGCCAAAATTTCATCCTAAGCTATATTTCATATTCCGAATTCAAAAATGAAGTCTATTTTACCAAATTCATAACATAGAAGTTTCATTAATTAATTTTATAATTAAATCCCGCTGTTAAAACAAATAGCTTTTTTTTAAGAAACAATATCTATCAAAAGATTGACACTTGATTATGTCTGGTTTAAATGTGAAATTACATTCAATGACCAACATTGTATTAAATTGTACAAATATATTATAAATATACTTTAAAACCACTCAAATTAATAATTTATCACTATTAATTATTTCGATTAAAAAAGTTGTTTTTAATTATAATTTAGTAATTTTCACTATTCATCAGAATATGAAAGTTATTCGAAAATCACCAAAATTTCACCCAAAGATAATTTCGATATTATGAATCCAAAAATGAATTACATTTTGAAAAATAAAATTACAAAATTTCAAAAGATGGTTATTACTATTCATAACGGCTAGTTTTAATAATATTTTAATAGCATATCATTGTTTCGTGAAACTCAATATTGCGTACTACACACGCTATCGAGGAAGGTTGTGATTGCGTGTAATGCAAGGTAAGTCAAAGATGCGTGTTGTGCAAGCTCCTTTTGGTGTAGCGTACAACACAAGACATTAATTAAAAAGAATATTTTTTATAAAATCTTGGGCTGTTACATTCTACCCCCCCTTAAAATGAATTTCTCCCTCGAAATTCGTCGGGGTTATAAATGGTTTACTATTTGAAATTTTCTTTAATAGAAACCCACATCGTAAAAAGGAAAACCAATCTTTAAAAACAAAAGTATGAAACGTAACGGTTACCCAAATAAACTAATCATTGGGTTTCCACATAGGTGAAAATATGGATATGGAAGAGAAATCTAACCATCATGTTCTGATGGAGTGTGGTAGAGAACATGGCTATGGAAAAGCCAATAATCACAAATCCATAAATTTGTGACGATCTAAGGTACCATCCGATTCATCAGATATAAGATCACTAGGACAACATTTTTGGTTTTCAAGATCATTTCCCTAAAGTTGAAAATTTGAATTGGAATAAATACTTTCTTTATTTTGGTACAATCTCACTATTGTTCGTGCCTAGAACAATTTCCACTTCATCTCTTAAATAAATGAAGTTGAATTTGTTATTCGTGAAGTGTTAGCAGATCATGTGATAGAATGACGGGTCATTCCATCTGTCTCAAACAAAAGGTTAGCAAAAATTATATACATAAGTCGATCTATAGTGAGATTAATCATATATAGTTACTAAAATGGACTTATACTTCATATATCATACTGCTTAATATAATAAAACTAGTTTCTACTAAACAGGGACTTTCTGTAGGCCAGTGGTAGGCGATAAAGGCCAGTCGCACTTCGGTTGTGGGTTCGATTCCCACAGCCTTGTCCGAAGCGATGGGTTGTCGCCCGTCCGGCAGGTTGTCCTTTTTCTAAAACTATATTACTATAACATCCCATAATATCGAAAAAACTTCTATCCTTAAACAATACTAACTTATTTCCAACAAAATCCATTCCAATCTTTAGTTCTATCCATAATACTGCAGTCCATTCTCATAACATAGTGAAAACGATTACCAGAGATTTAATACCATCGTTGATCCCCATATATCATAAGATATATCTTGTTGGACACATTCCAAACATTCAAAGGCCTTAATATTGTACTCTCTTGAATACCCATTGAACCTTAGTGAAAACTTGAATGCAGTTAAAAGTTAACACTTTCCACATACCAAAATCCTCAAAATTCTATATACTCAAACCATGATATCACTTAGTCCTTATATCAATCATGAGCTCATGAATACTGTTAAACATTTCATTTTCTCGTTTTCCCTTCATTATGCGCATAATATCTCAATCACTTTGAATACCACATTAGACCAATACATAAATATTCCAATATTCCATGATACAACATTATTTTGGAATCCCATTACATAAAAACTTAATCATTCCACCACATCGTTGTCATATTCAACATTGCCAATAGTGATTGCATGTGACTTCCCTTTGTCCTTTGCCTTAAGCGGTTGCTCATGTCGATCATCACTAACCCTTGGATTAGGGCATTTATTGGCATAATGTCCCATCTCCTTGCACATGAAGCATTGAAGTGTTGGTTGTGCGTTCTCTGCAGTGTTTGCTTTATTCACTTCATTAGAATCCCTTTTTCCATTACTTCGACACTCAGCTGCTCGATGACCTTCTTTTCCACACTTAAAACATTTTCTAGTCCCTTTAAGACAATCTCCATGTAACATCCCAGGTAAATAAAGAATATGACATTTCATATTTATCCATATTTGTGAATAAAATCTTTAAATGACTTTAAAGGGGACGCTATGCTCGATGGCGTACCCAACACGCAACAACGAGTTTCTTGGGAATCTTACGTTGCACTCTAATAATAAAATAATATTATTTTAAATGGTAGTTAACATGTAGCCGTTGTAATGGCGGGAGTGGATAGAAATAACTGAAATATGATTATATATGTTTTTAAATGTTTTTACAATTATCCAATAAAGGATAGAGGCTTAAAATACGGAAAGAATTCGATTTTAGGCATATATGCCCTAGTTTTCACTAAAGGTTCACTTATCGCCTTTTGATGGCGAACTGTCATTAAATATAGTTTTGATCACTCTTATACATTCTTTTGGACCTAATAAAACTCTTATTAAGAATCGGGACATCAAATTTTACTTTGTGTAAATTTTTGGTATTTTTCTGATAAAGTTCATTTTTTAATGAATAGTGTAAAATGTTGTGTTTTAATTCAAAACCTCTTTTTAATCTAATTTATTTATATGATTAGATAATATTTTGAATTGTTTTTAAAGTTAAATTAGAAAATATTTTTACCATTTAATCCAATGGTGGTCATTGGAATTAATTTCACTTTGAAATTAGACTTAAACTAGTGTCAATCTTTTGATACTTATTGTTTTATAAAAACACGCTATTTGCTCTGACAGCGGGAATTAATTATTAAATTAATTAATGTGACTAATATGTTTTGAATTTTGTAAAACGGACTTCATTTTTGAATTCAGAATATCAAATATAGCTTAGGGTGAATTTTTGGTAATTTTCTGAAAAACTTCAATTTTTGATGAATAGTGAAACCACTAAGTGGTAATCAAGCAAACTGATTTTTCAGTTAAATGAAATTTTACCACTAATGTGTATTGAATTTTGAAAATCCGACATACATGGTTGTCATTAAGAAGTAAAATGTGGTTCAATGAGATTATAATAATTTTTTTGGTGAATAGTAACTCATTAAGTTCTTAATCGCGATTAGTGGTAATTAGGGTAGTTTAAGGTATAAATAATGATTTAATAATATAAAATGACCTAGACACATGTCCCAACCCTATTGGTTATGTCATGGCCGACCAAGACAAGCCATGGCCTAACTTGGGGACCCCATGGATCCACCTTTGTTGGGAAATAACATAAAATACTTTTTATTTAATGTTAAAGTGAAAATGACACTAACATAGTATGTTTTACTAAAACAATTTTTAAGTGGGGTTATACAAGTCCAAATTTTGATTATAAATAGTCATTGGAAAGCTAAAACGATTTCCTATATCATAGTATTTTTTTTTTTAATTTTTAGACATTAAAGAAATTAAATTATTTATGACATAATAATGATGCAGCGATGACATCATTATTTGACAATTTAATTAAAATGGAAAGATAATGAAAAATCTACAATATACACATGGACAAAACCAATTGGATGAGTGGATTTCGATGCCTTATCACCTTATCCACGAATTCTATCAATGTGGGACCCTTTAGAACCGAAAAGCATTTTCAAATAATGTAATATTTCATTGCTTTCCAAAAGTGCCCCTCCTCTCCTCTTATAAAAGGCCCCCACCTCTACCTCTTTTCCCACACCCCTCAAGCCTTTGGCTCGGCCAACCCCTGCCCATTTACTCTCTCAACATCCCTCTCCTCATCCTAGAGGATCCCCTTTGGGCAGAATCCTTTCAAAGGAAGCCTTTAGGCTCAAATCAAAAGGAGATTACACTTTTAAAGGTAACTCATTCTCTCTTGTTCATTTGTTTTATTTTGCTTCTCCAAACCTATAATCTCTTTTTATTTACTTCTTTTGTAACAACACCAGTATCTTCAATATACTAGGATGTTGTTACAAGATTTATTTTAGCTACACTCTCACACAACTACATCAAATGGTTAAAGAACATACGGTTTCCGTGGACGGTGAAATTCTGCCTCCCGAAACGATGATTGTTCAATACTCATTTAACACCTTCAAAGGTGGCCATTATGATGTCACTATTTTTATATATGATATATAATATGTTTATGTTTTATTTATGCTTCTGTATTTTTCATTTTTGTCTTACCTTTGTGGCTTCCATTATGGGTATACGCGATATCTTCATTTAAGGAAGTGCGGACTACCGCCCCCTCAAAGTGATTTGATTCGTTAAATACCATATGTGGGATGTATAAAGGATGGAAATATGATATTATATATGATATTATACTGGAATTATAATATACCTTTATATCATTATTATTCCATTCTATAAAATACGAAATAGAAATGAAAGTAGCGTTCATGCGTACGTACGGCTTACCGTCTCCATGAACGGTGCATTTCATTTCTTACCTCTAAATGATTATGTAATGTTATAAATGCATGCATGTACTGGATATATATGAAATATATGATATCTACATAATGAATACAATTCTGGATATAATAAACATTTGGCCACACGAACAACATGTAATTGTAAGAAGACCACTTTCGACTTAAGAACCAAATATCGGCAAAACAAATATTATTAACTTAAATGATTACATAATGTTTATGACAAGGTAATAAGTGGTATAAAAGTAATAATGAACTTGAAAAGGGTTCTTAAGGAATTAGAAATTAACTCAAGTTTATTATTCAGGAGATTAAAGAATGATCGAGTCAAGTCGGACCCGAGGTAAGGGATCCTACAACTCTCTTTCTTTTTAAGTACATTCTTTTATGTAATTTCTTTTAAGCTCATCTTTATTATGATTGGGATGTTATTTTATATTACTCCTACTGTAATTTTTATGTTCATGTGATGAGAGACCCTATTCTCTCTCATCAATCCTTTTGGAAGTTATGTGGCGCCGTTAGGCTGCCGAGTTTTCGTAAGGGATTTTTCATCTCACTTTTATCCCCGTGAGATTTATGCTACATTTGCCACAATTTCCTTTGAGTGGTGTATGTACTGCCCATTATTCTACTCTTTGTGTAATATACTTTCGTTTATGAGTATTTACATCAATGATTTATTGCCCTTCTTCCATGGGGTGCATGTTTTGAAAGATACCCAATTCGGTAAGGGAACCTTTCACCCTTCCTCTTTTTAAAAGACTTCTTTTATTGGGTCTTTTAATTTACATATTGTTATGTTGGGATATGTTCTCATATATCCTTAATGATGTAAATTTTGTGTCCAAGTGATGAGATACTCTTTTTATCTCTCATCAACTCATTTTGATGTGACGCCGTTAGGCTGTCAAGGGAACTTCTTAACCCAATTTCGATTTCTTTGGGTTCAACTTGTAGTCATTAAATATGTCATCCATTGAATATGTGTGAATGACCTTTTATTGTTTTACACTTAATATCCACTTATATTGGGTGTCTATATATTTGTCACACATATTTTTTGAGATTTATTTGTCCTTAATTTAAGGATACCTTCTTTATAAGGTATTTCATCACATTTGACATTTCTATTGAGGGTTCATTGTTGTTATGCACCAATTCACTCTTATATGGTGTATATACTGTCCTTTGGAGTATTATATCATGAATCCTTTTATTCTCATGATATTATAAAGTTCTGACTAAATGTTATTCCTTGATTATTGTATTCAAGTGTCTCTAATTTTGGTAAAACCCCTTTAACCAAAATATCGTTTTAAATGTTTTAATTATTTGTTCTTATTAATATCCATGTTTTCAAAATGGTTTTAAGGATTTATTTATATGGATATTAATGGTTTAAAATGTTAAAAGCTTCAAGGTGGTATGGGACACTTTGATTCAAAAATCTCTTTATTAAATGTTTTAAATGGTTTTGGAAATGGTTTCTTTTTGAATGGATTCATTATTTCAATATCCTAATATGTTATATTGTGATTGAAATGTGGAAATGTTATGTTTCCTTTATTCATGTTTATGTGATACGATTATGTTATGGTTCTTGGGCATTGTTATGAAGAACGGGTGGTTCCGTGATAAACTAAGGGCGGGTGAGCCCGATATAGCTCTCCAATGCATTGGGTAACGCGAAGGAGTGAAACGTTAAGGTTTCTCCGAAGAGATTTTAGGGAATATACTGTGATGGGTATTCCAAACGTAACCAAGAGGGTTACTCCCTACATAAGAATGTTATGAATGCCTCAAGTTACCTTTATGTCTTATGATTTTTATGATTTATTCATGGTTTGATGAGGTATGTTAAAGTGCCTTTGTTTTATGGGTAAAGTATGATTTCATTCTTATGTATATATGAACTCATGTTTCCTTTCCATATTTTTATAACTCTTACTGAGCTTTTTATGCTCATCCCAAGTTTTTGAAATATTTTTTCACAGGTCAAGGGAAAGGTACATGATGTGATGATAGTGTCAAGGATGTGTCAAGAAAGAATCCGTGTTATATTTTAAATATGTTCCCGTTGATGGGAAGAATGAATGCTGACTTTTATGTAACCACTTTGTTTAAATGTGGAATGTAATGCAAGTTTCATGATCTAATTCTCTAAAACTCTAAACCTGAAAAGATCCTCAATGTGTAATCTTGTAATAACTCAAGATTAAGTAAGGTTTAAGGCTGGGGCCTTATAGTTGGTATCAAAGGTCGGTTTAGATAACTTTAGAGGTTAGGGTATTCTTTAAGCATAAGTGACATTACCATAATGGTTAGAATTTCAGAAAGAGTCCTAATTTTAGATAATGTGAATGAGTAAGTATATCTTAGAGTCTACCTTCCTCATTAGTACATGATGTTTTTGTTGATATACTCACACTGACATTTATGTTTTTAGTGAATGGATGGATCTAGCAGGCACCAAAGTGACAATGGGTTTGAAGGAAACTGTGGTGGTTCTCTGATTATGATACTAGATGAGATAGGGGATTCAATGAGGAATCTCATAGTTGTTCTAAACCAACTATCAAGGATCCATGATCAATCACTTCAACCTTCGTGAGTTCTCTAATGCATCATTTACGAGATGGCCAACTCGATGTGGAAATTCAGGTAATAATTATTAAGGTAACCATTAGGGTTTATATGATCCTTACTTTTTAGGTAATTATGGGTTACTCTATGATATGATGGAAAAGGAAAGGAATGAGATAAACTTGAGGTTAAAATATGTTATGAATATTTTTGAAGATTTTATCTCATTTTGGGGAATGTTTTGAGAATTATATAGTTTTGGAAAAAGGACAACACGCAGACCGTGTGACATCCCGTCGCGTCGGACAAAGCTGCGGGAATCGAACCCACAACCAAAGTGCGACTGGTATTTATCGCCTACCACTGGACTACGTGAAGTCCCTGGTTAGTTTGACTGATTATTTTTGGTTATATGATTTTATGAATTAAGAGTAAGTTGATTTTGGGTTATTTATAAAAATGATTAACCTATCATGGAGGATATGTGATTAGGTTAATTACTTTTCAATACTAGACTTTAGGAGCAACTAATGTTGTTTGGAGATAAATGTTACGATTTAACATGGAAGACTGTGTGACTAAATCCTTCAAATATTTGGGTTTCAATATTATATTAGGTTTACTTTGAAGAATTTTATGGACAAATTGTTTATCGGATGGTCCTCGTTGAACTTTGGGTTTTGTTGGACAAATTTTGGAGATTAAGAATAGATTTTCTTTTTATAAGGGGTTATCCTTTTCTGGATTATCTGATCTTGTACTAAACTTTTTGGTTTTGGCTCTGGTTTAAGCCTAAAGACATAGGATGTACATAGTTCTCTTTTGTGGATTAGGTGATTCTCTAGAAGTTGATTATAGTACTCTTAATGTGAACAAGTCTTCCTAAATACTCGTCTTTTGGAGAAAATATGAGTTTGTGAAAGGAATATAATAAAAGTTGAAAGTCAATATGATAAGTGATTATGTTTCCTTATGAATAAATTCCTCAATAAAAAGTAACTTAAAACAAAAATGTTGTATATTAACTTTTCCTACTGGGGAATCGAATACCGTTTAACCCATCACAAGTTTGTGATTTTCTCATTGTTAACTTTCTCCTAAACATGTTTTCTATCACTCTCCATAAGAACGTGACCCTATGTTTTCTCCTCCATGTCCATATTTTCATACTTGGAATCCTAGTATGGGTTAACTCGAGTGACCTTTGTACTTATATTTCTTTATTTTAAAGTGTTTGTTTTACCGACTTTTGTTCCGATGTGGGACTTTCAAGGATGTTTCCAAGCGCAATTTTAAAATTGCGAGGACGCAATTCCCAAAAGGGGGGAAGGATGTAACATCCCAGGTAAATAAAGAATATGACATTTCATATTTATCCATATTTGTGAATAAAATCTTTAAATGACTTTAAAGGGGACGCTATGCTCGATGGCGTACCCAACACGCAACAACGAGTTTCTTGGGAATCTTACGTTGCACTCTAATAATAAAATAATATTATTTTAAATGGTAGTTAACATGTAGCCGTTGTAATGGCGGGAGTGGATAGAAATAACTGAAATATGATTATATATGTTTTTAAATGTTTTTACAATTATCCAATAAAGGATAGAGGCTTAAAATACGGAAAGAATTCGATTTTAGGCATATATGCCCTAGTTTTCACTAAAGGTTCACTTATCGCCTTTTGATGGCGAACTGTCATTAAATATAGTTTTGATCACTCTTATACATTCTTTTGGACCTAATAAAACTCTTATTAAGAATCGGGACATCAAATTTTACTTTGTGTAAATTTTTGGTATTTTTCTGATAAAGTTCATTTTTTAATGAATAGTGTAAAATGTTGTGTTTTAATTCAAAACCTCTTTTTAATCTAATTTATTTATATGATTAGATAATATTTTGAATTGTTTTTAAAGTTAAATTAGAAAATATTTTTACCATTTAATCCAATGGTGGTCATTGGAATTAATTTCACTTTGAAATTAGACTTAAACTAGTGTCAATCTTTTGATACTTATTGTTTTATAAAAACACGCTATTTGCTCTGACAGCGGGAATTAATTATTAAATTAATTAATGTGACTAATATGTTTTGAATTTTGTAAAACGGACTTCATTTTTGAATTCAGAATATCAAATATAGCTTAGGGTGAATTTTTGGTAATTTTCTGAAAAACTTCAATTTTTGATGAATAGTGAAACCACTAAGTGGTAATCAAGCAAACTGATTTTTCAGTTAAATGAAATTTTACCACTAATGTGTATTGAATTTTAAAAATCCGACATACATGGTTGTCATTAAGAAGTAAAATGTGGTTCAATGAGATTATAATAATTTTTTTGGTGAATAGTAACTCATTAAGTTCTTAATCGCGATTAGTGGTAATTAGGGTAGTTTAAGGTATAAATAATGATTTAATAATATAAAATGACCTAGACACATGTCCCAACCCTATTGGTTATGTCATGGCCGACCAAGACAAGCCATGGCCTAACTTGGGGACCCCATGGATCCACTTTTGTTGGGAAATAACATAAAATACTTTTTATTTAATGTTAAAGTGAAAATGACACTAACATAGTATGTTTTACTAAAACAATTTTTAAGTGGGGTTATACAAGTCCAAATTTTGATTATAAATAGTCATTGGAAAGCTAAAAAGATTTCCTATATCATAGTATTTTTTTTTTTAATTTTTAGACATTAAAGAAATTAAATTATTTATGACATAATAATGATGCAGCGATGACATCATTATTTGACAATTTAATTAAAATGGAAAGATAATGAAAAATCTACAATATACACATGGAAAAAACCAATTGGATGAGTGGATTTCGATGCCTTATCACCTTATCCACGAATTCTATCAATGTGGGACCCTTTAGAACCGAAAAGCATTTTCAAATAATGTAATATTTCATTGCTTTCCAAAAGTGCCCCTCCTCTCCTCTTATAAAAGGCCCCCACCTCTACCTCTTTTCCCACACCCCTCAAGCCTTTGGCTCGGCCAACCCCTGCCCATTTACTCTCTCAACATCCCTCTCCTCATCCTAGAGGATCCCCTTTGGGCAGAATCCTTTCAAAGGAAGCCTTTAGGCTCAAATCAAAAGGAGATTACACTTTTAAAGGTAACTCATTCTCTCTTGTTCATTTGTTTTATTTTGCTTCTCCAAACCTATAATCTCTTTTTATTTACTTCTTTTGTAACAACACCAGTATCTTCAATATACTAGGATGTTGTTACAAGATTTATTTTAGCTACACTCTCACACAACTACATCAAATGGTTAAAGAACATACGGTTTCCGTGGACGGTGAAATTCTGCCTCCCGAAACGATGATTGTTCAATACTCATTTAACACCTTCAAAGGTGGCCATTATGATGTCACTATTTTTATATATGATATATAATATGTTTATGTTTTATTTATGCTTCTGTATTTTTCATTT
Organism: Viscum album; assembly: GCA_963277665.1. Lineage (NCBI taxonomy): Eukaryota > Viridiplantae > Streptophyta > Magnoliopsida > Santalales > Viscaceae > Viscum > Viscum album. The sequence goes on from OY728133.1 coordinate 481,388,874, forward strand.
TTGTCTTACCTTTGTGGCTTCCATTATGGGTATACGCGATATCTTCATTTAAGGAAGTGCGGACTACCGCCCCCTCAAAGTGATTTGATTCGTTAAATACCATATGTGGGATGTATAAAGGATGGAAATATGATATTATATATGATATTATACTGGAATTATAATATACCTTTATATCATTATTATTCCATTCTATAAAATACGAAATAGAAATGAAAGTAGCGTTCATGCGTACGTACGGCTTACCGTCTCCATGAACGGTGCATTTCATTTCTTACCTCTAAATGATTATGTAATGTTATAAATGCATGCATGTACTGGATATATATGAAATATATGATATCTACATAATGAATACAATTCTGGATATAATAAACATTTGGCCACACGAACAACATGTAATTGTAAGAAGACCACTTTCGACTTAAGAACCAAATATCGGCAAAACAAATATTATTAACTTAAATGATTACATAATGTTTATGACAAGGTAATAAGTGGTATAAAAGTAATAATGAACTTGAAAAGGGTTCTTAAGGAATTAGAAATTAACTCAAGTTTATTATTCAGGAGATTAAAGAATGATCGAGTCAAGTCGGACCCGAGGTAAGGGATCCTACAACTCTCTTTCTTTTTAAGTACATTCTTTTATGTAATTTCTTTTAAGCTCATCTTTATTATGATTGGGATGTTATTTTATATTACTCCTACTGTAATTTTTATGTTCATGTGATGAGAGACCCTATTCTCTCTCATCAATCCTTTTGGAAGTTATGTGGCGCCGTTAGGCTGCCGAGTTTTCGTAAGGGATTTTTCATCTCACTTTTATCCCCGTGAGATTTATGCTACATTTGCCACAATTTCCTTTGAGTGGTGTATGTACTGCCCATTATTCTACTCTTTGTGTAATATACTTTCGTTTATGAGTATTTACATCAATGATTTATTGCCCTTCTTCCATGGGGTGCATGTTTTGAAAGATACCCAATTCGGTAAGGGAACCTTTCACCCTTCCTCTTTTTAAAAGACTTCTTTTATTGGGTCTTTTAATTTACATATTGTTATGTTGGGATATGTTCTCATATATCCTTAATGATGTAAATTTTGTGTCCAAGTGATGAGATACTCTTTTTATCTCTCATCAACTCATTTTGATGTGACGCCGTTAGGCTGTCAAGGGAACTTCTTAACCCAATTTCGATTTCTTTGGGTTCAACTTGTAGTCATTAAATATGTCATCCATTGAATATGTGTGAATGACCTTTTATTGTTTTACACTTAATATCCACTTATATTGGGTGTCTATATATTTGTCACACATATTTTTTGAGATTTATTTGTCCTTAATTTAAGGATACCTTCTTTATAAGGTATTTCATCACATTTGACATTTCTATTGAGGGTTCATTGTTGTTATGCACCAATTCACTCTTATATGGTGTATATACTGTCCTTTGGAGTATTATATCATGAATCCTTTTATTCTCATGATATTATAAAGTTCTGACTAAATGTTATTCCTTGATTATTGTATTCAAGTGTCTCTAATTTTGGTAAAACCCCTTTAACCAAAATATCGTTTTAAATGTTTTAATTATTTGTTCTTATTAATATCCATGTTTTCAAAATGGTTTTAAGGATTTATTTATATGGATATTAATGGTTTAAAATGTTAAAAGCTTCAAGGTGGTATGGGACACTTTGATTCAAAAATCTCTTTATTAAATGTTTTAAATGGTTTTGGAAATGGTTTCTTTTTGAATGGATTCATTATTTCAATATCCTAATATGTTATATTGTGATTGAAATGTGGAAATGTTATGTTTCCTTTATTCATGTTTATGTGATACGATTATGTTATGGTTCTTGGGCATTGTTATGAAGAACGGGTGGTTCCGTGATAAACTAAGGGCGGGTGAGCCCGATATAGCTCTCCAATGCATTGGGTAACGCGAAGGAGTGAAACGTTAAGGTTTCTCCGAAGAGATTTTAGGGAATATACTGTGATGGGTATTCCAAACGTAACCAAGAGGGTTACTCCCTACATAAGAATGTTATGAATGCCTCAAGTTACCTTTATGTCTTATGATTTTTATGATTTATTCATGGTTTGATGAGGTATGTTAAAGTGCCTTTGTTTTATGGGTAAAGTATGATTTCATTCTTATGTATATATGAACTCATGTTTCCTTTCCATATTTTTATAACTCTTACTGAGCTTTTTATGCTCATCCCAAGTTTTTGAAATATTTTTTCACAGGTCAAGGTAAAGGTACATGATGTGATGATAGTGTCAAGGATGTGTCAAGAAAGAATCCGTGTTATATTTTAAATATGTTCCCGTTGATGGGAAGAATGAATGCTGACTTTTATGTAACCACTTTGTTTAAATGTGGAATGTAATGCAAGTTTCATGATCTAATTCTCTAAAACTCTAAACCTGAAAAGATCCTCAATGTGTAATCTTGTAATAACTCAAGATTAAGTAAGGTTTAAGGCTGGGTCCTTATACTCCACCATGCTTCTTTCCACACTTTGTGCATAAGGAAACATTCATCTTCTTTTCACCATTATTCTGAGATTTCTCCTTGAACTCCATCTTTCGTTTCTTGTCAAAACCATGAGATGGATATGTAACACCAACTTCCATTTCTACCTTGATAGCACAATGCACAATTTCTTCATAGCTACTGAAGTCTCTTATAGCTAATGCCCTTCGAAGACTTGGTTTTAAGCCACTGAAAAATCGATCAACTTTACTTTCAGGTTGGATGATAATGCCAGATGCATACCTTGCAAGTCTTGTAAAATTCGCTTCGTATATACCAACAGATTCATCATCCTTTTTCTTTAGTTCAAGAAACTCCTTCTCCATCTTCGTTCAAAGAATACGAGGGAAGTACTTACTGAAAAACAAGTTCTTGAACTCGTCCCATTCCATGGAATCAATTTCATCTCTTTGCCTCGTATTCTTGATAAGATTCCACCATTGATCAGCTTCACCTTCAAAACGATATACTGCTAAGATGACTTTATCATGTTCAGAACATTGAAGAACTGAAAATATCTTTTCAGTAGTACTAATCCATTGTTCAGCAACTAATGGATCAGTAGACCCACTGAAAGAAGGCGGACGCTGCCTCATGAAGGATTCAACAGAATGTTGCTCCTTCCTTTGCTCGTTTGGAAGTCCTGCATGATTCATAGCTTGATAAAGTTGTGTGAGCATGGCTACAAGATTTTGCATTCCAGCTCCCATATCGTTTGGTTGCTCAGGGGGACAATCATTGCATTGTCCATTGCATTGATCAACACGGTTCCTTCGGGTTCCAGCCATCGTCTAAAACCCCAAAAGAATAGTGTGAGAGGCAAAAATCATGCTAGGGAAAACAACATAATAAAGGGGTAGTACCCTCAATATCTAACATCTTAGGTTAAATTCTAAGATCGTTAGAGCAATTCTAGGACTATAACCTATACGTATACTTAACCTTAGAGACATCCCTAAACATACCTTAGAAATATCTCTAGGGATCTCACTAACGTTTTCGCATCCTAGTTTCCAAAGGTTGACTAAACCATTCCTCTGATACCAACTATAGAGACCGGTAGCCTGACGTACATTGACATTACATTACTTTTGCGGAATACTTAGTACATAACAAAAAACACACACAAGGATCGTAATAGTTTAGTGTCTTTGGAAACTCGGAACGTAATCTTCTAATCGTGGTGAAAGATCTTCAATATCTCCCATAAAGATCTTCCCTTTTTTTTACCTAAAACCTTTCTTTATATCCTGGGGAAAAGAAAACATAAAAGGGTGAGCTCAAATGCTCAGTAAGGGTAAACAAAAGAAATATCAATCACATCATATACATAAGAACATAGCTTTTGGAAATCTTAACCTGCAAAAGAGCTCATAATATCATAACATGGGATAAATCATAGAAGTGAAATGTAATCCCAATAATCATAACTTAAAACATGAAACTTTGTAGCGTACACACATAATCATAGAGAATCATTTCTTGTTAGTCAAGACTCATTGCCAAGACTATCTTAGTGGACAAAGTCCCTTTCTGAATTGAGTCACCCTCGTTTCAGTCCTGTTTCACTGAACCGGTATAACCTACCATTCCAGCCATGTCTATCTCATGAGATATGAAATATTTACCCAATGAATTGGAGGGAGATATAGGTCCCACCCATCTCATAATGATACCATTCTTATGTGTGCCACAAAATCATAAATCATACATCATTTCATAACCCATGTAATAAAAATGGGAATCTTAAACATCATGACATCATAAAACAATTCATATACGATAAAGGAATTCATAAAAATAATTCCATCACAACATAATCAAATAAATGTAATAATAGGGATAAAAACAGAACCCTTTATTATCTTAGATGGAAAATAATTTTGATAAAACACTTGAAATTCATTCTTGAGGAAAATATCCTTTCTACTTCAAAAATACTTTTCCTTTATTAACATGTCATACAATTTTAAACTAAAAGAAGTTGATTAAAAATAAACTTGAAAACTTGTAAAGGAAGCTTCTTGGAAATAATTTTTTAAAAAATCCATTCTTGCCGTATAAGTTAAAAAAAACTTTCTTCGTACTTTTGTCGGAAAAGTCAAAAAGTACCTCATACGAAAAATGACAAAAGATTCCTTTCATATCTTTTACTAAAAACTCACCGAAGGGTAAAATAGGATTTAAACAATTGTAGGTGAATGGAAATAATATTACATATTGAGGAAACATGGATGTCGATGATAAAATACACCCCAGTAAATACTAAAGTAAAAACAATCTCGGATAAAAATGAGATTGTGATATTTCCCTTACCTTAGGTCTGATTTGCTTTGTTTGTGTCCGAAGCTCCTGTATAATGGTTTAAATAATGTTATTGACTTATTCCAGAATCATACATATTGATATGATATCATATATGGTCATATTATTATCTTCTTGTTAGTAATATTTCATTGTTACTTGTTACTCGGGTCTTTATAACTTTTTGTTCTTATGCATGTTTTGTCGAATAAATTCTTATTCTTATCTTCAGGTTATAGATAATGCATTTACAGAATGGTATTAGTGTATTATATACCATATTCATTCATTCAATTCATTTATATAATCATTATGAAATGAAGATCATGTAGAACGAGTCGCATCACATCGTGGAGACGGTATTCCGTACGTACACACAAGTGATGATATCGTTCCTATGATCGTGGAATTGTATTGGAGTATATATATTATTTCAGTATCAATATTACTTCATAATAATCATATATAGTTACTCATTACACCATTATACCCATCCTTGTAAGGTGATGGAGGAAAATAGATTACACCACGGCGTGGAGACGGTATTCCGTACGTACGCACGCGCGGTGATTTCTTTTTTCCGTAGGATGGATAGATTGTGAAATAGGGTTGTTTCATACTTATAATAACATATCATTATATGAGTAATACTGATGTTATTACTTCATAATGAAACAACCTAAGAAGAAGAAGTGGAAGAAGAAATAAAGATGAAAGAATTGGTAATGGTAATTGCCTCTTCTTTGAAGCGCCTCTTTGAGACCTCCTCTTAGGGCACTAAAATTGGTCTTTGAGGAAGACCAGAACCTCTAGTATGTTTCTATGGAAGTGGAGAAGGGAAAATGGTAGGGGTTGGCCGAGCTTGAGTGCTCAAATTGGTGTGAGGAGGAGGGGGAGGAGGTGCCCTTTTATAAGGGAGGAGAGGGGCACCTTAGGAATATCTCAAAATATTATTTTATATTAAAGTCAAAATCGGTTTATAATGGCTCCAAAGGGTCTTATTTCTAAGATAAGGTGGGTATGGGCCGAAATCCTATCAACCAATAGGATTTAGACAAGTTTAGGGTATTATTTTAACCTTATCAATTATATTTAACTCTAAGTTAAATAATTTAACTTTTACCATGTCTTTTTGTTTTCTTTCACTATATGGTTAATAAACTTAATATAAAATGCCAAACGAACCCCAAATTGTTTATTATTAATATATATATCCTTATCTAAGTCATTTGGCCGAACCTTAGATTTTTAGGAATAAAATAACAATTAATATTATAATATTTCATTTAAAAACTATTTTGTGTCAATTTTGACACTATTTGATATATGATTTTTGTGAAAGTCATAAAAGAATTATATGTTCGAACCAAGTTGATTAAATCAACATTAATATATCATAGTAACCTATAAAATTAGTGGAATTCATAAAAAGTATCAAATTACATTTATTTTGGTGTTTATAACATCAATTATGTCAATATTTCATTAATAAGATAATTACTGCATCATCTTTGTGTCATAAATAAATTAAATTATTTGATGTCTAAAATTACAAATAAAATACCATCATGTAGGAAATAGTTTTAGCTTTCTAATGAATATTTACAATCGAATTTATCTTATGTAAAACCCTATATTAAAAATGTTTTAGTAAATATACTTTGATTTTAACTCTTTTAACTCTTCTTTGAATTAAATAATAATAAATGTCCTAATCTAATCCAAGTGGGCCTAAATGATAATATTTTACACTTAAAGTTATTTTTGGTCGAGATACACTTGTCCAATAGAATTAAGACATGTGTTAGGGTAATATCAATATCATTCTTACCCTTAATTACCCTATTTACTTTTAACCGTGGTAAATAAAAGTAAAAAGTTACTATTCACCAAAAATTATTTTCATCTCATTGAACCACATTTTACTTACAAACATCAACCGTGTCTCTCGGATTTTTGAAATTCCATTCACAGAAGCGGTAAAATTAAGTTTTATGAAAAATTCAGTTTTTAACTACCACTTAGTAGTTTCACTATTCATCAAAAATTGATGTTTTTCAGAAAAATGCCAAAATTTCATCCTAAGCTATATTTCATATTCCGAATTCAAAAATGAAGTCTATTTTACCAAATTCATAACATAGAAGTTGCATTAATTAATTTTATAATTAAATCCCACTGTTAAAACAAATAGCGTGTTTTTAAGAAACAATATCTATCAAAAGATTGACATTTGCTTATGTCTGGTTTAAATGTGAAATTACATTCAATGACCAACATTGTATTAAATTGTAAAAATATATTCTAAATATACTTTAAAACCACTCAAATTAATAATTTATCACTATTAATTATTTCGATTAAAGAAGTTGTTTTTAATTATAATTTAGTAATTTTCACTATTCATCAGAATATGAAAGTTATTCGAAAATCACCAAAATTTCACCCAAAGATAATTTCGATATTATGAATCCAAAAATGAATTCCATTTTGAAAAATAAAATTACAAAATTTCAAAAGATGGTTATTACTATTCATAACGGCTAATTTTAATAATATTTTAATAGCATATCATTGTTTCGTGAAACTCAATATTGCGTACTACACACGCTATCGAGGAAGGTTGTGATTGCGTGTAATGCAAGGTAAGTCAAAGATGCGTGTTGTGCAAGCTCCTTTTGGTGTAGCGTACAACACAAGACATTAATTAAAAAGAATATTTTTTATAAAATCTTGGGCTGTTACAATCAATGCGAGGTAGGGGATACTTTTTCTTTATTGTTATAGCATTGATCTCCCTATAGTCAATACACTATCTCTTAAATCCATCTTTCATCTTAATAAAAAGAAAAGTGAATCCACATGGTGGAACACTAGAGAGAATAAATTCATTATTACTCAATTCCTCTAGTTGTTTCTTTAGTTATACTAATTCCACAGTTGTCTTTCTTCGGGGTATTCAATATGGGCCTTGATCCAAGAATTAATTCAATGAAAAATGAATTTCTTGTTCTGGAGGATGTCCAGGTAAATCCTCTAGAAACACGTAAACATATTCTTATAAAATGGGTACATCCTCTATTTGAACATTCCTTTACTCACCTCTATTTATTTCACTCTCTTTCTCCCCAATAATTTAATTTAGGAGAGCTACTGGGGGTGGATCTAGATGAGAAGTATATGGTTGTGTTTCTGCTCTAAAGATAATAGATTCCTTATAATCATCATAAATTGTAACCTGCTTATTATTATAAAAAATTTCTGCATCATGTTCTGAAATCCAATCTATTCTGAGGATTATATCAAATTCAATCATGGGTGTGACAATAAGATCAGCAGATAAAGCGTGTGTATATACCATAATGGTAACTAATTCACAAAACATTGTTCCAATGATACATCCTTTATATGTTTTGAATAACCACTCCTTTTTAAGAAAAATTATAAATATCTAATTTTCTTTTCCAACTAGGAATATATTAAATAATATGATGGTCTAGAACCGAATAAAGCATTGGTTAAATTTGAGAAAATTATAAAATTACATGCCACCACATCATTCGGAACTTCAATCTCCATACTTGTGGTCGCGTAATCTTTTATTTTCTCCCTTGGCCTTTTCTGAGAGAAATTTCCTTGGCTCTTAGGACATTTATATAAATAATTCCCCATTTATCTACAATTTAATCATTCAACATTGACAGTCTTTTTCATTCCCTTTCAATCATGAGATTGGTGGCCTTTTTCACCACACTTTTGAAAAAGTCACATTTCCTTCAGTAAAGTACTGAGGTGGTTCTCCCCCCATTTTTTGTAGAATTAAAATTAAACAATTCCCTTATTACCCTTATTTCCATTTCCATAGAGTTATGCCGTTCTCTTCTTCTATTGTTTTTCTTTAAAGTCTCAAGACTTAGAGAATTTCTTTTCTATCTTGATATCACATGAGACTATATCTTCGTATGACCAAGAGGATTGTGAGACTAATTCTCAATGGAGAAATTTTTTTAAACCATCAAATAATCCATCAGTCTTACTCTTCGGGTTACGTATAAAATTTGTAGAATGCCTTGCTAACCATGTAAATTTATCCTCATACTTTGCGACATTCTCATCCTCTTTTTGTCTCACACTCAAGAAATGGAATTTCCATATCTATTCAATGTTCATAAAGAAATTATATTTATAAGAAAATCTTATTAAAATCCATACATTCCATATTTGATACTTCATCATCCTCCTTTGTGTTTTGAATTAATGATCACCATTTATCTTCATCTTCTGTGAGGTGATTAAATACCATGACAACTTTTTCCCTTTCACTACTCCCCAAAGTAGGAAATATTTTTCTAAAAAAACTTATCCATTTCTCAACTACAAATGTATTTATAGTCCCATTTAATGATGGTGGTTGTTGCCTCATGAAGTGGTCTAACATTGATCCCCCACATTGTGGATTAGGGTGCTCCACACGGGTATGGTTATTATTCGTAACCTATGTGAGTTTACCCACTATGCTTATAAGCTGGTTAGCACCAGTTGCATCACCAAATCCACTATTATTATCATGCGTTTGAGGGAAATATCTAAAAGGATTGTGTGTGTTGATACAGTTTTCATTCCTTCCCCTAGGTGCCATTTCTAAACAATGGCATACACAAGATCAGTTTATGAATCGCAACACATAATTCCAAACTAGTAAAATACCTAACATAAATTGAATAGTTTATGCATATAATCAATAATTATAAAAAAAATATTTGAGGAATTATTTACTCATAAATACTTCATAATGGTCTATAAATAGAATGTGAATTATCTTAAGCATATTCCATGGGATTGTCGTAACCCAGAGTACAACAGCACCCGTTTTCGTGTACCAGGATACCCTGGATCAAGCCTGAAACTCCTTTTCAGAGTTTTCACTCATAGGTACATCTATTTGAGAGCCACCTCTACCGGCTCATATCTATACAGGGATGTATTTCATGTAAAATTCACAAAATCTATACATTACCATAATTTTGGATGTTCTTCTATACAAATCCTAAAATTCTATCTTAGGGTAATGTTCTCTAATCAGAGTTTATCTAAATTTAGTTTCCAATGTTTGTACTAAACTACATATGATACTAACTGTAAAACCCCAAACCTAGTTACCCAGAGATGGTGAATTATTACATAACATTAGCATGATAAAAAGAGATCAAGTCTCAAAAGACTGATTAGTTTAGTAGCCTGGGAAGTAATGGACACATACATAAGTTTTACATTACATTATGAAGTGGAAAAACAACAAAATTGTGTCCACTTTAAACACACTCATATCCCTTAGCCTATTCCTACAGGTCAATCATAATATACTTCCTCACATCTTGGGAAATATAAAAAATATAAAGGGGTGAGCTCAGATGCTCAATAAGGATAAAAATATAGCAGAATCCTTCATAAATAAACATAACAATATTAAGGAAATGTTTATGACTAAAACACAAGACTTTTAAACTTTAAATTAATCATAATATATAAAATATAAATCAAAAAATTCCATTTACCATTTCACATGGATATTCTACAAGCCAAATAATAACATGTAATATCAATATCCAATTTCCTAATTATGGAATGCATAATGACGGACATCATAACCACATAGTCAAGGCCTTGTGCCAAGACTAAAAATAAAGAGTTTTTAATGGTCTTATTCCAAGACAGTAGTTTGTCTCATAAGACATTCCGATTCATTGATGAGATATAGTAGGCTCCACCTGTCACGTACTAAGTCCAATGCATTCCTCATATGAAAAGGTTGAAACATAACATAAACATTTGTATTAAAACTAGCATATGAAATGTTAATACAATAACCAAAAACCATGAATGGTATAAAAATAGAACATCACAATCAAAAATATCACAAAACCTTCAATATAATAAAGAAAATTTTATCATAAAAAATAAACTTCAAACAAGCATAAAATCCAACAAAGGATGTTGACATTGATGAAATAAACCCAAATTATATTTGAGTAAAATATCTCTTTCTAATTTGAAATCATTTAAATGTAAAGAAAACATTTATTTTGAAAAAACTCTTATAATATTGTAAGGGAAGTTTTGAAAGTATTATAATGATGAAAAATATCTTCACCCACTGTATAAGTTCAAAAAACATTCTTACCTTAATTTGTCGAAAAGGTCATAATGTACCTTGTTTGGAAAACGACAGAATGATTCCTTTTAAAAAAAATTATAAAATTAAAACAAAAGAAGAAATAAATTTAAACTGTAGTCTATGAAGTGTTAAAAATGTTTTGAAATACATTTTTAAGGAACACAGATGTGGATGATAAATAAGTCACAGTAGATACTTACGTAAAAACAACCACGGAAAATAAAGAGATTGTAAAATTAACACTTACCATGTACATTTACTTAGTCAATGGTATGTTAACCTCCTATAGAATGGTGAAATAAGTTGTATTAAATTATATAATAACCACATACATAAATATAATATCATATATTATCTTCAAATATTTCATAGTTAATAATATTTCAGTAGTACCATTGTTTCAGGTGTTAACTGATTCGTTTTCCATTATATGGTTTGTAATGTAATTCATGTTTTTTATAAATAGTATGTATTTTATTCATATCCTGAATGATATTATGTTCTTAGAAATTATTTTTAATTATCAAATTGAAATTATTCCTCAATGGTTATGATGGGGAATTAATCTCATCGTGTTCGTGGAGACGGTAATCTGTACACACGCACGAGCGACAATATCATTCTATTGATGGTGAAATCGTATTTAATTGTATGTTATATCATATATAAAGAATAATTAACATTTTATAGTTATAATTTACATAAATTATACATCATTATTATATCCATCCAAATAATTAAGTGTTGATTAACAAACTACACCACGACATGGAGATGGTAAGTCGTACGTAAGCTTGTATAGTGACTTTGTCATTCATAAGATGGATATAATAATGAATATTGATGTACCATATTTATAATAATATCTCAGTATGTATAAGTTACTAGAGTTATTATTTATTTATGTAAATAATAAAGAAAGATGAAGTGTAAGAAGAAATGAACTTTGAAAGAGGTGATGAAATTATTACCTCTTCTTCGGGTGCTTCCTTTTTATTTGATCAAAAGGGCTCAATAGGTCGTCTTTATAATCAAAGAAATCTCTATAGGATTAATTGAGGGTATTATTGAGGATATTTGAACAGGTTTTGGCCGAGCCAAATGGCATGGGAGGTGTGATTTTGAGAGAAGAGGATGTTCCCTTTTATAAGAGCGGTGAGGGGAAACATAGGAAAAGATGTAAATATTATTTTATTATAAAATATTTTTCTATTTCTAATTGCTCAAAATGAATTTATTTATAGGATAAGATGGGTATGGGTACAAATATTCTGAACCAATAGGTTTTTTACAAGTTTATGTCATCATATTAACTTTATCTTTTAGATTTAACTGTTAGTTAAATAGTTTAACATTTACCATGTCTTCTTGTATTATTATAATATGTGGCTAATAAACATACCATAATATTCCAATAGAACCTAAAGTGGTTAATTAATGACATATATATCATTATAAAAGTCTTTTTTCGGATATCAGATTTTTTGAACTATTATATAATTTAATAAAATATTATTTGTTTTAAAAACTCATTTATGTCAATTTTGACACTATTTAGTATTTGGTATTTATGAAAGTTATAACAACATTATCACTTCAGAAAAAATTTATTTAATCAACCCTAACATTTCATATTAACCTATAAAAAAATTTAATTCATCAAAAGTCTAAATGTACATTTAATTTAATATTTATAATATCAATTATTTTAATCATTGATTAATAAGGTAATTACTGCATCATCTTTGAGTCATAAATAATTTTAATTATATAATGTCTAAAAATTATAAATAAAATACAATGAAGTAGGAAATATTTTTATATTTATAATGAATATTTATAGTCTAATTTTCATTATGTATAACTTTATATTAAAAATTATTTATTTATTAAAATTTGAAATTGACACTTTGAACTCTACTTTAAATAATATTTAATAAGTGTTATAATCTAATCTAAGTGGATCAAAAAGGAACATATTTTATTCCCGAGGTCTATTTTGGTTGAAATACACTTATCCAAAAGAATTAGGACATGTGTTGGGGTAATTATAATATCATTTTACATTTAATTACCCTATTTACTTTTAATTGTTGTAAATAAAAATAAAAACTTATTATTCACCAAAAAATATTTTCATCCTATTGAACAAAATTTTACATACTGATGTTAACATTGTCTCTCATATTTTTGAAATTCAATTTACAAAAGCATTAAAATTATGTTTTATGAAAATTTCCTAATGTGCCTAGAAAGTGGGTAAAAGACATTAAAAATATCAATAAAATTTTATACATCCCATCTTATTATAAAATGAGTCCAATGAATTACATTATATAATATCAGTATTATATATCTATTTTGACATTAAATTAAATTTAAATAAAATTAATAATTTTTTAAATAAAAATTCAGTTTTAAAAAATAACGCAGTGTTTTTCATTATTCACCAAAAATTGAATGTTTTCATAAAAATACCAAAAATTCACCATAAGCTAATTTTGATATTATGAATCCAAAAATGAATTCCATTTTGAAAAAAAATAAAATTTAAAAATATTTAAAAAATAGGGTATTACTATTCATGACTGATTTTCAAATGGCTAGTTTGATTGGTCATGGTGTGCTAAAACACGAAGTTGCATACTATTCAAGGTATTGCATTATTCCAAGAGAAGCGTACTGTGGAAGCTTGGGGTTTTACGAAAATTCAAAGTATAATTAATCACAGTGACCTAAATAAGATTAATTGGTGAAAATATGTTCTAATAAAACTTTAAACCCAATTTAAAACATAATTTAATCTTATAAATTAATTAGATGAAAAAGATTTTTTGAACAAAAAATTCGTATTTTTTCACTATTTAATTATAATAAAACTCCATAAAAATGAGGTAAAAACTACCCTAACATTATTTTTTGTTTCTATTTCAGATATGATGTTTAATTTTACATATTAAATTTATAAAAGGGTTAAAAATATATATAAAAAATGGGTTCTCTATTTAATAGAGGTAAAAAGAAGCTTAATAAAAATATAGTATTTTATGTTTAAAATTGGATTTTTCTCTCAAGTCAATAAACTATATTGGATAAATATAGAAAATATTTTATTGAATATATAATATATATTTCGCATTAATATCACTCAATAATTTTAAATTATCTATTTTATTAGGGAAAACAGCTTAGTGGGAATAAAAAATAATAATAATTTCCTTTACATTTAATCAGTTTTCGTATTTAGTTTTAATTAATTTTTAACCAATGAGTTCATTTTATATTTGTTCAATTCAAAATATTTTAATATTTTAGTTAATATTACTCATAATAGATTATTTATACCTTATTCTATAAGATAATAATATTTTAATAATATATTATTTTTTGGAAAAACTTGGTCTTGTGTACAACACAATCCATTGAAGATAGTTTATCTTCTGTGTAATGCATGCTAACTTGATGCGACATTAATTTAAATATATAGAATATATTAAATCTATTTATAATTGTTTATATATTTTTAAATTATCATGTTATTGTATCCCCTTACACGCTTGGTGTTGTGTGTCATGAACTCTCTCGAATATAACGTTCATACATTAGAATATCAGTACTTTACATTCTACCCAACTTAAATAAATTACACCCTCATAATTTAATCTTTATCTCAATAGTAGAGGGATTGTGAATAATCTCTTATTGAATGACCCACATCATTAAAAGGTTAATATCACATCTTCTTAATAAGAGTGAAAGGAAAGTATAATGATCACATAACTAGGTTCCCTAGTAGGAGAACATAGATGGGAAATGGAAACAAGGATATAAGTTAAAAATCAAATAATCAAGTTATTATGGAGATTGATAGAGAACATGTTCAACTAAAATTTATAGACCACAAAACCAAAATCTAGTGGTGGAATAAAATCCATATATATCATCTAAAATGATTATAGTATGACAACATTTTTGGTTTCAAGATAATTTTTCTTAGAGTTGAATAAATATTTCACTCTCTAATAATATAAGTAAAAATTCTTATTGGTACATTTATATTAGTACAATATTATCTTTTGGACCAACCTCAAACTATTTCAACATCATCTCTTAGAAAAAATTCAATGTATAATCAAGTAATATATCTATCTCTTAAACTATATTTGAAGTTGAATTATAACCATTTCACAGAGGTTTTTCCTTTCCAAAATATTATGATTCAAAACATTAAAAAAAAGGTTACTGAATTTCCAAAAAATGAACTTATAATTAACATTTAATCAACATGAAGTAGTTCTAAATTTTCAAATTGAAAATAATTTGAATAACTTCATCATGTATCCTCCTAAAATATGGTAAAAACATGAATAACCATAAAACCTTGTTGAAAACAATACATTATTAATTATTTAATAATTAAATTACTTGTTATCACATATATATTCCTTAAATCCAAAAGTGTTGTAAAATCCATCAATGATAGAATAGTAAACTTGTTGACAAGTCATTAATCAATTACAATGTAGCCAACACTTATCCAAATAGATTATTTCTTCATCATTATCTCATCATTAGGATCATATTAAGTGTTGTATTTCCCTCAATCATGTGTTTTCAAAAAAAATTAACTTTATACTAAATAGTATTTCACTCTTGCATTAAAAATATGATATTAAATCCTAAATGAAAAATTATTATAGTCAAATGCATAAATATTTAATAAATCTTATGATGAAAACATCATAAACAAAAAAAATTTACAAAATATTTCTTAGATACAAATACAGAAGCACATTAATCATTCCACTTCTATTGTATAAATAATTTATGCTTGACCTTGATACATTATCTTATTTGGAGGTATATTCCATTGATGTTTGGGGTATTCATCTTCATAGTGCCCCATCTCATTACAATTTCAACACTGAATGGAAAAATTTTCCTTCTTCCCTTTTCATTGTCTTTTAGGGTGACTTATTTCTCAACACTTATAACAAATTCTCAAACCTTTAAATCATTTACCAAGGTTATTCTTTCCACAGTTATCCCAAGTTGTAAAATCCTTCTTTCCCTTCATCTTCTTTGAAACATTCCATTTTTCATGGTGTTAAAAAGGCCTATTCTTCCCTTGCTTTCCCTTTAATTATTTGGATTTAAAGAATTTATTTTCTATTTTTATGCAACATAAACCTATCTCTTTGAAGGGAAAAATATTTTGAGAAACCAGTGACTATCAGGGATTTGGCGTAAGAGCATCAAATAAGTGTTAAATATTGAACTTCTAGTTGCATATAGAATATATATCATACCTGGATATCCTTGTAAATGTATCTTCATAAACATAAACATATCTTCCACCTTTTTATTTAAATAATGGAACTTTATCTTCTTCATAGTTTTTAGATAATGAGGGATGTATATTCCAAAGAACCTCTCCTTAAATGTTATCCATTCCATGAGTTTTATTTCATCTTCATTTATTCTATTCTGGATCAGAGACAAACACTGATCAACATCACCTTGGAGAAATTACACCACAAGTGTAACCTTTTCCATTTAACTTCATCCCAAGGCTGTAAATATATTCTCTAAATACTTAATCCATTACTGAAATTCCATTGGATCAGTATTCCCCCAAACTAATGGGGGCCTCTATCACATAAATCTATCCAAAATAGGATATTCTATCTATAGAATAAGTTTATCCATATGGGAAAGGATAGTTTTTCAAACCTGAATAATATTCTCTAATTTATCCATAACTTGCTCAGTTATAATACCATCTATGTTGTCTTTATCAGTAGGGAAACATCTACATTGTCCATGAGTATGGATATAATTATTCCTTCTAAGCACCATTTATAAAAAATGGAGTATACTGGATTAGATTGTAATGTTATGAACTTTGTATAACTCAAAATATTGTACAAAATGTAAAATAAATTTAGGCATCGTGAATCCTTGAATCATAAACATTGGTTTCTTTGGGAAATAGTTACTTTTAAATCCTTCATAAAGGTAGGTAATGAAAATATGAACTATCCTAATTGTATCCTCTGTGATTTTCAAACTAGGTTCATAGTAAAGCATGTTGTCATGTACCAGTTTATACTGAGTCAGACCCAGCACACATTGTTGGAGTTGTTACCCCTATGTGTATTTGTTCAAAAACAATGCCCACTTATGTATGAAGAATGATATGTATTGCAATTAATACCTACATAATAACTACATTAACAAAATTATATCATTTTAATGTATAATTATCCTTAATTTTTATCATAGTTTTGTTCTCCCTAATCAATGTTTTATAAATCTAGATTCCATGGTTGCTTATATACTTTTTCTAATACTAATTGTAACACCCTAACCTAAGAAGAACGTAGCAGGTGAATTATTTTATTACATTCCAATGATTATACAAAATTAAATCCAGAAGGACAATTTAGTTTAGTAGTCTTGGAATTGAAGATTAAAATAATGATACCTATAATACATTTAGAAGATAAAATAAAAACATTATGTATAATAAAATGAAATAAATATAATCCTTGAATCTTAATCAAAAAATTCCTCTTATTACCCTAGAGAAAGTAAATATAATAAGGGTGAGCTCAAATTCTTAGTAAGGTTCAATAAATAAGAATAAATAATGAATGATTGAAAATAAATTAACAAGGAAAGTTAAATCTCTCATAATATAAGTCATACAAAAAACTAAATTAGGAAGTATCAATATGACAGGGTAAGAAACTGAAAACACATGAGATTAAATCAATAAACTAAAAATGAAATTCATTCATATATATAATGAGTAGAAATTTATTTTATATATAATAACTAAATTCTAAATAAATTAAATTATTAATTATCATATGTCATGGTTCCCAAGAATATGATAACATTACCATCGAGAGATAGTTTAACTAATCAGATTTGGCCAACTAATTCATCTCATGAGACTAATAATTCTTCGAAGGGAATTAATTAATTGGTCCCCAACCTGTAGGTATTTCTTTAAATGGCCTTGATCCCATGTATTTCTAGTTTGAATAATTACTCATTTATTTAATAAGCAATGTTCCATATCAAAATGTATCCTTATTTAATAAAAGATACAAATTAATAAATAATTTCCCAGTTAATTAAATAGTTGTCAAAGTTAACACTGTATATAAAATGATATATATTTTATTCCATAATGTTATCCATTTTTTGCGAATATAGATATTGAAGTTAATTTCCAATGAAAAATTATTGCAACAAAGTGATTTTTTCAAAGAGAAAGTTTACAATCATAGTTGTAACAGGGATTTCAAATATAATCTTTGATAAAAATTTTAGGAAAATAATATTTAAACTTTACCAAGTTTTACATACCACTTGAAACATTTAAATCATAATTATCATTAAGGAATTTTTTCATACCATGATAAAAATTATTCAGGATATAATGTATCAAAATTGGGTAGTATATAAACTATAAAAAAAAGTATGTGGTGTGTATGGAGTATGCCTCATAGAAAGAAAAGTAAGATAAGAATACATTAGCGATTTATTTCATTTTCAGGTAAGCATACTTTTACATCCTGTATAATAAAATTATGTTAATTATCTATTTTATTGTGAACCTTTTTCATGTTTATCATAACTTTTATTTTACTTATTACTATGTTATATACAACTACTTAATCAATTATGTTTACGTCAGGTGATCTGACCAAGCTTAATTTAGGTGTCAAAAATTGATTTGGTAGGTCAACTATTATCAAATGGGTCATTATATAATATCTCCATAATAATAATCATGACATAATAATTATATTTATATATCAATTATACTTCTTTATGAAAAATTAATTAATGTTTACATCAGGGAGACGGTTGGTCATACATACATATGAGTAACATTCTCATTTTTCAATGATCACTGTGGAAAGAAGGTAATAAGAATAATATCTTTATATAATGATCCATATATCATAAATACCATATTATATAATAATACATACTTATATATATAATTCTTTTGATGTTAAATGAATCACATCATTTCAAGGAGGTGGTAGTTCACACGTCTTTGAACGACGTTATCTCTTTTTAGGTGAGTGAAAGGGTAATAAATAAAATCAAATATATTATATTTCTAGAAAGTAAATTATGTAATGAATAACATATAGGTGTTTTTATGTCTGATATTTTTAATTACAACCATACTTTATACACTGTATGTATAATTTGAACATATCACATCACTTTGAGGAGATGGTAGTCCACACTTCCACAAATGATGTTACCATATATATAAAAAATGGAAATTATGGTGGTATTTATTATAAAAAATTTACATAATAATATAGAAATATTAATTATAGTTTATAAAACATAAAAAAATTCCATCAAAATTACAACCATGTGTGGTGGTAAAGAAAAAATTAACAATCATCATTTTGTGAGGCAGTGGTTCTCCCTACACAGAAATAGTATGGCTGCTTCCCATTAGATGAAAGAGTCTATAAGTATATATCAAATACTTATCATAAAAAATACTAGTATATTTATGATAATAATTTTTTTACACAATCATGAAATATGAAAATTTTAGGCACAGGATAACGGATGTAAAAATAAAAGGCTTAAGGAAGCATGTTACTTCTTAATCGGGTAACTCCTTTTAGTTTGCACCAAAGGGATTCCTTGGATTGATTTATGAACAAGGTTAGGATTATTGGAAGAGGGTATGTATTTTTTGATCAATTTTGTTATATCTTGGTTTATCTAAAGTGCATTGAGATGTTTGCGGAAGTGGGAGGAGATGAGGTCTTTTAAAAGGGGATTAGAAGTGGTACTCTTGTAATATTTTCACAAAGGAATTCCATTCATGTTTTTCATTAATTAATTAGATCCAATATTGGTATAATTTAGATAAATTTGGTAATATGATCTAAACATGTACATAAAATGGATCTAGGACAAGTTTTTAGTTCATTTGGGCTCTTAAGATTAAGGTTTAGTCCCTTATTAAGTTTAATTTTATCTTAATAATTGTAATTAATTTTATTTATTTTCACTAATATTTTTGTTCAAAAACTAATTTTCCATATTATAAATTATAAATTATTCTAATTAAAAATTTATAATCTGTTTACCAAAATTTTAATCACATAAGTGGCATAAATTAATTTAAATATAATCATCTGGACAGGAATACAATGGAGGTTTTAAGGTAAATACATCCAAAAAATTACATTCTTTTGTAGTCAATTTCAAATTTAAATTAATCCCAATTAACTAAATTGGAATAATGAAAAATTAATAATGATCTAATTAAACTTTAAAACCAATAGAAAACATAATTTAACCTTTTTAATAAATTATATTTAAAATAGGTCTTGAACAAAAATTCTGTATTTTTTACTATTCATTACAAATGAAACATCACAGAAAAATGCCAAAAATTTACCCTAACCTAATATTTATGTTTTTATTTCAAATATTTAGTATATTATTACATATTAAAGTTATATAATGGTGAAAAAATGGATTTAAAAGGAATTCTCCATTAAAAGGTGATAAAACTCCTTAATAAAAATATAGTATTTTGTGTATAAAATAGGGTTTGTTTTTATCTTAATCTAATAAAATCTATTGTATGATTATCAAAAATATTTTATTGATTATAATATATATATATACCACATTAATATCACTCATTAATTTTAATTAATTTAATTTATTATGGTAAAATAGGTCTGTGAGCAAACAAATAATAATGTTTTTCTGTATATTCAATCAGTTTTCATATTCATTTCTAATTAATTTGTGACCCATGAATTCATTTTATATTTTTTTAAGATATATATTTTTATATTTTAGTTAATACTATTCATAATGAATAGTTTATATCTTATTGTATTAAATAATAATATTTTAATAATATATTATTGTTTGATAAAAATCGAACTTCTGTGTAATGCAAGCCATTGAAGAAGTTTTTTCTTTCATGTAATGTATGACAACTCAGTGTGGAATGAATTGAAATATATATAATATATCGAATCTATTTAGAGAATTAAATATATTTTAAAGTATTATTGTATTGTATTCCCTTACGCACATGGTGTCACGTGTCATGCACTCTATCCAATATAAGGTTCTCACTTTAAAAATTTTTGGTGTTACATATCAATTATAATACGATTAGGTATACATTTTATTCTCACCCCTAAATATGTATACTATTTTTATAGTTTCTTTGGTGAATTTGGTGACCAATTTGGACCATACTAACTCGGATATTGGGATTTTCTATGGATTTGTTAGCTAAGACTTTTATATGGTCTTTTTATAGAGATGTGAATTTGTATGACATGTCATTAATTAATGATTATTGGGTATTTTTTATTATTTCATGTTATATTGTTTATTAGTGGATATTATTTTATTCCTTTTATTTTTAGGGTAATTTCACTAATTTGTGTGATTATACCCTTAGTGATGGCTGCCACCCTATTCCCTATTCGAGATGGGATTTAATGGTTTCTATTTTCTTTACTAGAGGCCCAATAGGGGTTCCCATTGAGGTAGATTAATTTTAAATAGCTATTATAGATAAGGATGAGAGTTTCAATGAAACATGAGTTACAAAATGGTGAGAATTTAATTTTATTGGTAGGGAAACATTATCAATCAAACCTATTTTGTGATGTATCAAGGGAGATCAGCTAAGAGATATGTTATTGAGGCCCCAATGATCTTACATAAGGACCTTAAGTTTACTAAGCATCTTAGGTAAAGTTAATGTTGATTCTAGGGTATAAAACATGCAGATACACATGAATCATTCTTTTTTATGCTTGTGTTTGAGATTGGTTGATTATGAGGTATGAACTAAAATAAACCAAACAAAATAAACCGTAATGAATTGAATATTATCATTCATAGGGATTTTATTCATATTAGTACCCTATTTCTAGGTTTTAGGAATGGGAATGGGGTATTGGAGTCCCTATTTTTAATTTCATTGTATTAATGTGTTTCCAATGTAGTTATATCTTAAGTCAGGATTTGATTATTGGCTACACTGATCTATACATGTGACAGTTTAAATTTTAATATGTTTGTGATATTATGGGTTCTCATTATTTAAATGGATAAAGGATATTATTAATATCAACCCCAAAGGAGTAATAAATTTCATCAAAAGTAAATAGTAAATTTTAATCATAACATTGTCTAAAACAACCCTATTCATTTTGTATTTTTTTTATATTTTTCTTATTGTCATATTGATAATTTCTGATGAGATATTAACCAAAAGTACCCCTGAACAAAATTAAAATTATTAATATAGCCTCAAATTTTTTTAAATCTTATAATTTCCTAGATTTTAAGTTAATCATGTTGATATTTATTTTACACAGATCATGATATGATTTTATTAGATTAACATAAAAAAAGATGTAATCATTTAACATTTTAAAATTATAGTCGTGTGAGTTATTAAGAAGATATTGTTTAACATGTTATATTGGTCATCTTGTTTAGTACACTTTAATATTATATTTTTTTCAATTGTCTTAATGAAAAACATGTTAATATTTTGATATGGTGTTATCTAAATTATTATCATCGTTTATTTTATGATAAATTAAATTGGATATAATATTGAGTTATCATGTTTAACTTTATTGGTAATTAGATTTTTATATAACTAATTTAAATTCAAGAATGATGATTTTTATAACATATTCCATGTTTTGTAGTAATGTGTATAGTGATTTTTTTTGTTTAATTTTTAAACATAAATGATTGTATGACTATAGAAAATTTATTTTCCTAGATAACTATATTTTTTTTGAAAAAAGTTGTTTTTATTTTAAAAAGAGATCTTTCTAAATGGGTTTAGGTTGTTTTATAAGATGGGGTTATTTTTTAAAAAAGAGTACTATTTTAATTAAATTTCCATATATTAAAATACTTTAATTAATTATTAAAATTTGAAATGTGTGGGTTTAAAGGAAATATTTTCACATTTTAAAAAATAATTATTATTTTGAAAGTACAAGAAGTGATTAAATTTTTTTAAAATTAAATTGTTGATTCCATGAGGGGTGTTGTTGAAGTAATTTTTATAATAGGATGGTTGTGTTTATTGTGTGATATAATGTACTAGTGATAAGGATAAAATAAAGTGGTTGATTTCACTTTGGATTGATGGATGGTGGAATGGGGGTGATAGTTTAATTGTGATTTTGGAGGATAGGATAGTGATGATTTTGATGGATGATTATAGAGGATGAGTTGGTTTAGAAGTTATGGGGTGTAGGGGTATATGTGATTCATGTGGTATGGTTATGTTTTCCTTGTTATTGGTATGTGATTTGATTTTTTGTATTAACCTCTTAATTTTTTTTAGTTTAGGACATGTCATCGGAGCATGGTCAAAGTGTTTTTCTCATGAAGTGGAAGGAGTCAGGTAATAGGTTTCTAACCATATTTCAACTGTTGGTTATGTTGAAGTTTCTTATATGGGTGTCATACCCTCAGGATATGGATTTTTTAAAAGAGGTTAATGTATATTTTTAACTAACAGAGGCTCTAGATCAGTTTAAGGTTTCCTTAGTGGTTAGTTCATTTTTAGGGGTGTATCAATCATAGTGAAAGGTGAGTCATGGTTGGAATGATTGGGTTTCTTAGGAATAGATTGTTACCAGAGTAATGGATGATTTTTTTACCCAAGTGTAGAATTATAGGAGTTTTAAGGAGTAAATGGAATTATAGAAACGTAATTCCCTTATTCATTTCCACAGGATTCACTTTTATGAATTTTTGGACCATTACTTCAAACACATGGCTAATAAATACATGTGAGAATAGAATATTAAGTCACATTTGAGGTTGGATATTAAATATAGGGTGGTGAGTTTGAATTTAAAATCATTTTTAGAGGTGTAGAATTGTATTGAGGTGATCAGGAAGGGTTCAGTTTAGGAAGTTGAGGATGCTGAAGATGATGAATTGAGTTGTGGGCCTTATGGTGAGTATTAGAGGTGAGTTTGGAAATATTTTAAAGTGAGGGTTCATCTTAGAACCCTAGTACTAAATAGGTCAAGGTTTCTCGTTATTAGTGTGTTTATCTGTTTTAACATTGATATTATGGGGAATAAAAAGTAAAAGTACCCTATGATTGATTGTGTTCCATGATTTTCATATCTTTTTTGTCATTAGGTAGGTTGGTAAGATTTTATTGGGTAACCAATAAGGATTGGGTGAGTTTGGTTTTAAGAGGAAAAGATTGAGTATGTTCTAATATGGGGACCTTATCTCTTTCTTAATGTCTTTCTTATTTTAAAATATCCTTACAATTTCAGGTAAATTTTTTCTATGGATTTCATTGAATATGTATCTCATTAAATTGTTTTTAAAAAATATATTTGGTTTAATTGGTGATTTTGTTTTGAAATTAAATGATTCATATGTATGAAAGGGTTTCGAATTTTGTTTTACTAAAATGTATACATTATTTTAAAACCCAAATCCATGTTTTTGGGAAAACATTTATTTATAAACTTAATTTATAAAAAATCCCATTATGGAAGGTTTTAGTGATTACAAAGAGGTTTGTTGTGTTTTTTGAGAGATAATATATTTTTTTTATTCACATTCTCTTGTAAGTTGAGCACATTTAATATTAGGAATCTTGTTTGAGAGGTATCAAGCATGGTTTTGGGGTTTTAGTGATTCTCTTACTACGGTAGGGATGGTGAAATGATGTAATTCGTTATTTTATGGCGGTATGTTCATGGTATATGGTTTCCCAAGATTGAAGTAATTACTATGGATTTGAAGGTGGATTCCCCAAGAACATTATTCCTCCTCAAACTTAGAAGGATGGTTCCTTTCAAAAAATTTGTTCTTGTTATGTATGCCTCCACCATAGAGGTTATGTTTGGGGGAAATTATCTCCCAATATTAATTTATTTGGAAATTAGTTATCAAAATTTTTAGGATTTGGGGTTTTCATTATTTCTCTTTCATTCATCATTGTTAGTGGTATTTTCTCTATATGAGAGTTATCTCCCATAAAATAATGGGATTGGTGGTAATAATATTTTCCAATATAGTTATGATTCACTAGGATGAAAATAATTTGAGAGGTATATAATGTAAAAACATTGACTTTTTATTCCAATTATAATGTATAATTTCGATGTTTGAGGAGTCTGGAGGAGATTTTTGGAAGGAATGATAGAGTAAAACTAATATTTCAACTACATTTTAGTTTGTGGGGTGGGGGATGTATTTCACTTTTAGATACCATTTGGATGGTTTTTTATAGTTTGGTGTTGATGGTTGTAGTGAAATACAATGGGATTCTAATTTCGAAAGTCCAAACTTTTTTGGATTAGTTGTGGCCAAGTCTTTTTGCTACAACTTGGAAGACTGGGGTGTATATTATTGGGGTTTTTTCATTATAAGGAATCCTACATCATATCCATTTAGTTATATCATGGTTAGGATCTAATATTTATTAGGATAGAGAAGACATATCGGTTTTTTAGTTTGGTTCTCATCACTACTGTGTGGCAAATGGGGTAATAGATTTTGGTCATTCTATAATTTTGGGTGTTCTTGTATCATGGATATCAAGTTACCATGTGGTTAGGTTTTAGAGTTTCTATTTTGCAGTGTGGTAATGTGAATTGTTTTATGTCCTTACCTTGGATATAGGTGATCATGTGATTGACTGAGTTTTAAACATGGTGATATGAAACAAGATTTCTATATATTCTCTTGACACAAACCCATTATAACATGTAAAATCATATTGCATATTGGTTATGAAAAAATTCAGACCGTTCATTTCTAATACCTTTACACCATGGTCTTATATTTTCTTATATTGGGTATAAATTCCAGTCATCCTCTTATTTCCATTCTATTATGTTTCTTTATATCGACCATTGGGCGATTTAGGTGTTTTTTTGGGAGACCAATCAACCCCTATTTACTTGGCTTTTATCCTTAGACATATTTAAAAAACAATTATGATCTAAGATGTGTTCTTTCCATATTTTCACTTTTTCAAATCATGTTTATCCCTTGGGAATCCTTGTATGTGGTTCTTTTCTGATTCGAAGAATTTTGGGAGAGTGGTTTTGATGAGTTATTCTGTTTTAGGATTATTGTGGGTTCCCTTTTTCAGTTTTCATATTAATATAAAATGTTACTCATACACATCATATTGTGAATCTCTGGTAAAGGAAGTGGATGTAGTAACATTCATTTATTTGGGGTATATTGTGGGAGTATCATACTTTTATTTTCCATGGGTGGATGGAAATAATTAGATTAAAAAATATAAAGAACCAGACAACAAAATTGAACGTAAAGGTGTGTTTTAAATGTGGTTACTCATTTACATGATATCTTCCATGTATTTATTCATGTTTTGTAGTGTTGTTGAAAATAATTATTGTTTCAGAGAATTTTTTTGGTCATATTATTAATTTTTTTGAATAACCTTTTATATAGTTAATAACAAACATTTTGGTAATAAATTGGTTGCATGGAATGTGGTAATTGATTAAATTGTTTCCTTTGTAATGAGGATTGAATTATTATCAAATAAAGATTTAAATTGGAACCTGTGTATTTGTTTTTTAGAAACTATCTGAAATTTGATGATATATTCTCACTTTTATTTTTTGATTGAATAGCCTTGGTTAAGAATTTATTAAGTCGTGTTTCCCCTAGGGTGTCAGTATGATTTGGGTAGTGGGTGATGCGGTAGATTCCATAGCTGGAATAGTGTGATTTGTTGGGATGTGATGAGTAGTGGGGTTTTGGATGCCTTAATATTTTTAGAAAGAGGATAAGTGTTGGTTTTTAATTATGGATGATATTACTGTTTATTTTTAAATTTATATATGGTTGGTTAAGTAAAAATGAGATTCCAATATGATGGATGATGTGGTTGTTGGCTTGTATTTTTTGTGGTGTATTTTTCTAGTTACCCTACAAGGTAAAAAATATGGTTGGTAATGAATAATATGTTAAAATAATGTCAGATATAATTTAATAAGTAAATGAATACTAAAGAAATTTTAAATACTTGTACTGACATGTAATTATATGAATTAATGTTTATTATGTATAAGAATATTTTGACATTAAATAAAGAATTTATTGGATTAATGAATGTAATAAGATTAGTAAAATGTAAAATCTATAATTTGATAAATAGTTTGGTTTAATGGGAAAATGTGAATGATTTTAATGGGTATTTATTGAGGGAAAGTTTTCCTGTTGATGAGGAAGAGGTGGAAGATTTTATTCATCATGGGTAATAAAATTGTGCTGATGATTGTGGGTTGAGATATAGATTTTTTGGTGTGAATTATAGGATGGGATTTTTTATGTCTATAATTATAATTCTTTTATCATTGGATTCCCTTATGCACCCACCCTTGTTAGATATCCATACTCATGACTAAATGTTTTCGATTATGATTTTTCCCTAAACAACATGGTTTGAGATTGAATAGATGGAAGACTACTCCATCTTCCAAACTCTCCCCTCTAAAAATGGCATGGGTTTTGGTGGACCATGATAGGTCTAAATATACTTCCAAAATATGTGGGGTACTCAAACACCCTACGATATATTTCTGTTACCATATGTGTGATCATATAGATATAGTATTTTATGTATTAATAGACTCTTCCTATAAAAACATGAGATCTTATGAAATTTATTTTTCCAATCAATTTAATTTTTTTGATATCTTGAATTACAAAAAATGATGAGTTTAAACAAACTGTGATACACCATTTAAATATTTCAATTTAATGTGAATATTATAACCATGCCATTAAATTGACCAGTATGAATATGAGAAATTAAATTATAAAAATTACATGGTTTACAGATGAATAAAATAAATTAATTAGTTATCAATTGAGTAAAAATGATAACAAAAATCATTTTAATGAAAAAGAAATTATTTATAAAAACTACATTTATGTGTGCAATGTGTTTTTATCTTAATAAATTAAATTAATCAATATTAATGATTAAATTTAATGAGATATATAATTTTATATTCAATAAAATGTTTTATCATTCATCTAAAATTTTGTCTAAAAATGGGATTTGTAACATCCCGAACCAGGAGCACCCCTAACCAGAAACCATAGATGGTTGGTTACATGGCCTCAAGCATGACTCCCAATACACCAGAGGATACCAACTAGTATAAAGGGTATAAGTTGGTATAGTCGTGAGACTATACCCTCATATAATAGTGGAATAGTGTATATCATATATAAATAGACAACAACTGAATCATAATGACTAGGAAATTGTAATAGTAATCAAAATCCCAAGGGTCAAGTCATGTACATGATGATTTCATGGAGTTATGATATAAAAAAGGGAAATATTGGATACATGGGACATGGATATATAACATGATATAATAATAGAAAAAAATAACTGATTTCTTCTCCTCTAGACTCACAAGAATGCGATCAGTCCTATTTTCCCATGTTCCAAGACATAAGTAAAATAGATCAAGAATCTGTAGCAGGGAGCTTTCACTTATCCATACCGATAGTCCTGAAGTCTATATAGGTACTAAAGGTGTAATGAGTAGGATGTGATATAAACTCATTGGGTCACCACCAATGATGCCTATAAATAATCCTAGTCGTTATTATAGAAAATTAGTGTACAGGTATACATAATAATAATAAAACTGAATATATAATTATCATCCAGTTTAGGCTCCATTAGGACACTTGGTAGACTCTACCTACTTTTTCATAGGGCATAATATGTTTGATCTGAATACCAGATATGTCTATATATATATATAAGTAATAATATATATATATAGTTGTATATTGAATACAAGTATATAAACTAAGTGCATGAGTATATAGGTAGGTATATACTTGGATACTAGGTGCTTGTTAGACTCATGGCATAACTCAGACATCCATAACTAGTCTAACAAGCTTTAGGCTCGACAAAGGGTACAATTCCTAAATCTTAGGATGAATGTGAAACTTATTTCCATAGATGGTGTGCTGAGTCATCATTCCCAACTCCTAATATAGAGTAATGTGGATCATCATTCCCATCACCCAAATGAAATTATAATAGTGTGAGACATCATTCACAAAACATAATATAAGTGAGTGTGAAATATCATTCTCAGGAAGTACCTTATCCATTATTCGAAATACAATAACCATGGAATACCAATAATAATAGGAAGGAATTATATATAAATCAATCTAATGTATCAGTCCAAGTAAACTACAGGAATCACATTTTATACAATTACCATTTATAATTAAATTTCACGTGGTGTGGACTTTACACCCACTTCCAATCCATTAAACTAAGTAATTTAATTTAATTAAGAAAGTAATATCAATTTTAGTGTCAATACCAACCACTTAAGAGGTGGTCAAATTCGTTAAACTTTTTATTAGAGTGGAAATTTTAATATGATACACCCAAAGGAGATTTCATAAATGAGGTATAAATCCTATGACAATGTAAAAAAGTTCAATGAGGGTATAAAAATATTCTCATATTAATATAGTAATAAAAAACATCTTATGGTGATGCATGGAAATGTATGGCGTGGAAAACAATTGTGAAATATGTATAAACACCTAAAACTTTAGGTAAAACAACAATACAACCTTCTATAGGGATTTAGATGATTCCTCATCCAATATCATCATTAGGTTTTTAGTAGAATGGAAGAAAATGTAAAAATAGACAAATGACCTAAAAGTACGAAAAATGAACTCACAAAAAATAAGCATGAGAGATGGGAAGATAATTAATGATGTGAATAAATATGATTATGGATCTTAATCATATTGATCCACATATTTCGATGGTGTTTGATTCAGAATTTGGATCATGGAGTTACCTCCATCCCTTGGATGGATTGAAGAGGATCTCTCCTTGGAGAAATATGGAGGGGATATCCAGCGGAAATGAAAAGTGGAAGAAGGGAAAGGTTTATAACTAAATTAAGTGAAAATGGTCATTTAACCAAAAATTACTTGGTCACATGGTTTGGTCGCACGGTTTTCCAAGCCATGTTCCAATCATGCGTAAACCACTTCCCTTGAACCCCAATTGCAAGGGATATCCACACGGTTTAGATAACTGTGACCAATCCATGGAAAAATACACTGCTAGAAACCTCTGAAATCCTACATTGGTGTTCTTCCAAGATCTCATAGTTGGAGAAAATCTTTGTAGGACATCCTTTGAAACATGTTCCTACATGGTTAAGTCACATTGTTACTACAAACCGTGCGTTGACCATGCGACCCGCTCTGTTTATCCTAAATTTTGAGCTAGGTGCTTTGAAAAACATTGGATTCTTCAAAAACATTTTATATCCCATTGGTGATGTTTACCAAGATAAAAAAAGGATTCAAAATAAGAAATAAATGAGTTCTACCTTTAAGAAATGTTTGGTCATTACAACCACCACTCCATAAACCAACTCATCCCTATGTTGGCATTTAGAGTTTAAAGAGGGAACATATGATAAAATATATGGCCACAGGGATTTTATATAATATTCCCACTCTTATGTATTATCAGGAACTTATTCATTCTGAAATAGGACCTATAATAGAGGTAGTAACCTACCATATAGTAACTTAATGATTTGATCCATGATATGCATTGGATACTCCTTGAAGGAAGCATCCACATCCAACTCAACCTCATGAGGCTGTAAAACATCTGACATGTATGGATAATACCAGTAAAGCTGAGAAATCTGAAATACATCTTGCATAAAATGTTATCTCAGAGGGATTGAAATCTGGTAAGCTATTGTTCTAATTCATTTTAGAACATCAAAGGTTACAATGAATTGAGGAAAATTATTACCTTTCCTTTGAATTCATCTATGGACCAACATGGGAGAAAATCACAAGAAAAACTAATCCCAGACAATAAACTCAATATTTCATCGATAGTGATTTGAATATAATTGTTTTTAGACTAAGATATCGTAATATACATCCTGGTCAATTGGACCTTCTCTATTGTTTCCTGGATGATACATGGTCTAAGAAAAGTTTCCTCCCCTACCTATAATCAGAAAATAGTTGATTGAAAATTCCTACTATATAAGGCTTCATAATTATCTATCTAAATGGTATCCTAAAAGATTTTATTATAAGTGAACTCCACTAGGGGTAAGTTTTTCTCTTGATAACTCCTATAATAATAAACACATGCATGGATAAAGTACTCTACGACCTGAATTATATTCTCAATATGTTTTTCAATCAAAGGGTGATAGGCCATTCTCAGAAGCACCTATGTACCCATGTTCATCTACAAATTGTGCTAGAATCAACATGTAAAGTGAGTGTCTATTTAAAATATGATTGAACATGGAGCTCTATTCAGACATATGGCCTACCTAATGTGTAATATTTCAATCTTTTCTATCGATAAGGTCTCTCCAACAAGTGAGAACTGTGAGACCTTCATCAACCAATCAAAAACTACCCAAATATAACATTTTCATTATGTTATCTAGGAAATATAGACAATAATTCCATGTATAAATCGTCATATTTAAACTCAAGAATGGATAATTGCTATAAAAATATACCATATGTTGATGTTCTACCTTTACCTGTTCATAGGTGGAACACCATGTAAGGATACCAACTATATCTCATTTTATACAAGGACACCAATACTAGTAACATAAGTATCATTACATATTTGTGACACTGGGATGTACTACCCAGACTGAGGCATGAATTTCCCAAATCATCTCCTCTATGATCTACTCTAGGACCTAAATATAGCCATGAAATCAGAAAGTATCATCCTCATTTGTGGTCCAATTGGAAGATGAACCACCATTTGAAAAAATTTATATTAGTAATAATCGTATGGAATATAAGATTTTCCTCATTATTACCCATTCTATAAGGGTAGAGGTCACTACAAAGGTTGAGAGGATATTCTTCCATGATCCTCCTAAACCTCAACATGAATTTGTAAATACAATTCCAAGAGTTGTCACTCAATATAGGGATCCTGAACAGCCAATGTCTAATTCCACTATCTTAGAGAATTGACTACATCATTTTCATTTGCATGTATGTAGGCTAGCTGAAAATTGAATGGTTGTAGGTATTCAACCCATCTGCACTGCCTGAGATTCCAATAATGATGTATAAAGATGTACTTGAGGATTTTGTGATCTCTGAATACCAAAAAATGATCCCAAAGAAAATAATGTGTCTTGCAGAATAAATCATAAACTAGGGAATCTATCTCAAGGTTGTTTTTCAGTAATTATGCTTCTGATGCCTCAACTGACGAGACTTGTATGGTACAAATTGCATGTCTGTCATCATAATAACTCCAAGTCCAATACATAATGTGTCGCGGTAAACATTATGTCTCCTTCTTGGATCAAGAAGAATCAATATCATCAATAAAGTTACTCTTAACTTAAACTCCTAAAAGGATTATTCAAAAGATTATAACCATATGAACTTAACACCCTTGTTAGTTAAGTCTATAATAGGTGCTCCTAAGAGTGATAAATCATGGATATGGAGTCAATAAAACCTATCTAGCCCCATGAAACTTTATATATCAAATACATTCTTGGGTTTCTTCTATGAAATTTCATCTCTCACCCTCTCCGAGTTTACTGATACTCCTAACTCCAAGATGATATGACCCCTAAAGTGAACTTTTTCAATCCAAAAGTCAAATTTTATATGGTTTGTGTAAATATGGTACTCACTTAGTGTATTCATCATGATATCAAGATATTGGACATGGTCATATCAAGAATGAAAATACACTAAGATTTATTTCACAAATACTACGATTAAAGAATAAAAAAATTACTGAAAAAATGATTCATTAGATCCATTAAAATAGTCGGCATATTCATGAGACTGAATGGAATTACTAAGTACTCAAAAAGACCATATTTACTCCAGAAATCTATGTAAGGTATTTATAATGACCTGAAATATACCTAATGATATCCCTAACTCAAGTAAATCATTGATAAAATACTTGGGTAACACCCCAAGATTTCATAGTATGTACTTCTTCAAAACAATTCAATAACTTGCACTACACATAACACCGAGTTCAAGCACACCATGACTTACCAAACAAGTAGTTCAAAAGAGGTTATGAATAGTATTAACTAAATTTTGAACCTTATATAATCCTTATAATTTTAGAATCCATATTATGAGTTTCTTAGACATAATGTAAGAACAAATTCCTTTTTTTAGATAAAAGAAGTATTTTTCAAAAATGAACTTTTACCAACTTTAATAGTGAACCCTTTTTAAATCCAATATTTTAAACTTTTATATATTCAATTTGACTAAATAAATTTATGGGGATATAAAAAAATTTACAATGTAACACCCCAAGATTCCATGGTACGCTTCTCTTTGAATAATACTGTAGCGTGTGTGATACACAATTTCGAGTTCTAACACACACTACAACCAATCAAACTAGCCGTAATGAATAGTAATACCTAATTTTTAAAATTTATAAATTTTATCTCTCAAAATAGACTTAATTTTTGGATTCAGAATATCGAATTTATCCTAGGGTGAAATTTTTGGTACTTTTCGGATAACTTTTATATTTTGATGAATAGTCAAAATTACTAAATTTTAATTAAAAACAAATTTTTTAATAAAAATAATTGGTAGTGATAAATTATGAATTTGAGTGGGTTTTAAGTATATTTAGAATATATTTTTACCATTTAATACAATGTTTGTCATTGGACAAAATTTCACAATTAAACCATACATAAACAAGTGTCAATCTTTGGATAGTTATTATCTCTTAAAAACAGGCTTTTTGTTTTAACAACGGGAATTTATTTTAAATTAATTTATTCCACTTTTGTGTTTTGAATTTGGAAAAATGGATTCCATATTTGGAATTAGGATGTTAAAATTTTGTAAATAGGTAACTTTTATTTTTAGACATTTTGAATAATTACTTCGGTAAATATTTTATTTACCATGGTCAAAGGGTAAATCCAGTAAATAATGGTTAAACAATAATATTATAATAATAAAAAATTACATTAAAACGTGTCATAACCTTATTGGTTGATACCTGTCCGGCCATGGGCATCTTTGGGTCGATTTTAGGACCCCATGGAGCCACTTGTAAGTGATTGGGACAGTTTATTTTAATTAAGTTAAAATGTATACAAAAATGACACAAGCATATATCTTTTAGAAAAACAATTTTTACATAGGTTTATATATGCTGAATTTTAGACTATAAATATTAATTATAAAGATAAAAAGATTGACTACATAATGGTATTTTATTTAAAAATTTTATACATTAAATAAATTGATTTATTTATGACACAATGGTGATGCAGTAATTACCATAATTTTGAAAAATTAGAATAATTGATATTATAAATACCCAAATAATTTTAATTTGAGACTTTTTATAAATACCAATAATTTTAAAGGTTAATATGTAATTTTATGATTGATTTAATTAACTTTTTTCGAAGTAATCATTCTGTTATGAGTTTTAAAAAAATCTATTATTCAATAGTGTCAAAATTTACATAAAATAGTTTTTAAAACAAATATTATATTATCAACTGATATTAAATTCCTAAAAATCTAAGGATCATCCAAAAGACTCATATCATGATATTTGTATCATTAATGGAACAGTTGGGGGTCTCTTGGATGTATATAGTAAGTTTATTAACTATATAATAGAAAAATATAAAGTGACATGGTAATTGTTAAACTAATTAACTAAGAGTTAATACTAAAAGATAAGGTTAATATAGTGACCCAAACCTGTCTAAAACCTATTGTTTGAGTGGTTCTCGACCCATACCTATCATAACATTTAAATAATTCACTTTTGATCCATTAGAAACCTAATATGAATTTATTATAAATTAATACTTTTGGTTCTTCCTAAAGAGCCCCTCCTCCCCCTTATAAAAGGACTCAACTTATAACCAATTTTTCACACCTTCAAAGCCTTTTGGTTCGGCCAATCCCTGCCCAAATACTCTATAAACTTCCCTAACTTCATCATAGAGGCATTATATTGATCCTAAATCCATCCTAAGCGGCCATGTTTATCAAATCAAAAGGAAGAACCCGAAGAAGAGGTAACGTCATCAACACCCTCATTAAAGTTCTTTTCTTCTTTAACTTCTTCTTTCCTTGTTATTTCCATTATAAAATAATAACTCTAGTATATTATATATAATTTTATGTTATTATAATTATGTAACAAACAAATTCACTATTTTATCTATCCCTTGAATGACATGTCATCATACGTGCGTACATACTGCCTACCATCTCCACGTTGTGGTGTAATTGTTATTCAATATATTATTATTTAGATGGTTATAATAATGACGTATAATTCCTGTAAATAATAAATATAACATGATAATTATTCTGTATATATGATATACCTTCCAATTATGTATTATTTTAACATCAAAATAATGATATTTTCGCTCATGCGTACGTACGAATTACCATCTCCACGACGCGATGAGATTCATTTCCAAGTTCACCATTCATCGATGATTATAAAAATATATATTACTAATAATTATGTCATATATGAAATAATAATGATACTGGAGATATATATATATATATATATATATATAAGTATTTATGTACTTAAATATATCTTATTCACTTACTTCCATTCAATACTATATGAAAACAGAAACTGCGTTTATGCGTACGTACGGACTACCATCTCCATAAACGGTGCATTTCATTTCATATATATGTATATTATACATATTATATTATAAATATATATGATATATTTATCATGTTTTATATTCTGGAAGTATTTAAATCATGATCTATGTGATACAATCAAGAGTAACATGTTAAAACATGTACGATAAAGAAAGTGATTATTACCAGAAATATTAATTTAACATGGAAATTAATATTAAATGGGTAGTATAAAGTCATAAATGAATCATGTATGATATCATAAATATTAATATGGTTCTGGTATAATTTAATAACATACTACGATCTTCATACAGGAGGTTAAACATACCCTCGACTAAAGGAAAGTGCAAGGTAAGGGGTTTTCATCTCACTCCTTATTCCCGTGAGATTCATGCCATATTACCACTATTACATTTTTTGTGGTGTATGTACTTCCCATAATTGTATTATTTATGTAATACACTTTAATTTATGTGTATTTACATATTCATTTTATGATACCTCTTTCATGGGGTGTATGTTTCGTAAGTTACCAAATTGGTAAGGGTTAATTTCACAATCTCTTTATTATCCGAGGTTGTTTTTACATATGTATCTACTAAGACATATTTATTATCCATATACATGTTTTATGAAAGAGTTTTCAAATGGATTATTTTAAGGGACTTTTTATTAAAACATCATTTCAAATGTTTTTAATATTTATTCTTCTAAATCATTCTCATTTATGTCCATGTCTT
Source organism: Viscum album (assembly GCA_963277665.1). Classification (NCBI taxonomy): domain Eukaryota; kingdom Viridiplantae; phylum Streptophyta; class Magnoliopsida; order Santalales; family Viscaceae; genus Viscum; species Viscum album. The sequence goes on from OY728133.1 coordinate 481,425,485, forward strand.
CAAAATGGTTTTTAAGGATTTATTTATATGGACATGAATGTTTTTAAAATGTTAATTACTTTCAAAAGTTTCAAAGTGGTATGGGAAAATAGGACTAAAAATTGTATTTAAATGACTTCTTTTCCAAATTTTGTGACTTTTAAATGCTTTCATGAAAAAGGGGCATTTCTCTCAAAGGGTTTTACAAATCATATTCATCAACGTCAACATCCTTTAATGGATTTTAAACTTGTTTTGAAGTTGATTTATCATGATACAAATCATCCATAGTGTGGTGAAGGTTTTGTGATATTTTTGAATGTGGATGTGTTACTTTTATACCATTCAAGGTTTATGGGTAATGTATTGACATTTAGTATGCTAGTTTTAATACGAATGTTTATGTTATGTTTAGACCTTTTCATATGAGGAATGCATTGGACTTAGTAAGTGACGGGTGGAGCCCGCTATAGCTCCTCGATGCATCGGTAGGTCTCATGAGACAAACTAGTGTCTTGGCACAAGGCCTTGAGAAAATCTTATTTGTAGTCTTGGTACGAGGCCTTGGGTATGTGGTTATGATAGTCTGGCATTATGCATTCCATCATTATAAAAGTGGTTATTGATATTGCATGTGATTATTCGACTAGTAGAATATCCATGTGAATAATTAAATAGAATTATTTCATTTTATCTTTGCCATATTATGTTGAAGTTCATGTTTAAAAGGATTTTGTTTTAGTTATACATTGCCTTAAATGTGTATTCTTATTTATGAATGTTTCCGCTGTATTTATTACCCTTACTGAGCATTTGACCTCACCCCTTTCTATGTTTTATTTTTCCCAGGATTCCAAGAAGTGTATTGTGATTGATATTTAGGGTTAAGCCAATGGAATAATGGAATTCGTAAAGATTATTTATATTTTTTTTATGTCTTAAAATTCAATGTAATATTCATGTATGTAATCTATTTTCAAAGACTGCTTAACTGATCGGTCTTTCGGGACTTCATTCCTTGTAATCATGCCAATGTATTAAAATAATACACCGACTCTGGGTAACTGGGGTTGGGGCATTATATTCGGTATCAGTGTAAGTTTATAAATAACCTTGGAAACTAGATTTAGATAAACTCTGATTAGAGCACATAGCCCTAAGATAGACTTTGAGGATTAGTATAGAAGAACTTCCTAGAATTTTGGTATTGTAGAGATTTTTTGAGTTTTCCGAGAAATAAATCCCTGTCTGGATACGAGAAGGTAGAGGCGGCTCGAGAACAGAAGTACCTAGGGGTAAAACCCGAAAACACCTCTTTGAGCTAGACTCGAACGGGAACTGGTGCACGACAACGGGTCTTGCTACACTCTTGGTTACGACACTCCCGGGTGATATGCTTAGGATAATTCTCATTTTATTTACAAACCATTATGAAGGGATCATAAGTATATACTTACTCAAAGAAAACATTTTTTATGATTATGGATTATATCCATAAACTGTTCAATTTGTGTTAGGTATTTTACATGTTTGGAATTATTCATTGCAATTCATAAACTAACCTAGTTTATGCTATTGTATAGAAATGGCGCCCAGTAGAAGGAAGGAGAACTCCAGTAATATGTATGATCCAAAGATTAAGAAGGATCATATCTTTCATGGTCATAAGCCATAATTTAGAAGGGAAATAGTATCCCATGTATTATAATAATATGAAGAAATAGTATCATGTGTTGATAAGATAAGTAAAGAATTCTCAGAGTCCTATGGATTTGAATGGAATCTAGAGAAGAAAAGAATGGTAGAGAGAATGACAGATAAAGGGGAATAAGTTAAATAAGGATTTCCCCATATGTGATAACTATGGGAAGAAAAACCCTGGAACTTGCCTGAAAGGAATGGGAGTTTGTTATAAGTGTGTAGGAAAAGGGCACCAAGTACGTGACTGCAATGGTAAGAAAATGGTTTCCAATGTACAATGCTTCATTTGCAATGAGTTTGGACACTACAGAAACCTATCATCAGACTATGCTGCAAATGATGCTATTGGATAACAATCAATTTATGATACTACCACAGATGAAGAGGAATGATTGGAGTTCTTATATTGATTATTTCATTTGAGTGTTGTATCAGCAATGTACTTGTTATAATAATTATGGAGTATATAAGGATTGTACTGTAGTACTATTTCATTGAGGATTTGATATTTTATGGTACTAAAAAAAGTGACTCTATAGCAAGTTAATCTTTTTGGAAATTACATGGTTGAAGGAAAGATAAACCTTAATATTGTCCTAATATTGAGGTACTTATTTTGGAATAAGATAAGGTTGATTTGGGTAAATTATATTGGATATTCTTGACTCCCTTGAAACCGATTAAAGATTTTTATATTCCATAATTTTTGGAGTTTACAACATTTTTGGATGGACGAAGTATATCCAACATTCTATATGGAATAAGGGAGCATGAATTTAATCAATAAGGATTATGGTAATTCAGGATGTTTTAGTGTTTTAAAAGAATACATGATGAAGGTATTCATAGGATTTTACGGGGTAAAAAGGATCTACATTATGTTTACCTTCCTTATAAATGTTGGACTATGAGTTTGTACAAAAGTATTTTGGATAATTCTAGTTTGAGATTAATTTTGGATTGCCATAAATGGACAACCCGGAGGTCGGGCGGCAACCCGTTGCGACCAGCAAGGCCGCGAGACTTGAACCCGCAACCGAAGGGAAACAAGGGTGTATCACATACCACTGGCCCACGAGATGTCCTGGATTAAATAATGTAGTTTATTTTAAGAAGGTCTAGTAGATTAATTTTATATTCATTCTTTTTAACCCCAAACGAATAGGATAAATTTAATATTTTTTTAAGTTTGGTTATCTTTTATAGTGAAATATGAGTTTGTGGTAGAAATTAGTTAAAAGGTGTTACTCTACTTTTCAAGTATATCTTTTTATTCTCCTCTTATTTTATGAAGAAATTAATTCTTATACATTATTGAAGGGATCTTAAAACCAAAAATGTGTTATCCTAATACCTTATGTTTTGTTGAACCGATGGAATTTTAAATCCTCATAGATTACTGAATTTAAGGACCTCAATTTTAAACTTGTTTAAGATTGATGACCTCAATCACCACCTATAAATATTTACATTTTTTCTCCAATTATATGTCTCTAATTTCCACCAATGTTCTCTTAATCGAGAGCATCATTTGGTGGTGACCCTTTCATTTCTCATTTCATCTTATTAATACTAAATTTTACAAACCAAATTTCCGATGTTGGTTTTCCCACAAAGATATTTTCTATTTTCAACCTTTATTTTCGAAGAAGAATATCAAATTGCGAGGATGAAATTTATTGAAGGAGGGAAGAATGTAACACCCCAAGATTTCATAGTATGTACTTCTTCAAAACAATTCAATAACTTGCACTACACGTAACACCGAGTTCAAGCGCACCATGACTTACCAAACAAGTCGTTCAAAAGAGGTTATGAATAGTATTAACTAAATTTTGAACCTTATAAAATCCTTATAATTTTAGAATCCATATTATGAGTTTCTTAGACATAATGTAAGAACAGATTCATTTTTTTTAAATAAAAGAATTATTTTTCAAAAATGCACTTTTACCAACATTAATAGTGAACCCTTTTTAAATCCAATATTTTAAACTTTTATATATTCAATTTGAATAAATAAATTAATGGGGATATAAAAAAATTTACAATGTAACACCTCATGCTTCCACAGTACGCTTCTCTTTGAATAATACAGTAGCATGTGTTGTACACAACATCGAGTTCTAACACACACTACAACTAATCAAACTAGACGTAATGAATAGTAATACCTACTTTTTAAAATTTTATAAATTTTATCTCTCAAAATTGACTTCATTTTTGTATTCAGAATATCAAATTTAGCCTAGAGTGAATCTCTAGTACTTTTCGGATAACTTTTATATTTTGATGAATAGTGAAAATTACTAAATTTTAATTAAAAACAACTTTTTAATCAAAATAATTGGTAGTGATTAATTATGAATTTGAGTGATTTTAAAGAATATTTAGAATATATTTTTACCATTTAATACAATTTTGGTTATTGGACAAAAATTCAAAATTAAACCGTACAGAAACAAGTGTCAATCTTTTGATAGTTATTATTTCATAAAAACACACTTTTTGTTTTAAAAACAGGAATTAATTTTAAATTAATTTCTGCCACTTCTGTGTTTTGAATATGGAAAAATGGATTCCATATTTAGAATCAGGATGTTCAAATTGTGTAAATAGGAAACTTTTATTTTTAGACATTTTGAATAATTACTTCGGTAAATATTTTATTTACCATGGTTAAAGGGTAAATCCAGTAAATATGGGTTAAACAATAATATTTTAATAATACAAAAGTACCCTAAAACATTTCATAACCTTATTTTTTGATACATTTCTGGACATGGTCATCTTTGGGTTGATTTTGGGACCCCATGGATCCACCTGTAAGTGATAGGGACACATTATTTTAATTAAGTTAAAATGAATACAAAAATGACAAAAGCATATATCTTTTAGAAACACAATTTTTAAATTGGGTTATATATGTTGGATTTTATACTATAAATATTCATTAGAAAACTAAACAGATTTCATACATAATGGTATTTTATTTATATTTTTTAGACATTAAATTATGTAATTTATTTATGACACAATGGTGATGCACTAATTACCATAATAGTGAAAATTAGAATAATTGATATTATAAATACTTAAATAAATTTAATTTGAGACTTTTTATAAATAAAAATAATTTTCTAGGTTAATATAGAATATTATTATTGATTTAATTAACTTTTTTTTAATTAATCATTCTTTTATGAGTTTTAAAAAATCAATTATTCAATAGTGTCAAAATTGACATAAAATAGTTTTTAGAACTAATATTATATTATCAATTTATATTAAATTCCTAAAAATATAAGGTTCGTCCAATAGACTCATATAATGATATTTGTATCATTAATGGACCACTTGGGGGTCGCTTGGATGTATATAGTAAGTTTATTAACTATTTAATATAAAAATACAAAGTTACATGGTAATTGTTAAACTAATTAACTAAGAGTTAAAACTAAAAGATAAGGTTAATATAGTAAACCAAACCTATCTAAAACCTATTGGTTGAGTGGTTTTATACCCATCCAGATCTTAGCATTTAAATAATAAACTTTTGATCAATTATATGCCGAATATGAATTTATTATAAATTAATAATTTTAATTTTTCCTAAAGAGCCCCTCCTCCCCCTTATAAAAGGACCCAACTTCTAACCAATTATTCACACCTTAAATGCCTTTTGGTTCGGCCAATCCCTACCCAAATACCCTCTAAACTTACCTAACTTCATCCTAGAGGCCTTAGTTTGATCATAAATCCATCCTAAGGGGCCATTTTGATCAAATAAAAAGGAAGAACCCGAAGAAGAGGTAACGTCATCACCACCCTCTTTAAAGTTCCTTTCTTCATCAACTTCTTCATTCCTTGTTATTTCCATTCTAAAATAATAACTCTATAATCTTCTATATACTGTGATGTTATTATAATTATGGAAGAAACAAATTCACTATTTTATCCATCCCTTGAATGACATGTCACCATACGTGCGTACGTACGGCCTACCGTCTCCACGTTGTGGTGTAATTGTTATTCAATATATTATTATATTGATGGTTATAATAATGATGTATAATTCATGTAAATAATAAATATAACATGATAATGATTCTGTATATATGATATTACATCCAATTATGTATTATTTTAATATCAAAATAATGATATTTTTGCTCGTGCGTACGTATGGATTATCGTCTCCACGATGCGATGAGATTCATTTCCAAGTTCACCATTCATTGACGATTATAAAAATATATATTACTAATAAGTATGTAATATATTACATAATAATGATACAGGAGATATATATATATATATAAGTATTTATTTACTTAAATATATCTTATTTACTTACTTTTGTTCAATACTATATGAAAACAGAAACAGCATTTATGCGTACGTACGGACTTTCGTCTCCATAAACGGTGCTTTCCATCTCATATATATGTCCATTATACATATTACATTCTAAATATATATGATATATTTATCATGTTTTATATTCTCGAATTATTTAAATCATTATCTATGTGATACAATCTAGAGTATCATGTTAAAACACGTACGATAAAGAAAACGATTATTACCCGAAATATTAATTTAACATGGAAATTATTATTAAATGGGTAGTATAAATTCATTAATTAATCATGAATGATATCATAAATATTAATATGGTTCTGGTATTATTTAATAACATACTACAATCCTCGTATAGGAGGCTAAACATACCTTCGACTAAAGGAAAGTGCAAGGTAAGGGATTTTCATCTCACTCCTTATTCCCGTGAGATTCATGCCATATTACTACTATTACCTTTTTTGTGGTGTATGTACTAACCATAGTTTTATTCTTTGTGTAATACACTTTAATTTATGTGCATTTACATATTCATTGTATGATATCTCTTTCATGGAGTGTATGTCTCGTAAGTTACCAAATTGGTAAGGGTTAATTTCACAATCTCTTTATTATCCGATGTTGTTTTTACATAAGTATTGACTGGGACATATTTATTATCCATGTACATGTTTTATGAAAGAATTTTCAAATGGATTATTTTAAGGGTCTTTTTACTAAAACATCATTTCAAATGTTTTTAATATTTATTCTTCTAAATCTTTCTCATTTATGTCGATGTCTTCAAAATGGTTTTTAAGGATTTATTTATATGGACATGAATGTTTTTAAAATGTTAATTCCTTTTAAAATTTTCAAAGTGGTATGGGACAATTTGATTCAAAAATATATTTAAATTAATTCTTTTCCAAATTTTGTGACTTTTAAATTCTTTCATGAAAAAGGGGTATTTTTCTCAAAGGGTTTTACAAGTCATTTTCATTAACGTCAACATCCTTTAATGGATTTTAAAATTGTTTTGAAGTTGATTTATCATGATACAAATCCTCCATAGTGTGTTGAAGGTTTTGTGATATGTTTGAATGTGAATGTGTTATTTTTATTCCATTCATGGTTTATGGGTAAAGTATTGAAATTTCGTATGCTAGTTTTAATACGAATGTTTATGTTATGTTTAGACCTTTTCATATGAGAAATGCATTGGACATAGTAAGTGATGGGTGGAGCCCGCTATAGATCCTCGATGCATCGGTAGGTCTCATGAGACAAAATAGTGTCTTGGCACAAGGCCTTGACAAAATCTTATTTGTAGTCTTGTCTCGAGTCCTTGGCTATGTGGTTATGATAGTCTGGCATTATGCATTCCATCATTATGAAAGTGGTTATTGATATTGCATGTTATTATTCGACTAGTAGAATATCCATGTGAATAAGTAAATGGAATTATTTCATTTTATCTTTGCCATATTATGTTGAAGTTCAAGTTTAAAAGGATTATGTTTTTTTATACATTGCCTTAAATGTTTATTCTTATTTATGAATGTTTCTGCAATATTGCTTACCCTTACCGAGCATTTGATCTCACCCCATTCTATGATTTATTTTTCCCAGGATTCCAAGAATTGTATTGTGATTGATATGCAGGGTTAAGCCAATGGAATAATGGCATTCATAAAGATTATTTATATTTTTTTGTATGTCTTAAATTTTAATGTAACATTAATGTATGTAATCTATTTTCCAAGACTTCTAAACTGATTGGTTTTCGAAACCTTTTTCCTTGTAATCATGCCAATGTATTAAAATAATGCACCAACTCTGGGTAACTGGGGTCGGGGCGTTATACCTTGCTTCTCAGTTATAATCAAACATGTATTTTATTCTAAGTAGTGGATACTGGTTCTTTTCAATAAGTTGGTTTAACAGATGGTTGTCCATATAAAACCTGAGAAAACCATCCACTTTATTAGAAAAAAGAATTATTGAACCTCATGTGAGGTATTGTGTCAGATAAATCATTTAGCATCTATGTATTTTTACATTTTCATGAGCTCCAAAATCTCTATAGGATCCATATATAAATAGTAATTGACACAGATTCTTCTCCTAGCACAATATCAATGGGGAATTCTACATCTCCCATGAGTGGTAGCCTAGAAATTTAATCTAGGAAAGAATCCCAAAAATGATCAACCATAGGAGGGAAAATCCTAGGACATTACCCCAGTTCATATAAAAAGATATTTTCAATCTAGGATATCATCATTCTTAGCTCAAAAAGATGTGGTATATCTTGAGACACATGGAAATCACATTCTCTAATGTGTACATGTCTACTACCCCAGGGGATATAAAAATCACTCTCAAGTGATGGAAGTCAATATAGTCTCGATAGGTTACTATCCAATCTATCCTAATAATTTCATCGAACCCTATCATTTCTATATTGAAATGATTCCATATAAAAATGAATCAGCCAATATCAAGGGGAAAATATTTACAATGTACAATTCTCTTTGATTAGATACCCAATGTGGTATCAAGTGTTATAATGCCACTGTAATACCCTATCTCGAGACCCAGAATCTCAAGAGTTGTATCATGTATAACAGAGTGTGACTCATATATTTCATGTAAATTTGACACTAATGTAGAGGGTACTAGAATATTACCTCAAAAATAGAAGGTTCAAAGCTCTAATACTCCTACATAGGTTACACTGCATGTAACCAGCCTATACCGCACCCCTGAGTCATAACCTAAATACCCTGAGTAAGCCTACTCTACTAGCACTAGAAGTCCCGAGTCTAAATACCTCCGTCTCCACCACTTCAGACTAAGTGGCTAGTGGTATTCTAGAAACCTACCTATTAAGATACTATTAGTCCCACTCTGGAATGTGGGGTAGGTAAAGATTCTTGGTCACTAGAAACTAATGGAAAAGTCCTAAAAAACAATGGATATGTATCATAGTTTTGTTGACTCGTAATTACATTGGATATTGCAGACACTGAGGTTTTGGGTGCTTTGGAATCCAGCACTAGTGACGTATAAAGAAGCTATATATATGATCTATCGGATCACTGATTCCTCTACAATAACCATAAAACACAGCTTACATCTACTAGAAATACTACTAGAAGGTCTCGGTGTTGAACCACCCTGGATCACACCATTAGCTTCCCTAAAATTCATCTCAGTAATGAGGGCCTAGTTGACGATCTCAAAAATAATCTCTAGCTGAAATACACTGAACATTGATCAAATTGAGTATCGCATCCCATCCTCGAATTCCCTTATTGTTATAATATCATCACCCATAGGAGTTAGGGAGAATAATTATAGCTTAGTAAAACTGGAAAAATATTCCATGATAAACATGGATCCCTACTGTAGGTTCATAAATTACCTAGTTCGGCCAGTCCTCAATGTCTGTGTAAATAAGTAACCATAAAATATCATTTGGATGTCCGCATATGGCATATCACAATGTTGGTAATCCTCAGTAATGACATCCATGTATCACGTCGAAGAACTAAATATCATGTAGGTAGTGAGCTTGACCCTCTACTCTAGAGGCATATTCAAATGCACAAAAATATAAAGCACATCCTCCAACCACAACTCTTCTTCATAAGGTCTTCCATCCGACGAAAAGTGGGAGGATACTATTGCTGAAACTCCTGAGTAAACTCTTCCATATTTAGGTCAGGTCGAGAAACACCTTTGATAGACTACATCATATAGAAAAAAACCCACTTTAAATTAGGTAGCAGTTCCCATATCAAGGATAACAAGGGCTACCATATGTGGCACTACTGGAGGTATCATTAGTTCCTCAAGGCCCACACTATAAAAAGGCATTTAATGGCTGTTTTTTAGAAATTAAAGATCATTTAAATAGCCAATAAATGATGTGTGATGCTTTGTAAAAGCACCACGTATTTGTCTACTGGGAATCATTTCACGACGCCTTTAGAGTTGTAGTTTTTTATTTCGCAATGTTTTGATTGGCGTCAGTTTAAACCACTGCTAAATATTTAGTGGGTTTTTTAAATATATTTTTTATTTAAATATTAATTTTATTATTATTATTATTTGTAAAGAACCGTAAATTTCAAGGAAAATTTTTTTCTAACATTTTTTGAGATTTTACGAGTACGCAGTTTTTGACGGCACCTGATTCTGAGGCTCGGTGGGCCCGAAATCAATTTCTGAAGTTTAGCTTAGGTAAATTCAGTGAACGAATGAGCAGGTTTTTCTATCTTTTGAACCGGTACTCGGAAATGAAATCTGAGGGAACCAATGAAATCGCAGTGCTGGTAATTCCTTAGGAGGACCTTTACCGAAGATACGTTTTCTTGGGAGGAGTTGCTAAAAAAAGTGGTTTAAATAAAAATTGAATAAAATTGTGGTACAATTTTATTTCTAACTAAGGTTGTTTTATCCTACATGGGGGAGTTAGGGTGGGACCCACCAGTAACATAACTACCCAAGTGAGGATAAATGTGAGGTGGGGCCCACACGAGCCCCAACCCTTCACATTATCTAAAACCCCTAAAACCCCGCCATTAAACTCCTTGTGTTTAATGTTGGAAAACCCTTGAACTTAATTATGTAACTCATCCTCTCCAACTTTAATCCATGCCAACACATGCAAAATTAATTGATTAAACCTCTTCAATTAATTTAACAAAGTGTTTTAATTTTACGTTTTTGAAATGAATGGAAAAGCAAAATAAAATAAGGAGTATCTTATTTTATTTTTGGTTAGATTTGTTGTGTGGGGAGGATTTGGGGAGAACTCTAGTTTTTTTTTTGAATAACTTCATCTTCCCGCAAAGAACATCTCATATTCGATTAAGAACACCATCACTACATAGAGAGATGATGTGCATTTCCTTTTTCTCTTCGCAACTAGTGTGGAGACTTCGTTTCCTCCTTGGACGCACGCCAACACCGTCTTCAAAACCTCACCCCATGACGCCGTCTTCCACGACGCCTGGTGAACGACATCGATTATCAATGTAGGGGTTAATTATTTTGTTCAATTTTAATCATCATCATTTGTTGTTCAAGAATTGGCCGAATTTTATCATCGTAACAGGAGGAAATCATACCGCACAAACACGGCTGATTCTCCTCCCCTTCTTCTTGTTGTTCTTCGTTTATGGTTGAGGCGAAGGCGGCATGGTGTCATTGAGCTGCGCGGGAATGAAGAGGACCAAGGATGGAATGGGAAGTGGCAGTGGTGCACTGAACCGCCGCGCCGTGCCAGTGAGACAAGCTGTGGGCTTAGGGCGCGGCGGACCTGGCAGGGGCGGCCGGACAGCCGGTCGTCGGTGTCTCTAGGAGGCAGGACCCTGAAGGGTCCCACGGTGGCTCAACCGGTCGGCCATAAAGGCCGGTCTTTACCAAGAAACAGGGGGGGTGTAACCCCCCCCCCCCCCCCCCCATGACCAGAATCTAGGGCGGACCCTACTGAGTCCTCTGTTTCAAGAAACGAGGGGCGAGCCCCTTGCGCCCCGCTCAGCCATCGCCGAGCCGCGGCCGGCTTCCGAGCCGGGCCGCATGGGCTAGGTCGGCTGCGCCAGTAGGGCCGGGCCATTCCCAGCCACGTGCCGGGCTACACACAATCAGTCCGGACCTGGAATCGGGTCGGGTCATCCCAGTTTGGGCCGACCCATGAGGTATTGGGCCGGGTCGGACCGGGCCCAGACCCCCTTTTTCGGAATAGGTTCGTTTAAATGCCCATATCTTGGGCTACGGACCTCTTAATGATGCACCGTAAGTTGAGTAGGGATCCCTAGATCGGCACGGTCGTTTCAATATATTACACTTGAGGTTTCGGAGAAGTTTTGGTATGACCGGGTTGGTTCGAACCTGAAACAAATCGGGCCCTTGGAGCAGAAATGCTTATAACTTAAGGATCAGACGTCTGAATGAAGTGTCATCAAATACGATGAATTACTCTTGGTGAGATGGTTATTTTGGATTACTCCACTCGAGGTTTGGATGACTATGGATATCGTCCAGGTTAGAAATGAGTGTATTTCTAACCGAGCCCCTGGGACGGAAAAGCCAATATCTCTGAGATAGGATGTCCGATTGACGCACCGTCTGTCGCATTGAGTTCCTAATAAAGAGATGTAACTTTGTGATACATCAACTATGGACTTTGTGACAGTTGATTTATTGATCCCCTTGGCTCGTGGAGTGGACCCTTCCCGAATCGAGCGAGTTGTGTGCGGGAACCCTAGAGCTGGTTGCGACTACGACGACGATGGTGACTGTACTTGGATCCTATGTGGGTTCGGCAGCGAGGATGACTGTACATGGATCCTCCATGGGTTCGGTAGCGATGACAACTGTACTTGGATCCTACGTGGTTTTGGTAGCGATGGTTACTGTACTTGGATCCTACGTGGGTTTGACAGCGACGACTTCTGTACTTGGATCCTGCGTGGGTTCAGGAGAGGAGAAGATTCAGAGGCTACATCTAATCATCTTCACCCCTCATCGTGAGTAGTATACTTGTGTGAGGTGAGTCTTGACTTTCAATCATTATCTTCTCTATGATTATCTTGCTTTCCTATGCGAACTGATTTGTGATTTCCTGGGTGGACTGGGTTGTACTTGGGATCTTGAGTTGGATTCGAAATGGAAGTGATGACTTAGGTATATGTATGGGAATATACCTAAGTAGAGTTGGTTGATACTTCGTGATAGTATCTTTCCTTTTTCGTTAATCCTTTGTGGATTCTGGGAGGCCTTCGGGGGTATCGTGGTCTCTACCGTGTATCGTATACTCACCCCTGCACGAGCTATACCCGCACTACGTTGTGTTGGTTGCAGACGACGAACATCGCTGACCGTGGTGGAGGCTTGTGGAGCGAGATGGTATCCAGCGGTGGACTATCACACGAGACGTCCACGGAGCGGACGGATGGATTTGAGGGGCTGAGAAGACCATCTATACCCACCCGTCTGGTGGGGTTTCCAGAGGTCGTCTCGGTGGTCGCTGATTTACTTTTCAGCTGTTGTACTTCACTTTTCTCAGTTGTACTGTACTTTCTGTTGGGTTTGTATATTAGCCCATTTACTTTCCAGAACATACTTTTGTACTCAGTTTACTTATTTTTTTACTTCAGCTTGCATACTCTGTTGTGTTTTTTTACTTATATAAAGGAAATTACTTTCATTTTATCAGGATTTACTCCTTTTGTGCTAGTCACCAGCCCCTGGCCTATGGGAGGTAGGATTGGGGTAGTCACGACACGGGCCCCGAGGACGGATCATGACAAATTGGTATTATTGGATTCGGTTCTACCACAGAACTCAGTACTTTAATAGATTCTTCAATGCGAAGCAATAGTGTTAAGGGTATTGAGTTTGGTTATCAGTTCAGGGAGTCCAGTGTTGGTGCAGTGGCCGACGTATCTATACACAAGGACCCTGACTTCTGATTTCCGACTCAGTGCATGAAAACACTGATTACATGTGTGTTTTAAAAGTTTTCTTTGTGATTACATTGTGTCAGCTCACCAGGTATATTGTACTAACTGTGGAGCACCTGTTACTTTTCAGGATTGCCCTACGACGGCAGCCAACTAGGGTTCCGAGCTTTGTGTGATATGGCAGCCCACCGAGCGATGAGGCCTCGGTGCAGGGCCCCATTACAGTGGATGCACAAGCGGTACCTCTACTCATTGAGCCACCGATGCCACCAACCCCAGCAACTGAGAGTGCACGTCTCCTGAGTGCGCTGCATGAGTTTTAGCATTAGAGGCTGCCCAGGTTCTGTGGGGAGAAGGACCCTTAGGCAGCCGAGGATTGGCTGGAGGCTATCGTCCGAGTCTTCATATTAGTAGGGACACTAGCTGACCATATGGTGATCCTTGCGGTGATTCTCCTACATGCAGTAGTAGGTAGATGGTGGAGCCCGATGCTCCAGGTGCACGACGAGGCATCTCTACTTTGGACAGACTTTGAGAGCCTCTTCTACTCAGAGTTCATTCCAGCCACCCTTCATGCGGTGCACATCCAAGAGTTACTACAGTTGCGGTAGGGCAGCATGTCAGTAGCCCAGTACTCGGCGAGATTTATTGATCTCTTGCGCTACACCACGGACATGGTACGAGACCCATTCTTATGGTCCCGGACATTCAAGCAGGGACTGAGGCATGAGATCAGGGCTTCGATGATCTCCCTCAGCATTCTGACGTAGGCTAGAGTATTGGAGTGATCCCTTCTTGTGGAGATCTTTCTTGCTGAGCCTACACCAGTAGCGAGGCCTACCGCAGGGCGACATGTAGCGGAGTCTTCTGCAGCCGGCAGTAGACAGATGTCGCAGATGTCCAAGTGGACCAGACCATTAGGTGAGAAACCTCAGGATACTATTTTGGATGTGCGGGGAACACACAGTAGAGCCAGTCATACGAGAGGAAGACATTTCTATGCATGCGGCGGGCAGGTCCACATGGCTCATGACTGACTGACTCACCATGCAGAGGATCAGCACACAGTTGAGAGACCACCTAGGTAGAGGTAGAGGTTCGATCGTGGGAGTCCGTAGGGAGCAGGAAGATGAGGTAGAGGATATTGCCGAGTAGCAGGTGGTGGACGACACATCGAGGCTCTACCACCACCACCACCAAGAGGTCCACCCCGACCACAGGGAGCTGGCGGACAGAGGCAGGCTCAGCTTCAGGCAGTGGAGGCTTACGACAACGGCGCACCTGAGATGATTCGAGGTACTATCTATGTCTACTCCACCCTTACTGCAGTTCTTATAGACATAGAGGCGAGTCATTCATTCATTGTCGCTGCCCTTTTTCGGAGCTCGGATATTCCGACAGAGTTGTTGGATCGATCCTTACGGATAGAGACTCATATGGGAGCAGACTCGATGATTACCCACTGGTAATGGTAGTGTGAGCTAACTCTAGGAGGTGAGAGCTTCGACAGGGATCTTCTTATAGCGGCGTCGAGGCCTTACGACATCATCTTGGGCATTGATTGGTTGTCTACAGTCCATGCTCAGATCGACTGTATTAGGTGCAAGGTGTGGTGTGTTCACATAGATGGGAGTAAGTTCACCTTCACCGGCTAGAAGGGAGCCTTTGAAGTGCAGGATAGACTCATGAAGAGGACAGAGAAGTCGATCACCCATCAGTTGGCTAGTCTCATCCTCGGAGCGGTTAATGTTCGGAGTCCGAGTTTTCTTATTGTGGTGGATCAGTATGCAAACGTTTTTCATGACGGCAGTCCTGGACTACCTCCTCACCGAGAGGTAGAATTCCATATTGACCTATACCTCGAGAAAGACCCGATATCTAAACCAACATATCTGATGTCTCCTGCTGAGCTTCGTGAGCTGTGGGTACAACTGGAGGACTTGCAAGGCAAGGTATTCATCCGGCCCAGTGTTTCACCCTGGGCTTCTCCGATTTTATTCTCCAAGAAGGAGGATGGGAGCTTGAAACTGTGTGTCTAATACCGTCTCCTGAACCAGGTGACCGTGAAGAATAAGTATCTACTCCCGAGGATTAATGACCTCTTCGATCTTCTCAAGGGAGCACGGTGGTTCTCGAAGATAGACCTGAGGTCAGGCTATCATCATCTCATAGATTGAGACGAGGATGTGCAGAAGACAGCCTTCAGGTGTTGATATGGCCACTATGATTTCTTGGTTATGCCTTTTGGTGTAACCAATGCTCCAGCAGTGTTCATGAGTCTCATGAAAATGATATTCCAGCCTTACCTCGATCGATTTGTCATAGTCTTCATCAATGTCATATTGATTTACTCGAATACTGAGGAGGAGCAAGCCTACCCCTTGAGGGTTGTACTAGATACAGTCCTAGGGCACCAGCTTTATGGTATGCTCTCGAAGTGCCAGTTCTGGATTTGGGCGGTCCACTTCACGGGGCACGTTATCTCTGAGGCGGGAGTTGCGGTGGATCCTGTGAAGATCGAGGCAGTACTAGATTGGGATCCACCTAGGAGAATGATGGAGGTGAGGAGTTTCCTAAGTCTAGCTGGGTACTATCGATGATTTGTGCCAGACTTCTCTAGAGGTTCAGCACCACTTTTAGCTTTGACAAAGAAGGGGAAACCCTTCGTGTGGTCAGATAGATGTCAGCAGAGCTTCCAGGAGCTGAAGCAAAGATTGACCAGTGCACCCATCTTGAGGCTACCGGAGGACAGTGTAGGGTACGTAGTTTACTGCGATGCATCAGGGACTAGACTCGAGTGTGTCCTGATGCAGGAGCGGGCAGTGATCGCCTATGGTTCATGACTATTGAGGCATCATGATCCGAACTACACTACCCATGACCTAGAGTTAGCAGCAGTGGTCTTCGCCTTGAAGATGTGGTGGCAGTATCTGATGGGCGAGCACTTTACAATCTACTCTGACCATCAGAGTCTAAAGTACATCTTCTCACAGAAGGACCTGAACCTGAGATAGTGGTGATGGCTTGAGTTCCTCCAGGACTATGATTTTGAGATAGTATATACTCCTGGGAATGGGAACGTAGTAGCTGATGCTCTCAGAAGGAGATCGGGCATTCAGCTACTTAGAGAGGCGAGAGAGCAGTTAGCCGCTTTTTAGATATCCTTCATGGATAGAGATGGGGAAGCCTTTCTACAGTCGATCAGAGTCACTCCTCCACTACTTCATCAGGTTTGGGAGGCATTTTGTGGGGACGTTGACTGTGAGGCGCGACGTGCTCATATATCCTCAGGGCTGGCACCCGATGTATTTTCTGAAGGTGGGGAGCACGTTATCCTCTTCAAGGGACGTACCATGGTACCAGTTTCATTGTAGGAGGAGGTTCTGAGGGAGTTTCACACTTCCCCGTTGGTGGTACATCCAAGTGTAGTGAAGATGTACCAGGATCTCAGAAGACAGCACTGGTGGCCGAGTATGAAGAAGGTTGTGGCAGAGTTTGTTTCACAATGCCTCACCTGCCAGCAGGTGAAGGTAGAGCACCAGGTACCAGCAGGCATGGTATATCACTTAGAGGTCCTGACGTGGAAGTGGGATGGGATATCCATGGATTTCATGATGGGACTTCCACGTACTTCCAGAGTACATGACTCCATCTGGGTGATCGTCAACTGACTCACCATGTCGGCCCATTTTCTACCTATCAGACAGCAGGGATTAGTGGAAAGCATGGGATGCCTCTATGTTTAGGAGATCATGCGGCTTCATGGTGTTCCATCATCTATCGTCTCTAATCGAGACGCTTGCATTACTTCACAAATTTGGAAGGGGTTGTTGGAGGAACTTGGGACATAGCTACGCCTGAGCACCGCCTTTCATCCTCAGACGGATGACCAAGCGGAGAGGACCGTTTAGACTCTCGAGCAAATGCTCTGTGCATGTGTCCTCAACTTTGGTCAAATCTGGGAGGATCACGAATCTTTGGTGGAGTTTGTGTACAACAACAGCTCCCACTCCACCATCGGGATGGCACCATATGAGGAATTGTACGACCGACCTTTCAGATCACCTCTATGCTAGACTGACCCTGGGGAGTCAGCACTTGTAGGACCAAAGATGGTCCTGGCCATGACGGAGAAAGTTCAGATCATCCAGGAGCGGATGAGGACTCCACAGAGCTGATAGAAGTCTTGTGGTGATAGGAGGCAGAGACCACTAGAGTTTGAGGATGGAGACCATGTTTTCTTACGGGTCTCACCTCGACGTGGATTACAGAGATTTGATCGGGGCAGCAAGTTATCTCCACGCTTTATCAGACCATTTTAGGTTCTCAACAGGATAGGCGAGGTGGCTTATCGCCTGGCTCTTCCACCTCAGTTGCACCGGGTGCATGACATCTTCCACGTATCTTAGCTGAGGAGATACGTGCACGACCCAACGCATATGATCGACCATAGAGAGCTGGACATCGATGACGGGGTGACATTTGTGGAGGTCCCAGTGATGATTGAGGATCAACAGGAGCGGGTCCTACGTGGACGTTTGATTCCTCTAGTGTGCATTAGGTGGCAGCACGAGAACCTCTAGGAGAGCACATGGGAGCGGGGGGCTCAGATGCATGCACAATACCCTCATTTGTCTCCCTAGTTTATTATGTAGCTTTACAGGGGCATAAATACCTGAGGTGGGAGTAATTTCAAGACACGTAAATTTCAAGGAAGTTTTTTTTCTTATATTCTTTGAGATATTACGAGTATGTAGTTTTTGACGGCACCTAATTCCAAGGCCCGGTGTGCCTGGAATCAATTTCCGAAGATTATCTCAGGTACGTTCAGTGAACGAACGAGCGGGTTTTTCAATATTTTGAACCGATACTCGGAAATGAAATCTGAGGACCCCGATGAAACCGCAGTGCAGGTAATTGCTTAGGAGGACCTTTACCGAAGATACGGTAGCTTGGGAGGAGTTGTTAAAAAAATTGGGTTAAATAAAAAGTGAATAAAATTGTGGTACAATTTTATTTCTAACTAAGGTGGTTTTATCCTGCGTGGGGGAGTTAGGGTGGGACCCACTATCATCCTAACTACCAATGTGAGGATAAATGTGAGGTGGGGCCTGCACAAGCCCCAACCGTTCACATTCTCTAAAACCCCCTAAAACCCCCCATTAAACTCCTTCTGTTTAATCTTGGCAAACCCTCGAACTTAATTAAGTAACTCCTCCTCTCCCACATTAATTCATGTGAACACATTCTAAATTAATAGATTAAACATCTTCAACTAATTTAACTAAGTGTTTGAATTTTATGTTTTTGAAATGCATGGCAATGTAAAATAAAATAAGGAGTACCTTATTTTATTTTTAGTTAGAATTGTTGTGTGAGGAGGATTTAGGCAGAACTCTAGTTTTTTTTGAAGAACTTCATCTTCCCGCGAAGAATGTCTCCTCTTCGACGAAGAACGCCGTCACCAAAAAGAGAGATGACATGCCTTTACTTTTTTCTCCAAAACTAGTGTGGAGACTTCATTTCCTCCTTGGACACACGCCAGCGCCGTCTTCAAAACCTCACCCCGCGACGCCGTCTTCCGCGACACTCGGGGAATGACATCGATTGTCGAGGTAGGGGTTAATTCTTTTGTTCAAGTTTAATCATTTTCCTTCATTGTTCATGAATTGGACGAATGTTATCATCGTAATAGGAGGAGATCGGACCGCACAAACACAACTGATTCTCCTCCCCTTCTTCTTGTTGTTCTTCCTTGATTGATGAGGCGAAGGCGGCGCAGTGTCATTGAACCACGCAGGAACGAAGAGGACCGTGGCCGGAGCGGGCCGGGGTGGGGGTGTGCGACGCCATTATGCCGCGCTGGAGAGGCCAAAGGAGGCCGCGGCCAGTAGCGGGCCGCGGCCTTAGGCCGCGGAGGACCTGGCAGGGGCGGCTGGACAACCGGCCGCCGACGTCTCCAGGAGGCCGGACCCTGAAGGGTTTCGCGGCGACTCAACTGGCTGGCCATAAGGGCGGGCCGTTACTAGGAAACCGGGGGGGGTGTAACCCCCCACCCCTGACCAGCATCTAGGGCAGACCCCACTGGATCCGCCATTTCCAGACACGAGGGGCGCGCCCCTCGCGCCCCTCACAACCAGCGCCGAGCCGCGGCCGGATTCCAAGCCAGGCCCCAGGACGCACTGGCTGTGTCGGCCTCGCCAGCCGGGCCAGGCTGCGCCATCCGACTGACCCATGGCGTATTGGGCCGGCTCGGACTAGGCCCACACCCCCTATTTTTGTACTAGGTTCATTTGAATGCCCATATCTTGGACTACGGACCTTCGAACGATGCACCATCAGTTGAGTAGGGATCCTTGGATCGAGACGGTCGTTTCGATATACTACACTTGAGGTTTTGGCGATGTTTGGGTATGGTCGGGTTGGTTCTAACCTGAAACCAACTGGGCCATTGGAGCGGAAACGCTTATATCTTAAGGATCGGACGTCCGAATGACGTGCTGTCAAATAGGATGAATTCATCTTGGTGAGATGGTTCTTTTGGATTACTCCAATCGAGGATTGAATGATTATGGATATCATCCAGGTTAGAAATGAGCGTATTTCTAACCGGGCCCCTAGGACGGAAAATCCAATATCTCTCAGACCAGTCGTCTGATTGACGCGCCGTCTATCGCATTGAGTTCCTAATGATGAGATGGAACTTTGTGATACATCAACTCTGGACTTCGTGAAATTTGATGTATCGAACCCCTTGGCTCGTGCAGCGGACCCTTCCGGAATCAAGTGTGCCATGTCCAGGAACCCTAGATATGGTTGCGACTGTGATGACGTTTATGACTATACTTGGGTCATACGTGGGTTCAGCAACGAGGAAGACTATACTTGGATCCTCCATGGGTTCGGCAGTGATGACGGTTGTACTTGGATCCAACGTGGGATCGGCGGCGATGGTAACTGTACTTGGATCCTACGTGGGTTCAGCATCGATGACTTCTGTACTTGGATCCTACGTGGGCTCGGCAGAGGAGATGATTCAGAGGCTACATCTAATCATCTCCACCCCTCTTCGTGAGTAGTATACCTGTGTGAGCTGAGTCTTGACTTTAAATCATTATCTTCGATATGATTGTCCTGCTTTCCTGTGTGGATTGAGTTGTGCTTTCATGTGTGGATTGGGTTGTACTTGGGCTCTTGAGGTGGATTCGAACTGGAATTAATGACTTAGGTATATGTATGGGCATATACCTAAGTATAGTTGGTTGATACTTCGTGATTGTATCTTTCCTTTGTGGTTTATCCTTTGTGGATTCTGGGAGGCCTTCGGGGGTCTTGGTGTCCCTACTGAGTATCGTATACTCACCTCTGCACGGGCTATGCCCGCACAACGTTGTGTTGGTTGCAGACGATGGACAGTGCTGACCGTGGTTGAGGCTTGTGGAGTGGGACGGTATCTAGTGGTGGACTATCAGGTGGGACAAACACGGAGCATACGAACGGATTCGAGGAGATGAGGAGACCATCTATACCCACCCTTCAGGTGGGGTTTCCGGAGGATGTCTCGGTGGTTGCTGCTTTACTTTTCAGCTGTTGTACTTCACTTTTCTCAGTTGTACTGTACTTTCTGTTGGGTTTGTATACTGGCCCATTTACTTTCCAGCACTTACTTTTGTACTCAATTTACTTAGTGTTTACTTCATCTTGTGTACTCTGTTGTGTTTGTTTACTTATATAAAGGCAATGCCTTCCCTTTTATCGGGATTTATGCCTTTGGTGCTAGTCGCCAGGCCCTGGCCTATGGGAGGCAGGCTTGGGGTAGTCACGGCACGGGCCCTGAGGATTGGTCGTGACATTATTTATTGTTTATTATTTATTATTTATTATTATTTATTAATATTATTTATTTATTTATTCATATTTATTATTGATTATTTAGTATTTATTATTTATCATTTACTAGTAACGTAATAAATAACTAATAAATAAATGAAGAATAAATAATAAAGAATAGATAAATATTAAATGAATAATAAATATTTAATATTAAAAATTAAATAAATATTAAATAGTTATTAAATACTTAATAAAAAATGATCATTAAATATTAGATAAATAAATAATAAATGTATAATAAATGTATAATAAATGTATAATAATTAATAATAAATGATAAAAAATAATAAATGTTAAATAAAAAATAATTAATAAATATGAAATAATTAAATAAATAATAATTAATCAATAAATTATAATAAATGGTAATAAATGATAGTAAATAATAAATAAATATTTATATTTAATATGTAATATTAAATAAATAATAAATAGTCGTTTAATAGTTAATTAATAATAAAAATTAATCAATAATAAATAAATATTTCAATAATATATAATTAATAATAACTAGTAATTGAATAATAATAATAATAACTAATAAATAATAAAAAAATAAAAAAATAATATATGGATATAAATATCTAAAAATAAATATACTTATAAAAAAATTTACATAAATATATATAAACACATATTTATGTTACATAAATATATATAAAAACACATATATAGAATTTAATATTAATATAAATATATATAAACACCAGTAAATATAAATATCTATATATATATATACAAATATATAATAAAAATATATATAAATATAAATATGTATAAATATTTAAAAATATATATAAAGACGATAATTATTTATTTTAAATGAAATAAATAAAAAAAATTATCTCTATTTTTTTAATATTTATAAAAATACATTTTAATATAAATATCTAATTATAAATATGATTTATTATAAGTAAGAATAGGAAAATATAAATTTATTTAATTATAAATAAAACTACATCATAAAAAATGGTAAAATTTCAAAACCATAATATCAATATGAATGTAATATCTGAGAATAAATTCATTTCCCGCTAAAACAGGCATTAAAACTCCCTTAAACAAGGCTAGAAATCAATCGAATGTTCTAAAAAATGGGGTACCCCAACTAAAAACTCAATTTTTGAGGCTTTATGGGCCTTTTGGGTTGAAAATAAGGAAACCCTCATATAGCTCAATCCATCCCTTTGTGGTGTACAACTCTCCACTTTCTTTAATTTGAAATGTGGTAGAGCCTAAAACAGACACCCAGATCAAAAGTTATGGTCGTTTGAAGTGCACATTCGATTTCATACTTTTCTTAAAACTATAATAAATTTTTTTAAATTATTAAAGAATTTAAATCTATTTTGGTTTTACAAGTATAATAAACAATATTTTAGGGTAAAAAATAAAACATAAATCATAAATCATAAATAAATAAATTTTTAAAAACAATTTTTTTAATTTAAGGTGTTTTTAAGCCACTTTTACTTATAAATGGTTTTCTAAAAACAAACAACTAAAAAATAGAATTTTTTATACAATATATATATATATATATATATAATTATTGGTTGTTTTAACAACTGCCATTAGAAAACCTCCACTAAATATTTTTCGAGAAAACATTTGGGAGTAGTTTTTGAAAGTTCCTGGTAAAAACCACTGAGAAACACCATTTTTTGTACAGCCACCACCTCCAATGCATGTTCATAACCACCTTCCTGGGGTATGACTCGAGGCTATAATGGTGGAATGATTTTATTATTCCAAAGGCATACTTCATAATATTGTTTAACAATTTAAAGAGACTATAGATAGATAACATGATTAGTACACATCCTTTCTATATAAAATTTCACACCTCTCTTCCTTTTCTAAAATCCAGGTCAATGTGGTACGTAAAAACTATAACTTGAAATAAAAACATAAGATAAACCCCAAACTACCTTATACTAATGTCGAGTTTGTGTCTATGTCTCATATCACATGATAGGTGTTCTAATATATAGAGTGTAAATTGTATGGTATAAAGGGACACCCCCTTTACATTATAATTAGAATCTCATTTTGTATTATGCTTTCCACTTTGAAGTATTTAAATTTTATTTAGTTCATATTATTTTATATAAAATAAATAGATACATGGTCCACTTAAATGTGTTTCCATTTCATATTTATAAAATTTACACACATTATAAATATTAGTTGTTACGTCATTTTACCATAACTTGACCTTTACATCTGGTTTCATGATGTAATAGTTCATAATTATTTATTTCATTACATAAATCACCATTTAGATTTTATAGAAGTAATTTCCCCTTAAATAACCTTTTGATTTCAAGTAACCCAAACAACTGACATTGTATTGGCCCATGGAACCAGTAGGTTGAGAACCAACAACATGGTATGATCAGAAAATTAAAGTTTCATCACCCATATGTGTGGGAAAAGACTATTCAGATTTATGTTTGGAACATTAATTAACAGAATTATATCATCCTTTCAAAAAGATTCAGCATAGTTTAATATATAAGAAACAATGCACCATACTATATACAGTAGGAAAATGCACGCAAAAATATACGTTTCATTGAAAAATGCAACAAATATTAGTCCTAATATGCACATGATGATGTATGAAATGATAATTCCATTTATGAATAGGCTAAGTAAAATTAATCCAAAAAAATAATAATATCAATATTATTAATGTCACAACACATGTGAGTCACCCAATGGTAAAATCATATCAATTATATCACGCATAATCCAATAATATCATTAACCCATCCTTGGTCTTTTGGGCTTCCAAAATATGTGGGTTATCTACTCCAAAACAGTTGATCATTACCAAATTCCATTATATACTAGTATTTTTTTTCTAACACCTAGATAATAAGACATAAGTAAAAAAGATCCCTCTGATACCACTTTGTAACGGCCTGACCTGAGAGCCCCTAACAAGTACCCATAACTGGTGGGTCACATGGCCTCAAGTGTGCCTCCTCATATTCCAAAGGCTACCAACTAGTAGAGATGGTCTAATTTTGTAGAGTGGGGAGACTATACCCTCATATTAGAGTGGAATATCATATATCATAAATAATGATACCGTAGATATAGAATAATAACCTAGAAATAGTAATTTTTATAAAAATACCATACGATGAATCATATAAATTATGATATCCTGGCATGTGGATATACATAAAAAAATTGGTTATATGGGATAGGCATACATAGAATTTATAAAAATAAAACAATTCCCCAATTTGGCTCTTCTATAATCATGATATTACACTCGGTTCACTGCTCTCATGCTCTAAGCTATAAGTAAATCATATCTAGAATCTATAAAATGGTTTTTCCCTTTATTTTGACATGTAGTCATGAACTCTAATTAGGTACCAAAGGATCCCTGAGTACGGTGTGAGATAAACTTAGTAGGCCACCATCAACGGTTTCTAGAAATATCCATGTAGTGTACATAGAAAAGTAGTGTGTAATTATAAGGAACACGAAGAAAATATGAATAAAACTTCCACAATCAGATTATGTTCTATTAAGACACCTGGAAGACTTTACTTGCTTTGGTATATGATGGAATATTTTTGATCGGAATACCATATATGTTTATATAACAAATAATATATATATTTATATACTTTATACATAGATATGAACTAATTACGTGAGGAAATAATTATCCATATGTCAGGATACTCGGTGCTTTCCAGACCTAGGATATAACTCAAGCGTCCATAAGTAGCCTAATGAGTTATAGGCTCAAGAATGGTTATAAGCCCTAAATCTCATGATCAATGCTATAAATATTTCTTTTCAATCGAGATGGGGGATGAATCATCATTCCCAACACCTGGTACAGAGTAACATGTATCATCATGCCCATTACACAAATAAAATTATAATTGTGTGAGACAACATGTCCAACACCCAATGTAAGAGATAAAAAAATTTCATGCTCAACTAGTCCATAATCCATCGTTCAACAACCAATATCCATGGAAGACCAATAATAATATAAAGGAATTATATATGAAGGGTTTTAATGTATAAAACCTATTCAACTAAAGATATATTAATTTATAAAATTTTCATTTATGATTATATATAATGTGGTGTGTCCTTTCCACCCACTTTCAATCCATTAAACTAAGCCATATAATTTAATTATGCAATTCATATTCATTTTTGAGTCAAGTAGATCCATTTAGGAGGTGCTTAGATTCATTAATATTTATATTAATGTTGTCAATTTAATTTGGGACACCAAAATGGGGTTAAATCAATGAAGTATACATCCTCTAACAAGATGACATGGGTTAATGAGAGTATAAAAAATGTGTATAATAACATTGAAGTAAAATCATATTTTAAGGAAAAGCATAGAAATGTAAAACATGGTTAAAAACAGAAAATGCAACATAATCACTAAAAATTTTAGGGAAAATAATTATACCACCAACCTTAGGGTTGTAGAAGACTCCTTATCCAATTTGGGATTAGGTTTTATATATAACCAAATAAAATGGAAAAATAGACAAATTACAAGAAAATAGGGAAAATGATCTCACACCATAATAACCCAAGATATGGGATGATAAAATATGATATAAAGAAATGGGATTATAGATATTACCATATAGGATCATATTCTTTGGATTTCATTCAATTCAGATTTCAGATCGAGGAGTTATCACAATTCGACGGCTGGCTTGAAGAGGACCTCTTCTAGGATAAATATAGAGGGGATGTATCATGGAAATTGTAACGCCCCGACCCCAGTTACCCAGAGTCGGTGCATTATTACATAACATCGGCATGATCACAAGAAAGATCAAATCTCGAAAGACCGATTGGTTTAGTAGCCTTGGAAACACTGGATATATTCATAAGTTTTACATTACATCATAAAATGAAAAACTACTACAACAACATAATGTTTCCACAATCCACACTATTAACCCCTCATAAAATCCCTGCAGGTCATTCATAACTTACTTCTTCACATCCTGGGAAAAATAAAACATAGAAAAGGGGTGAGCTCAAATGCCCAGTAAGGATAACAATATAGCGGAAACTTTCATAAATAAGAATAAACTTTTAAGGAAATGTATAACTAAAACAAAAACCTTTCAAACATGAACTTTCAACATGGTATGGCATAAATAAAATAAAATAATGCCATTTACTTATTCACATGGATATTCTACTAATCGAATAATCACATGCAAAAATAAATAACCACTTTCATAATGTTGGAATGTATAATGTCAGACTATCATAACCACATAGTCAAGGCCTCGTGCCAAGGCTACAAATAAGATTTTGTCAAGGCCTTTTTCCAAGACACTAGTTTGTCTCATGAGACCTACCGATGCATCGAGGAGCTATAGCGGGCTCCACCCATCACATATTAAGTCCAATGCATTCCCATATGAAAAGGTTTAAACATAACATAAACATTTAAAACTAGCATACGAAATGTCAATACTTTAACCATAAACTATGAATGGTATAAAAATAGCACATCCATAGTCAAACATATCACAGAACCTTCAATACAATATAGAAGTTTTGTATCATAATAAATCAACTTCAAATAATCTTAAAATCCATCAAAGGATGTTGACATAGATGAAATCAAAATTCTTTTTAAAGAAATATCTCCTTTTATTTTGAAATAATTTAAGATCCATATAAAATAAAACATTTTCTTTGAAAATATTCTTATAAGATTGTAAGGGAAGCTTTGAAGATTTTATAATGGCGGAAAATAGCCGCACCCGCCGTATAAGTTAAAAAAACATTCTTACCTTCATTCTGTCGAAAAGGTTAAAAATGACCTTGTTTTGAAAACGACGGAAAGATTCCTTCATAATCCTCTTATAACAAGTCAAAAAAGGGTATAAATAACTTTAACCCATATTCTTGTAAATAATAAAAAAATGTTTTGAAATACATTTTTAAGAAAACATGGATGTGGATGATAAAGAGATCCCAGTAGATTATTACATATAAACAACCTCGGATAATGAAGAGATTGTGAAATAACCCTTACCTTGTACATTTCCTTGGTTGGGGTAGGTTAACCTCCTGTATAATGGTGAAATAGTTGTTATTAAATTATACAAGAATCATATATAATAATATGATATCATATATGATCTTTTAACATTGATTTGTTAATAATATCTTAGAATTATCGTCGTTTCGGGAGTTAACTTACTCATTTTCTTTTATATGTTTTGTTACATAAGCCATGGTTGTTGTATCTTATTCATATCCAGAATGATATCTAGTCCTTAAACATCATTTTTAAATCATCAAATGATAATTATACTTGAATGGATACGATGGAGAATGAATCTCATCGCGTTCGTGCAGACGGTAGTCCGTACGTACGCACGAGCGACAATATCATTCTTTTGATATTAAAATAATATATAAATGGATGGTATATCATATATACAGAATCATTAACATGTTATATTTATTATTTACATGAGTTACACATCATTATTATACCCATCCAAATAATATTATATTGAATAACAATTACACCACGACGTGGAGACGGTAGTCCGTACGTACGCACATATGGTGACATGTTATTCAAAGGGTGGATAGAATACTGAATATGGTTGTACCATATTTATAATAACATCACAGTATATGTGAGATACTGGAGTTATTATTTTAGAATGGTAAGAACAAAGGAAGAAGAAGTGGAAGAAGAAATGAACTTGGAGAAGGGTGGTGAAATCATTACCTCTTCTTCGGGTTCTTCCTTTTGATTTGATCAAAAGGTCTCCTTAGGTTGGCTTTCTGATCAAACTAAGGCCTCTAGGTTGTATTGAGGGATGTTGGGAGAGTATTTGGGCAGATTTTGGCCGAACCAAAAGGCTTTTAAGGTGTGAAGAAATGAGAAGGAGGAGTTCCCTTTTATAAGAGGGGTGAGGGGCACCTTTGGAAAAGCTAGAAATATTAATTTATAATAAATTCATATTCGGTTTATAATGGCTCCAAAGTTGATTATTAAAATTTTAAGGTGGGGATAGGTCGAAAACCACTCAACCAATAGAATTTAGACAGGTTTGGGTACTTATATTAACCTTATCTTTAATTATTAACTCTAAGTTAATTAGTTTCACTTTTACAATGTCTCTTTGTATTTTTATATAATATGGTTAATAAACTTACTATATAAATCCAAGAGACCCCCAAGTGGTACATTAATGATGAACCTATCATTATATAAGTCTCTTGGCCGAACCTTAGATTTTTATGAATTTAATATCAATTAATAATATAATATTTTTTTGAGAACTCTTTTATGTCAATTTTGACACTATTGAATAGTTGATTTTTGTGAAACTCATAACAGATTTATTACTTCTATAAAAGTCAATTAAATAAATACTAATATATCATATTATCCTAGAAAATTAGTTTAATTCATTAAAAGTTTCATATTATATTTATTTGGGTATTTATAATATCAATTATTTTAAATTTTCACTATTATAGTAATTACTGCATCATCATTGTGTCATAAATAAAATAAATTATTTAATGTCTAAAAATTATAAATAAAATATCATTATGTAGGAAATCGTTTTAGCTTTCTAATGAATATTTATAATCTAAAATCCAACTTATATAACCCTATGTAACAATTGTTTTGATAAAAGATATATGCTTGTGTCATTTTTGTATTCATTTTGACTTAATTAAAATAAAGTGTCATTATCACTTACAAGTGGATCCATGGGGTCCCAAAATAGACCAAAAGATGCCCATGGTCGACCATGTATCAACCAATAGGTTTAAGACACGTTTTAGGGTAATTTAGTATTATTATAATATTATTTTTTAACCCTTATTCACCGGATTTACCCTTAACCATGGTAAATAAAATATTTACCGCAGTAATTATTCAAAATGTCTAAAAATAAAAGTTACCTATTTACACAATTTGAACATCCTGATTCCAAATATGGAATCCATTTTCCTATATTCAAAACACAGAAGTGGCAGAAATTAATTTAAAATTAATTCCCGCTGTCAAAACAAAAAGCGTGTTTTTAAGAGATAATAACTATCAAAAGATTGACACTTGTTTATGTTCGGTTTAATTGTAAAATTATGTTCAATGACCAAAATTATATTAAAAGGTAAAAATATATTCTAAATATACTTTAAAACCACTCAAATTCATAATTTATCACTATTAATTATTTTGATTAAAAAAGTTGTTTTTAATTAAAATTTAGTAATTTTAACTATTCATCAAAATATGAAAGTTATCCGAAAAGTACCAAAATTTCACCTTAGGCTAAATTTGATATTCCGAATCCAAAAATGAATTCCATTTTAAAATATAAAATATATATAACTTCAAAAAGTAGGTATTACTATTCATAACAGCTAGTTTGATTGGTTACGGTGTGTTAGAACTCGAAGTTGCGTACAACACACGCTACTGTTTTATTCAAAGGAAAGCGTACCGTGGAAGCTTGGGATGTTTCATTTTAAATTTTTTGATGTCTCCATTTAGTCAAAAAGTTTAAAATATTGTATTTAAAAAGGTTTCACTATCAAAAGTTGATAAAAGTGCAATACTGAAAATGAATCTGTTCTTGCATTATGACTAAGAAACTCATAATATGGATTCTAAAATTATAAGGATTATATAAAGTTTAAAATTTAGTTAATACTATTCATGACCTCTTTTAATGGCTTTTTTTTTAGTAAGTCATGGTGCAATTGAACTCAGTGTTGCGTGTAGTGCAAGTTATTGAATAACACACTATGAAATCTTGGGGTGTTACATTCTCCCCTCCTTCAATAAATTGCGTCCTCGCAATTTGAAATTGTTCTTCAAAAATAAAAGGTTGAAAGTAGAAAATATATTTGTGGGAAAACCCACATCGGAAATTGGGTTACTAAAATTTAGTCTTAATATGAGGAAAAGAGAAATCAAAGGGTCACCACCAAATTATGATCTTGATTAGGAGAACATTGGTGGCAATTAGAGACATATAATTGGAGGAAAAACGTAAATATTTATAGGTAGTGATTGAGGTCATCAATCACAAAAAAGTATAAAATTGAGGTCCTTAAACTCATCAATCTATGATGATTTGAAGTACCATCGGTTCAACAAAATATAGGGTATTGGGATAACACATTTTTGACGTTTCAAAATATCTTAGTTGAAATCCCACATCGAAAAATGAATTAATGAGGCCTCTATTTAAAATAAAGAGTGGAAAGTATGAAGATTACCGAAAATAACACATACTAGGGTTCCATGTAGGAAAATATGGATATGGAAGAGAAATCTAACCATCAATTATCTGATGGAGAGTGGTAGAGAACATGGCTATGAAAAGGCCAACAATCCCAAAGCCATAAATTAGTGATGATTTAAGGTACCATCTAGGGAAACATTTTTGTTCTAAGTTCCTTTTATTAATGTTGAGGAATTTATTTATGAGATTGGCTAAGATCATAAGGAGATATACTTACTTTATAATCAGAGTTTTATCCATTAATAAGTTTCTACCATAAACTCATCTTTCACTCGTAAAAAAAATTATATTTATACTATTCGTACAGGGTTCCAAAATAAATGAATTTATAATTCATCTACCAGATCTTTTAAAAAAACTACATTATTTAATCCAGGACATCTCTTGGGCCAGTGGTAGGTGATACACCCTTGTCGCCCTTCGGTTGCGGGTTCAAGTCTCGCAGCCTTGCCAGACGCAACGGGTTGCCGCCCGACCTCCGGGTTGTCCTTTTATGGTAATCCAAAATAATCCAAACTAGAACTATCCAAAATACTTCTGTCCAAACTCACAGTCCAACATTTATAAGGAAGGTAAACATAATATAGATCCTTTTTACCCCGTAATAGCATATGAATACCTTCATCATGTATTACCATATTCCTTATTGATTACATTCATGCTCCCTTATTCCATATAGAATGCTGGATATACTTCATTAATCCAAAAATGTTTTAAACCCCAACAATGATGGAATATACAAATCATTAATCAGTTCCAAGGTAGTCAAGAATATCCAATATAATTTATCCAAAACAATCACATATTATTCCAAAATCACTACCTCAGTATCAGAACTATATTATGATTTATCATTCTCTCAACCATATATTTTCCAAAAATTTATCCTGCTATTGAGTCACTTTTCTTTGTTCCACATAATCTCAAGTCCTTAATGAAATAGTACTGCAGTACAATCCTTATATACTCCATAATTATTATAACAAGTACATTGTTGATACAACACTCAATTGACATAATCAACATAAGAACTCTAATCATTCCTCTTCATCTGTGGTAGTATCATAACTTGGTTATTATCCAATAACATCATTTGCGGCATAGTCTGATGACTGGGACATAGGTTCGCGTAGTGTCCAAACTCCTTGCAAATGAAGAATTGTACATTTAAAACCATTTTCTTACCCTTGCAGTCACGTACTTTGTGCCCTTTTCCTCCACACTTATAACAAACTCCCATTCCTTTCAGGCAAGTTCCAGGGCGTTTCTTTCCACAGTTACCACATATGGGAAAATTCTTCTTTTCCCTTTTCCCTTTATCCATCTTTCTCTCTTCCATCCTTTTCTTCTCTTGATTCCCTTCAAAGCCATAGGACTCAGTAAACTCTTTACTTATCTTATCAACACATGATATTATTTCTTCATATGATGATAATACATGGGAGACTATTTCTCTTATAAATTCTAGCTTAAGACCATGAAAAATATGATCCTTCCTTCTCTTTGAATCATGTGTATTTCTGGAGTTCTCATTCCTTCTACTGGGCGCCATTTCTAAACAATGGCATAAACTAGATCAGTTTATGAATCAAAATACATAATCCCATACTTATAAAACACTTAACATAAATTGAACTATTTATGGATATAATCTATAATCATAAGAATGTTTTCTTTGAGGAAGTATATACTCATAATCCCTTCAAAATGATTTGTAAAGAAAAATGAGAGTTATCCTAAGCATATCCCCCGGGAGTGTCGTAACCAAGAGTGCAGCAAGGCCCGTTTTCGTGCACCAGTTCCCGTTCGAGTCTAGCTCAAAGCGGTGTTTTCGGGTTTTACCCCTAGGTACATCTGTGCCAGAGCCGCCTCTACCTTCTCGTATCCAGACAGGGATGTATTGCTCGGAAAACTCACAAAATCTCTACAAAACCAAAATTCTAGGAAGTTCTTCTATACTAATCCTCAAAGTTCATCTTAGGTCTACGTGCTCTAATCAGAGTTTATCTAAATCTAGCTTCCAAGGTTTGTACTAAACTTCCTCTGATACCAACTGTAACGCCCGACCCGAGTTACCCAGAGTCGGTGCATTATTACATAACATTGGGATGATCACAAGAAAGATCAAATCTCGAAAGACCGATTGGTTTAGTAGCCTTGGAAACACTAGATATATTCATAAGTTTTACATTACATCATAAAATGAAAAACTACTACAACAACATAATGTTTCCACAATCCACACTATTAACCCCTCATAAAATCCCTGCAGGTCATTCATAACTTACTTCTTCACATCCTGGGAAAAATAAAACATAGAAAAGGGGTGAGCTCAAATGCCCAGTAAGGATAACAATATAGCGGAAACTTTAATAAATAAGAATAAACTTTTAAGGCAATGTATAACTAAAACAAAAACCTTTAAAACATGAACTTTCAACATGGTATGGCATAAATAAAATGAAATAATGCCATTTACTTATTCACATGGATATTCTACTAATCGAATAATCACATGCAAAAATCAATAACCACTTTCATAATGTTGTAATGCATAATGCCAGACTATCATAACCACATAGTCAAGGCCTCGTGCCAAGACTACAAATAAGATTTTGTCAAGGCCTTGTGCCAAGACACTAGTTTGTCTCATGAGACCTACCGATGCATCGATGAGCTATAGCGGGCTCCACCCGTCACATATTAAGTCCAATGCATTCCCATATGAAAAGGTTTAAACATAACATAAACATTTAAAACTAGCATACGAAATGTCAATACTTTCACCATAAACTATGAATGGTATAAAAATAGCACATCCATAGTCAAACATATCACAAAACCTTCAATACAATATAGAAGTTTTGTATCATAATAAATCAACTTCAAATAATCTTAAAATCCATCAAAGGATGTTGACATAGATGGAATCAAAATTCTTTTTAAAGAAATATCTCCTTTTATTTTGAAATAATTTAAGATCCATATAAAATAAAACATTTTCTTTGAAAATATTCTTATAAGATTGTAAGGGAAGCTTTGAAGATTTTATAATGGCGGAAAATAGCCGCACCCGCCGTATAAGTTAAAAAAACATTCTTACCTTAATTCTGTCGAAAAGGTTAAAAATGACCTTGTTTTGAAAACGACGGAAAGATTCCTTCATAAACCTCTTATAACAAGTCAAACAAGGGTATAAATGACTTTAACCCATATTCTTGTAAATAATAAAAAAATGTTTTGAAATACATTTTTAAGAAAACATGGATGTGGATGATAAAGAGATCCCAGTAGATTATTACATATAAACAACCTCGGATAATGAAGAGATTGTGAAATAACCCTTACCTTGTACTTTTCCTTGGTTGGGGTAGGTTAAACTCCTGTATAATGGTGAAATAGTTGTTATTAAATTATACAAGAATCATATATAATAATATGATATCATATATGATCTGTTAACATTGATTTGTTAATAATATCTTAGAATTATCGTCATTTCGGGAGTTAACTTACTCATTTTCTTTTATATGTTTTGTTACATAAGACATGTTTGTTGTATATTATTCATATCCAGAATGATATCTAGTCCTTAAACATCATTTTTAAATCATCAAATGATAATTATACTTGAATGGATACGATGGAGAATGAATCTCATCGCGTTCGTGGAGACGGTAGTCCGTACGTACGCACGAGCGACAATATCATTCTTTTGATATTAAAATAATATATAAATGGATGGTATATCATATATACAAAATAATTAACATTTTATATTTATTATTTACATGAGTTACACATCATTATTATACCCATCCAAATAATATTATATTGAATAACAATTACACCACGACGTGGAGACGGTAGTCCGTACGTACGCACGTATGGTGACATGTTATTCAAAGGGTGGATAGAATACTGAATATGGTTGTACCATATTTATAATAACATCAAATTATATGTGAGATACTGGAGTTATTATTTTAGAATGGTAAGAACAAAGGAAGAAGAAGTGGAAGAAGAAATGAACTTGGAGAAGGGTGGTGAAATCATTACCTCTTCTTCGGGTTCTTCCTTTTGATTTGATCAAAAGGGCTCCTTAGGTTGGCTTTCTGATCAAACTAAGGCCTCTAGGTTGTAGTGAGGGATGTTGGGAGAGTATTTTGGCAGAGTTTGGCCGAACCAAAAGGCTTTTAAGGTGTGAATAAATGAGAAGGAGGAGTGCCCTTTTATAAGAGGGGTGAGGGGCACCTTTGGAAAAGCTAGAAATATTAATTTATAATAAATTCATATTCGGTTTCTAATGGCTCCAAAGTTGATTATTAAAAATTTAAGGTGGGGATAGGTCGAAAACCACTCAACCAATAGAATTTATACAGGTTTGGGTACTTATATTAACCTTATCTTTAAGTATTAACTCTAAGTTAATTAGTTTCACTTTTACAATGTCTCTTTGTATTTTTATGTAATATGGTTCATAAACTTACTATATACATCCAAGAGACCCCCAAGTGGTACATTAATGATGAACCTATCATGATATAAGTCTCTTGGCCGAACCTTAGATTTTTAGGAATTTAATATCAATTAATAATATAATATTTGTTTTAAGAACTCTTTTATGTCAATTTTGACACTATTCAATAGTTGATTTTTGTGAAACTCATAACAGATTTATTACTTAGAAAAAAGTCAATTAAATCAATCCTAATATATCATATTATCCTATAAAATTATTTTAATTCATTAAAAGTTTTATATTATATTTATTTGGGTATTTATAATTTCAATTATTTTAATTTTTCACTATTATATTAATTACTGCATCATCATTGTGTCATAAATAAAATAAATTATTTAATGTCTAAAAATTATAAATAAAATATCATTATGTAGGAAATCTGTTTAGCTTTCTAATGAATATTTATAATCTAAAATCCAACTTATATAACCCTATGTAACAATTGTTTTGCTAAAGGATATATGCTTGTGTCATTTTTGTATTCATTTTGACTTAATTAAAATAAAGTGTCATTATCACTTACAAGTGGATCCATGGGGTCCCAAAATAGACCCAAAGATGCCCATGGTCGACCATGTATCAACAAATAGGTTTAAGACACGTTTTAGGGTAATTTAGTATTATTATAATATTATTTTTTAACCCTTATTCACCGGATTTACCCTTAACCATGGTAAATAAAATATTTACCGCAGTAATTATTCAAAATGTCTAAAAATAAAAGTTACCTATTTACACAATTTGAACATCCTGATTCCAAATATGGAATCCATTTTCCTATATTCAAAACACAGAAGTGGCAGAAATTAATTTAAAATTAATTCCCGCTATCAAAACAAAAAGCGTGTTTTTAAGAGATAATAACTATCAAAAGATTGACACTTGTTTATGTTCGGTTTAATTGTAAAATTATGTCCAATGACCAAAATTATACTAAAAGGTAAAAATATATTCTAAATATACTTTAAAACCACTCAAAATCATAATTTATCACTATTAATTATTTTGATTAAAAAAGTTGTTTTTAATTAAAATTTAGTAATTTTCACTATTCATCAAAATATGAAAGTTATCCGAAAAGTACCAAAATTTCACCTTAGGCTAAATTTGATATTCCGAATCCAAAAATGAAGTCCATTTTAAAATATAAAATATATATAAATTCAAAAAGTAGGTATTACTATTCATAACAGCTAGTTTGATTGGTTACGGTGTGTTAGAACTCGAAGTTGCGTACAACACACGCTACTGTTTTATTCAAAGGAAAGCGTACCGTGGAAGCTTGGGATGTTTCATTTTAAATTTTTTGATGTCTCCATTTAGTCAAAAAGTTTAAAATATTGTATTTAAAAAGGTTTCACTATCAAAAGTTGATAAAAGTGCAATACTGAAAATGAATCTGTTCTTGCATTATGACTAAGAAACTCATAATATGGATTCTAAAATTATAAGGATTATATAAAGTTTAAAATTTAGTTAATACTATTCATGACCTCTTTTAATGGCTTTTTTTTAGTAAGTCATGGTGCAATTGAACTCAGTGTTGCGTGTAGTGCAAGTTATTGAATAATACACTATGAAATCTTGGGGTGTTACAGAAA
Source organism: Viscum album (assembly GCA_963277665.1). Classification (NCBI taxonomy): domain Eukaryota; kingdom Viridiplantae; phylum Streptophyta; class Magnoliopsida; order Santalales; family Viscaceae; genus Viscum; species Viscum album. Next base: position 481,462,332 of record OY728133.1, read on the forward strand.
TGAATGGAGGAAGATGGGATAGGTATAGAATTAATTTATTGATAAATTTGTATTTTTTCCAAAAAAATACCAATCTGCATGGTTTTTCAAATGATTGGATAAACCATGTCCCAATTGTATGCATGACATTTCCCTTGAACCACATTCCCATAGGATAAGTGCATGGTTTGGCTATCCGTGGATCATATGAAAATCCTACACCAAAAAGTATATAATCTCACACGATAATGTTCCCCAACTCACATAGAAACCTAAATATTGTGTTTCCTCTCCTGTGTAACAAATTTCCCTGTACTATTAAGTCGTATGGTTAGTATTATCCCTGCGCTCACATTGTGGCCCACTCTGTTTTTCCAAAACTCAAAGCTTCGGGATTCAAACAAGCCCCTGACACTCTAGAATCTTTCTTCAGGTCATAGGAAAATTTTAAAAATATAAAAAAGTATTTAAATTGAAAAATAAATGATATTTACCGTTTACGAAATCTGGGTCATTTTAGGATTAGATTAACTTTATTTTTATTCATAAAAATAAATTTGGTTTCCTGAAAGCAGTTTTTGTTTTTTATAACATATTTTTTAAATTAGTTTTTTTAATTTGAAAAAATATATTTTAAAAAAATAACTTTCTTTTTTAATGAATATTTCAAAATTATCTTTGCATGATGTTTTGATACTTTTCATAAAATATCAATTGTTCAATGAATTGTCAAAATACTAATTTTTTTGATAACTAAATTTCTGTTTAAAGCATTTCCAATGTTTTATTTAAAAGAATATAATTAAAATTAGTAAAATTATATTATTAATAATATAATTTAGTTAATTTTTATCAATTAATTGTTAAATTTTTATATTAATTTTGTTATACTTATAAAATATTTTTATTTTGAAATCCATTTATTTAGCGTGTCTATAGGTTTAATTTTAAATTAAATTCATCCAAATATGGGGATTGAAATTTATAAAATAGATTGAATATTTGGATTCATAAAAAAAATATTAGTAAATAATTTTAACTTAACATTTTTTCATAGGGAATAGTATAAATTAATTAATGTGGTAAAGTTAAAACAAGTTTTTTCACTACATGCTCTTGTGCAAGAATTAAGTTTCCACACTCTTGGATTTTTTATTTTATAATTTGGATTTAATATTTTGAGTCATTAGGTCTACATTATATAATAATTATCATTTATTTTTAGTATGAGAAGATAAATATCATAGTAAAATAAATAAAATACATGTTATCGTAGTGAAAACTAAAATGGTAAAAGTAATATAACTTAGAGTATAAGGGAATAACATTTTCAAACCATTATTATTATTTTAATATGAAAGTATGGATTGAAAATAAATTCCATACACCCCATTATTTATCAATTTTTTAGGAACTTTGATTAATAAAGACTTCTCATTATTCAATAGTTTTGGGTATTAAAAAAATGGCACCCCTCTACAATTATAAAATGGTTTCTACTCCACTCAGTTATTCACAATTAATAATCCATTTTCGTTGACCAAAAAATAAAAAAAAAATTCTCCTAAACATCATTATCTACATTCTATATCTTTTATTATTCCAAACACTCCAAATCCAAGGTCCTCGGTAAGATATCAAAGGATGTTTTTCTAGAGAATGTATTCATCTCCATCAAGATCCTTCTTTTTTACTTCTTCTATTGCAACCTTAATTCATGTAAAAAAATATTCAAATATAATAACACAATTATATACCACATAATTATTATTTATTATTTTGGTATAATAACCTATATCCATCTCATCTTCCATCAAATAGTATATGAAATTATTGATCATGTGTTTGGAAGACCACTGCATCGTGAATCGATGTAATTCATTATCCATCACCGAATATAAAAGATATATATAATGATGAATTTATTTTTATTGTTTTTATATTTATTACATAGTTATAATTATGTAATTATAACATAACATTCACTTTATTACCTTCAAATTTGTTGGAAAACAATAACGTCTCTCATGTGAGTGCTTAGACTACCGCCTCCACAAAGTGATGTGACTCATTTTTCATTGTTGTTTCAAATGAATTGTATTAAGTATAGATTTAATGGATACATATAATATATTTGATTTTATAAGGGATTTTTAAATGTGAATTACTAGTTAAATTTCTCTTTTTCTATCTTTCAAAAAAATTAAAACAATGTTCATGCGTATATACAACATATCATCTCCATGAATGGTGTAACTCATCTTTCTATACCAAAATTTTATAGAAAACTATAAATAATTATATAATTAATATATATTATATTTTTATAATTTTAAAAATTATTTACATAATATAATTATGATCAATGTAAAATAATTAAAACAAGAAAACCAAAATATATATTAAAAATGGAGTTGTTATCACCTAGACCCGTGACTTTAATAATGAATTATTAATGAATGTGAGATAAAATATTATAAGAAAGTCATATAAGGTATGATATATATTATTAAATTTATATTATATATTTATAATAAAAATTTATTTATTAAATATGACTATCGAATACGTATGATGGAATTCAGAACAAAGGTAATGGATTTTCTTCTCACATTTATTTTCATGCACACATGCCTTATACACCACTTGTTTTTTTGTGGTGTATATACTACACATGAATTTTTTTTCTTATTATTATTAGAAATATTATTTTATATACATACCCATATATGATTCATTAAATCGTGAGAATTACGATTCAAAATTTACTAATATGATATGGTATTTTCATCTCAATTTAATCTATGTGGGACACATGTCATATTTACCACTTCTTTATTTTGTGTAGTGTTTATTATTACCATGAAGGTATTTATTATGATCATTATGAAAAATATTTATATTTAAATATCCATATAATGTAATATCTTCCAGGGTTCTTATGATTAAAAAGTTACCAAAGTGGTAAGGGTTTTATGTTTTAATCCCGTTGTTTATTAAATGTATTTATGATTAATTTTTTTATGGTGAAATATTATGATATATATCTTAAGAAACACCCAAATTTTCTTATCATATGTTAATTTTTTGATATTATGTGTTTTCACTTTCATTTTCTTCTCTTTAATAACATATTTGTATAAATAAATTTAAGGAAAACACATTATTTCTAACTTCCATTGAAATTTTTTTATTTCATATACATGTCTTCTAAAAATATTTTCAAGAAAATATTGTTATTAATAAATTCATTTTAAAATTCATTTTTACCCTTTTTTTAAATATAAAAAAAATAATTAATTAAATTATTTTTTTAAATGAGGTACTTTTGACTTTTTACTTAAAATGTCAAAGGAATATTTGATTTTATGTGTACACTATGAACGTTATTTCCCACTATTAGGACTAATAAATGATTTAAATATTAATTTAAAATTTTACAAGGATATTTTCAAAAAAAATATTTTCTTTAATATTTTGGGATTTTTAGAAATGTTATTTTCTAAGTGGAAAGGGTATTTTCGTCAATAATTCTTTTAATGATATATTAATGGTATTTATATTTATTAATGAAAAACCCCTTTATTTTATATATACTCTACTAGAGATACAATCCAATGATAGCATCACTATTATTTCTCTTGATGGTTTATGGTTACGATGAAATTATAATAAAGAAACTTATTTCTTTTGAATGGGTTATGTTTATGAAAAATGTTTCTTTTAAATGGGTTATTCTATGATTAATTATTTATGAAACCAACTTCCTTTATATGGGTTATACTATGATGAAATTTTTATTATATTTTTTCATGGATATGTATGATTTTAACTATGTTATCGGTGGGCCTAGAATTATATATCCCTCTAATTCATTTGGTAAATATAGATTATTCATGAGTAAATATGTTATTTGCGAACCTAATTTAATGTCCAAAATTTCATTTATGGAGTTAGTTTTCATGTTTATAATATTAATCATGGGCCTAGTTTCCATGCCCATAAGTCTATGTTTGGACTTGGAGTTCATGTCAATAATATTATGTGTGGACCGATATTTTATATCCATAAGTTTAAGAAAGGTCTTGATTTCATCTCCTCAACTTAATTGGAAAACATTACTCTATTTAGACATGTCCACAAAGTTATTAGATTTTTTTTTCTAAACTACCATGTTTATGTTATGCTATCATAGGTCATGTTTATAGATTTACTTTATGATTCATCTTCAATTAACTTCCAAACATTATGGAATGATTAAGGATTATTATGAATGTTTTCCAGGGTATGGTTTTCAAATGTTATTCCCAAGTTTTACTAGTCTTATTCTCATATTATGACTAATTAATAATTGATATCACCTTTATTTTCCCTTATTGGTATCTAAGATCAAATGTTCTTACATTTACTTCCCCCTTGTTTTACATAATTATTTTTTTTGGGTTATTTCGATAAATATTACTAAATGGGGAGATCACTGTTGGAGAAGTTTAAGATCTTCATAAAATAATAATATTGTGTATATACTCCCTTATATATCTAAACCTATATAGCTTATGGGCATGTATTTGTGAATTTTTTTAAATAATTATATAAAAAGATTTAATTTCTAAGTATAAAAATCTTGGGTCACTATATTTTGTATCAATGAAAAGGAAGGAATCTAATCCTTTGGAACTCTCTTATTTGAGAATTAGGAAAATAATTCCTCTTTAACAAAGGTATTATTGATTAATGGGATTCCACTAGGGATTATAGTAAGAGTCTTTACAAGTAGGTGTATATTTACATGGATTTATTTGATAGGTATGAATTATATCCCACTAGTGAAAAAAAAAACTTCTATAGTTGGTATAAGATCATAGGTTTAGTCAACTATTTGATATTTGGTTTTTAAAACTTTGTAGAAACCCTCGAGATAAGATTAGGTATATGAAAACATGATAATGTTTTCATAAGGAACAGATTATGTGAGTTTCCAAGAATAACATCTTTTCACTAATACTATAAGTGGATGTGGATCTAGAATAGTTGTAACAAGGGATAATAAATAGGGAAAATGGACATTGGTATTTGAATTTATCAACACTTAGTTTCTTAAAATGGTCCTTTCTGCACACCTTGTATGACACTCTCAAGGGGTTATTATTGGGTTAATTAATATTTTATTTTTGAACCATCATAAAGGATCTAAATTAATAATGGTTATAAAAGACCTAGGTAAAACCTATGGTTTCATAGATTAAACTGAAGGTGTAATTTTGTAGACATAATATAAATGATTTTACATAGTTCTGGTTATTTTTTCTCACACCATTATAAATGCTTTTATATCATTGGATAAAACTATGATAAATCATGTGAACAAAGGATGTGAAGGACAATGAAATAATAATCATCAAGTGAAACCAAGCATCTTATAAGCTGGTATGAAATGTTTTGTTATTATGATCACTCAACATTGTCAATCTATTAGTGGTAACTTAGGTCATGTTGAACTTCTACATTTACCAAAGAGGTATTGAAATGCCATTGAATCATTTATACGACAACATACACCCTCCTTCCATGATACTTCTAATCCACTTTTTTTGAAAAATGGATCAACATTATTGAAAATTTATATTCTATTATTCAATTATTAAACAAGTAAAATTTTTTCCTAGCCATTTACCATTTGAAGGTCTAAGAAGCTTAGTGTTGGAATCTTATAAATAATATTTGGTTAGAGGATTAAATTTACTACATTAAATAGAATGAGTTTATGATTTTATTTTTTAATAATTACTTACCTTGTATTTTATATAAAAAATAGAGAATTAATTCCATGAGCTGAAGAAAAAGGATGATGGATCCACTAGTACCTATGAAGAAATTTTTACCAGACATCCCGGGTATGCTTTTGGTTTAATCATCATCCCTAAAAAAATTATCTATTTTTTAGTTATTTGAAACTAAAACTTTGAATGTTATTAAGCATAAGGTATTTTTTGTGTAAAGGAATGAGTGTGATGGCACATCCCTCCCATGGAGTTTTATTCTCCTCTGGGGCTAGGTTTTCTTCCTAGACCGATGTGTCCTCTAACCACATCATCTTTAATAAATTTATTTATTATCTCACCCATGCATATTATCAGTGCAATGAGATTTTAGTCCCATATTCCTATCCTATTTCATAGGGTTTCTTTTCAATTAGGGTTTCTTTCTTCACATTGATTTCGGTTCACTTCCATCATTATTATTTGAGGCTCGAATATCTAATATCGATTGGTGTTCCTCAAATGTCTCTCCCATGCTCTTATCACCTAAACCTTTGTGAGAAAACCCAAATTTGTATAACCCAAGGGTTCTCTAGTGTTTTGCGATCCATTGGTGCCAATTCTCAGTGGATATCATTTTTTCATGATTGCCCACCTCTACTATTGTTTAATTTTCCATTATACTGTACTCCATTTTGGTCTAGTAAGAAGGTTTTTGTGGTAGTTTTGGGATGGTGTTGGTGGTAGTGTTCAGTAATAAGGGTTTTTGTTGGTAGTTTGGATTTGTTTCTTGGGTGCTTGAAGGTTCACGGATTGATGCATCAGCTCGTAGTTTTCTTCCCAATGCGGTGGTGTGACACCTTTTGTTTGAATTTTAAATTTGGTGAATTCCAGAGAGTTCTAATGTTACCTTTGTTAAAAAATTTAATGTTTTTATGGTGTTTTGAATTCTATATTTGAAATTTTTTAGTTCCCACTCTTCTATAAAGTAGTTTATGTAAAATTTAACAAAATATTTTTTGAGACAAGTAATTTTGGGATCTATAAAGAAATTGTTTGATGTTCACTTAAATTATAAATGGAAGCTAGAAACCCTTATGGATTTGGTGATAAGAAAATGAAGATTTAATTTCATTGATGATCAAGTTGTATATCACATAGTGGGATTAAAATTTTTCAACATCCTACATGCCAACAAATTGGGAGGAGAACTTAGTTGAATGCATGAAAGTAGCAAGAATATGATTCATGTTTCAAAAACCTAGCCATAGAGCAAAAGATTATTGAAATAATTTTAATAATATATTAAATGAATGGAATGAAAATTGGGTTCAATAAAATAAACCACACACACTTAAATGATATTTAATCAATCAGTTTTTCAATTATGATAATCAATTACCTAATCTAAAGGAAAATAGGGATAATAATCCCTAAAAACATTTAAATTCAAAGGAAAAAATGGAAAATTTATACAATTCCAAAAGCTAATGTGATTTATGAAAATTATTACACACTTATACACCACTCTACTATTGGAAATTTCATGTTGGATTTTGTATAAAGGATCCCATTGAAAATTTTATTGTTCATTATTTAGTGAAATTTGATGTGATTATGAGAATTTATTATCTCTCCCTACGTAGATTCTAGAATAATGAAGTCACGTTTGATTTTTTTAATCAACCTATAATCATATATAGGTTCAAGGGTGAACCCTATATTTCATTGTAATTGTGATTTTAGTCTATTATTAGATATTATTTAAGGAATGAATGGGGAATTATCTTTTCGGATCATATATAATTTTATTTTCAAAAACTAGTAGGGTATTTAAATTTTTTTATGTGACTTCATGAGTGAATACAATGATATAAATGTAGTTTTTAAGTTCATTATAGAGGGATGTGAAACAAAATCACTCCAATCATTATGATTCAATGCTGGTCAGAAAAATGTTATAGGAGACTTAAGGTTAAGTGTTTTTGGACTGGGTTAAGTTAACATTTTTTGGGTTATTTTTGATGTTTTATAACTAAATGATCTGTATTAATCCATATGGTATATATTGTGATAAAAATTGGAAATATTATGAGATAGAAAGAATTAATTTTATCTATTTTATGGATATTATGATCCTTTAAAAGTTAATTTTTGTTTTTTAGGAAACAAATTCACCAAGGAAATTCATCTTATAGTAAAAAATTAAGTATAAATTGATCGAAGTACAACCAAATGATGAAATTGTTTTCATGAATTATAAAGATTTCAATTTTATTTTATAGTGGTACTTATATTAGAGTAAAATTATCATTATTTTTTTGTAAATTTATATTGAAATAAAAAATTTATACATTTAAATTTATTTTCCATGTATCAAAGTTCTTTTCACCCATCAAAGATTTATTTATTTATGGCGTTTAGATTTTTCCTGACCATATTTTCTATCACTATTTATTAGTCATTGGGAATTATTTTTCTACTCCATGTCCATATTTTCCATTAAAAATAATGATCTCTTATTTAGAAACATATTTTTTTTATTTTTATAGTTAACCTTTGTATTTCTCATTTCATCTTTATAAATGATGTTTTATTAGCCACTTTTATGATGTTGAGTTTCTAGAAATGACTTTTCAATTACCAAACCCTTGATTATTAAGAACAGGATCAAATTTTGAGGATGAAATCTATTAACGGTGTGATAATTTAACAACTCGATACTTTATGAAATATTTTTTTCAAATAAATTTTATTTCTCTAATAGCTTGTATTACATGAGATATCAAGTTTAAATGAACCACGATATACTATCAAAATATTATTACTTAATATTACTGTAATAACCTAGATATTAAATTGGTTGGTATGAATATGAATAAATAAATTATGAAAATAGTATTTTTTACATATGAATAAAATATATTCCTTGTTTATAAATTTATTATAAATGAAAATAGAAATCATTTTGAAGTAAAAGAATTTTTTCTCTGTGAATCTATTTTTATGCATGAAATGTGTCTCTATATTAATAAACTACATTAATCACTGTTTTTTAATGATTTTACTAAAAATTATTTGTTATATATCCAATAAAAATTATAATTCAAATAATATTTTTTTTGAGGAATTATATAAGATATTATCTAGTTTTAGGCATAAAATATATTTTTTCTAAAAAAATGATTTTGTCGTATTTTGTTGATTTATTTTTTAAAATGATTTTTACACTTTTATAAAATTTATTATAAAATTTTAAATTCTTTTTTTGATGAAAAAATCAAAATTATCTTAGAATGATGTTTTGAAAATTTTATGAAAAGATCAATTTTTTGTTGAATTTTGAAAAATACAGATTTTTATTAAAAATTGACATTTTTCTAAAGAATTTAAAAGGTTACATTTTGTTTCAAAATTGTTTTAATGTAAAACTAGTAGATAATATTAGTATTAATTCATTTAAGTTCATTTTATCCAATTTCATGTTGAACTTTCATATAAAACATTTTCATACATATCAAAACATTTTCGTTAGAAACTCGCTTTTCATCACGTATGCAGGTTTAATTTTAAATTAAATACTACCAGTTACAGGAATTGAAATTGAAAAAATTTATTAAAATTTTTAATTATAAATATTATTTTTAAATAATTATTTGAACTTAATTTTTTCATAATTAATTTTAAAAATATTAAAAATTATTTATTGTTATTGAGGTTAAAAATGAGTTTTGCGTGTTATATTTTCTTGTGTTAAAATTAATTTCCTACACATAAATGCTTTTTATTTTATAAATTTTATTTATTATTTAGAATATATGTATAAAAATTATATAATAATATAAATTTATTTTTAGCTTTAATGTATTAATTACATTGGAAAATAAATAAAAAACTAGTTACTGTGGGGGAAGCTAAAATTATAAAAACATGGTGGATGAGAAAATAAAATTTTAAAATGTGTATTTTTTTTGATATATATGTTTTCATCAAACTAAAATTACATAAACTCCGTTTTTCTAATTATTAGGTACTTGGGTTGAAATTTAATTCCCATTGTTGAATACTTTTAGGTATTTACAAAAAAGGACACTTATCCTCAACTATAAAAGATGACTTTCTCCCCTAACTTATTCACATCTATTAAGAAATTTTGATGAAAATATCCAATATAATATCTCTCCAAATCATACGTATAAATTTTATAGATTTATTTTTCTTCCAAAAATATTAACCCTAGGTTCCTTAATAATATATTCAACAAGGTATTTGTAATGTCCTAGTTCCGGGTGCCGCACAGAGGTACCCCATACATGATTAGTCACATGGCCTCAAGCACATTTCCACAAATTCCAAAGGCTTCCTACTAGCAGTGAGTGCCTTGGGTGTGATAGTGGGGAAAATAATCCCTCATTGGCAGAGTAACACAATAGAAACAAACAGATAAAAAAAGTGGAAGCAGTAGTAACATCGAATAAGTAAATAGTGGAAGAGTGATGGTAATAAACAACTGGAGCACTTATATAAATGATTCATGATACATATGTCTAGAAAAGAATCCAAAAAAGTAACAATTCTAGAATACAGTACTAATCCAAAGAACAATGAAAAAAAAACTCTAGCAGCATCACAAGCCTCGGCTTGGTCTCTTGGTCTCCAACTCCATAGTAGTCAAGTAGTTGATGTAGAAGGGAACATGCCCTTATCTATACCTGCAAAAATATAACCTGTTTGGGCACAAATCATGACCCAAACAGGGTGTTAGATGAATGTTAGTAAGAAATCACCCAAAGATCTCTATCGAACAGTTAGTGAATATATATATGGAATACAATGAGCAAACTGAAGGAGTAAACAAGGAAGTAATCAAAGTAAACATTCATATAGTGTCAATTGCATTAATTTTCATATATCAAGTAAGAAGCTAAACAAAAACATTTAACCCTCTAGGAATTACTCACATCCTAACCCATCTGGTTAAACCAATCAAGCACAAGAAACCCTGAGGGAAGTACTTACATTCTAACCCCTCTAGTTCATCATTAAGAAAGACTCTCTGAGGAAGAACTCACTGTCAATTCCTCATTTGGTATTTTATCAGTAAACTATAGACACTCTGGGGAAGAACTCAACATCCAATTCCCCCTATGGTCTCTCAATGAGGAACTATAGACACTCTAAGGGAGCACTCGCGTCTATCCCCTCTACGGTCTCGCAATGTGAAAAGTATAAGAGACACTCTGGGAAATCCCTCAACATACATTTCCCCTATGGTCTAACCACACCAGGTTCCCATTGCCCTATATAATTAAATCATACAATAATGATGTTTAGAATCAATAGTAAATGTCAAGAACTACTTGGATTAATAGCTATAAAGCATATCACAACATTAGATAATATCACTCCATCATAACAACTCTATTCATGGAAAACATGCAGCCTAACATACTAGGCTAGACCAAATTATCAATATCAAATCAAATATGAGAAAACACCTCCATATCTTGGAAATTAACCTTATTTACAATAAGAACCCAAACTCAAGAAAACAAGAATAGAAGTCATCAACAGAGATAAAATCCCTAAACACACAATAACTTAATCTAGGGTATTGGGAACTTTTGAATGTTAAATAGGTAGACTATCAACAGAAAGGCACAAACCACCTACCTCAGCATTGTAAAATCGATATACACTGGCGTTGGCCCTTGAATTGTCCTAGAATGTGGTATATCTACAAAAAACTCAAAAATTCTCATCCAAGGATATCTCTCACAAGAGGATAAATCAAGTAATGAGTCTCTAGAAGAAGGAAGAACTCATCGTGCCGATTCCAACGCAATCGATGCTGGTTGATTTGGAGAATGGACGATCACTCAGGGGGTTGGAGAAGAATTGTTCCCTACAGTCTCTCCTTGATGAGACGGGTTGAGAAGAAGGGTGTTCTTCTAATGAGACGTGACCCCAATCCGATATAACTAATATAAAGAAAAGTATTTGGAGTTTTATTTTAATTTACATGATGTGTTCATGCCTTTACTAGATTCCACTTTAGGTGGACTCCAAGTCACCCCACAAGGACATGTACTTAGCTGTTACATGACTAGTACATGGTCACCCAAAGAAATCGAGTGTAGGGTGTGTAATTGTAAGTACATTGAGTGTACTCCTTAAATTTCCCTAAACTCGTATTTTTTTAAAAACACTAGAAAAACAAGATCCATATCTGAAAAGAATATCCTAATTATTACAAACATACCCCTTAAGGAAATTCTTCCCGAAATTTCCCTAAGAAGGTGGAAAATAAGAAGAATCCTCAAAAAAATCTGGCCATTGTGATGGTACATCGGTCTCCCTCTCCCATGTCTCATTATGTACATGCTAGTGTTTCTATAGCACTCTTACTAGAGGAATAGACAGGCCCCAAAGAGCTTTTTCACTGCGATCAACAATTTGGATAGGATGCTCCTCGAACAAGGAATCCACATCCAACTCAACCTCCTCATGTCGGAAAACATGAGACGGGTGTGAGATGTAACATAGTAGCTAAGAAATGTTGAATACATCATGCATAGACTAGTACCTCTAGGGTAACTGTAACTGATAGTCAACTAGCCCAACCCTTTCCCAAACCTCAAACGGCCCGACATTCCTCAATGAAATATTACCCTGTCTCTTAATACTAATGTGTCACATCCTTGGTGGGACACGTAGGAAAACATAATCTCCGAACTCGAACTCGATAGGTCATCTCCATAGATCATCATAATAACTCTGTCGTGACTGTACAGTATCCATCCTCTTTCAAATCAACTCCACCTACTCTGTGGTCACCTGAAAAAGGTGAAGTCCCATCATAGCTTCCTCTCCTGCCTCTAGCCAACATATGGGTGATTGGAATGGCCTACCATACAAAGCCTCATAAGGTTCCATCTGAATAGTTTCATGAAGACTGTTATTGTAGGAAAACACCACAAGAGTTATGTGATTCTCCCAAGAACCTCCAAAATCTTGTACGCATGGTTATAGAATGTTCTCCAGCACCTGAATTGTACGCTCAGACTATCTATTACTTTAGGGATGGTAATCTATAATCAAAATTACCTATGTTCCCCAAGCCCTCTATAATCCCTGCAATACCCAAGAAGTAAAACTGGTGTCCCTGTCTGAAACAATGGAGTGTGTAACTCCATGTAAACTTACAATATAACAGATGTACAACCTTCCCAGCTCAACAACCCTGAAGGTCTCCTTGATCAGAAATAATTGAGAAACCTTTGTGAGTCTGTCAATGACAACCCAAACATCATAATTCCATCAAGGAGACTTTCGTAAACCTACCACAAAGTCCATTGCGACATCATTTCACTTCCACTCAGAAATGGGTAACTGCTGCAAGAGTCTGGTTGGTCGCTGATGCTCTGCCTTCACCTTCAGACAGGTGGAACACATCAAAAAAAACTAGCAACATCTCTCTTCATACCTGGCCACCAATACTGATGGTGTAGATATCAATGCATCTTGGTGACACCAGGATGAACTTCACACACTGAGTAATAAAATTCCCACATCAACTCCTCGTGTATGCCTACTAAAACCCATATGCGCCCATGAAAATTGAAGATCTCATCCTCGCCTATGGTCTATCCAAGAATAGGTTTCTTTCCCGACACACTCTCTCATAGTACTAGGCCTTAAGAATCTGATAGATTCCCCATTCGCACTCGATCAAATAGAGGTAAAGGCCACAAACGAAAGAAACGCCTTCCCCTTTCTATCATGACCTCTAAATGCGTCATAGAAAACATATCCATAAGTTTACACTCACCACTGTCCTCATGAACTACTTGTATCTGAGTCCTCCTTCTCAATGCATCAGCCACTACGTTGCCTTTCCCAAACATATAGTCAAGATCCAAATCAAAGGACAAAAGGTACTCAACCCACCTTCTCTATCTCAAATTCAGATCGCACTGAGAAAAGATTTAATTGAGACTTTTGTGATCCATTAAAACCACAAATTGTATCCCAAAAAATAATGTCCCCAAAAATTTAAATCATGAACAACTTCAGCCAACTACAGATCATGTGTTGGGTAATTCCTCTCATGTGGCCTCAGCTACTGAGACCCGTATGCGATGACTCCTTCTCCCAACATAATCACATCTCCTAGCCTCATACTTGATGCATCACATTAAATTGAATAAATCTTTCCCGTCTCTATAAAAAATAGTAACGGTGCTAAAATCAACCTCCCTTGCAACTCTTGAAAGGCCGACTGACAAGTATGTGACCATAATTACATCGCACACTTCTTAGTTAGGCCCATTTGTGGCACTTCTAAGCATAAAAATTCATGTATAAAATGTCTGTAGTAACCAGCCAGGACTAGGAAAATCAGTACCTCAATGTCGTTCATTGGCTACGCGTAGGAAAATACTTCTCTCACTTGATCTGGGTCTAATAATTCTTCTTTATCTGAGATAACATGACCCAAAAATTGAATCTGGTCTATCCAAAAGTGGCATTTTGAGAGCTTAGAATATAAAAAATTCTCTCTTAGTGTACTCAAAATGATCTCAATATGGGTATCATGGTCGTGTTGAGTGTGAGAGTACACCAAGATATCGTCCACAAAGACTACAGTGAAGGAATTCAAGTATGGAAAGAACACTCAGTTCATCACTACCATGAATATTGCAGGTGCCTTCGTGAGACCAAATGGTATAACCACATACTAGTATAGACCATACCTACTCTAAATGACTGTAATAGGTATATTTTATGGTCTAATGAAAAACTAATGATAACTAGATATCAAGTAAATCTTCAAGAACACCTGGGCTCCTAGAAGCTGATCAAAGAGATCATCATTCCTTGGCAAGAGATATCGGTTCTTGAATGTCAACTGATTCAACTTCTGATAATACACACACAATATGAGGGTACCATCCGGCTTCTTCTCAAATAGGATAGGGGAACCCCAAGGAGAATTACTAGGTCGGATGAAACCCTTTTCTTGAAACTCCTCTAACAGCTTCTTGATCTCCTATTACTCTGGTGTATCCATCCTATAGGGAGGAATGGACACTAGTGCTGCACCTGGAACAATATCAATATAAAATTATACATATTGCTCTAGTGGAAAACCTGATAAGTCCTGTGGAATGATATCCCAGAAATGATTCACCACTAGAGGGAAGCCAATCTGTGATGTCCCCTTATCATCCAGATATATACTATTAATTTGTGTTGTAACTCCTATCAACCCATGATGCTTGGGTCCTTCTCTGCTTATCGTGCATCTCATTCACTCTTAAGTAAGAATAAACAGCCCTCTGGTGAAGTGAAACTCACTCTATGGTGATAGAATTCGACAATATGTTTGAAGGTAAATAACCAGTGTATTTTGAGAATGATAGTATAGCTTTTCATCTCTAGGACATAGAGGTCCCATAAGAAGTAACACCCACCAAAATCAAGAGGGAACTCCTCACACTGAAGTACACTAGTCGTTCTTGTCCCCAACGGAGTGTCCAACATCAAAAAATTAGTATAAGAAAATATACAAAGCCCAAGGATCTCTACAACAGTAACAGATTTAAAACTATAGGAAGCACCGGTATAAAAAATTGCAGAAGCTAAATATGAGGAAAATAAGATCGTGCCTCAAATTGAAGATAGTCTGGGATCCTTCTCATGTTGGGTTTTCTCCCCTAAAAAATTCTGGCCTATACCATGAACCTATGACCATGCCTGACCGCCCTGAGCTAATCAACCATTTTCTCACTAAAAGCCTGGAAACTAGCTACCACAACTTCGACCTCCACCTCGTCCTGAATAGCCAGACAAACTCCAGTTCTCTGACTAATGTGTTACTAGTGGACTTTCTCTAGTTCAAAGAGTCAAAACATAACCCCTGTCACCAACTGCTGGTGAGAAAAACTGACAAAACCACTAAAAATGACCCATCTTTCCACAATATCATCACTCTATTAGGTCTCCCAGGAATTGTGGCCTTATATTCCTTCTCTTACCACATAGGTAACACACTATCTAGCTACCAGAAGAAGTATCATACTTCCTCGGATCCCCATACATAGACTCCCTGCAATGCTTCCTGCTATTAGTAGGAGGGGTAACAACTCCAGATGTCGAGCCGCCTTGGCTTACAGCTCCAAAATCCCTCATATTGCGCTCTGTGATTAGTTTCTGGTTGACTATATAGGTAATGGAAGTCAACATGAAGGTTTTCACCTGAGATCAGATGTCAATCCTGAGACCATCCACAAAGTTCCTTTATATAAATAACTCATCACCTCATAGAATGGGTTTTAATCATTGAAGATCTATTAAGCAAGAAGAATACTCCATGATTGAGAGATTACCCTAATATAGACCCATAAACTCTTGGGCTCGATCGGCCCTTAATGTTTCCGAGTAGAAGTAATCATAGATTGCACGTTGGAACTCATCCCAAGCCATAACTTGATGGCATCCCGCGTATGAGATCACATCCCACCATCTCTTGGTAGAATCAAAAATCATATACGTAGAGAGCTTCACCCTCTTTTCTGATGGAGTCTTCAGATTCTAGAATATAGACGACATGGCCTCTAACCATGACTCTGCTACCTGAGGTCCTCCATCCCCTGTGAAGGTTGGAGGATGTTGCTAATGAAAACCCAAGGTCAACTCTACCATGGATAGGGCAGGATGTGGTGCTCCTTTGAAGGTCTACATAAAACTCATGTAGTCTTCTCGAAACTTTGAATATGAACTTATATCTGGGATAATGGCTAGTTTCTAGATAGGCACAACAGGAGGATATACTTGTAGTTCCTGATCTTCCATGTCTGTTGTCTGGTCACTGCCCTGTAACTATTGTACAACCAGAGGACATCTCAGTGGCATGACTCTACAAGGTTAAACACACACCTTAGATCAAGATTAATAAGGACTAAAACTTAGAAGTGAAAAAAGGGAACAGGATAAAGAACGCATTCAAGATTTCTAAAAGGTGGATACACAGTTTGTAATACTCCAACAGGGTTTGTTCCCTTATGCTTTTAGATGGACGTGTACATTTTCCAACCCAGGTCTTGTAACAACACATACACAAAATGTGTTTTCCTAACACACAGTGTGTACATGAATCATCTTCCCATACCCAAGTTCTTCTACACGACTTATCCCACATTGTTCTCCTAGAGCAATACTATAGGGTGTGTTTGTGCCAGACATATTGTGTAGCAGAAAGAACTTCACCGACCCGTGTTTTTAGTCACACGGTCAGATACACGATCGACTCTACATGGCTTTTTCAATCTATACACGGTATGCACTTAACTGAGTTTCATCCTTCTGTTTCATTGGTCACATGGCTGGACACGTAGTCTATACAATATGGAGTGTATGCTCGGTAAATGACATGTTCCACCAATGATTTTCCAACCCCGTATCTCTGCCCACACAGCCATTGAGATGGTTAGATATTACACAGTGTGTATATACATTACACGACATGTATTTAAGAAAAAAATTTCCTTCTATAACAGAAATATAATTACCGTGTATTCAGAAATACACATCGTGTATTCTAGATTTTTTCCAACAGTAAGCCTCAAAAACTACTTCTGAACCCATAAAAACATTGAAACAAACATTAAAGTTCCAAATTCAAATCTGTGGGGGGATATACTCCCTGATAATCGAATCTTGGCATCATATTCAGGTCATATAGAAGTACAATTGTGAAATGATCCACCAAATTCCAATCCATGTGGGTCCATAACACCTTATGGACCAAAGCTTGGCATTCATCCAAACGAAACCATACACAATTCAATACCATATCTAATATCAGGTACTCTATCAAGTCATTTATCACAAAAGCATGCATATTTATCTCAACATAAATCACAACAACATGTCACTGGTAATGCACCCTAAATGGCGTGACAAGAATGCATGACATGTGATTTCTATAATGTGCATATATGATGCATGAGATGGTATACCCTCATCCTATTGGGTTATAATAGAAATAGAAGATCAATGATATCAACAATAATATCACAATACATGTGAATCTCCCAATGGTGAAATCAAATCAACTACATTAATTTCCAAACCATAAAAAATGGAATATATGAGGTAAATTAGATTTTCCCTGTACATGGGTTAGCTACTCGCGGTCACAGCTTATTACTATGTACCTATTCCATCATATCCCTGGCTATAGGCTCCAAATAGTAAGTCAAGAAGAAAATAACTCTATGATACCACTTTATAACAACCTAGTTCTAGGTGCCACTGAGAGGTTCCCCGTACTCAGTTGGTCACATGGCCTCAAGAGAATTTCCCGAAATGCCAGAGGCTACCAACTAGTAGAGAGGGCCTTGGGTTTGATAGTGGGGAAACTATTACCTCATTGTAAGAGTAACACAATGGAATCAAGCAGATAAAAATATTGGAAGCAGTAATAACAAACAATAAGTAAACAGTGGAAGATTGATGGTAATAAACAATTGGATCTCTTAGATAAATGATGCATGATACATATGTCTAGTAAAGTAGCCAAACTAGTCACAATGCAGGAATATGGTACTAAACCAAATTAAAAAGAAAACAAATAAAATCTAGCATCATCATAAGGCCCATCTTGGTCTCATGCTCTCTAGCTCCATAGCAGTCATGTACTTGACGTAGAAGGGAACTTTCCCTTATCTATACCTATAACAATATAATCTATTTGGGACCAATGCATAACCTAAATAGGGTGTGAGACAAATCCCATTAGGAAACCACCCAATGATTTGTGGCTAACAGTCAGTGAATATATATATGGAAAGCAATAAAAAAATAAATCAGTAAACAAGGAAGTACTCAAAAGTAAACAATCCTACAGTTTGAATTTCATTAATTTTCATATATCTAGTAGGCATGTAATCAAAAACAAGTAACCCTATAGAAATTACTCACATCCTAACCCCTCTAGTATAACCAATCAAGCACAAGCAACCCTCTAAGAAGTACTCATAGTCTAACCGCTCTAGGTATGCTTTAAAAAAACTCTCTAAGAACTCTCCATCAATTCCCCACGTGGTCTTTTATCGATAAACTAGAGACACTCTATGGAAGCACTCAACATCCATTTCCTCCTTATGGTCTCGCAACGAGGAACAATGGACACTTTGATGAGTACTCATGTCCAACCCCTTATGGTCTCACAACGTTAAAAGTATAACAGTCACTCTGGGAAAGCTGTCAACGTCTATTTCACCTTTGGTCTAACCACACCAACTTCCCATAGCCATGTGTAAGTCAATAGTACCCAAACGATGTTCAAGAACCAAATTTAACTTCAAGAACTACTTGGATAAAAAACTACAAAGCATATCACAATATTAGATTATATTACTCTATCGTAACAACATTAGGCATGGGAAACAAGAAACCTAACATGTGAGGCTAGACCAAACGTTCAATATCTAATCTAACTTGGGAAGACACCTCCATATCATGGAAGTTAGCCCTATTTACAAACAATAGACCTAACTCGTGAAAATAATAATAGCAAGCATTAGTGGGGTTAAAATCCCTAAACACACAATAACCTAATATAAGGTATTGGGAAATTTTGCAAATAAAATTTAACGAAAAACAACAGAAAGTCACAAACCACCTACCACGGCGTTGTACGATCGATTTAAACTGGCGCCAGCTCTTGAATCGGCCTAGAATGCGGTTTATCTACAGAAACATCAAAAACAATCAACCAAGGATATCTCACAGAAGAGGATAAATCAAGGAATGAGGCTATATAAGAAAGAATAACTCAACATGGAGATTCCAACATAAAATAGAGTAGTTGATTTGGAGAATCGATGATCACTCAAGGGCTCGGAGAAGAATCGCACCCTACAGTCGCTCTTAGATGAGACGAGTAGAGATGAATGGTGTTATACCAATGATATGTTACCCCGGTCCGATATAAAGAATAAAAATAAAAGTACACGACATGTTCATTTAATGTACATGGAATGTACATTCCTTAACCAACATCCTCTTTAGGCGGTCTCCAGGTCACCCCACACGACCATGTACTCAGCCGTTACATGGAAAGTACATGGTCACCCATGACTACCGGGTACATGGTGTGCACTTCTAAGAACACAGTGTGTACTCCATAAATTTCCATAAACTCATTTTATTCTCAAAACACAAAAAAATGTTCCATATCTGAATAGAAGATTTGGGTTCTTATAGTATATCTAATAAAAACTAATTATCTTCACTAATATCTTTTTTTACTTCTTATATTACAACCTTCATTCATATATTAATTATTAAAATATAAAAAACATATGTATTTAAAATATAATGATGTTTCATTATGTTTACTAAATAACCTATATTTATCTCCCCTTCTATAAAATTGGAAATGAAATCTTCGATCTTTTGTACGGTAGACTATCGCCTCATGAATTGATATAATTTGTTTTCCATTTCCACCTATCAAGAATATATATATATATATATATATATATATGTTATTTTATTGTATGTTTGTGATATTTATAATATAATAATACCTATGTAGTTATAATTTCCTATATACGTTTACACATTCCAATCTATTGTAAAATGATAAATTTTCTTGAGTGAACGTGTGGACTATCGCCATGACAAAGCGATGCGACCCATTTTCATTTGAATTTTACATGAAAGGTAATAAGGATATATTAAATATATAAATAATATATATATTATATGATAATGGATTTATAAATTTTAATCGCTATTTAACTTTCTCGTGTTCCATCTTTCAAGAAAAATGAAAACAACGTTCATGCATGCATACAACCTATTGTCTCCATAAACTGTGCAACTCATTTTTTTATTCCAAAATTGCATGGACTATTCTGAATAATTATATAATAACTATATATGATTTTTATATCATGGTTAACATTATATATATAATGTAACCATTAATAAATTATACGTATTCAAACTATTGAACCAAAATATACATAAAATCAAAGCAGTTATCTCATTAGACAATGATTCTAATAAATAATCATCAGTAAACTTTTGATAATTGGATATAAGTAAGTCATACATGGTATGATATAATTATTATTATGGATCATTAATAGGTTTATAATAAATATATTTTAATTTATAGGAATATTTAACATGTATAAAGGAAGTAGTACCTATGGTAAGGTATCTTCGTCATACGTATATTATTTGGGACACATTCCTTATACACCACTAGTTTCATGTTTGTGGTGTATATAATGTATAACAACCCAGAATATTCTAACATATATATAACATATAAATAGATGAATATTTATTATTTAACATAATAAAACAACTTCAGTACCATATGGGTTCAGTTTCTTTAGAAACCCGGAAAAAAAAAGTAGTTCATAAAACATCTACATTATCTCCCGCTTATTTCTTCATAATTAGAACCCTTATTTACATGTCATACTTAATACATTCCATCATATCTTGGTAAAAATAAACATAATAAATAGGTGATATGAGATGCTCAGTAAGGGTAAACATGGGAGCTATCAAACATAACATAATAATAAGGACATAAGAACATCAAAATAACATTATAAAATTATAACTTTTATATCAAATATCAAAATATTGAGTCATGGAATAAATCATTGAATTTCATAAGAAATTAATCATAAGAAATCATGAGCCATGAGATAATAATATTAGAGTAAGACACGGAATGTTGCATACACATAATCATTGAAAATAATTTCCCTTGTATTCAAGGATCTTTTCCAATACTATCATAGTGGAATGGGTTCACTCCCCAAACCATCGTAAAAGTCAAGGTTTTCTCCCAATACCATCGTAGCGAAAAAAGTCTTTTAAAGAATCTATTTCACTTCATGTTCCGATATTCTCTATATAAATAGATATAATAAAATTACCCAATTAATTGTAGTTTGATATTGATCACACCCACCACATAATGAAAACCCCATATATGTGTTCCACAAGAATTTAAATTGTTTTAATATATTATAACCCATTATAATAAATGGGCTTCATAAATATTTATTCATAGAATAACCTTTGGAAAATAAATATGTTTCAAAAATATCATTCCTTCATAATAATTAAACAAAAAGGAAATAATAAGGGTATTATTTTTGAATAATAACACAATTAAATCATTAGTAACATGAAATAGTGTAATCTGAGATGGATGGATTATTTTTTTAATGATCACTTGAAATAATTCTTTACAAAAATATCATTTCTTTTTAAAAAACATTTTTTTAAAATGTTTTCATATTATCAAAGATAAAATTTTCTTTAAAAATAACCTTGTAATATTATAGAGTACTCTTCAAGTCATTAAGGCATCAAGAATGCAAGAAAAGACACTAATACCTTATAAGATAAAAAATATTCCTTCTATATTTTTTTAGAAAAGTCATAAAGAACCTATCTTAGAAAATGAAAAAAATAATCCATTAAAACCAATTTGAAAAAACTCATACATGAGTAAAAATGAGTTTAAGAAATCATAATATAAAATTAAAAATATTTTTGGAAACAATTTTAAAAAACATGGGCATGAAATAAAAATGTAGTTTTAAGTGAAATTTAAATAAAAATTAGAAAACATTCCCAATAAATATCATATCATTGAGGTGAGAATTGATAGAATTAATTGATAAAGTGTAATAAATTAAAATAAAAATAACAAAGATGAAATAAAATCACAAGATAATAAAAATTATTTTCATACATAATATTAACATGACATAATCAATCAAGTATAAGTTCAACCCAAATAATGGAAATTGGATTAGGAATTCCCTTAGCACTTTGTAATCATTCAAAACGTATATCCCAAAAAAATTATACTTATAAAATTAAACATTTAATAACATTACGATAATGATATTAATGATATAATTTATTAAAGTTATCAATATAGACCACACACTATAAATAATTGTTGACTAATTCTTGTATCTCATATAAGTTAAAGTGAAAATTAGAAACCCTTACCTCACATTTCCTATTAGTTTTTCATACATAAAAAACATGTATAAAGTTTTAAATAATTTTATTAATTAATTATATAAAAATAATAATATTTATAATACCTTATGTGATACTTTTATAACATATTACCACCCATTCATTAATAATATTTCATTTTTTTCATTGTTTTGGGTATGTTCTTTTCATGTTTTCATCATTAGTTTATTTTTATTTAATTATGGATTATTTTTAAATGAAAATAAAACTATTTAAGTGAAATGAAATGTTATACAAAAACTTATATAATATTTAATGGTACTATATACAAATTTTATTTGTAACATGAGGATGATTTATTTGATAAAATGTTATCATAAATCTTTAGTTTATTTTGGTGGTTTTTTCAACCATCACGAACTTGTTTCATTTTATATAATCATATGAATTTATATGAGTTGAAGAACATAAAATAGGTTATAATATACCATTTTAAAATCATATTTAACAGTAATAATACTGTTATAACCATCCTTGAGGTTGGTAATGGAAAATGAAAAATCGTTATTTATAGAGATGGTAAACCGCCATAATTTGGACAATGGTTTCATTTCATTGAATAAGAGGAGGTAATAAAATTGGTGGATATAATATTTTACATTAGAAACATAAAATTACAATATATATTTATATATATGATACTAGAGTTATTATTCCATGATGGATGAAGGAGGTGAGGAGGAGGTGGAAAATAAAATAAATTAAGGGAGGTTGTTTGAGAAAGTTACCACTCGAATATCAGCTCCTTGAACGAAAACTTAAGGAACATGGAATTTTTGTTTAGGTGGGACCATAATATCATGGACCTGGTATCATATATGTTAAAATATTAATGTTTTTTAAGGTTAATGGGGGTGTCGAGTATTGGTATTTATACTAGATAAAGGGAGGTTTTAATTGATTAAATAATGATTTTTTTATATTTAAAGACAACCACATTTTGATTGAATTAATTCCAAAGAATTTGGATTTTAATTTTTTTAGTAATGTATGTTTAAGGTCTAGAAACATATGAAACATCCATTTAATGTCTAATTTTTTTAGTTATTCAAATTTTTTACCTTTTAACTATAACCTGATGCATTAATTTACCTATACAGCGGTAAAATTGTTTACCACGGTATCTTTTTTAGGCATCAAAATGAAAATGAAAATATTTTGGAAATCATGATTCCAAATATTTTATCCATATTTAGAATTTAAAAACATAGAATTTTTTAAATTAAATTTAAAATTATACCACAAAACGCAACAAAAAAACAGTTTTTTTGGGAAAAATGGATTTTTAATCCCAAAAATATACTTATAAAAAATATAGTATAATGATTATTTAAACATAATTAATTATTTTAAATCTAAATAAAAAGTAATTATGTTACATTGAAATTAATATGTCTTCTTAAAATGAATTTTAAATAAAATGTGAGTTTCATAAAAATTTGTATTGTTTACTATTAAATGAAAAATCAAAAATTTCAAAAAATTATCAAAAATTCATACTAAAATAATTACAACATGATTAATCAAAAAATGGTGTCAATTTTATAAAATATAATTTCTAAAATTTTCAAAAATAATTTATATTTATTTTCTCAAAGAAATCAATAAAAATTATGTTTTGAAGAAAACATATAATTGAAGAACAAAATGACTACTAAAAATTATATGTTTATTCCCAAATCATAAATCAATATATTAATGATGATTTATAAAATTATATATTCCATAATGTGGTAAATATAATTAATTACCATCAATTTAAAGACTAGGTTATAATGGTCATGTCAAAATAATGATATTTGTTATAGATCGTTTAAGCTTGGTGTTTTGTGCAACGTATGCTATCGAAGAGAATACATATATTTATGAGGGAGGTACCCATTATAAAATCTTGGGGTGTTACATTCTACCCCCCCCCCCCAAATTTTATTTTTCCCTCAAAATTTGTTACTCATATATACATAGAGGACAATGCATCGACCTCATCACAGTCAATGGTTCCCACATAGCTTCCTAAAATTGGTGGGTTTTGCATAAAAGTATAACCAGGTGAGTGGTCTTATTTTGTAGAAATTTTTCTCTATGATCTAGAATCTCTACTGGTTATTCTTTATAAATAAAATTTTTCTCTAGTGGTATGACTTCTTAGTTTTGTGCATGTGAATGATTAGATATGTACTTACTCACGAGAGGTATATGGAACAAATCATGAACTTGAGAGAGATTAGGTGGAAGAAACAATCAATAATCTACCATCCTAATATGATTAAGAATTTCAAAAAACCATGTTCCCTCAATGTTTTGAATTTCACTTCAAAAAATCAAGGTTGAATATTTCAAAATTGCATCATAGGAAACACATATCGTAAAAAGGGTAAATAAAAATTCCTCTTAAATAGAGGGAAAGTAAAAGGCTAGGATCACTTCATAACTAGGATTATGATTTGGAGAATCTTATTTAAAAGTGAAGATATGAACATAGAAGAGAGTTTTAACTATCAAGTTCTGATGGAAAATTATGGATACCATGGTCATTATTAGATTGATGACCACAAAACCATAGACCACATATTTTTGAAAAAGGTCATTGATATCATAAAAATGATTCTAATAGAACAACATTTTATTTAAAAATAATTTGAGAAGATATACTTACTTTATTTCATCTAATAAGTAAAATCTCACATGTTGATTATTCCTTGATCAATTTCAATTTCATTTATTTGTCCAAGAAATTATGTTGAAAATATAATTCCTAATCAACTAGTGGATCATAAGATACATAATGGGATGGCAAGTCATTCCTTTTGTATCTAGTTATCATCCTAAAAAAATGGTTTGCGCAGGTTTCCAATATGTATAAATCATCTTATAGTTAATTAAAACATTTATATATAAAACCTCATCCAATGTTCCATATAAAAATTACATAAATTAGTATCCTTATGTACCTTTCAAAAAAAATTAAAAAACATTTGAATGAAGGATACTAAATTTACAAAATAAACTTATCATTAATCCCCAAAATAGATTGTTGTGGTTTTTAATAGTCTCATTCCAAAATGTGAATATCATTGTCATATATTCTACTAAAACATGTTAATCACCTGAATTACTAAAAAATTTGGTGAAAGCAAGCATGATTTCAAAAATTACCACTTTAATCA
The DNA here is from genome assembly GCA_963277665.1 of Viscum album. NCBI lineage: Eukaryota > Viridiplantae > Streptophyta > Magnoliopsida > Santalales > Viscaceae > Viscum > Viscum album. Next base: position 481,488,340 of record OY728133.1, read on the forward strand.
TACCAAAAAAATTGTAAATTCAATCTATAAACCACCTTGTCATCATATTAATTATTAATTCCAAGGTCATCAATAATATCCAATTTATTTTATTATTATCAAACATCTTTATATCTCATTATTATCACAACATCATTAGCATATTAAGGATTATCATTCAATAAATCATGTGTTATATGAAAATATTACCTCAATCACTTTCCATGGTCAGTAGTACCATTAAAAATAATTTCAAATAATTGAGGAAAAAAATAGTGGAAGAATCCATAGATTTTTCATTATTCTAGAATTTATGTAGAGGAATATAATCACATGAAATTTCACTAAATGATGAACAATAATATTTTCATTAGTCTCACACAAACAAAATTAGACATCAAATTCCCAATTAAGGATGGGAGAATAAATATTCCATAATTAACATGATTTACTCCATCTATTGTGATTTCATAAGATTTACAATTATCCTTTTTATTTATAAGTTGTTGTGTATTATCATCCATTTTATCCCATAGATTGGGTAATTGATTTGTACAATTACCAAAATCCTTGTATTGGAAACATTGGAGTGTGCTTGGTGCATTATGTAAAGCTTTACCTCATTTCAAATCATTAGCTAACTTTTTCCCATCACTTCATAATTTATTTTCCTAATTTACTTTATTTCCATAATTTAAATATTTAGAAATCACCATAAGTATATATTCTTTTTGTTACATCCCACATATTGAGTATAATAGAAATCGTATCTCCTTCTATCCATGGTTTTTATAATTTCCTTTGAATTCCATTTTTCATTTCTAATCAATACCATGAGACTGATGGGAAACTAAAATATACATATCCAACATAGGAGGGCATTGAATAATTTCTTCATAGGTTCTAATGTAACTTATAGCTCATTCCATTGTATGATTTGGTTTTAATCCACCAAAGAATCAATCTATTTTACTTTCAGAACAGATAACTAAACGAAATTCATACCTTTCAAGTCTTGAAAAATTTTACACATATGAACCAATGGATTAATCATCCTTTTTCTTTAAAACAAGAAATTATTTCTCTATATTCAGACATAGAAGATGAGGGAATTACTTTCTATGGAATATCAAGTTAAAATCATACCATTCCATTGATTCAATTTATTATTCTTTCCTCATTTTCAAGATAAGATTTCACCATTGATCAACTTTAGCTTCTAGATGATAAATATCTAGGATAAAATTTTTCATGTATCAATCATTGAATAATAGAAAATATGTTTTCAACTATTTTGATCCATTTCTCATCCACTAGTGGATCAAAATATCTACAAAAAGAAGGTGGAAATTTCCACGTGAATGACTCAAAAATAGTGTTTCATCCTTTTCTCATTTGGAAGCCCAGTATGGTTCCTAGCTAGTGTGGGTGTAGAAAAAATAAATTCATCCCTGATACCATAAAATTGAGTATTTAATGTTAAAAATCATTTCATTAACCATCACATTTGTCTTTAATGCAGTTCCTTTTAGTTTCATACATTGACAAAAATAAAAAAGAATGGGGTGAGTGGCACTAATAACACTTGGAAAATCACACAATCAAGAGAAATTACTTATAACATTTTAATATATAATAACTAATGTTTTAATTTTTTAATTCATGATTGTTACCAAAACACAAGGATTGTAACCTAGACATATACTTAGGGTTCATACTAATATTTTCTCATCCTAGTTTCAAAAAGTTTATTAAACCTTTTGCTAATCCAACTATAACAACCGGTACTTTACATAAATAGATATTAAATCTAAATAGATGAATATACATTAAATAACATAACAAAAAAACTCTATAATCATATGGGTTTAGTGTATTTGGAAACATGTAAATAAAAAAACTGGTTCATAAAACATCTACATCATATTCAACTTATTCCTTCTTAACTAGAACTCTTTTGACAGGTCATCCTTGATAACATCCTTCATATCCTGGGGAAAATTAACATAATAAAAGGGTGATATTATATACTATGTAAGGGTAACCAAGGAATATCTAAATCATAAAATATGCATATGGGAATTAGAACATGAAAAAAAACATTTTAAAATTATACCCTTCATATCAAAGACCATAATCTAGAGTAATAGAATAAATCACTGAAGTTCATAAGACATGAATCATAAGAAATAATGATCCATGAGAGAATAATGTTGGTATAAGACAAGGAATGTGGTAAACACACAATCATATAAAATCATATCCATGTTAGAAAAATATATTTGAAATACTATCCTAGAAGAATGGGTTCACTCCCCAGACCATCGTAGTGTTCGAGGTCCACTTGAAATACTATCAAATAAAACATATTATTTTAATAAACCAACTTTGATTCCCATTCCAGTCCTATCTATATCATGAGATATAATATCATTACCCAATTCAATAGAGGGATATATTTTTTCCACCCATAACATAATCAAAACCACCTACATGGGTTCCTTGGGAACATAAATCATTTCATCATATCAGAACCCATGAAAATAAATGAGTTTTATAATCATTTCATTAAAACATAACATGTGGAAAAGAAATAGGTTTCATAAATATCTTGCATCATAAACAAAAACCAACCATAGAAATAATAAAAATAGTAACATTGAATAATGACCCCATTAAATAATAAGTAACATCATATAATGTTATTTGAGATGGGAAAATTATTTTATAAAATGATAACTTTAAATAATTCTTGAGTAAAATTTTCTTTTATGTTTGGAAAACATTTTTATAAAATTCTGGAAAATTATAAAAGAAAACATTTTCTTTGAAAATAAACATCAAAAATTGTAAAGTAAGCTTCAAAGAATTAATGCATCATAACATCAAGAAAATACGCTCATTTTGTATAATTTAAAAAACATTTCATTTATATTTTTAGTAGAAAATTCATAAATATCATTTCCTATAAAATAAAAAATAATAATCCTTTCATACCATTTTTTAAAAATTCAAATATGAATAAAAATGTTTATAAATAATCATAATAAAATAGTAAAACATTTGTAATAATTTGTGGAGAACATGGGCGTTAAATAAATATAGAGTTTAAGGGAAATATTAAAAAAATATGTCTTAATATAATCCCTTATTAAAAGAATATCATTGAAGTGAGCATTAACAAAATTAATTGATTGTGTGTATTCATTATGAATAGAAATAAAACAAGTGCAAATACTATAACAAGATAATCAAAATTATTTTTTCCCATAATCTTTATAACATCCGAGGCATTTCTTTATATTTTTAAATTTTATTAAATATATTGTTTCATTAATTACTAATCAATTATTTAAAAATATATTTTATGAGATTAAGGTATTTTCTAAAATTTGAAAAAGTTTCAAACATAAGATATTTAAATCAATAAATATTAATTATTAAATAAATTTTATCTTCTCAAATGAATATATTTTTTTAAGAAATTTTTTTTTTAAGCTAAAATATTCAAATATCGAAATTTTTTATTATTGTTATTTTTAATATATGATATTTGATTTTATGAAATATTTAGAATTAAAAAAATACTTTTTTATAAAAATGGTATTATTTTGTTTAAAATAATATTTTAATATAAATATATTTATTGGATTATAGTTCAAAATATATATAATATTTTAAACACAAAAATTTTAGTGATTTTTAAGAAAAAGTAATGTGAAATGTAAAATGATTATATAGGAATAGCATATACACATGTAATAAAATGTGTTTTTATAATTTAATATTTAGGATACAAATTATAATTAAAATTTTATCATTATCTGAAATAAATAAAATTCAGTATAGTTTCTTTTAACTATGATAATTAGATATTTTGTTTTAATTTTAGTTTTGAATTTTAAGGTAAAACATATCATTTTAAAAGAAAAACATTATTTTTAATAATATATATTTTTAATATCAAATTTCAAATTTGATTAATTAATTTTTTAAATTATAAATATATTATACGAATATTTATAATTTTATTAATTTTTTTCAAATATAATAAAAAATATTTTGAAATTATTAAATTTTATTTTTAAAAATGAAAAAATTTATAAAATAAAGAGGAGAAACCAAATTTCTACGGTACAGGGGGCTCACCTTCTGTTGGAGTTTGACTGAAGGAGGATAGCTTGGCCGATAATGGGGTCTGGTTTTTAGAAGATTGAATGTTCTCGTTTGATATTAGGTGAAATATTGTTGGTCGATGAGTGAGATTGGGAGAGATCTTGAGCTCGGAGAAGGAAAATAGACCTCGAAAGGGTTTTCATTCATAATGCCAAGAACAACTTGGTCCAAATACAAAAGTATGTCTGTTTATTATGTGGTTTGAAAGGGATTCACATACAAAGTGGTGTGATCCGTTATACATTTTCCTTCTCTTTTAAACATAATTTACAGGTATGTATTTTGATTCTAGGTGTCAATTATTCTTACAACTTTTATTTCATGATTCATTTTACCATAACAACATCCTACACATTTTATTCTTCCTCGATCGTAATTTTATGTTCCTTTTCCATCATATTTTTTGGTTTTTTAATTAATATAATATATTTATGATGGATTTTGTTCAATAGAACATATTTTTATAAAGTTTTTTATTTTTATTTTTGTTTATCATTGTTTGAGATTATACTCTGTGGTTCCTCCTTTTAACTATGACCATTGTAAAAGTTAATGGTAATTTGAAATTGATCTATGTATATGATGTATACTATTGTTTTGGGTGTTGTTTCAATTCATTAAATATTTACCATTAATATTGAAAATAAATTCAAATCATAACAATATATATATATATATATATACTCTATTTAAATGTTTTCACCATAAGATAAGGAACAAAGAGATCTACCCTATATAGTTTCAACTTTACCATAAATTATTTGGATTCATAATAGAATATTATGTATTTAAAACAGTGAAAATATGGATATAAAATATTCTTATTCAAAGGTAAATGGATTATTTCAGTATAAGAGAAATATGGGGGAGTGTGAGAATCATTATTCTACTAAAAAAGAAGAAAAAGAAGTATTCTACAAATCATGTTATAGATATATTCCAAATAATTATTATCAAATAATTATTTTCAATTCCAAAATTGGTAAGGTATAATTTTGATTCAAACCTCTACTATCGTGCTCATTTTGAGAAAAAATACTACATGAAAGAAATTTTTTATTTTTCTTTAATTTATAAGATTATTTTTTTCAAATAACATTATAAGGAGACAAATTATTTTTCAAATAACTATTTATTCAAGATATATTAGAATAAAGAATTTTTTTGTGAAAAGGATTTTGTTTTTCAAAAACAATATGAACCTATATTTGTTTATTTCAAAAAATCCATTATTTTACAAAACGACATAGATAAATGCAATTTCATAAAAGATTATGTTATTATTAAACACTTTATGATTTTATTCAGTAAGGGATTTAATTTTAAAGAAAATATTTCTATGACATTATGTTTAATAAAAATTTATATTTTAAAGAAGTGAATTATTTATTTTTTATGAAAGGGGTTTTATTTTTTTCAAAAAAAAATACTTTAGTGTTTTTAAATTTATTTTACCAAAGTGAATTATGTTTTCAGTTTATAAAGATATATTTTTGTAAAAATGTTGTGCAATAAAAATAATAAAATTATTACAATTAGAAATATATATATATTATCTTCAAACTATATTTCTATAAATATTATTTATGTTAGAAAAGTATTTTAATTAATTTTATCATTTTATGCAAATTAACATTATGTGAATGATTAAAATTTCATATATAATGGTCATGAAATATGAATAAAAATAAAATTTTGTGCATAGAATAAAACATTTTTTTAATTTAATAATGAGGTGTGTATAAATTATGCCTTTGAATTTAATAAATTCATGGATTTCTTCAAATACTAAAATTGTTTTATAAAAATCTAGTTTTGAGAATTTATTGGGAGTGTAAAATTATTTTTTTCTTCAAAAATAAATCAAGTATATCTTAAAAAGTTTTTTACAGGTAATTTATGATAAAGAATTATATTTTGAAAAGGTTTTCTAAAAATTAATTCGTCACTTTCATATCAAAACAGCTCATGATGAGGAATAAAGAGTGAACCCATGCCCCCATTGGGATATTGTCTCGCCAGTGATATTGTAAAGTCGCTATGAGGGTATTTTAATATCTCTCAAGTATCATTTTAATCTATAAAAATATTAATATAACAAAATTATTTTTAGGATAAATCCAATTTTCTTTCAAAGAGGTAATTCTGAAATAAATTTTCAAAATAATAATTAGTTTTCAATAGTTTTGAAAATTATATTATATATCAAATATCAAAAGGTGATATAGTGTGTTTTGAACTAGTTTTTAAAATAAATATGTATCCATTATTTTCCACTAGTCCCTTATTGGGAAATTTTATGCTCAATGCAATTTTTTTTAAAAAAATAGGTATTTTAGATATTCTAAGATGGAAAATTCTTTTTCTGAGTTAGTTCACATGAAGAAAACTAGTATTTTTTAACACTGATAAATTGTAAGGTATTTAATAATTTTTACAAACCTAGATGTGAAAATTACTTTATTTTATAAAGAACCATGTATTTTCCAGTTATCTTTATTTAAGAAAACACATGGAATTTTGTAGCACTAAATTTGAAAGTGTAGGTTTGTGAATTTACATTTGGTATCTAAGTAATAGTCTAGAATAAAATGGGGATTAGGCATTTTCTTCTAAGTAAAAATAAATCCATGTAATAGAATTTTATTTTAAACTCCTAGTAATTAAGTTCCCTAATAATTTTTAATTGTTATTAATTCTAGAGATAGAAATTTATAATTTTCATAATTCCAATTAATGAATTACAAGGGTATAGTTCATTTAGAAGGGAGGAATATAACATCCTAAGTTTTTGAACACATCATTAGAGCTTAAAAATACATTGTTTTAAAAATTACTAATAAATAATTTAAAACATACTTTTATAAAGTAAAGGTATTTTATAGAATTAGAATAAATCTTTAATATAAGATATTCGTCTAATAAAATATTTATGACAAAAGAAATAATATATTCTCAAATGAAAATATATTGTTTAATATAATTTATTCCTTCTGCTAAAATAGAATAATATTTTAAATTTTTATTGTTATAATTTTTAAGAATTGATATTTTATTTTAATAAATATTCATAATTAAAAACAAATACTAAATTTTACAAAAATTGTATTATTTTGATTAAACAAATGTTGTAATAAAAATATATTTATCTAATAATATGTCAAAAAAATATATAAGATTTTAATAACTACATTTTGGGGGATTTTTATCAAAAAGTAAATTGAAAATTAAAAATATTATTTAAGAATATAATATACACATATAATGAAATGTATATATCTTATTTTTCATTTAGGATACAAATTATAATTAAAATTTTATCATTATTTGATGTAAATAAAATTCAATATATTTTTTATATCAATGACAAATATAATTTGTTTTAAAAATTTTGTTATAAAATTAATGGTAAAACATATTATTTTAAAACAAATTTATTATTTCTAAGGTAATATATTTTGAATATAAAATTTTAAAATTGTTTAACAAAATTTTGGAATTATAAATATATTCAAAAAATTTAAACAATATTATTAATTTTTTTGAATATAAAAATAAGTATATTGAAATTATTTATTTTCATTTTAAAAAAATAAAAATAAAATAAAATACATAAAAAGAAGTAAACCAGTTTGTTATAATTAGAGGGTTCACCTTCTATTAGGGTTCGACCCAATGAGCGGAGTCAGGCTGAGCAAGGAGTCTATTTTTCGAGAGTTCGAATGATCTAGGACATGTTTTGCTGAAGGATTGATGATCGTTGGGGGAGATCAGGTGAGAGCTCAAACTCGGAGAAGGAGGATCAACCACAAAAGGGTTTAAATTTATAAGTCCAAGTATAGTTAGGGTGAAATAATAAATAAGGTTCATTTTCGGGTGTGGATCAAAGGGGGTTTTCATGTGTAAGGGTTGTGAGATGTTATACATTATCATCCTCTAGTAAATTTTATCTAAAGTTATGTATTTTGTTTTTTGGTTCCAAATATTCTTGTAGATCCTATTTGATGAATATTTTTCACATAATAATGCCCAATTAATTTTATTCTTCCTCGATCAACATTTTATGTTCCCTATCCATCATTGTTTATGTTTTTTCAATAAATAAAGTCAATTTATGATGGATGCAGGTCAATTGAACATATTGATATATATATTTGTTTTTTGGATCTTCATCATCATTTGATATTTTACTCCACAATGTCTATGACTAATTGTGATAATTTTAAATGATGGTATTAATTTGAAATCAATATATGTACATGATGTCAAAAATTTCTACTGGTTTTGTCTCGATTCATTAAACATTCATAAAAAAGATTAAAAATCCATTTGAATCAAAATGAAATAAATATGTGTTTGTGTGTGTGTTTGCAATATGTTTCAATGCATACACTATAAGAGAAGGGAAAACAATATCAACCCCTAATTGTTTCATCCGAAAAAAATGATTTGGATTATCCTTTGAATATTTTATATTTTAAATATTGAAAATATTGCTATAAAAAGCCTTATTCAACTATAAATAGAGTATTTCAGTCTAGGATAAATACAGGAGAGAGTGACAAAGAGTCTTATACTGAAGAAGGGGAAGTATTAATATTATTAAAATAATTTGGGAATGATATTTCCATTATTTATTTTCAAATTTTGATTTTCCATTCTTAAATTATTAAGGAAAATCGTGTTTTAAAACTCCATAACCATGTTTTTTTCTGATAAATACTTCCTGAAAGAAAAATTATATTTTTCCTTATTCATCTAAAATTATGTTTTCCAAATAACATTATAAAGGGGCTAATTATTTTTCAAATAATTATTTTTTCAAATTATATTATAGTAATTAATTAACTATTACTTTCTGTGAAAAAGTTTTTTTTCCAAAAAAATTATTAAAATATATTTTTTATTTCAGAAAACAACTTATTTTACATGTAACACCCCGATATTTTGTCAAAAAATTGAAATAATTGAATTTTTTGATGATTTCCATTTCAATAAAAAATAAAATTATTTTTTTTTATTAAATCACTAATTGAAACATTCCTTTCATATGGAACCAAATTAGATTGTGCTATATTAAACTCTGACTAGACGTACATTACATGCAATGCTGAGTTTCTATGAAGCATCATTTTGTTGATATAATTATTTAAATGAGATAATTATAAGCTAGCTATTTAAAATAGTAAGAAGAATAGTAATAAATATTTTCAAAATATTTTTTATAATTTTTTTAAATAAATAAAACATATCGACAATGAAAGATATAATTTTTGGTAAAGTCCTTATTTGTTTACAAATACTATTTTCCCAAATAAACTCTTATTAATGATCTTCTATGAAAAAATATTAAAATAAATTTAAATAAATTTAAAAATTGAATTTGAGAAAAAAAAACATCATACTTTAATTTATAATATTTAAATTATCTTAGGGTTAAGTTATGGTATTTTTCTGAGAAACTTTATTTTTTGGATGGATAGTGAAAAAAATGAATTTTAATTGAAACCTATTTTTCTATCTAATTTATTTATACGGTAAAATTACATTTTAAATTGGTTTAAAAGATTAATTAGCCCATATTTCTTCAATAAAAAAATACGGGACATTGGAATTTATTTCTCTTTGAAATTTAATATAAAAACAAAGAATACTTTTGAATGTTTTCACTTTAAAAACCCAATTTTTCAACCCCACTCCGGGATTCAATTTAGATTAATTTCTTCCACATATATGATTTTAATTTGAAAAAAATGGATTCTATAATTTTAATATGAGTAAAAATAATTTCTAATAAGGTTAAATTAGTTTTTTTACCACAAATATTACTAAAAAGTATTAAAATAAATTACAATGATGAAGGATAAATTAAACATAATAAGTGACAAACCGTTAATATTAAGGGCCTAAAGACCTATAAACTTGTCCAATATCCATTTATGGAAATATTTAGACCCTATCCTTTATTTTATCATCATTTTTATATTATTGGATCCACTTTCAACATGAAGAATGTGGGTGTAATTATCTCTTTGTATATTTACAAGAGTACCACTCATCCTCCACTATAAAAAGTCCTCCTCTCCTCCCACTTCATCACACCTCTAAAACCTATTTGGTTTGTCAAATATATTTATAATAAACTTCTAAACATATCTACCTTACTCCATGATTCCTAATTTTTGGAGTAAATCCTTTTAATGAATCCCTTTGGTGAAAACTAAAAGGAGTTCCCCGAATAAGAGGTAACATTCTCCATCATGTTATTTTATTTTATTTCAATTCTCCACCACCTCAACACTTCTTATTCCATTCTTGTATAAAATATCAAGTATCATCAACATACTAGGATGCTATTAGGCTATTATTTTTACACATACTTACACACACATTGATCTAATGGGTAATGAACATATTTTTTATGTGTATACTGAACTACTGCCTCACGAAATGATGATTGTTCATTTTTCATTTACCACCTCTCATAGTAGACATTATGATAGAAACTCTTTTTATATATGTTATGTATTAAATTTATAATTTCATTACACTTATATAATATTTTTACAACACATATCTTTATACATTCATTTTTTATAAATACGACAATTTTGTTTGAGGAAGTGTGGACTACCTCCCCTCAAAGCGATGTGATTATTTCACACACTACATGGAATCTATTAAGGAATATTTTAGTGAACTTATATGATAAATATTATAAAATAATTATTCTGTAATAATTATATATATATTCATACATATTTTTCATTTACTTACTATCATTCAATATGACTATTAAATGGAAACAACATTCATGCATACATACGACCTACCGTCTCCATGAACCGTGTATTCCATTTCATAGTTATATATTATATAGATTATTATAATACACATATACTGAATATAAAATATATTTATATCATTTTTTTCTGTAATTCATGATATATGTATAACGACCAATGATATAACAAATTAAGACACATGTGGGGAACAAATTGGATATTACTCAAAGTGAATCATTAACATATAATTGATAAAAAATGGGAAATATAAAGTCATAATAAAACTGAATAAGATATTATATATTAAAATATATTTTTTATAGGTGTATAATAAACTAATATGTATTATATAGGATGTTTCTATGAGTATGATTATATTCAAAACATAAGGTAAGGGAATTTTATCTCACTGTTTATTTTTGTGATACATGTTTCATTCACCACCCATTCTTTTTGTATACTGTGTAAAATACCCATTGATATATTATATGATTCTTATAATTAATGTTATGTGTATTTACATATCCATTATATTATATTTATTTCATGGATTTTATGTTTCAAATGTTACCAAATCGATAAAGTAGTTTTTTCTCAATTTTCCTTCTACGAGACACATGTCATGTTTTGCACCTATATTTTTCCATTATGTGTATATAATACCATTGATATGTTATATTATGAATCTATATATTTTCATGATATTTTAAGCTTCATGTATTTTTATTTTTCTTACATGGTGATTATGGTTCAAATATTCTATGTGGTTAGAGTTTGTTGAAAAAATATCATCGCTTTTTGAGATTTTTTATGTCCGTGATTCCTTTGATGAAATATTATGATCTATATCTCGTGAACATTAATGAAGTTTATTATCCTCTATTTATTAATAATATTTTCATGTATTTCTGCCATTTTTCTACTCTTTGGTATATAATATAGTCAAGAAAATGTTTTTAAGAAAACCCGACTTTATCCTCTCTTTGGTCAGAAATTTGTGTTCCTTCAAAACCATGTTTTATAAAAGGAATTACCAATAATATTCTTCTATTCTCCTATAATATTTAAAATATATTTCTTCCATTTTTTTATTTTACCAGTGTGTTTAAATTAATATTATTATCTCTTTCTAAAAAAGTCATTTTTTCTAACCTTTTACCTTGAAAAAGGAATATTCTTCTTACCCAATATGACATTTATGAATTTATATGTCACCATTTATATAAAGCATCATTTACATGTTTAAAAGGTTAATTATTAAGAAAATAATTTTTAAAAATAATTTTCAAATAAATTTTTTTCAAAACTTTTTCATGATTCTTTTAAAATTTTACAAAGTATTTATCAAAGTAAAGTGTTTTTTAAAAGTTTTTTATGTTCTTTTATAATTTTTTAAGAAAAATTGTTTTCAGAATTTTTTCAATCATCTCTTATATGTTTTCAAGGAAAATGGTTTTCAAAAATAATTCATGCCATATTGATATGTTTTGAATGTATTCTCAAAGAAATGGTTTTAAAAATGTTTTCAATATCCTTTGATAAGATTTCAAGGAAATGTTTTTACAAAATGTTTTCAAGATTATTTTATTAGTTTTCAAGGAAAATAATTTACAAAATGTTTTCAAGTTTCTTTTATAAATTTTTTATGAGTTTTATTTTCAAAAATTTTCCTATATTCTTTTATAAGTTTTCAATTATAATTTTTCAATTTATTTTCAATGAAATTGGTTTCAAGATGTTTTCAAACTCATTTTATATGTTTTCAAGGAAAATGGTTTTCAAAGAATTTTCATGATCTCTTTATATGTTTTCATATAAACATTTTTCTAAAAGGTTTTCAAAGAATTCATTATAAGCATTCAATTTTATATTCAAGAAAATGGTTTTCAAAATGGTTTTCTATTTAAAATTGTTTTTAATAAGAAATTATATTTTCCTCAAGAATGTTTTTCAAAATATATTTCAAAATTATTTTCCATAAAATATGATATATATTGATGTTACTCATTCCTTTATATTAAATTATCCAAAGGTTCTATTTATATTATTTCTGGAATTGTTTATATTTTGATGGAATGATTCTTATGACACCTGTTTTTCTCCCATTGGTTATATACATTTGAAATCTGCTTACATTCATAGGATATTATTCTATTATTATAAAACATATCTTCATCCACATGGTAAAATATGATTTTATGTTTAGGATAACCAGTTCATTTCAAAGGATATGATATTATTGTCTATGATTTTATATTAAAAGTATGCATGATTTCATTATAAGTAGAGTGGGACCAATATCTCCCTAAAATATATTGGGTAAAGATTTATATCTCATTAGATAGATATGTATGGAATGAGAAATAAACTTGGTTTATTATTATAGGGATAGAATAAGAAATAAACTCTTTTCAGTATTATAGGGCTGGAACAAGGTGTGAACTCAGTATAGTAATACAAGTCTAGAAGTGGAAGTGAACCTTGTTCTGTAATGTACTTTTACCATTATTATTTTTTAGGGATCTATTCCTTGATTACTATGGAAATTGTTATACATGTTAATTTTTTCCACAATTCCATGTTTTATTCTTATGTTATTCATTTATAGATTATATTATTTATTTTATTATGATTCATATCTTATAAATAACCAAGATTTATTCCATTATTCATGTTTAGGATATTTGTTATATATGGTATGATCTTATATTTTCTGGATCATGTTCTCATGCCCTTATGCTCATTATTATTCTTATATATCTCCCTTTTTTACCGTTATTGAGCATCTAATCTAAACTGTTTTTTTATTTCCTTCCCCATGGTTATGAACAAATGTGTTATTTTTGATGTGTTTAATAATGGTTTTAGTCAAGAATAGCGTAATGTGAGATTATTTAGCTCATTTATGTACCAGTTTCTATGTTTCCATGTTTACAAAGGAACTATATGAATGTTGTCTTTAGGCGTCTATTTGTATAATTTTTTATGTATTCAAAACAAGTTATGTAATGTTAATTGATAAAAATTTAGTGTCTCTATATTTGGTATTAGAGAAAAGTTGTATTTATCCTTTTTAAGATATGATGAGAAAACATCAGTGAGAACCCTAAGGAAATGTCTATGGATTAGTATAAATGATTGGGAAAATTATAAGAAAATTTCCAATAATTTCTGTAATAGATAGAGTGAGTGGTTTTCTAACATTACATCCCTGACAGGATAGTACAAGTGGATGTGTCTCAATTACAAATATTCCTCATGTAAAAACTCTAAAATGATGTTCTAGGCATGACTCAAGGTAATAGGGTACTTGCTAATGGGAATTTCTACACATTTGGTTTGACACACCAGGGGGATATAATTTTGAAATTCACAAACTCTTCACGAACCATAATGAAGTATTTGAATAGAATATGACTGTGAGTAACCAAAGATAAGGTGTCATAGATTAAGAAACATGTCACAATTTACTCATCTTGTAAGTAATTATTTTTATGACTATGTGGTTTTTTACTATGATAAGTAAGGGTCACACAATGATTCTGGTTTTAGTCAATGGTGGGAATCTGTCGGAATTGGATTATTTTTTAGTGTGATGGATTTTTTTTTATGATGATTGAAGTGAGATGATTACTAGAGAGAAAGACGTTGAGATCATTCCTAATCAGTTTTCAGGGAACAATATTAACAACGTGCATCATAACTAACTCTCAGACTCACCAAGGAATAGAAATAACTAGTCTTTTGGGATTTTAGGTAATAAAGAACTTGTATGAAAGAATATTTGGTTCAATTTTTGTCAAGAATGTTGAAAGAATCACCTAAGTAAATTTCTTAGAGGAGAAAAAAATATGTTCTGATTGTTGAAAAAATAGACACAAAGCATGTAAATTCAATTGAAAAATAAATATTTTGGTTAATGAGATGGATGGGAGTATTTTCCTCCCTATTTAATCATAAAAGGTTAAGTGTTTTAGGTGTGGAATAAATGTTTATTATGAAACTCAATGTCCAAAAAGGAAATATCCTAAATAGAATAATCAAGCTGGTGTGTGAAATGGTTATATTTCATATGAGGATGATAATATAGATGAAATGAGAAAGAAAATAGGTATTAAGTAATAAGATGAGGTATATTTTTTATGTCTTATGGACTAAGTGGAATATTTTGTTTTTTTAGGTATTTGAAATTCAAGAATAGTGTAATATGAATGGTTAAATAAACAAGGATTGTCCAGTTTATGTTTTTCACTAAGAATTTGAAATATTATATTGAATGTTTTATATATAATGGAAAATTGATTTAATAAAAATTTGATATTTTTACTAAGGGAAGATAACCACTAATATGTTAGTTATGTTAATATATTGGTGTTTGGATAAAGATATGTGGGATATGAATTAGTAAATTAGATATTTCTGATTACCATGGAACTAATTAATGACACTTTGAAAAGTAGTTAATACTATCATGTATGAAGTTTAAAAAATATTGGATTTAAGGAATATATACAGTAATCTATATAATAAGTAATAATACATGTTTTCTAAAAGTATTTATGGTAATTTAGGTTGTTACCAAGTTCCAAGAGAATTTACCATAAGAGTATTCATATGTTTGGAATTTGACAACCAATAGATACTTTTTGATATATAGGGGATCAATACTAAGATTATTTCATGAATATATATCTAATATTTTTTATTTTTATCTTTTATAAGGGTTATTACCTTAACTATTCAAGAAAATTTTAAGTTAAACATCAGAGGAAGTATTTATGTATTGAGATTATATTGAGAACATTGGTTAAAAGGTATTATTTATTATACTTCATTCAAGGATTTCTATATTGTTTATTTTGGAAATTATATTAGTGTGGTTTTAGAAAAGGAAAACATGTATTTTTGGTGAAAACCAATCAAGTTTGGAAGGTTCGTGAGTCTTGAACTCATGATCAAAGGAAGACAAGTGTTTCAGGCCTACCACTGGCCAAAGTGATGCCCTGGTAAATGTATAATTATTTTTAATGAGTAAATATTTGTGATTAAATAGTATTTTTACTTTATATGTTTAGATATTAATGTATTAACTATATTGATTTTGAAGTATAGTTATACACAAATATATATACTTTTCATTATTTTATAAGCATTAAGAAAAAAGTGTATTTTAATGCTTCTGGTATCAAAGTTTATTTATAGACATCTATTTCTGGATGTAATTGGTTAATTAGAAATAGATAAAATCCAAAAAAAAGAATGAAATTTTTCTTATATAAATTTATCGTGCTAGTATATTTCCTTATATTCATGTCAAATAAAAAAATATTTAATGGAAGGATAATGATAAAAAAACATGATATCCTAATAGCTTAATTTTTTTGAACCGATGGGATTTTAAATAATAAAATATTTATGACTTTGAGGCCCTTAACTTTCCTTGAACCCTTCACTTGTTTTTTATTGATGACCTCAATCACTCCCTTTAAATATTTAGCTTTTTCTTCTATGTCCAATCTCAACTCCCAACATATGTTCTCCCATGTTGAAACCTATTTATATGATACTTTTTTCACCATTATGGTTATAACTCTCCCTTTTTAAACAATGTTATAATATTAATAATTATGATGTGGTTTTATAGGAAATGAACATTCATTTTGTAAACATTTGATAAATTAGATGAATTTTTAGGGTGAAATTCATTTTTAAGGGGGGTATAATGTAACACTATGAATTTTCTTGAAATTTATTTCAAATTAATTTAATATTTTGATATTTTTAATTTCATAGAACACTGAAAATAAATTTTTATTTTAAATCACTACATCAAATATTCCTTCCACATGATACGAAATTGGATTGTGCTACACGCAACACCAACATGGCGTACATTACATGCAACATTGAGTTTCTACTAATCATCATTTTATTGTTATAATTATTTAAATGAGGTAATTATAATCAATCCGTTAAACATAGTAATATGAAAAGTAATAACTAGTTTTTAAAAAAAATTATAATGTTTTAATTTAAATAAAATATATTGATAACAATAGATATATTTTTTGGAAATGTCCTTATTGGTTGTAAAATATTATTTTCTCAAATGAACTACTTTTAATGTCATTTTGTGAAAAATAATAAAATTAATTTTAGACACATTTAGATATTTATTTTGATAAAATGAACTTCATTTTTTAAAATTTATATTGTATAAATTATATTAGGAATAATATTTGGTATTTTTCTGAGAAACATCATTTTTGGATGAAAAGTGAAAAAATTTGATTTTAAATTCAAAATCGCATTTTCATTTAAATTATTTATTAGGATAAATTATATGTTAAATAAGGTATGTAGTTTAATTTGATAATATAATTTTTAAGAAACCCAATTTGGGTCATTGTAATCAATTTCTCTTTGAAATTGAATATAAAAACATATCAAACTTTTAAACGTTTTTACTTCAACACCTGCATTGTCGACCCGACTGTGGGATTAAATTTAAACCAATTTCGGATAATTATGTGATTTTAATTTGAAAAAATTGAATACATATTTGGAATCATCAAAATTTATAATTTCTACTAATTTCAACTAAATGTTGTACCAGAAACATTAGTGAAAGTAATTAAAATTTAAAACAACGATTAAGGTAAAAGTAAGCATAATAAGGGAGTAAACATTAATCTTGAGGGTCCAAAATACCTAGAAACTTGTACAAGAGATATTTTCATGCCATATATCAACTATATACTAACTTTTATCGAATTTTTTCCATTATATGATCCACCTACAACCTGAAAAACATGGGTGGGATTCCCACTTCATATATTCAAAAGAGTGTCACTCCTCCTCCACTATAAAATGGTCTCCTCTCCTCCCACTTACTCACACCTCTAAAATCACTTAGGTTAGGAAAATATATTACCAATATACTCATAAAAACACATCTTTAACTACTTTAATCCTCCATTTGGGCATAAATCCTTCCAAATATTCCCTTTGGTGTAAACCAAAAGGAGTTACTCTAATTTGAGGTAATATTCTCCCTTGAGTTCTTTTATTTTGTTTTAATTATCCAACCAATAAAAACTTATTATTTAATTATTTTATAAAAAAAATGGTGTCCTTAATATAATATTATTTTTTATGAAAAGGTTTTTACCTATACTTACAGACACATCCATCTAATGGGTAACGAACATACTGTTTAGGTGAACGGAGAACTACCACCTCATGAAACGATGATTGTTCTTTTTTAAATTTATTGACTCTCATGGTGAACATTATGATGAAAACAATATTTATATATGTAATATATTATATTTACTATTTCATAAATCTAAGTTAATCCTTTTAAAGCACATAACTTTATACTTTCCATTTTTTGAAAATATGATAATTTTGATTGAGTAAATGTGGACTACCACCCCCTAAAAGTGATGTGATTCACTCACACACTACATGGAATGTATTAAGGATGGTTTTAGTTATTTTATATGAAATACATTATATAATAATTATAATGAATATATATATAATTTGCTTACATTTTTCAATACACCTATTAAATGAAAACATCGTTCATGCGTATGTATGGTATACTGTCTCCTTAAACAGTGTATTCTATTTCATACTTCTATATTCTATAGATTATTATAATAAAAATATAAGGAATTTAAATTATATTTATACCTTATTTTATATTCTTCAAATCATTATATAATTATAAGGACAAAATATATAACAAATTAATATTCTTGCAAAGATCAAAGCAAATTCTACTCGAAGTGAATCCTTAATATAGAATTGTTAACAAGTGGGTAATATAAAGTCATAATAAAACCCTATAAGATATTAGATATAATAATATGGTGATTTTATAAATTTATAATAAACTTATATTTATTTTATAGTAGTTTTTGTATGAGTAAGACAAGATTCAAGACACAAGGTATGAGAATTCCATATCACTTTTTATTTATGTGAGATACATGCTTAATTCATCACCCATTACTTTGGTGTTGTGTGTATACTTCACATGGATATATTCTATGATTATTATAATTAAAATAAAGTGTATTTACATTTCTATTTTATGAAATTTATTTCATGGGGTTTATGTTTAAAAAGTTACCAAATCTGTAAAGTAATTTTGTCTCAAATTGCCTTCTTTGAGACACATGCCATGTTATGCACCTATATTTTTTTATAAAGTTTATATACTAACATTAAAATTTTATATAATTACTCTATTTATTTTCATGGTATTTTAAGATTCATGTAATTTCATTTCTAAATATGGTTATTATGGTTCAATGTTTCCAAGTGGTAAGATTATATTGAAATAATCTCATCACTTTTTGAGATTGTTTATTTTTATGCTCCCTTTGATGAAATAATATGATATATATCTCAAGAAAATTATTGATATTAATTCTCCACAAGTTTTTAATGATATATTCATGTATTGGTTCCATTTCTATACACTTTGGTACATAATATTGTAAATAATGTGTTTTTAAGAAATCTCTACTTTACCCTCTCTTCGGTCAGAAATATATCTCCCTTCAAAAACATGTTTTCTAAAAAGTGTTTCCAAAAATATTATAAGATTATAATATAATATTTAAAAAATATTTTGTCCTTTATTTCTTTTTATAATGTTTTTAAAGTAATATTCTTTCCAAAAAAAATCTTTTTTATAACCTTTTATCATGGAAAATCAACATTCTTCTTACCTCATTGGGCCTGTATAGATTTACCCACCGTCATTTCTGTGAATTGTCCTTTGCATGTTTAAAAGGTTAATTTCTACATATTTTTTTAAAATGAATAATTTTCAAAGAAAGTAATTTATTTCCTTTTTAGAATTTATTTTTAGTTTTTCAAATTATTTTTTCAAGGAATCTGTTTTTCAAATGGTTTTTATGAATCATTTATAAGTTTTCAAGAAAAATTGTTTTAAAAATGTATTGAAGAAGCTTATATAATTTTTCAAAGAAAACAGTTTTGAATCTAATTTGAATAATTATTTATATGTTTGAAAATTATTCTCAAATAATTTATATTCAAACAAATTTCAATCTCATTTTATGAGTTTTTAGGGAAAATGTTTTCAAGCATCTTTTATATGTTTTCAAGGAAACTTTTTTAAATTTTTTCTATGTTTCTTTTATATTTATTAAAGTAAAATTGTTTTCAAACTATTTTTATGTTTCTTTCATAAGTTTTCAACGAAAATGTGTTAAAAATTATTTCAATCCTTATTTATAATTTTCCAAAATAAATCAATGTAATGGTTTTCAAAACATTTTCAATATCCCTTCATAAGTATTCAAGGAAAATTATTTCAAAATGTTTTCAATGACTCTTTATATGTTTTCAAAGAAAAACATTTCCAAACTATTTTAAAATCTTTCTTTATAATATTTCAAGTTTATTTTTCATTAAATTCTTTTCAAAAGGTGTTTATGTTTTAAAGATATATTTTCAAAGATTAAAGGATATTTTCCCCAAGAAATTGTTTTCAAAATATCTTTCAAAGTTATTTCTTATCTAGAATAACATCTATTGGTGTTACTCATTCCATTATATAAAATGATCTAAGTTTCTATTCATATTCTTTCTTCAATGGTTTATGTTTTTATAGAATTATTCTTATGACACTCATTTCTCTCCCATGGGTTATATGATTTTGAAACCTTCTTCTGTTCACGGATTATGATTTTATGATTATGAAACCTAAATGTTTTCAAATGTTAATATGTGATTTCGTTTTTATGAAACCCATTTCTTTTCATGGGTTATTATATTATTATTTATGATTTTTTGGCATAAGTATTTATAACTTCATTATGATATGGGTGGTAACTATATCTCACTCCAATAAATTTGTTAAATATTTTTATCTCATGAGATGGAGATAGCTAGAATGAGAAATGAACTATCTTCAGTATTACAGTGCATGAATAAGAAACAAACTCAGTTCTGTATTACTAGGATGGAACTAGGAGTGAACTCGGATCGGTAATACAGGGTAGGAATCGAGAGTGAACCTGGTTTGACAAAGGACTTTGTCTACTAAGATGTCATATGCATCAATGCCTTTACTACTATAGATATAATTATTTGTACTTATGTTTCTACCATAATTCCATGTTTTATTCCTATTTTATGCTTTCATGGCTTATTTTTTTATTTACTTATGATTCATATCTTAATAGCTAATAAAACTTATAACATGATTCATTTTTAAGGTCTTTTAAATTAATGTTATGATCTTATACTTTAATGATCATGTTCTCATACCCTTATTATCAGGATTATTCATACCTATCTACCTTTTTTAACCTTATAGAGCATCTAATATCACCCATTTTTATGTTTCCTTCCTCCATGTTATGAAGATATGTATTATCTTTTATGTGTATAAGAAGGGTGATAGTCAAGAAGAACCTTGTGGGAGATGATTTAAATCATTTATATACCATTTTTTATGATTCTATGTTTCCAAAGGCACTAGACTAGTATGGTCTTTGGCTTCTTTTTGTGTAATCTTTTAAGTATTCCGAAACAAATTTGTAATGTTATTGTATGAAATATAATGGGTCTCTATATTATATAACATCATGAATGAATTAAATTTTTTAAGATATTATGTTCTTTTAATACATTTATAATTTAATTTTGTATGTAATTTAATTTCAAAGAAAACAATAATATGACTTTATGTTTTATAAAAATTGTTATTTTAAGTAAGATAATTATTTATTTTATATGCAAATGGATATATTTTTTTATAAACAATTATAATTTTGTCTTTTAAAATTTATTTTACAAAATAAAATTATTTTTTCATATTATAAATTTATATTTCTTTAATAAATATATGAAAGAATAATAATAGTATTACTAATATTAGAAAAAATATATATTATCTTCTAATTATAATTTTATAAGTATTATTTAATATAGACAATTATTTTAAATCATGATATCATTTTATGTGAATTGAAACTATTTGAATGATGGAAATTTCATCTAAAATGGTAATGAAATATTAATAAAAATAATGTTCTTGTGTAAAATAAAACATTAATCTTTAATCTAATTATAAGGTGTGTATAAATTATTCCTTTAATTTATTAAATTCACGGATTTCATTGAAATCTAAATGTTCTTTATGAAAGGCTAGTTTGGAAAAAGTATCAAGGAAGTAAAATTATTTTCTAAATTGAAAATAATTTAAGTATATCTTGAAAAGGTTTTAATCTGTTATTTTTAAGAAATATATATCATAAAAATTTATTAAAATTAATTCAACACTTTCATATAAAATGATCTAATGAGGATGAATGGAGAGTGAAAAAATATCCTCATAGAGAGGTTATCCCACCAGTGATACAATTAATTTTCCTCCAGGGTTTAACAATATCTATCTCATATCATTTTAATTCATAAAAATAATAATACTTTCAAATAATTTTTCTAGATAAATCCAATTTTTTTCAAAGAGGTATTTTTTAAACAAATTTTCAAAATTCTATGTATTTTTGAAAAAAAAAATAATTATATGTATCAAATATCTAAATTTTATATAAGAAAATACATTTTTTCTAGATGGTGCGGTGGCGGGTTGAGGATTTATCCTCCTTCGACAATGGTTTTGAGGGTTTTACTCAACGATGGCATCATCTCTTTTAGATTATTTTAATCCAGTTGAATTTTTCATTGGTCCTAAAAAGAGATTTGATACTGCTCTTTGTTCTGAGGGTGTGGTGGGGGAAGTAGAGGAACCAAAGGTGTTGCTAGCAGGAGGAGATCCACCTTCGCGAACTAGTTTTGGGACTTCTAAGGTGGACGCGCTTCTGAAAAGAGGTGTAAATCGATTTTTCCCTGGACATCGAGATGGGTAACACGTTTCTCATAATAGAATATCAAGGAATGGGGTGTTAGCTATTGTTGAATCGAATCCTCGATTTTTTGAAGATCAGATTGCTGCTTGTAATAATTCCATCATTGGTCAGATTAGCTCATATGTTGGTAATTCATGGAAGCATGATGATTTACAGAAATGCCTAAGGCAGATTTGTGGTTTTATAGATTGGCATATTATCTCACTGGGTATGAATTTCTTTCACCTTACCTTCATCTCAAATGAACATAAATTAAGGGCTTGGAGTTATGATTTCATTAACCTTAAAACTAGAATTATGAGATTCTAGAATTGGCATTTGTGTTTTGATCCCCTTAAGGCCAAGAAAACCATTGCTCAGTCCTGGATCCATGTGAAAGTCATGAATTGGGTCTTTTGGCATCCGGAAATCCTCTAGGATGTTTCCATGGCTGTTGGAAATCCTCTTAAAATGGACAATGAAACTAATACCATGAGGTATGTTCATTTTGCTCATATGTTGATTGAGTTTGACATGTCGGAGCCTCTTGTTGAGATAGTTTATTTAATTGCTGTTGATTTTAAATTTGAACTTTGCATTGAATTTGAACATTTTCCTGAGTTCTTTCTGAATTGTTTGATTATTGGGCACCTTAAGGATAAATGTCATACTGGTTTGAGGTGCCCAAACTGTATAAAATATGGGCACCTTGTTGACAAATGTAAATTCAAGTTTTCTTCTTTTGGCACTTCTGGGCCTAATCCAATGGTTGTGAATCATTGTCCCCGTGAGGGTGTGATAGTTCCAGCCTCTCCCATTAGAGTAATTTCATTACCTGGTTCTGGTAGTGGTAATGTGGAGGGAATTCTTCTTTCTTATGACGATGTTTTAGATGGAAGAAATGACAAGGATGATGTTAATAGGTGCGCACCCCTTTCTCCTTTATTGGTTCAAGGGGATGAACCTTATAAATGGAGTGATGTAATTTACCATGATAATGATGTGGCCTTTGATCTTGATTTTTTACTGGGGGAGAAATTTATGGTTAACGGAAAGCTTGACTCCAATGCTGAATCTTTTGTTCCTGCTGGGAATCATTGTTCTTCTGATATGAAACCTTCCCCTAAATTAGAGGCTTTAAAGGGGACCGATGGATTCTCTATTGATGTTGAAACTGAGGTTGTAGATGCTTAGGTTATTGTGGCTTTGTCTACAGACACGGCCTCTGTTTCCCCGGCTTCTAATGTCATTGTTATTCCATTCGACCCTGTGCAGGCCTCTACTGTGGCTGGTAAGAGTATGGAGTAGCTTCTTCTGTGTGAATCTGCTCTGCATTTTGTTCAGGCTCCTATCTTGATACCCCTGGTCCTTATTCTAATCATGATGTCATTAAAGAGTAGATTATAATCATGGGGCATCATGATACTAAGGATCATATTTCTCTTTCTGATCCTATTGGTGTCGTTCTTGGTGCGCGTAATGCAGGATCTCAACATGGGCCTTCAAATGAGGCTGCTGGTGGTGGTATTTTGGTGAAGCCTAATTTCTTCACTATGCTGGATTCCATTAATTATCTGGACTTTGATAAAGTTTAATGGGAGATAAAGAGTCAAAAAGGTAAGGAATCCTCATCTCCTATAGCGACTAATGACTCCAGACCCGAGCAGGTTCCTTCTGAAGTGGTGCAGATGAGGCAACCCTCCGTTGAACATGTGTGGACTGGTGAGGTGGGGACTAAAGAGGTGCAGGACATAGCTCTCATGGTAGATATGGATCACAACGATGATTCAAGTGATGGTCTAGAGCAGATATTTAATTCAAGTGAGGATTGGAAGACTCCAAAACAGTGGAAAAGGTGACGGCATCCAAGAGGTAGTGGCTGACCACGTGGACGGGGTCATAGAAGAAAAGGATAGTTGTATTATCTTCTCTTTTATTGTGTTGATGGGGTTAATCCCCCTGCATACCTATTTCTTTTCTTTATGTACTGTTTAATCTTTTAATAATATTTTTCGGAGACCATGGATCTCTCCATGGTCTACTTTTGTAGTATAATGTGTTTTGAAATAGTTTTTAAAATAAATATTTATGAAGTGTTTTTTTCTAGTTTTGAAAACCCTTAATGGGAAATTTTATAATCATCCCATGTTTTAAAAATATTTTTATTGGTATTTTGTAAGATATAATATGGAAAACTTTGATTTTAGAGTTAGCACAAATGAATCAAAATATTTATTTTATTTTTATTTTTTAACAACTTTCATAAAGTGTATGGTATTATCTAATTCTCTTTATCCTTGATGGGAAAAGGTCTTCAATTGTATGAAGCACTATGTATTTTTAAGTTTTCATTTATAAAAAATATATAATGTATTATTATAAATAAATATAAAGGTTAGAGTTCTATATTTTACAATATTATCAATACATAATCAATGAATTAGATGTTTGACCAAAATAATGGAAATTAGGTTATAAAATCTATTGCAACTTTGAAATCAGTCGAATCATATTCCACATAAAAATAATAATTATAAAATGAAACAATTAATAACATTAAAATAATGATGTTCGAGATATGATATATAAAAGGGTATTATATACACCAGACACAATAGATAAGTGGTGAATACTACATGTATCTCATAGAAGTAAAAGTGACATGTGAAACACCTACCTTACGCTTCCTGTTTGTTTTTTGTACTTTAAAATTCTGTAGAAAGGTCAAAATAATGTCATTAATTCATTTAAAAACTATAATAATGTTTATAATACCATTTTTGATACTTTTATAACATCTTACCTATCATTAATTATTAATATTTAATTATTTTCGTTGTTTTGGGTGTGTTTGTTTCATTCTTTCAAGATTTGTTCATTTGTGTATAATAATGGATTTTTTGTCAAATGGAAATAAATCTCTAGAAGTGAAACGAAATCATATGTATTCACTTCTATAAGTCTAAATGTTCCCATCAATCCATTTAATTTCTATCTTGTGGGTGATTCATTTGATAAAATTTTAATGAAAAATGACTAGTTTATTATTAAGGATGGGTGGTTTTTAGGTGATTAAGTAATGATTATTTTATATTTAAAGCCAACCACATTTGTGTGGAATTAATTCTAAAGAATTTTGCATTATAATTCATGTTATAAATCATTTTTATGTTTTATAAATAAATCAACCACCCATTTGATGTTTTATTTTTTTGGTATTTTAAGCTATTACCATTTAACTTTAACTCGCTATATTATTTTACATATACTACAATAAATATTTTTTTTTACCATGATATCATTGTTATACCTAAAAAATAAAATGATGTTACAACCAAATTTGGAACTCTAGATTCCAAATATGGAAACCATTTTTTGTAATTCAAAACATAGAATTTTCAAAATTTCATTTAAAATTAAACCCTTAAAACTCAATGAAAAACGATTTTTTGGAAAAAATGTGTTTTTAATCCAAAAAATGTACTAATACCATATTAAATTATAATTACTATTTAAGTTTAATTAATTAGATTATATATAAATAAAAATTACTTATTTTAGTTTAATATTAATTTATATTCATAAAATTAATTTTAATGAAAATGAGAGTCTTATAAAAATTGGCATTTTTTACCATTCCATGAAAAATCAAAAATTTCAGAAAATTATAAAAAATTTATCGTAAAATAATTTTTTCTTGTTGAATAAAAAATTATCATTTCATCAAATAAGTTTTCTAAATTTTCAAAAATAAATTATATTTATTTACACATTGAGATAAATAAAAATCGCTACTATGAAGAAAATGTATATTTGAAGAACAAAATAACTTTACTAAAAATTATGTGTTTATTATCTATGAGTAAATCAATATATTAAAATTGAGGTATACAATTATATAATTCATAATGTAGATAATACTATTCATTCCCTCTAATTTAATGTCTAGGTTATGATGTTCATGTTAAAATAATAATATATTTATTTTTTGCGTTCATTTAAGCACAGTGTTCTATGTAATAATAGTTATTAAAGAGAATAAATTTATTTAAAAAAATACATAGCATAAAATAATGGGTTATTACATTCTACCCCCTTTAAAATGATTTTTTTCTCAAAATTTGTCACTCAGATACAAATATATGAAAGTAACTCTTTATCATTACATCCTCATATTCCCATGTAGCTTCATAAAATTGGTGGTATCTCCACACAACCATAACCAGGTGAGTGGTATTGTTTCCTAGAACATTATATCTATGATCCATAATCTATTCCAATTATTCTTCATAATAAATATCTTTCCCTAGCGATATCTTCTCTATGTTTAGTACATATAAATGATTAGGTATTTACTTCATTAGGAGTGATACATGGACCACATCATGAACTTGAGAGAGATTTAGTTTAAACAAAAATCGATCAACTACCATCCTGATATGATCAATAATTTTAAAAACATTTGTACTCACAATTTGAAATTTCACTTTGAAAATCTAAGGTGTATATTTAAAAATTCCATTCTCGGAAACCCACATAGTAAAAATGATCAAAAAACATCCTCTTAAAAAGGGGGGCTGTTAAAGGCGAATATAACCTTATAAATTGTATTTATATTAGTTGAATATTAGTTTAAAGTGAAAATATAAACATGGCAGATAATTCTAACTATCAAGTTCTGATAGATAATGATAGAGAGCATGGTCATTGGAAATATAACTAATAGAAAAGCATAGTCCAAATAGGTCTGAAAAAGGAAATTGATATCTTCATAAATGATGATAATAGGATAAAAATTTATTTATAATTCATTTGAGAAGATATACTTACTCGATTTCATATCATAAGTACAATAACACTCTCTAGTTGTACCATGATCAATTTTTGATTCATTTCTTAACCTTATAATGATGTTGAAACTATAATTCCAAAAGAACTATTAGATCATAAGATCCATAATGGTATGACAAGTCATACCACCTATCTATATGTGTCATCATAACAAAATCATTATAAAAGGCTAACCAATGTGTATAAATTATCATTTGGTTAAGTAATAAATTAATCTTTAAACCCACTTTCAATGCTCAATGAAAAAATTTCATAAATGGTTACACTTATGATCATTTCAAAAAATAAAAAAAAATATTCAGATAAAGTTTATTAATTTTTTTAAATGAACTTATTATTAATCCCCTAAAAAATTGATGTATCTCATAATAGTTACAAACCAAATATGTGACTATAATTATCATGTATTCTCTTTAAACATAGTAATAACCGGAATTGCCATACAAGATTTTTGAAAATATGCTTTCTTTCAAAAAAAATTATTACTCATACAAAAAATTATTAAAAACTCCATCCATAACCCACCTTTTAATCATATTAATAATAAATTCCATGGTCATCAAAATAATCTCATTTATGTTATCATAATAAAACATATATTTATCTAATTATTATCCCAACATAATGAATATTTTAATGCTTATAATTCTATTAATCATGTTTTCTCTAAAAATATCACCTCAATCACTTTTCATGGGTACCAATAGAATTAAACAAAATTAAAATACTTAAGGAATAACTGTATTGGAACAATCCTTAGATGTTTAATTATTTTATAATTCATGTATAGGGAGATAATAATAAGAAATTTTACTAAATTATGAATAATAATATTTCCATAGGTCTCACTCATACAAAATTATACATTAAATTCCCAAATAAGGAGTGGAGAATAAATGCTCCTTAATTAACATGATTAACTTCATCCATTGTTTTTTCTTAGGATTTCCCTCATTCCTTTTCCTTTAGAGGTTATTGTTTCTTGTAATCCATATTATCCCTTGTATTGGGTGATTTATTTATATAATTCCCAAAATCCTTGATTTTGAAACACTAGAGTGTGGGTCGTGCATTTTATGGATATTTATCTATTTTTACATAATTTGATAATTTCTTACCATCACTTTGGCATTAGTTTTCCTAATGGAATTTACAAATTTGAATCATTTACCAGCCCCCATAAGAGGACTTCCTCAATGTTTCTTCCCCTATGTTTATTATAAAGGAAATATCATCTCATTCTCTCTATGATTTTTATAATTTCCTTTAAATTCCATTTTTCATTTCATATCGAACCCATGAGATTGATGGGTAACTACAATATCCATCTCCACATTGAGAGAAAATCCAACAATTTATTTATATGTATTTATGTCTCTTATAGAAAATTCCCATCAAAGACATGGTTTTATGACATAAAATAATTGATCAATTTTACTTCCAGGATTGATAATTAAACCAGAGTTATACCATGTATGCCATGTAAAATTTTATTTATATATTCTGATGGATTCACCATCCTTTGGATTTAGATAAAGAAACTACATCTCCATCATTTTATATAGAATATTATGAATGTAATTTCTATGGAATATCCCCTTAAACTCATCATGTTATATTGATTCAATTTATACTCTTTTGGTAGTATTCTTGATAACATTCAACCATTTATCTTCTTCTCCATGTAGATGATAAAAAATAGGACAAATTTTCATGTCCTGGTCATTGAATAATAGAAAATATTTTCTCAAGGGTGTTAGTCCATTTCTCAAAAACTAGTGGATCGGATGATCCACTTAAATAAAGTGGACGTTTACTCATGAAGGACTCAATATAATGTTTTTCCCTCCTTTTCTCATTATAATTGTCTATAAGATTCATATATTGTGTGAGTATAGATATAAATTTTTTCAACCCAAAACCCATCACATTTTGTAGATCGTGAGGAAAACCATAGCGTTTCCCATAGTATTAAGTATTAATATAGTTTTTTCAGGTTCCAACTATTGACTAAAACCAAAACAAATAATTTGAAAAACACTAATCATTCAAGGAAAATCACCTAAATAAGGAAAATTGTTTATAAAATTTCAATCTATAACATTGTAAGTTTGAATTAGGTTATTCACGATCATTACCAAAACTATTGGATTGTAACATTGACTTACACTCAGGTTCTTACTATGGATTTCTCATCCTAGTTTCGAAAGGTTAATTAAACCTTTCTATGATGCCAAATTTAATGACCCATAATTTTCATACATAGAAATTACATCTAAATAGATGAATATTCATTACATAATAGAATAAAACTATACAAGAACCATATGGGTTTAGGTCTTTGTAAACTTGAAAACAAAAAAATGGTTTATAAATCATCTACATCATCTCTATCTTATTCCTTCATAACTATAACCCTTTTTAAAATTTCATATTTAATACCTTCCTTCAAATAATAAAGAGAATAAACATAATAAAAGGGTGAGATAAGATTCTCAGAAAAGGTAAAAATGGATATATCAATCATAATATAAGAACAAGGGAATTTGTACCAAAACATAACATTTGGAATGTATACCCTGTATATTAAAGATCATAATCATGAGTCGTGGAATAAATCATTGAAGTTTTTAAGATGCGAATAATAAGAAATTATGAGCCATGAGAGAAAAATATTGGCATATAACATGGAATGTAATAGACAGATACGAATTGATAATAATTACCTTAATATTCAAGGGTATTTACAACTAATATCATAGTGGAATGGTTTCACTCCCTAATCCATCATATTAGTCAATGTTTACTCCCAATACTATATTTAGGGAAAAAGTCCTTTATTGAATTGGTTTCACTTTCCATTATAGTCCTATAAATCTCATGATATATAATATCATTACCCAATTAATTAGAGGGAGATATAGGTCCCTACCACTACATAATGAAATCCATACATATATTTTCCATAAGAAATTAAAACATTTAACCATATTAGAACCCATAAAAATGGGTTTCAAATACATTTCATCATATCATAACCTATGGAAAATTAAAAGGTTTCATAAATATCATGTCATAATAAACATAAACCAAAAAATATAAATAATAAGATTATTATTTTGGAATAAAAACTCTAATAAATTGTAAGTGACATCAAATAATTTCATATTAGATGGAAAAATTATTTTTTTGAATGCTCACATGAAATAATTATTATGTAAAATATCATTTCTGTTTTGAAAAAAAAAAATTAAATGGCATGAAATTATAAAAAAAATCATTGAAAATAACCTTGTAATACTATAAAGGAATATTCAATCAATTAAGATGTCATGATGGTGGGAAAATAAACCCATTTTTTATAAGTTAAAAACATTCTTTCGATATTTTTTTCAGAAATGTCGTAAAAACATCACTTAGAAATGAAAAAAAAATCCCTTTAATACATTTTGAAAAAATTGAAAAATGATTAAACATTACTTTAGAAAATCATAATATAATAGTAAAAACATTTTTGGAAACAATTTTAAAAAACATGTGCATGGAATAAAATATATTTTTAATGTAAATTTTAAAATAAATAAATAAATTCCCATATAAATGTCATGTCATTGAAGTGAACATTAATAAAATTAATAAATTGTGTGTATTAACTATAAAAACACATAAATAGTGGATTTAAAATTACAAGATATTAAAAATTCATTACATAAATAATCTTATCATGACATAATAAATGATGTAGAAGGTTAACCCAATGAATGGAAATTGGGGTAGGAATTCTCTTACAACTTTGTAATTAGTCAAATTATAAGTCCCATAAAATTAATAATTATAAAATGAAAAACTGAATAAAATTAATATAATTAGATTCAGAATATGATATATAAAATTGAATTATATACACCACACTTCAAAAATAAGTGTTGATTAAGGAATTTATCTCATAGAAGTAAAAGTGAGGCGAGAAACCCTTACCCTGCACTTATCCTTTGTTTTTTGTTCACAAACCTTCTATATTAAGGCTTAAATAATGTTATTAATTAATTAATCAAATATAATAAGAATTATAATACACTATGTGTTACTTTTATAAAATCTTACCTTCTATTCATTAATAATATTTCATTATTTTCATTCTGGCACATCCGTTTTTTATGTTTAATATTTTTTCATTTGTGTATAATTATGGATTTTTATATAAAATGGAAATAAAAATATGGAGGTGAAATAAAATGGTACTGATGAACATCAATTTTTTAAATTGTCTTATATATCATTTTATTTATTACATGAGGATGATTCATTAGATAAATTGTTCTTGATAAATATTTAGTTTATTTTAGTGGTTTTCTCCACTATCAATAACTAGTTTTCTTTTACAAAATATTATGTATATATACTAGTTATAGAAAATTAAATTGGTTATAATATAACCTTATACAATAGTATTTAACCATAAAAATACTTTTATGACCATCCATGAATGTGGTAATGGAAAAAAAATCATTATTCATGGAGACGGTTAACCGCCATATTTTGGATAATGGTTTTGTTTCGTTAAATTAGAGTTGGTAATAAAAGGTACGGATATAATATATTATTTTATTGATATAAAATTATATTATATAAATTATACTATATTTATAATTCCTTTGGTTATGAATTATTTGAAGATAAATTAGAAAAAGAAAAGAAATTATGAGAGGTTTTTAGGGAAAGTTTCCTCTTCAATATCACCTCCTTGAAGGACCCTTTTAGGAACTTAGTTGTGGTATTTGGGTGAGAACAGTAGCCCTTGTACATTTTTAGAGTGGGTAGAAAATAATTTATAATAGAATTAAAAATATTCAAGGAGTTTTAGGAGAAATTGGGTATTGAGTGGTGCAATTTATACTTGATGAGGGGTGGTTTAAAGTGATTAAATAAGGATTATTTTTTAATTAATGTTAACGACATTTGGGTGGAATTATTGATAAATAATTTGGATTATAATTAATTTTTAAAAGGATTTTTCAGGTCTATAAACACATCAACCACCAATTCGATGTTTTGATTTTTTTTTTAATTTTTCACCTTTTAACTTTAAACCTCTAAAATATTTTACTAATACTGAAGTAAATCATTGTTTAACATGGTAAAATTTGTATACATAAAAACTAAAATTAACATATAAAATAATTTATAACTATTTATTTCTAATATGTAATCGATCTTTAAAAAATCAAATATAGATGTTGAAAATTTCATTTATAATTAAACCATCAAAATGTAAAGAAAATAGTTTTTTGGAAAAATGTGTTTTTATTCAAAAAAAATGTACTTATATAAAAATAAGGTATAAAAATTGTTTAAATGTAATTAATTAGATTATATATAACTAAAAATTTCCAAAGTTACTTTGATATTAATTTAAATTAATTAAATTATTTTGAAAGAAAATTAGTGTTTTATAAAAATCGATATTTTTAATATTCACAAAAAATGAAAATTTTAAAAAAATCTCAAAAAGTTGTTATAGGATAATTTATATATGATAAATCCAAAAAAACATATTATTTTTATTAAAATAAATATCATAAAAATTTAAAGAATCAATTATATATATTTTCTCATATAAAGAAATAAAAAACGCTTCTATGAAGAAATCATATATTTGAAGAATAAAATTGATTTAATAAAATTTTTGTATTTATTCCAAAAGAATAAATTAATATATTAAAAATTATTTGGAAAAATATTTTATTTATAATTTGGTTAATACTATTAATTCTCGCTATTTTAATGGCTTTGTAATCATTTTTTTAAATAATAATATTTTTTTTGAGTTCGTTTAAGTTCGGTTTTCTATTCAACATAAGCTAAAGTAGAGATTAAATTTATACAAAAAGGGGT
Source organism: Viscum album (assembly GCA_963277665.1). Lineage (NCBI taxonomy): Eukaryota > Viridiplantae > Streptophyta > Magnoliopsida > Santalales > Viscaceae > Viscum > Viscum album. Next base: position 481,521,929 of record OY728133.1, read on the forward strand.
GGAATAGAGTAAAATCTCAGAGTGTTATATATTTACAGTGAATTTTGTTTAGGATTCATATCATGAAAATTATTATATATAAATATCCAACTATATTTACTTCTTCCATGGGGTATATGATTCAAAAGTTACAAAAGTGGTAATGGGTTTTCAACTCAATTTTATTTCTATAAGACACAGGTCATATTCACCCCTTTTATATTTGGTGTGGTGTATATTTTTCCCATGAATTTATTTTATGATGATTATTATAAATGTTATGGAAATTTACATATAAATCTAATTTTTTTTCTCTCATGGGTCTTATGATACAAAAGTAACAAATGTGGTAATCATTTTTTGTTATAATCCCATATTTTATCATGATTGTTTTTCTTAATATTTCAATGATTAAATATTATGATCTATCACTCATGAAACCCATTAATATTATTTTACTCTTTTTATTTCATGATAATACATATTTCCCTTTCATTTTCCTCTCTTTAGAAACTCAATAGTATAAAATAACTATTTCAAAGAAATATGACTTTATTTCTTTCATTGCTTTGAAATATTTTTTATTTCATATCCATGTTTTCTAAAAAAATTATTAATTATATATTAATATTTAAGGTAATTTTTACCTTATTATTCTTTTTAAAAAATGGTTAGAAATTAATATATATTTCTTTTTCTAAAATAGTTACTTTTTAATTTTTTACCAAAAAAATTAATAAATATTTATTTTAATATGTATGGCATTAATAATATTTCCCTCCATCCTGAAAACTCAATTATTTAAAGATTCCCATAAAATTTTCCAAGATTATTTTCAAGGAAAATATTTTATTTAATATTTTTTAAATTTTTTAAATTATATTTTCTAAGTGGAAAGGTTATTTTCCTCAAAAAAATTATTATATTTTAATGGTATTTATTTTCATAAATAACAAAACCCTTGACTCTTAATATTCACTATTAGTTATATGATTCAATAATATCATCCATTTTCATTCTCTGTAAATTTTATTATTATGAAGAAAGGATGTTTATGATACCCATTTATTTTCCATGGGTAATGTTTATGGAAAAATTTCTTTTCCATAGATCATACTATAACGAAATTTTTTTAAACCAATTTTTTTCCATGGTTAATGCTATGATTCGTGGTTTATGATCTTATGGAACACATATTTAAAATTTTAATTATATTATGGTTGGGATCAGAATTATATATCTCTCTAATACATTGGTTAAAAGTGTTCTGAAATATATGCATACTCTCAGGCACACATGTGCCACGTATAATGATAATACAATTGTAATTAAGATTTAATTTTAATATAATACATTAAATTATTAAATTTTATTATCTTATAATTAGTAATTTTTTTAAATGAAATCATGTTGACCGTTTTTATATATTTCTTGGAAATATTAAGTACAAAATAATATATATATATATATATATATATATTGAAGGGTATTTCATGTCCATCCAACCCAAAACCTTTACAAATTTTGAAAATTATTTTAAAATTAACAAATTCATAAAAATCATACCAATAAAACTTTTAACCTTGAAAATTCAAACACATGCATCTTACAAACCAATATTTTTTAACTTACAAACCAAAAACATTCAAACCTATAAAACTACCACAATAAAAGTTAGTAACATGTAATATTTTAAATATAAAAACTTTCAAATATTAGAACATGTATCCTATAAATTATAAACATGCAAAAACCCCTAAAACATGTAAACATATATAGATGAAACATATTAACATTAAAACATTTAAAAAATTAATAATTCAAACCTAAAAGTTCAAAACATAAAAATTTGAAAACCTATATTAATACAAAATATTAAACTAAAATACCTATAAAAATTAATCTCAAAACATTTCAACCTCCAAAAAATATCCAATAATCCTTAAAATAAAACACATGGATATTTTAGATAATATATTCCTTTAAATCCTAATATTCTTTATAGATTTTGATACACATAACCCTGAATCAAAATGAACTAAAAAAAGTATAAATTCATTAAAATATCCATGTGGAACTAGAGGTAATAATATATGTAATATACTTATGAAATTTATGTATAAATAAAAATAAGGTTCATTATAAATACTAAGGAATTGATAAATTAAATTATTGTGGCTAAATAAATAACCAGGAAGACATATGCTTTAAAGTGAAACCTTTCTAAAAATTAAATTTTCATGTGAAAGTAAATATATTATAGATAAAATATTTTTTTTTCTATGAATAATTCATTGAAAAAATTATTTTTTGTTTATAATAAATACGAATAAAAATAATTAATTTTAAAAAAAAAATAGTTTCCAATGAAAATAATTTTTGTTATATTTTTATGTTTTTATTTTAAATTAAAATTTTGTTCTTTAATAATTTAAATTTTTATAAAATAAACTCTATTTTTAGAATAATATTTTCAATATTATCTTAACATGAATTTTTGGTATTTTTTTGAAATTGTTGATTATTGGTGAATTGTAAAAAATATAGCTTTTACCAAAACTATAAATTCAACAGCTTTATCATTTTATATGAAAGAAATATATGTTTATAAAAACATTTAGTTAATAATAAAATTTTATTATGTATTACTAATATACATTTTTATATACTATTTCGAATTTATAAAACTTATGTTTGAAATTTTCTAAACTTTAAAAATATTTTCAAATAAAACATACTATTTTTGGTATTTTTTTTAATTAAAAAATATTTCGGTAAAACGTGGATTTTTATTTCTTTCAAAATGACATAAAATTTTTTATCAATAATAAAAAAAATATGGAAACTAAATATATTGATAATTTTATCAAACAAAAAAATAATCTTAAAAATAGAATTTTTCAAAAAAAAAATGAGTCCATACGCATTAAATGCACTAACGCTAAAATTGAATTTTATTACATAGCTATTTTATATGATAAATATTATTTTTTATTTTTATTCATAAGGTAAATTTTTTTTAATAATGATAATTTTTTAGGAATTATATACAAATTACCATGGTAATAACTAGTTAGCATGGTAAAACCAAAAATGGTAAAAGTGAAATTTATAAGAGTAAAGGACTTAAAAACGCATTCAAACACGTGTTAAAATGAATTTTTGAGTGATTATTGGCCTTATCACATCACCCGGTCAATTATGTTCCATCTTTTGGAGAAAAAAGACATGTGAAACATTTTCTATCTTTACATTAAGTAGAGATATTTATAAAAAATTCATTCTCTCTACCTATAAAAGTGGCCTCCTAACACCCCTTCAATGCCACTGTATAAATTTTATTTCCTATTGAAAAAATAAAATATTTTCTTATAATATAATATTATTCCATTTCATTGAGCATATATTCACATGATATTGGCATGAGGCTTTTGTTTCCAATAAGTCTTCAATGGAAAAGGCCAAGTCTTCAACATGATCATGTTTTTCACTAACTACTTTTAATTTCAGTCTTACTTTCCCAAATCTATTTTTCTAATTACTACATGAAGAAATAATAATTATTTGTATAATTATTTTTATTATTATTATCTTATAATAATTAAACACCTTTTCTTTTTTCCATTAATAAAAATTAAAAACAATATTTGTATATTGTGTGGACTACCACCTCCACAAAGGGAACAATTCTATTTTTCACCACCAACTCCTTTCACTATTTATAAGGGTTAAATTGAAGAATACACGTGAAATATTTAACATGATTTTTCTTATCATGATACAATTATAACCTGCATTATTTCACTATAATTTTTGAAAAATGAAAATGTTAATTGTGCGTTGTGCGGACTACCACCTCTAAGAAGTAGTATATCTCATATTTTATTCATTTTGTTTCTTATTTATCAAAACCTTTTAAAATCATATTCAAAACTGAAAACTTATCCAATTAATATCAATATTCTTTTATAATAATGATATTATTCACAAAACTAATCAATTTCATAATTATAATCATCCATTAATTATGGTATGTTCATATTTGGGTTAGTCTAAAAACTTAAACAATTCTACCAAAACAATCGTAGACTAATATTATAAATTAATTACTGATAATATATTATATAAGTTAATAAGTTAATATTTTATTTTATTCCTATAATTGTAGCGTTAATTTGAAACTCATTAATTACGGTACCAATGTTTGTACATCCATAATCACATAAACATGCTCCTCGCTACTTTCATCTTTAAGAATCATAACTAAAACTATCGTAGAATGAAATAATAACATTATAAATAATTATAAATTATAATTTATAGTACCTTTTATGTTCTTTTAATGAAGAAATTTGGAATAATAATGAAAAACGACATCATTATTATGAAACTAGTTCAAAATAATCAAGATTACTAGCACTGGGTATTAAAATTAGATAATAACTAACTAATATACATGTAAAGAATAATTATAAAAGGTTATATATATGAATAAGGTTTTGAAATATATTATTATTATAGTTATTTTTTATATAGTATATTCAATCATTATAGTAGAATTCATGATTTAAGTAAGGGTTTTGTGCTAACCAAATTTTCATCCATTGAGTTATAACCATTATTATTGACCTCTGCTATTCAAAGTTTTATTTATTCTAAAAAATTATTACTTTTATGGTATTTAATTCTTATTTAATTTGGTAATAAAACTCTTCCATATAACCTCATTATCGAATGATTCATTTCAAAAGGTAAGTTTACTTGAATGGGGTTTTGTGGTCTCAATTCTAATTTTTTCATACATGATTTTTTATGCACTAATTTAATTTTATATGGTGTAAAAAAAATTATTTGTTATATTATATAATGAATTATATTACATGTTATTTGAAGTTCAGTTTCAAGGTATTCATCCTTCTAGGGATTTCATTTATATGATACACATGTTATAAGCATTTATTATCACAAGTTTCACCCCTTGAGATATATTAACTGTTATACCCCATGTTTTCATTTAAATAGTTTATCATATTAACTGTTAATATTTTGTATCATAATATTCTCATTTTTCTTGGTATTAATTTTATATTTGATATTATAGCCTTTAAGGGGTTTTGAGTCTAATGTTTCGAAGGTTTTAAGGGGCTAAATGTCTCAAATTTATTTTCTCGAGACATATTTCATATTATAATCCACGATATTTTGGTATAGTGTAATGGCCTCCCAATGCATAGATATTATTATAATCATATAATTGATGGGGTTTAATGTTAAATATCATGTTCTTTCATGAAATGGTTTTCAATTCAATGAATACCATGTTTGTAAGGGTTTGGGATAATTCAATTTTTTCCAATGATTTAAATACTCTATTATTATAAATATATTATTTAAATCATGATTCATTCTTACCTAATGAATACATAGTATTATATTTCTATATTATTTTCTAGGGTTCCATAGTTCTTCCTTATAACCTCGTTATCAATTGAATGTTTCCTCAATGATTATTTTACATATAGGGCTACTTTGTCTCAAATTTCAATTCCTTGAGACATGATTATGTTATAAACCATGTTTTATATTAAATGGTTTACTTACTACACCTTTTATATTTAATATCATGATTCAATTACTATTCATGGTATTTAATGTTCAATTTTATTTTTTAACCATCAAGGGGTTTTAATTTTAATGTTTCTAAATTCATAAGTGTTATTTGAATAAATTTTAAATTCAATGAGGCATTTGTTTTATTTAATTCTGTATTGAATTAAAGTAACATTTCTATATTTTATTTCATTATATTTTAATTTCATTTTATTCCACTTATGTTATTTTGATTTATATGTTACGAATTCCATAATGGTTTTTGGATAAAAAAATTTATTCATCGAGATATGATTCATATTCACCACTTATTTCATTTTTGTGGTGTATATATTATTAAAGGAATACCTTCTATGTCCTAAAAAACTATTTTCTTTTTTGGTGTTAAACGCATGGAAATCCATCACTACTTTTGGATTTCCAAATCAGCCTTAGTTATAGTAATAATTTTTATTCTAATTAATTTCATTTGTGATAACCCTATATAATCATCATTTTATTAAAGTATCATCACCAGAATTATATATGTTTATTAATTGAGGAAATTATTAACTTAACCATATACCCATTTCTGTATATGGTTTTAGTTTTAGGGATTCTTACCTAGAAATCTATTTATTTATTAAGGAATTTTGAAAATCTGTATTCCTGTTATTCTAATACTAATATTTTTTTACTATTAAGAAATATTAATTTTTCATTGAATATATTATTCATCCCTTCATATTATAAACTCATTGGAATTAATTAGTTATTTTTGGGGCCCACTATATCCCATTTTTCATCAATAGGTCTCATGAGGAAAAATAGATTGGGTTTTTGTATATGCATGCACAAAATATAATATTTCCTAAACACAAGGCCTTGATGGTAAGATTGTGATGTCTAAGATCAGGATTTTTTATCTTATGTTATGTAATTAGATGTTTGAAATTATTCAATTCATAATTAAAGAACTATTTCTTACTATCCATTTATTTATTTATTCATATGTCAACCATGGATATGCTATACTCACATTTTCTTTCGATTGTGTGATTATTTTTATTATATAATCCTACAAAATTATTTATGATCATATTATTCTCACTTACTATATTTGATTGTTATCACTTATGTTTAACCTTACTGATCAATTGAGCTCACCAATTCTTATTTTTCCATTTCCCAAATTTTTGAAGAAAATTATTACACATGATATGTCTTGAAGAGTATAATGTGTGGAGAATTCTGTGGGAGATAATGATATAACAACCCATATCTTTATTACACAATAATACAGGATTTAATCACATAAAATTTCACTTAATATAACCTGAAATATTGAGAATTATATTGTCATTGGGAATTAGGTAATTTTAATTTCAACATTATTCATGAATTACAACATCATTATTGAAACCTTCTTTGACATGTTTGATCTTTAAATTGAATTGGATAACCTATGGAAATACATAAGAAAGGGGTGATCCATAAATCCTAGTATGGAACTAAATATTGAATAACATGAAGATAATAATACATGTTAGATAAATCATATCAATGTCACATAAAGGAACATGAATAATATGTCATGATATGGAATGATAATCATAAAATTGGAAATGTGGATATATCTTAAAACACAGCATCATAAAAATAGGTCAAGGCTTAACCACCAAGAATTAATAGTAGATAAATTACCATAAATAAATCTGTCACAACCCTATCCCAAAATGGAATATCATGATTCTAGACATTAATCAATGCAATGGAGTACTATATAATTTCAGGAGCACCCATCACTTTCATTTCATTCTCAGGCTTAAGTGTGCCGCATAGATCATAAAACATCGATTCATTCATCATCATAATTTATTCCACAATCAAATAGTTTAGAATAAATACATTTAATCTTCCAATAAAAGGTTTTATGTATATAAAAATGAACACCCTTGATAGGAAATGGGTATGACAGTCACTACACAATTGGTCTGGCATGGAAAATAGCAGTAAAGATTCTACAACATAACGGTGTCACTTAAAAATTCATAAAATGGGTTAATGAGATATAAATGGGTATCTCATCATTTTTAGATGAATTGGAATATAATAGGTATATATAATTACATTAAAAACATTTACAATTTGAAAAATAAGGCATAAGATAATAAATAAGCATGAATAAAAATAGAAATGAAAGGATGCTTATGAAATTTCATCATGGTAACGGATGTACATGGGATGGATTATTGAGAGATAAAGGGGTATATAATAATTTCTATATAATAAGGAAAGTTTAGAAGATGTTTTAAAACATATATAATCTTTAGTAATTGAAAATAAAAGGACATAACAATATAAATAAACATTGATAATGATGAGAAAGAAAATAACCCTTACTTGAATGTGAGGCTCAAAATGCTTGCAAACGGGATTATTAAGAGCTTGAAGTTCCTTAGGAGGATTCTAGAGAGGTAAGGGAAATGTAAAGACATGATAAATGGTTTTTTATTGAATATGATTGGGAGATTTTTTGGGTTTATATATGAAATGAGAGTTTAATTATTTAATATTTCACAAACTTAGGTTTTAGACCCTATATAATAAAATATTCAAAACCAAAAACCTTACCATGGTTATTCCCATGGTTTTATTAAAAATTGGGAGGTTTTTATTATATTATTTGGAAATTTTCCTAACATATTAAAATATTACCCTTTCTTATGTGGAGTTTAGTCACTCTTTTAATGAAATGAATTTGTAATAATAAAATATATTATATATTTTGGATAATTCATAAAGGAAATATAAAATTAATAAAATAAACATAAAATCACATTATTTTAAGTGTAAACATATATTTTCCCTACTATACCATTTATATTATTTATTATATCATCTTTGGGTCATTATGATGTCATAAAACACATCGTATATTTATCCAGTATTTAATTTTTAACCTAAAATTTGACTCCCTTAAAAAATTATGAAAAAATAACCATTGGATAATTTTGATGTTATTATTCCAAAAATAAATTTTATTTTATCAAAATAATTTCTTAAATATTTGAATTTCCAATTTTAAATTAATATTCTACATTTATTGAAAAAATTCTGGGTTTTAACAATAAAAGTATTTGAACCCTTATAAAATGTACATTTCAATTTATAAATATTATTTGACAATTTATAAATAATAAACCGTATTTAATGATAAAATTTTATTAAAATGCTATTTATTTCAAAAATGCATTAAATCATAAAATAAATCCTCTTAACTGAATTTTAATATTTCCCAACAATATAAATTGTGTTTCATTATATCAAAATAAAAATAATTTATAAAGTAACCATAAAAATGGACATAACTTAATTATTCTATACAATATACATATTCATATTATTAAGTTCAGGATACATATTCCTTTATAACATCGGTGTACACCCTAAGAGTAAGGTGTGCGATTGTGATACTTTAATGGGGTCATTCGGAAAACATGGTTTGGGTTTTGATTTCAATTATCTTGAACTTCTCCCATAAATGGTTTCTATCATGCTTATGCTATTGTATCTCAGCTTGTACTTGGTCAAGAGAAAATCCCAAATATTCTATCTCTCTCAGTAGCTTCATTAAATGGGCTTCATAGGGAATGATTCTACTGGTTGAAGTAATCACTTCCATTTTTTGAGTTAATTGTATTTATTAAAATCCATATACTAATCATGTGATAATTGTTCAATATCTATGTTAATAATGGTAATATTATTAATGGTATTTTAAATCCTAATAAATTTACAATAAATCTCACAAGTTTTCTATTACAATATTATATAATAAGATATTTAATTAAATCACAAATGGAATCTTCATTCATAAAAGTTGAGGTCATTATAATATTCCCCAATTGATAAATTTCACCCAAAAAAATTTATTTCACCCCCTAAAAATAGATGAGGGTAATTATGTCTCATCACATTATCTATTTCCCACATTTCTTCTTCAAACTTGTGGTTTATTCATATCACTTTTATCAGGTGCATTGTATTATTTTGTATAACTTTGTCTCTATAATCTATGATCTTCATCAGATTCTCCTCATAGGAAAGATCATTCTCCAATGGTACCACCTAGGGATTGAGTACATGTGAGGGGTTAGGTATGTACTTTCTCAAGAGTGACACATTGAATACATCATGAACATAATATAGGTTAGCTTGGAGTGCAAGTCGATAATCCACCACTCCAATAAAATCAAGGATCTCAATGGGGTCGATGTAACTTTAAATAAGTTTTCACTTCCTCCCAAATCTCATCAAATTATTACATAGAGTTATAAAAAGTATTAACATGTCTACAACATCAAACTCTAGGTCTCATTAATTATTTTTAGCACAGTTGGTTTTTCGACTCTGAGCAGCCTTGATGTACTGCTGGATGGATTTAATCTTTTCCACAATTTCATAGACCATTTCAGGACCAAGAAATTTCCATTCCCCAACATCATACCAGAATGCAGGTTTCATGTACCCTTTCCCGTAAAGGAATTCGTAGGGAGAAATTTTTATTCTCGAGTGGAAAAATTTTTTGTAAGAGAAATTGACAATGGAATATGTTGACCCATCCTCCTTTGAAGTCAATTGAGCTCGCTCACAACATGTCCTCAACTATCTAGATAGTAATCTCAGATTGGTCATCAGTTTGAGGGTGATAAGTCATTCTAAAGATCAAATCAGTGTTTAGATCATGCAGAATACTTTTCCAAAACATGAAGGTGAATCATGGATCTCAATCGAATATAATCGATAGTGGTACTACATATAGCCTGACCACGTCCCTGATGTATATCTGTGTAAGTTAATATAGGGATAAATCCTCTCATATCGCTATAAAGTGTGTAGTTTTGGTAATAAGATCCACTACAAAACATATATCATTATTCCATCTTCATTTATTTGGAAGATTTTCTAAAAATTCAATGATTATGTTTTCCCATTTACATGTAGGTATAGATAATGGTTGCATCATCCCATTGTATTTTTTTCCTTTCTGCATTCAATTGATGACATACAAGATATCTTGATGTATATTCTATGATCTACTTCTTCATATTAACCCACCAATAGTGTTATCAGAGATCTTGATACATCTTTGTGCTTCCTGGGATAATAGAGAAGGTTTGGCTTTGTGAATCATCCAACATCTCCTTTAAATCAGGATTTGACGGTAAACACAATCTTGACCCAAATCTCACAAAACCTCTATCATTAACATTGAACACTGAGGATTTCCCTTTCATTATAGCTTCAACTTTCTTTTTAATTCCAACATAAACTCTTTGAGAATCCTTTAACCTCTCTAGAAGAGATAGTTAAGAAATAATTTGTTAAATGAATGATGATTTTACGTCCTTTATGATTCACATGTCCATCCTTTCTGAATCTAAGAAGATTTGATCCTTTCCAATTCTTATCAATGACAGAATTTCCATATCCTTTATTCAAATAGTGGATCTCACATTATATAATTTCCCAGGATGGTATTAGATTGAGTAGTCTTAGTCTTTTATCATCTCTTACCATCTTCTTTGGCACATATTTAACTCTTTTTGTGTGAATATATACTTGAGGTATTTGTGATCAATATGTATTTCAAAATTCCCCTCAATGTGGTAATGCCACCAAATATTTAATGTTAAATTCACTAAAGATATCTATAGAATATGTGTTTCATATTTATATCATGAAAATTCTACTACCTTGATGGATAGGCGATGACTTTTCCATTTTTCATGAACACATAGCCCAGTCACTTCTTCGAAAAATCACTGAATACCATGAAAAGCAGTCTCCTTTTTGGTAGTGTGAGAACATGCACAATGATAAGCCTCATTTTCAGCTACATGAATCTATCTTTTCATTCATCATTCTAAGAAAACTTCACTCACTTCTGAGATAGTTTGGTTACGGGGTTTGACAGTTATGAGAAATTTCTCATGAATTGGTGATAATACCCCGTTAACCCAAGGAAACTATGAATATCTATAATAGATATTGGCCTGTACCATCCTTATGTATCTTTAGATTCAATGTTTATATAGATTTACCATTACTTGTGATGATATTATCCAAGAAATAGACTTCCTTTAACTGTAAATCACATTTGTTTTACAAGGAATAATGTTTTTCCTTTCACAAGGTCTTTAGCATAGTACTCAAATTCAACTCATGATCCTCTTTACTTTTGGCATATATTATAATATCCTATATAAAGGCTACAACAAATTTTTCACGTTAATATCTAAAGACTCTATTAGTCAAGTACATAAATATTGTGAGAGAATTAGTGAGACAGAATGACAATACTATGAATTCATTACACCCATACCTTTTTATGAAAAAAATCCTTTAGGATATCCTCCTTCTTTACCCTAACTTGGTAATATCCTGACCGCATATCCACTAAGGAAAATTATTGTGCTCCATGTAACTAATATAAAAATTCATAAATCCATAGAATAAGATATTTTTTTGTTTATTTTAATCTTGTAAAGATCATGATAATCAATGAAATATCGCATTGACCCATCCTTCTTCATAATGAAGAGGACTCGGGAACCCCATTGTGAAGCACTTGGGCATATGAAACCTTTATACAGATACTCATGTAGTTGTTTCTTCTTCTTCTCATTTTCCAAAACATCTATTATATATGGATTATTGGATAATGGTAATGCCCCATGTATAAGATCAATTGAAAATTCAACATCTCATCTAGGAGTAAGACCATGAAATTCCTCCAAAAACACATCAACATATTCCCTCACAATGGTCATGTCTTCAAGGATGATTATTTCCATAGAATAAATCATTTTATATTGATATTATTTATCATAGGGAAATAATATCCATGTTTTAGATGATTTTTCTAGCTAAACTTCATCCTCTACCTTTCACTTACACAGAATTGGGGGTCGATTCAAAATATAGAAAGTGATTTTCATCTCTCATAAATTTGTGTTGATTATATATAGTGAAAAAAAATCAATCCTAAAATTGTATCAAATTATACCAAAGGGAGAATAATAAGGCTCACATGGAAGTTCATCCCACAAATTGTGATATATGAGGATTTATATACTTGTTATGTAATAGCTTTTCCATTTTATGTCTTCACCGATAACTCCACTTCCATGCTTTGTGATGGTGTGTGAATAGTTGTAAAAAAATTCATGATATGAAGGAATGTGTAGAACAAGAATCAAAAAGTGTGTTCACTATTCTTGAATGAATAACTAGTGTACTTGTCACCACCTCATTTTTGGGATCCACTTCGGCAGTTGTGATGGAAAAATCTCTCCTTTGCTTCCTTGGAGATTCTTGGTTGTCTCTAAAAACCATTTTCCAAGTGAATTGGATTATAAAATTCCCTAGTTCCTTATAGCTATAGAAATTAAAAATATACTGAGGTTTTACTAGAGAATTCTTTTCCATCATTGAAGTAGTGGTTTTTTTCTACTGGTAATCACTGGATAGGTTCCCTTCATTCCATTACATAATATATTTTCTCATCCCCTTTCTGAAATTTCCTGGGTGCTTCGTTCCGCACCTTTGGGAAGTGGGATGTTGAAATTTTTTGGCACTATTATATCTCATTATTAGATTACCATAATTGATCTCCGCTTTCTTCTTATGATCCCCATGATAACCCTAAGACTCTTTGATCTCAATTTTGACATTGAGGGAACATCAGACAATTTTCTCATATTTGTCAATGTCATGGATCTCCATGGATTTACATATACTAGGTTTTAACCCACCAATTAAGAGGTCAACATTGAAAATGGGGGTAAAGACAAATCCATAAGCATATCATGAAAGATTTGTGAAGTTTTCGCTATATTCCCTGATAGATTTGTTATATTTGTTCTAAAGGGAAAAGAAATCCCTTTACATTTTATGATGTAGAGTGGTAAGAAAACATTTATCGAAAAACATTTTCTCGATATCCTTATACACCATTGCTTCAATATCTTACTCAATCTTATAATTTTTTATCAGTTCCCACCACTAATGAGCTTCACCATCCATAAGATAAACATCTATTAGAACCTTCTCTTGTTCTAAACATTGAAGTATAGAGAAGATATTTTCAATGGATTAGATTTATTTTTATGTGATTAAGGGATCATATGACCCATTAAAATTAACAAGATTTTGACGCCTGAAGCTCTTTATTATTTCTTGTTCTCTCTAAGGTGGGTTAGATTGTACTTTTAATAGATGATTCTATTTAGAACCTGATTCATCTGAGAGATTAGCATCATGAATTATGTGATTCCTACTCCCATCTTGTTGGGAATCTCGTTGGGGCAGTCATTACATTGCTCTTAACATTGATTTTTTCCTGATTCCTCCTAATTATAGCTATTGGATAGAATAAAAGTAAAATTAATTATGACTATATTATAATTTTAATAGCATAATTGGTAATTTAATTACATTAAAGGGATAACATATAAATAAAATGTATTTCCTTAACTTATGGACTTATAGGGTTCATCCTTTATTATCGATGATCTATTTCCTAAAATATATTCTTATGGGTATTTTCTAACTCCCTTAATAATGGTTTTTAATGAGCTTATGAATTAACATAAAATATCCCTCAGAAGTGTCGAACCAAGTTTGTAGTATGGCTCATTGTTATCTTCTAGGTTAACCTAAGTCAGGCCTGGAACACCATATTAGAGTTGTTACTCATAGGTACATCTGTGCTAGAATATTTTACACTTGTATTATTCAGATAGGGATGTAAATTCTTAATAAAAAACATAATATATATTAACCAAAATTTTATATTTTTTTATACTTATTATTTATCCTAAGTATTTTGCTATTTTATTATAATACTAATCCCAAAAATAACTAATCTTTTCCTCTGATAACAATAATAAAAACCCTTATCTTCATTACACATTAAAATATAATTATATTACATTAAATTAGAATTAATAAAATAAAAATATAGAGAAGTATAGTGAATTTGGTAATTATGTACATTTCATTACAAATTAAAACATGAATTATAACATCTTTATTGAAAACTTCTCTATCATGATTGAGCATAAAACTGCATTGGATAACTTGGGTAAATACATAATAAAGGGGTGATCCATAGATCCCAATATGGGGATAAAAATTACATAGAATGAATATAATAATACATGATATACATGGAATATCAATGTGTCATAAAAGACATGAATAATAAGTCATGATATATCATGGTAATCATAATATGGGATTTTTGGAAATAACTTAAAACTCTCCATCATAAACATACATCAAGGATAAACCACCAGGACTTTAGGGAAGAAAAATTACCATAAAATAATTACGTAAAACCCTTTAACAACATTAAATATCATGATACTAAACATTACCCAATGCATTATAGCGCCATATAATTCTGGGTGCACCCAGCACTTTCATTTCACTTTCATGCTTAACTGTACCTCAGAGACCATAAAACATGGATTCATTCATCATCATAATTTATTCCAAGATCAAGTAGTGTGTAATAGATACAAGTAATTCCATAATAATAAGGTATATGTTCATAACATTGAACACCCTTGATAGTAAATTGGTATGTCATTCACTACATAATTGGTTTGTCATGGAAAATCATGGTGAAAATTCAGAAGCATAACGACATAAATTAAAAATTAATAAAATGGGTTGATGAGAGAGAAATGGGTATCTAATAATTTTAAAATAAATTGGATAGTAATAGGTACATTAAAAGACATTCAAACACATTTATAATTATAAAAAGAGGGCTTATGATAATAAATAAACATTAATAAAATGAGAAAGAAACAGATGCTTAGGAAATTTCGTCATAGTAACGGGTGTACATGGGAGGTCTTAATGAGAGAGAAAAAGGTATCTCATAATTTATACATAATAAGGGTAGTATTAGGGAGGTAATAAAATATACCCCATCATTAATAATTGAAAATAAAATTTCACAACAACATAAATAAACTTGCATAAAGACTAGAAAGGAAAGAACCCTTACTTGAATGTGTGGATCCAAAAGTATTATAATGGGATTCTTGAGATCTTGGGATGCATTTGAAGAATTATAGAGTGGGAGGAAATATTAATTATTTTCTCTATATATTTATATTCAATAGAAGTGGGAGCTTGGGAGGGTTTATATAGTAAGTGATAGGGGAATTATTTAATATTTCACAATCTTCGGTCTTTGACCCCATATAATAAAATATTTAAAAAAATCATACATTGGTTTTTTCCCATGGTTTTCTCAAAATTTGGGAATTTTTTTATTTTATTGGGAAAAGGTACAAGCATATTGAAATATTACCCATTCTAATGTGGAGGTGAGTCACTCTTTTAAAGTAATTAATTTATAATAATAAAATATATTATATATTTTGGATGATTCATAAAGTCATTATAAAATTAATAAAATAAACTTAAAGTTGAATTATTTTAAGTATAAAAGTTATATTTGGATGCGTATACCATTTATAGTTTTTATTAAATCATTTTTGGTTCATTATGATGTCATAAAACACATTATTTATTTATATGGTATTTAATTTTTACCCAAAAATTGATTGTCTCATAAAATTATTACAAATTAACCAATGGATATTTGAAATTTTATTATATAAAAAATGATATAAATTTTACCTGAATAATTCTATAAATATGAGAATTTTCACTTTTAAAATAATATTTAACATCTATTGAAAAAATACTATGTTTTTTACAAAAATAGTTTTTGAACCCATATAAAAAGTACATTTCACTTCATTAAAATTATACAAACATTTATAATTAATAAACCTTATTTAATGATAAAATTTTATTAAAATACAATTTATTTCAATAATCCATTAATTCATAAAAATAAATTCCTTCATTTAATTTGAATATTACTCAAAAGTATAATTTGTGTTTAATTGAATAAAAATCAAAATCATTTATAATGTAATAATAAAAATGGAAATAAATTCATTATTATAAACAATATACATATTCATATTATTAAGTTCATGATACATATCATATAATTTAACTAGTAGATGACTTATGAGTAAGGTTCGTGACAGTGAGACATTCATGGGGTCGTTTGGCGAATAGGATTTGGGTCGTGATCCCAATTAGCTTGAACTTCTCCCATAAATGTTTTCAAACATACTTATATTATTGGATCTTAGCTTAGGATTGGACAAGAGAATGTTCCAGTGATGCTATCTCCATCAGAAGCTCTGATAAATGGTCTTTATAGGGTACAATTCTAGGGGTTGAGGCCATCACTTCCTTAGTTTGGGTCAATTGGATTAGTTAAAATCTCTATACTAATCATGTGATCACTGTTGAACTACTATATTAACAACATTATATTATTAATGGTATTTTAAATCCAAATATATAACCAAAAAAGTGCATTTTTTTCTATAACCATATTACATAATAAGACATATAATAAACTCACAAATGGAATCTTCATTTATAATAGTTTGGGTCCTTACAAATGAAGACTTATTATAGATTATGTAGTTTATTTTACAATTAAAAAATGTCAATTTGATGAGAAAGACAAGATCTTTATTAGTTAAAAAATTTCTTTAATCTCTAAAAATATAAACCAAAATTGTTTTTTGAATATGTGTGACACGATGTTTGTTAGTTGTGTTGTAATTATTTATGGTCAAAATTGGGTCACATTGGTTCATTTCAAAGTCAATATGTAAAAAAGGTGTTTATTCATAATATAATTTAAGTGTTCAAGTCCAGGGAATCACATTGGGCATAAAAGGAGTGTTTAGATAACTTTATAGTTTAGGATGTTAGTTGGAGATAATTATAGGGTTGATAAGTTTATATTGATTAGATTTTCAATTCTATGGATAACTATTTAGGTTATTTGATGCGATATCACATATTATAGAGATAATGATAATATAACATTAATGAAAACCCTAGGATGAGACTAATGGTTAAGTTTATCTACAAAATAACATCTGGAAATTTTATTAAATTAGATATTGTGTGGTTCACCTAGAAATTCCATCTCTTTTTGGATATTATAAGTGGACGTAGGTTCTAATAGTGATGTACCAAGGGATAATAACCTTGAAAAGGGAGTATTGGGTATTAACTCGATCATCACCCGCTGCATGAAAAATAGTCATAACTAGAGACCTAATTTTACATTTCTAGAGGTTATTATTAGGTAAATAAAATTTTCGATAGAAACCATTTTGAAGGATTTTAGTGTGATGTTAAATAATTGAGTTGTAGAACCTAATAGATTAATGATCACTAAAAACCAAGCATTGAACAATAAGAGTCATAGGATAAATAGAAATTATCATATTTTAAAAAGATTGTGCAATGTGGTTATACGTATTTCGATTAATAATCTAATATACATCTTTTGGATATTATCAAAACATTTTTTGTTGTTGTATTTGGTTGAAATAGGATCAAAATGATAAATCTAATAAATCTATTTATCTAAAAATCATTATGTTTCATGACCAAAAAATAAAGCATTGTTAAATGGTTGATAATATTAATATATACTTGTTATGATGATAAAGGTGAATTTATTAATATTTATTAAGATAGTGTGGTTGATATATTGATAAAAATTAAATATTAATACTCTTAGTTATTATTATTAGTGAGTGATATTTATCGATGATATTCTGGTATATTTTAAAATTTATGAGGATTATGTAAAACATATTTGTATTCCTCTTTATAATTTTGTATTTAAAAGTTTATAAACATATATGAAATTTTATAAATAACCTTGATAAATGATTTTATGGAATGTTTATCTTTTTTGGGTACAACTATTGAAGAACACATGATTTAGGGATGAATAACTCTTTGGTTTATCATATTATTTCTGTTGAGATAATAAAGGGCTGATTGATTTTGAGATATTAAGTTATACGGTGTTGGTATCCTTGGGATTGATAATTGATTCATGATATTTTTTTGTGATGTTCATCGAAATATTAGGATTGTGGTACATATTGTCTAGTGTGTGATCTTATGACCTATATATTAATATTGTTTGAGGGTAAAATATAGTGTTATATTCTTAAGGACTATAAGGTTTAATTGTGGTTTAATTTATTAGAGATTGACAAGGTTTAAATAAAGGTACATTTTATAAAATATATTATTATAATACATATATATATACTTGGGTATATGATTGTTTAAAGTATTAATGTTTTTTAGGAAAGATAAGTAACTTAATCTAACCTAATTGAGTTAGGTAGATGTCATATTAGAATTTATATCCTGAATGAAAAATACAGCAAGAATACCACCACATATATTCATCATTGATTAATAATTAAAATTCTTGGGGATGAAATTTATTTAAGGGGGATAGAATGTTTCACAAATAGATTTGATATGGTATAATCTTATAAGAACTAATATGTTCTATAGCACATGATACAAGGAACACTGGACAACACAAAATCATGGAAAAATATATAACCATTAAAATGTTTCCATATAATTGCTGGGTAAAAATAGATGTAACTGAATAATAAAATATATGTATACATAAAAATAAAGTTCATTATAACAATTGAGGAATTGATAAATTAAATTAGTGTATCTAAATAACTAACAAAACTGATTTATTTTTTAATGTGTAAGTTCGAAATAATGGAATTTTTATATGAAAATAAATATATTACAGAATCAATATATTGTTGATATGAATAATATATTAAAATAAATTTTATTATTAATATATAGGAAATAATAATAATATGCAATATTTTTTTAAAGTTGTTTCCCTATGAAAAGAGTTTTCATTTCATTTTTACGATTTTATATAAAAGTTAAATTATAAAATTTTCAATTTTGTTTTTTAAAAAATAAACATAATTTATAGATTCATCATTTAAATATTATGTAAATATTAATTTTTTTTATTTTCCTAAAATATTTTTATTTTTAGGTGAATTGTAAAAAAAATATGTTTTTACTAAAACTGTAAATTTTATGACTTTATCATTATATAAGAAATACCTAGAAGTTTATAAAAAAATTAATCGACCAAATATGAATATATTTAATATTACTATACCTTTTTAAATACCATTATGAATTATCAAAATGTATTTATAACATTATTTTAAATAAAGTAATATTTTAAAATAAAATAAATTATTTTTTAGTATTTTGTTTTAATTAAATATTATATTTATGAAATTATGTTTTTGATTTATAGGAAAAACAAATAATATTTATTTAATTATAATAAAATATTTGGTAAGATGAAATCCTAATATAAAGATAATTTTGTCCTACACCTAAATTTTAATCTGAAAAATAAACTTTTTCTAAGAACGGGTTTTTACACATTAGATGTCCTAAAGTTAAAATTGATTTTTTAAACATAAAAACTTAATATGATAAAACTCATTTCAAAATATTAATATTTATTCCTAAATTATGTAATAGGAACCATTTTATTATTATAATTTAAAATCAAATTTCCTGGGTAAAAACTAGTTGCAATGGTAAAACAATAATTGGAAAGAGTGAAAATTCTATGAGTAAAGTACTTAAAAAAAGTAGGAAATTTGTGTGAAAAATAATTTTTTTAGTTATTATCAACCTTATTGAATCCCCCAACCAATTATTATATATTTGTTTACCCACTTTACTAGTTAAATGTGTGATCAATTTATATTAAGTTGAAATATTTAGAAAAATAACATTCAAACCACTTATAAAAGGTGCCTCTAGCCACTCCTAAAAGACCACCCAAAAAATTAGATTTACTATTTAAATTTTCCCTATTTTTTCCCATAGAATTCAATTACTTTTTATTAATAATTTGGTAAAAATTTATGTGATTAATACATCCATTTATAAGGAGTCTTTCAAGGGGAATCCCAAGTCCTCAACATGAAAACTTTATTTCCCAACTTCTTTTCATTTCATTATTACTTTCCAAAATATCATTTTTTAATTCCAATATAATGAAATAATTATTTTTTAATAATAAATTGTATTATTATTTGGTAATAGTAATTAACAATTTTTTTCCTTTTCTATTAAGAAAAATGATAAATATCATTTGTGCGTTGTGCAGACTACCACATCCATAAAGAAACTAATTATATTTTTTAACTATCTCCTCTCTTTGGTGAATATGCCATAAACTAACCCAAATACCCCTATACACAAATACCATATCCGGTAATTAAATTTCATAAAGCATGTTCCTGGTCCCCACTAGATATCGAGTATCCTTAGGGAATCAAAAAATGGTTTAAGTTAATGATTTCACCCCAATAATAAAAAATAAATGTAGAACAATATAAGATAAATCAATGAACATTCGGTATTAAAAACACTTGTTAATGAGAAATGTTCTGTAAGGAGATATATATTGATAAGATTATACATTATCAAATAATTTAAAAAATATTCGTCAATAAAAACTCCTATAATCTCCATGTAATGAGTGGAATATAGCTGACCTGATCATTGTCATCACCCAAGGTCACACTAGTCAAGAACACCCGCCACCTCAAAGTAGTTTTTTCCCATTTTATAGACCTGACATAATATCATCTATAATGTATCAATATAAATGTTAGGGTGGGATAAACCTTATCTTTACTCATCATAATTTTACCTATAGGTATAGGCGGTCGTTGTAGTACAAGTAAGGGTCGAATCCATAGGGATCGAATAAGTAACCTGAAGACAATCAGATTTGTAAGGGATTTCATCCATAAACTAGCCAATTACATGTTTTATTGAAATTGGGATACTAGAATAATAAATTACCAAGAAGATTGATTTTAATTTAATAATGAAAACACTTAAATATTTTTAAATATGTAAATTAAATAATACAGGTCGATATTATGTTGTTTTTAAGATTATAATGGATGTAATTGTTTTCTGTAGAAATTTCAGCCCACTAGTTAAAGAAGATTCAAATCAACCAGATAAGTCCCCCAAAATAATTCACCAATTTAATACCTAAAATATTAAAATTCTAATAACTAATTCACATATATTATCACTTTACTGGTCACTCTAAAGAATTAGATTATACTAGTACTCAAAATATTTCATCATTAAAATTGAAAAGAATGAAGCAAAAAATAAGTCACTGAATGGAACTCTTAAAATAATGAACTAAATTAAGAATATAGGAACATAAAATAGCATCCAATCCATCCCCAATAAAATAAATAGAATTAAATCACCATATTATTATTCGTAAATTTATTTAATGCTCTTAATGTAAGGTGGAAGTTGGGTTATAGTAGCAGTATTGAAGAAGAGAAAACAAAAAAAATAATGAAGACTCCACCATTGTGTGAAGGATTTTTATATTTAATGGATGAATAAATCAAAATATTAAGGACATGATATGAATTTTTTAAAAAATAATATAAAATTTTTTGAATAAAAGTTTTTATAAAGAAGATGAGGGGAATTATAACAACTTACATGTGAAAGATGAACTTAAGACAACAAAATATGAGCATAAAATTGTAGTGAAAATATACCCAAATTACCACCAAAACACCACCACCACTACCTTAAATATTCATTTTGGGATCCATTCTTTGATCCCATAATATTACAAGTCATCCTAACTAGTAATTTTATGCTTAAGAGGGTATAAAATTAATTGAGATTGGACTTTTCCACACTTGACAAAAAATCAGATCCAACTTGTATACACCCAACATACATGTCAAAACGAGATTGGAAATGGATATAATGGGGGTGTGAGAATGAATAATAAATTTAAGATTCAACTTGGGACACCTATAACACCATTTAAAACTCCTAATTATCTCTATAAACTCGTTAATTAAATGTTTTTAATAAATTCCTTTATCTCTAGTTCAAATTTTATCTTTACTGGGCTTGGATCTTGCCCGCTATAGTCATTTTATTGGGATGTTATCCAGTTCACTTCACCCAGAATGTTCTTGGTTGAAATCCCACATTGGTCATCTTCACAATTGAATATTAAATAGCTTTAGGAGGATCAAATATTCCTTATATAATGGTAGATATGAAAAATAAATAAGAAAATAAAATCAATACCATTTTTATAAGGTGTTCAAAAATGTACCAAGTAATGGTGCATTTTAATAATGAATTACAATGGTAATATAAAATAATGATCAAATAGGAAAATGAACTAAAAATGGTGTTAATAGATAATTCAGCATCTAAAAATTATATATTAATAATTAATGTTATTAACTTGTAGTGGATAATCAATATCCTTATAGGATATTACCAAATGTTCCAAAAGAAGTTCCATTACAAATAAATCAGTTGTGAATGAATTTAAATAAAAAAACACATGGAAAATAATTTACACATTTTCATTAAAAATGATTTCAAATCAAAAAAATGGAATGTATATCAAAAATTGGAATAAATAAACATTTTTATAATGTAAAATGGAATTAATAAAATAGTTTAATAAACTCTTCTGTGTCGTAATCAAATCAAATAAAATCATTGTGATCATATGCCATGAGTTTTGTTACATCTTGGTGCTAGGATCCCCGTACTACTTATTCAATAAATAATCGATCAAATTGTACACATTTCCCTAAGTAAAATAATATTGGGATATAATCAATCAAAACCCATTCAGGGGGAAAAATGCTGAATTATGTTTATTTAGAGTTTTCTTCATCAATCCATTGTTAGGGGGTCATAGTCCTAGTGAATTTTTCCTTGTCAACCACTAACTAATTAGGAACACATGTTATTAAATAAATTAATTAATTAATCATGGTAATATCATTGTTTTCAGTTCAATTTATCATTCACATTTCTAAAGCCCAATTTCCTATATCAATATAACATTTCAATTTCAAACCTGAATCATGGGTTTTTATCAAGTTCATCCCAACAAAAATATAATTTCATATAAATCCGTTTTTTTAAGAATCAACATCATATAATATTATAAATCCACATTAATTTCAATAAATATCTTATAAATGAACCACCCAATATTTTCCAAGACTTTGAAAAGGTTTTTATTTCTCTATCAAACATCAAATCGTCTAAAACCATGGAAAGAAATTGAAAATACATTTCAAATCAGGCATGAAATAAAGGATTCAAGTGTATGGAAAACCTTATAAAACCACCTATCTTTCATCACATGATTAATAAATCAAATGAAATGGGATCTACCAATGGAAATATAAAGGTGTAGAAGATAAAATAATAATCACTATACTAAAAATTCATTAAATCAAAGTTCCAATACATCAAAAAAATGAGTATTCACCACTCTCAAAGAAGGTTAAAGAGTAATAGATAAGGATTCAATAATAAAGATGTTACACTTACTAGAGAGGGATAAAACATGTCCATCAGCATTTTGATTCAATAATAATGTGTTTGATGGATCCAAAATCCCATCAATACTACAAAACATTTTTTTTCATTTTCAACAAGTCGCTTTAAGGATATCAAAAAACCAGACATTCAAACAAAATGAACATTCAATTCAAAATACAACTGTCAAATACCTCATCACCATCTTGATTCCCATGAACCTCGAGTCGAGCACCTCTTCAACTACATCTTCGTTGTTTTTACTGCCATCATTCACCGTAGATCCATCTAGAAACCAGATCACTACCAGCGTAAGTACATCCAAAGGGAAATACCCAGAATCACCCAACACCAATGGAAAAATCAACCAACATACCACGAACAGCGTCGCTGGAACCTAATTCGGGAGATCCACAACTAAACCAAATAAAATCAGACAAACAGTAGACAAAATCCTCTACCAGGTCACAAAAATATCCAGACATCGCTGATGAGAACCATCGTACGTCTCCACCGTAGCTCCAAAACATCATACAGAACAACATCACATGTTTCAACAAATCACAAACGGTTGCATAGAAATCCAACACCCAACATCCATCAACCTCACCTTGAACAAATTATCAGAGCCGAAGATCCCGAAATTCAACACTAGATTGTGGAATCATCAAGGGGAAACCATCACCATTGCACAGATAGATAAAAACGGACCCACAAATCCAAGCCAAATACAACTGCAAAAAAAGAAGATATCAAAAGATATCACCAGACGCCGGAAGAAAGTCTCACCACGTAGATCCCGTCACCTCCAACCAGTACGCACTTAGAGCCCATGATGAATCGACCACTATGAACACCATAGGAAAAGAGGAGCCCCCAGGTTGCTGGAAATCGGAACTCAAACCCAGAGAAACATTACACCGCCAGGGGTTCCCTATCCATCTTTGAGGTAGTTGGGCAAGAAATCGATGAAAAGGCTGATTCCATGAAGCACCGCCGCCACCGAGAATACACCACCAGATCTCGACGAGCACAGGGGGTCACCATCTCAACCTGAGGCGAAGGATGCGGCAACTAGGGAAGAAACCATAACACGCTGTTCCCCTTACGGGATCATCCTAAATTAAAAATGATCATACACCCAAAAATCCCATAAATAGAGCCTCCAAAAGCCATGTATCAATTTATCTTAGATTAAGAGGTGTTGATAATTTATAACTAGTGTTTTAGGTCCTTAATTAAAATTTTAGGATAATTAAAAATCAGGTCACATGGTATCTTCTGCTAGGCCACACAGTTATAGCAATCAAAACACTTAACTATGTAACCTTACTATGATTATGGAGAATGTTGTGTGGTTTATATGCATTATTCAAAACATTATGGTCCAATTTTTTGCTTCATTTGGGCCTACTAGAATGAGAGTTTATAGTTTGGTCACATGTATGGACAACCATGTTCCAAATTTGAGCTCCTCATTGTCCCATACCACAAAATTTTAGGGGGTGGCACATGGTTTGAACTAACCATGAAACCCCCACTAGAACTCCAAAACATGGCATGTGGTTTCCTAGATAACCCACATAGCTTCCCCTAACTATACGCTGACTATGAACTACCCAAGAAAATTCCATTAGATTTTTATATTCACCAAAAACAACCCAAAACAAGATCCAAAAAAAGAATGATCAAAATTAAAGGATAAAAAACCTAAAATCTGGTAATATGATGTTAAAATATCCCCCACAATAAACACATTCATCTCCCAAACACATATTAAAAAGACTCTATATCAAAGAGATAAGTCAAATATCCCATTATCAGGGCCTCACACTCCCAAATAACATGTGAATCAGAACCATGTTACCAAATAACAAGAACTATAGGTATGGAGTTCTAATGAAGAACCATTGTATTAGAATCAACAATCTGAATTGGATGCTTAGTCATGGATAAATTAGGTTCCATATTAATTTCATCACAAATAAATACATGATATGAGACAGATATAATCTTTCTAAGATATGAAATTTGAAACACATTATGAATTGATGCCAACTAGGGTGGAAAATCAAAATAGTAAGACACTTTATTAATCTGATCAACAACCTCAAATAGTAGAACATGTCTTTCTTCCTACATTTCCTATTTTTCTGGCCTTCAATGACCTAAATGAGGTGAAAATATCAAAAAAAAATATTCACTAACTAAAACCTATAAATTTCATCTATGATGACTAGAATAGTATTTATAACATATTTGAGTCATTTCAATTATCCAAACAATAAAAAAAATATGTATCATTGTCTCTTGGATCAAACAAGGATCAACTAAGGAAGCTTCAAAAATATCTGACCTGCACAATGGATATTTATTTTATCGACCAAACAAGGTCTCAAAGGGCGTCATCAAAATTGATAAATGGTAACTATTGTTATAGAAAAACTCAACCATCCCAAAGGGTCTATCCCATGCTCCACCAAATATGAGA
The DNA here is from genome assembly GCA_963277665.1 of Viscum album. Classification (NCBI taxonomy): domain Eukaryota; kingdom Viridiplantae; phylum Streptophyta; class Magnoliopsida; order Santalales; family Viscaceae; genus Viscum; species Viscum album. The sequence goes on from OY728133.1 coordinate 481,548,423, forward strand.
ATGTGAGAACAAAGAATTTCTTCCCGAATTTATATATATTTTTCTATCTATCCATCTATATGTGGATGATATTTCATGCTCAAACTAACCTGAGATCCAATAACCTACTAGAGGACTCTCCAAAAATTATAAGTGAACTAAGGATCTCTTCAAAAAAAACTATAACAGATGAATCTATGTATAACCTAAAGATCTCCTATTCATAAAGACTTCCCAAGTCCATAACCATAGTTTTATTGAGAATGGGAATAAAGTGAGCTGATTTAGTTAGTCGATCAATAAACACCCATATTTTATTCTTTCCTTGAGTGGTATGTGTATACACGACCATGAAATCAATTGAAATCTCATACCACTTCCATATTGTCATGGAAAGGGGTTGAAGAAAACAAGAAGTTTTCTGGTGCCCGGCATTAACTTATTAACAAGTATAACAACGAGAAACAAAAATTATTAATATATAATCTCAAAACTGGCCAAAACAATCATCAACACATATCATCAGAAATATTTATGGTTCTAGGGTGTACTGACCACTGGGAATTATAGAAATCCCCTATCATAGCATTTCTCAAAGGCAATGTTATGACATACCAGTTTTGAAATCATAGGGAACCCTTAAAAGATAATGATTGTTCACACTACCCTTAATAGAGTCCCTAATTCAATGGGACTCATCATCATGCTATTTTTCTCTGAAGAGGCATATCATTAAGATAGAAGTTCAATAGAACACCTACTAAAAAACTCAGAATCATTATCCCAAACCCCAATATTCATATGAGTAAAGAGATACATCAAATTCCATTCTTCTAGTTTTTCTTTCATGGATGAGGTTAGAAGTTTCTTCCTTAAAGAATCATCAATAAAATTATGGTATTCAAGTTTGTAGTCAATATCTCAATCAAATGATTATAGGTACTCCACATATCACCTCTGATAGAGATTGAAATATTTTTGTGAGAATATATAACATAAGATTTTATGATCATAATAAATGGTAAAACCATCTATGAAAATGTAATTCCACCAAATATTAATAGAATTCATTATATATGTGTGTTTGAGATCATGAGTATGACAGTCACTCACATGTGGACTATGATGTCAGGAACCATAGGCTACCATGTGACCACCAGTATGAGATTGCAACCCAAACCCGAAAAAAATGAATAAAAAAGGTGACATTCCCCTTCCCATCCTCTAGGAGAGGAAAAACTAGTGAATAAGTAAAAAAATGATCTTTATTTTAAGATAATTTTTCTGATATTTTAAATTCCATAAGTACTTATTTACTTTCCAAGTGAGATTTATCATTATATAATCCGTCTTTGAGAAATATTTAACAAATTGGCAGTAATACCTCACCAAACCCAAGAAGATCCAAAGATAAAAAACGCTACAAGATTATTCCCATGTAATTAAAACCTCCACCTTCTCAGAATCTACTAAAATCTCATATTTTGAGATGAGATGTGCTAATAAAAACACTTCTTGGATCTAGATATTATATTTTTATAGATTATTGTAAATTTAGTGATCTCTCAAAATTTATAAAACTTCTCACAAATGATTCACATGATCTTACATAATTTTAGAGTAAAACAAAATGTTATCCACAAATACCACCATGGATTAATTGAGATACTTATGGAATATGTATTTCATCAACACCATAAAAATTATAAGAGAATTAGTTTGAATAAAAGGCATAACATGTTACTTGTAACGAACATACCTCCTCCAGATGAAAATTTTTAGGATATCGGACTCTTTGATTATATGTTTTTGAGAACCAAAATGAAAAAAATAAATATTCAACAACAAATTCTCCAATTTAAAATGGTTAGTAAAATAATCAATCTAAGGAAATGTATGCCTTTTCATTATTATGAAATGATTATGTTTTCATTAATAAACACAAAGGCGAAGGGTTGTGTTAGATTTATTTATAAAAAGAACAGGAACCAACCAAGGTGACAAACATGGGTGAATAGATCCTTTATTCAAATAAACCATCCAGTAGGTTCTTTATATCCTTCAATTAATCTAGTTCTACATGTTAAAATGGGATATAGATATCATGGGTAGCCAGTACCAGTCAAATGAAAAACTATACCTCCCTTATTGGTGGTAAACTATAAAATTAAAATAGAAACTTCTTAGGTAACTCGATGAACACTGCAGAAATATCACCACTCAAAGATTCCATATCCATGAAAAAAGAAAACATCGGTATAATCCTACCAAAAACTAGAAGAGGTGGTCTAACAATACTCGACCTTAGTTCCATTCACCCTAGAAAACATGACACACCACATCGGGGTTAGTAAAGGGGACTCCTTAAATATAGAAATATATCTAAGATTCATGGTAAATTAGTTAATCCATCACAAGAATATCATCCAAATGAGTAATATTGAGAACCAGAAGATCCTAGATGAGTATGATCATTAATAAAAATAATGATGAGAAGGGATTCTGAGACCCTACTCTCTCTTTGTTATAAAGGGCATAGAAATATCCGACACATAAGATATGATCTCTGTAGAATGGTTTAACTAATTAATAGTGTGAATCAATGAGAAAGATTTAGATACATTGCTATAAAATAAAGGAGTAACTAAAGATGTTTCTATAGTGATGTTACCTCACAATGTCACTAAATCTGCATCAGCATCCTCAAGTGACACATTCACTATATGAACAATCTTAATTATATATGTTAATGGATAGAACCCATTATTTATTGAATAATATAAATGAACCATGGTCCCTTTTGGAGTTGATGAAAATATTCCACTGTATGGTGTAAAAAATACCTGGAAATACTTCTATAGGTTCTCTGAGTGGCTTCATGAACCACAAATATTTGGGTCCATTGTACAACCATGCTTTGAATTCCTAGAAGTCACACAATTAAATAAAACCAATAGACATTATACAAACACTACAAAAGGTATGGATAATTTCCACTATCTTGATCTATCATGAGACTCATCTCCCTTTCTCTTTCCATAAAGGAACTAACATAAGTACCACTGAGAGTAAGAGGAACTCCTTCCAACCCTGATTTACATGCTAGGTCAATATCTACAATCAAATCTCCATCCAACACATCCCTGTAAGAGGTGAGTTTCAGTATGAAAACCTAAGATAAAATTTCATATCAAATACCCATCTTGAATCTTTGGGCTTTATCTTCTCATTTGATACTAACTTATGAGAAAATTTTACAAGTTTATCAAAGCGGTTTGCATATTGAGTCATGATTTTATCACCTAATTAGAGGCTATCTAATTCCATATACTAAACCAAAACCACTGAACATGGACAGAACTACCCTATTCAAATAGATCTAATGTATTTCCACTATAAGCATTCATTTTTGTTTGATTTAATCATAAAATACCACCATATCCTTCTAGGATTTCAAGATTGAAGGTAGAACATTTCTCTATTATTGAATATAGAATTTACATGAACTTAAAAATAATATCAATATATTTCAATCAATATTATTCCTCTTGATGATCATTATATCCTTATAAATATGGTGGTGTCTTACTTAGAAACCCTTTATTATGATATCTAGTTTCATACCTTAGATGTTCCACTACTAGATCTTGAATGGAAATATTTGAGGCTACTTATCCTATAGCTTGAACCATATACAGCACTATCTCTAAAAGGTTTTTATAAAATAGAGGGTTTACTTTTCATGGTTCATTAATAGTTGTTTCCTAATCTTGGTTCAAATGTCTCCTTGGGTGAATGGTACTATAAAACATCAATAAGAAACATGAAGACATCAACAAAGATACTTAGATCATCTAATCATTCCAAAAATAGGAAAAATGTAATTTCATCATATAAAATTTTACCATTTGGGATTTCAAAACACTTATATTAAATTTGGGAATAAACTATTATTTGATTAGTTTATTCCTAAAAAAAATATTTCCAAAACATCCATGTTGAATCATGTATCTCTATAATGAAAAAAAGTAATGAACTCTATTATAAACAACCTCTTAAGTCTAGAAAATCCCACCTCTTGTCTACCATGACATCCAAGAATGCCTACCGACATTAATAAGAGACACTCAACCTACACTCTAATACCATTTTTTCATAATCCAACCTAAATACTTTGGTGCAGTGGTACTTGATCCAGCACTGGCATGGCCCAAAAGGTGTTCTTAATCCCTATGGGCTTGATACTAGGGCCAATGCATCAAAAAATGGTTAGATGGAATGTTCTCAACCTAATAATAAACAATCACTATATATTAGTGGAAGATTAATCAATCAAAACTCATTATGTTAAATAATCCTCAAGTAGAAAATGTAATGATTCTAGTTTTGCATATTTAGTCCATTTAATATTTAACTATATATCTCTTTATTTTTTGATGGAGTAAGTGTAATGTTTGGGAATCCTGGGATCCGTAATTAATATCTTAAAAATTACAGTATATATTAATACATGCGTTAACATCATTCTATAATACATATTTTTCTTATTTTTTGGACATGGGATGGAAAATTTGATACCATGGTTGATTTAAAAGTTCGAGTTCACCCTAGAAATGAGGTAAAATTGGTAGGCACCATATGTTCGGATAAGTAAGACCATTTGTAGTTGTATTTAACAAAATATATAATTTATTTTTCAATAAATGAAACAAAATATAATCATATCCTTTGAATACCCAGTTATGTAAAACTTATTGGGTTAGCTACATAACTATAAGAGGATTTGAGAAGAGGAGAAGCATTCTTCATTGGAATTGGAAAACCCTAGGATGCGGATCGAAAAACAGATTGAGGTAGATTGTCATACAAATAGACAAAAAAAATATTTTCTTCTCCATCACTAGTGGACTTGGACTTCAATAATGATTGGTTCATAATCAAGGTAGTTCTTGTTATTTGTTCTTTACACCTGTTGTTTAATGATTTATCATAGATTTATAAACATCTTTCTTTTTTTAGAGATTACCATTCTTCACATGAGCCTAATTATAATTTTTGTTACGAAACCAATATTAAGATCCAATTATGTGATCGTTGTCCAAGATTGTATTTTCCAATGATGGATTCACGACATTATTGTGATTTTCTCTACTATTCTTCATGTTCTTAACCATTGGACCATGGGATCATAGTTCAACATTGTCAAGGAAGGTTAAAACCTGATTGAACCCCCATACTCATGGTGATTGTGATAATGACGTATAAATCAAGGATTGATGAGGGATACAAGTGATTTATATGTGTGTTTTCATTTTTAGAGGCATTAGACATGTTAAATATTCTTACATGGGCCATTAAACATTCAATATCTGGTTATCAGAGGTTGCGAATTGATGGCTGGTAATGTTTCCTTCGATTTAGGTGGATACTAGTGGTTAAAATGTGTCAAATGTGGTGTAAATAGTGGATATGGGATCAATATAAAGAATTTGGGTTTCTAAAAATTATCAACTTCTCAATATGTATCCTTAAGAACACACACTATGTAGTCATCTCACTGTGTCGACTAAGTTTTTGGATGGAGATAAAGATCATGCATTGACTATGGTTATATACATGTGGTGTAACCCTGTGCTAGAAGATTTGAATGTACTCTGGGGGTATGCAGTAACAGACACCTATAAGCACATAGACACAACCAAAGTACATGGTAATGAATGTTTACTTGGAAGGGCTAGGGTACACATTCACAACTAGTGTACACTGGTACAGACTGGGAGGACATGGGTAGGCCCCGGGTGGTCGAGACATGTCTTGTACCACCTGTACATGTCATATAGTATGACATGTGTTACCAAGATGTTTCCAAGGGAGAACATGGCCATGAAACAAGGTGACGTCACATGACCTGTGACCTCCCATATACACCATGTGACCCCAAGTACAGGTCATGTACTTCTCCCAAGAACTTCATCCTTCTATATCCACTAGTGGAAAAGGGACCTCTACCAAATGACCTATACCAAATATTTTTTTAAACCATTAGTATTTTTCCCCCTATAAAAATGTTATACAATAAAAATTGGTGTATTATGTTTTATTAAAGGATATACCAATGGTTTCAGCAAACAGTTGGTATATAGTAGTTTGTGTGCAAGGATATACACCAATTATATATAACAGTTGTTATAGATTGAAATCATTAAATATCTACCAATGGTTTTAGTTAATTATTTGTATAGATAATAAGTACCAATGGTTTTTTTAAAAATCTTTTATCATTACACAAAAATCCAATCCTCAGATCTACCCCCTCCTCATTTAGACTCTCATCCAGATTGAACCATATTAGTGCCTTCTATTTTATTCCCCAACTGCAATGATCTATCCTTGATTTGTATTTTAATATGGGTTTTCTTTCATAAAAAATTGGTGTGTTCCAAATCCATCTTATATTCTTCCAAGAATAATTTTCAATATTTTTTTCTTGGTATAGAAGACAAACCTATAATTTTTAGGGAATTATTCTTATAGATTCATTGAATAATGGTTAGTAGTAGTAGACATGGATTTTAGTAATTAATTTTTTATTAAATGTTTTTTCATTGAATATCCATAAAATTATAATTTTTTTATTTGATATATGTAACAATTTTAATAATTTGAATGATTATGTGTTTATTGAGGTTGAAGTGGTTTGGAATGGTTAATGTATGAATGATGTGGGGTGGATGGATGAGTCAATTTTTCTAAAGTTATCCCACTATATGGGGTGGTATAAGTTTCTAGGATGGGTCTAATTTTTCAGAGATATCTACTATAATTTTGGAGAATTATTATTTCTTGTGATCTATTGAAAAAGGGTTTCCCATACTTTTATTAAAGGCGGCTTTCTCAATTTTTTTCTTATTTACTCTATTTCTCTTATTTTATACATTCACTAATTTTATCTGTTTTAATTTAGTTTTTCATTGGATTATTTTCAATGTTTAATTAATATAGGGTACTTCATCAGTGATGGGTTTCCCTCTATAATTACCATCCTTGAATTTATGATATTTAGAACATAATCTGACTCTCTTGGGTTGCTTTTTCACTAATCATTTTTTATTTTCATCTTTACACTAACAAGTATACTGTGAGAAAATAAATCCTTAAAACAATAAAAATGTTTTCTTATTGAGTAACAAATTGAAAATTTGACCAATAGTTCACTCATGAGTATAACTACTTTAATTTTATTCTAAAATATATAATTAAGTTGGAATTTACAAGTTGATTAAATTCTTATTACAATCTGGCCTTTTTTGGAAAATAACATAGATAGTTAGTGATTGTTTGATAAATCTTTTTATATATCAAAAGGAAATTTGATGAGACTTCGTTGTCCTATAATAAAATCTTATTTCTGGAAACCCATTTCAATAAACACATTAATATAATGGATTTCAAAATCATGGTTTTATATATGAAGAATTTCAATATATATATATATAGTATTATGTTGTATTTTATATCATAATTATAAATTTTTAATCCTTAATTAAGTCATGTCACATATTCTACCACATTTTTTTTACACATTAGTGATGAACGTCTAATTAAATACATATTTTATTCAAATGTAGTAAATGAGAAATAATGAATAACTATGAAGGAAAATGATGTAAGAAAATTAACTCTACATGAGAGAGATGGAAATTCATACTTTTTTGCATGTTGTAAGTATTTATTTAAAATATCTATTTCAAAAAAATATAACTTCTTGTGAATAATTTTGTTTTCAAGTTTTAATCAGGATCCACCATCTAGTAGACAACTACTCTCTAATGAACCTAGTTAATGTGGCGCTCATCCAAACGATGAAAGGGGCGATAGTAGATCTACTGGTTCAACTTATAATACACAATAAAACTCCTTCCCTTCATCATATATACAATCTACCACACTTTCTTATCTCATAGGGTCATTAGAGTCACCTAACATATTATGGAAACCTATAATTTCACCACTATTTATATTCAATCCTCCTCATCTTTATTTACCTTATCTAAAGATGAATCCTACTCCCCATCCATATTATTATTTTCCACAGAAGTGTATGTCATATTCTTTTCCATATACATATTTCTCCCAAAATATCTATTTTCATTCTCCTTCGACATTTACTCTGACACATTCTGTGCCTCATGAGAAAACATTGGATCCCACCATTATTATACAGGTTGATTATCCTTCAAAGCCTAGGGATCTAGTAGTACCACGAAATAAGTCTATCACAAGTATATTTACTGAACCCTAGTAAATGTTATTGACCCTAATTTATTTTTATTATAAGAAGTATTGATAAACCATATTTCTTTTCATTCACAATTGGATCAGCCACTAGGTTGTTGGGGTGTACACACATGTCTGAGGTGTGGAACTACTAAACATAGTAAATTATCAAGTATAAAGAGGATAATAAAATTATTGGTAAAATGGGATGATAATGTAGGAGTTTTATGGCGATACTTTACATGTACTCTAAAATCATTCCCATCTGGGAACTCTCCTAGAGATGCCTTCAAAATGAAGTAAAGGATAATGATTGGGTGAATATATTGTTAAGAAAATTTATTATACTTAATGTTATATTATTATTGTATTTATATGAATTAATATTTTGGAACCAGCTTTATTATAATTTTCTTGATGGTGAGACTGTAAGGACTACACTACTCTTGGAATTCAGTGAGCTGTAGAGATCATATAATCATAAGTTTTATAGTGGTCAGGTTTCTAGAGTTAGAACAAATTTAGAGGTCGTGACTATAATTAATGTGTGTCCATCATCACATTATGTGGAAATAATTTCTCATTATAAAAGTACCAAGTTTAAGGTATTAATAAAATTTTTGGTACTTGAATGAAAATTATAATGATTTAAATAAATGATCAATTTTGAATTATTGAAAATTATTTTTCAAGAAGAATTAGAAAAAAATAAAAAATATATACTACAAAATACCTCCAAACTTTGGGGAAGGATGAGATCTCAGAACATGAGAGGAAGTAGGTATTTTTATTTTACAATCATTTATAATTTTCCTATTTAAATAAATTATGTCAATAAAATTTATTTAATTGTAAATTATATTGATTCATAAGAATTTTTTCATAACAACTATATTTGTGTACAAGTGAATTTATGAAACATACAATATATTGATGATAAAAAATATATTAAAGTGTTTTTTGGTGGTTTGAATTAGGAATTTGGATAAATATTATGTTCAGTTATTATAATAAATTTCAATTTCATATTAGTTATTTACCTCATTGGGTTTATGATCATATTCATTTTTAATGAATTGTTCATATTTCTTCTTGAAATCGCCCTTTAATTCATTAAATAATCTTTACCCATTTACATCAAACTGATTTTATTTTCAATGACATTGATGTTATTGAAATTCCTCAACAAATGTAGCTATTTACTGCAACACATATAACCTATTAAATAAGACATGTATCCCTTGAAAACATACTCTTAAATGTTTTCATCAAATTTTCCCATATTTTAATTTTTCATCTTCATTAATAAAGGATATCAAACAAAGAATTACCAATTTCCCCCACACATGAACAATTATTTTCCTCGTGTATCTTCACTCAATAAGATTCTCACTATAAAATCATCTCCTATCGAACCAAATCCCAAATTCAATGATTATTTAAAATTTTATTTTATACGACATTGATTTATAACTGAAATCTAGTCTTATTTCATTCCATGTGAACACCCTCAACCCTAGGAATCCCCAATTATGAATTTGGGTGATTTCCCTCCCTCTTATAAATTATTTCTATTGTAATATTTTTTGTTGTTATTTAGATATTTTTAATCCTAATATTTGGAACCATAAATTTATATTTCATTATTCCATTGACCAAAAATATTTTCTAGGATCTTGTGAGCACTACAAATTTAGGTCATTTTTTTAAAAAAAAATCTTTCCCGTGATAAGGAATTGAGTAAAAAGAAGATTCGGTGTGGAATGTTTATATTAAAAATTCGGGAATAATTAAGTGGTTTTATAACTTCTTAGGTGAATTTTAAATCACTCTTTAATTGTATAATTCCATATTATATGTGTTTGATTGTTTTTCATGAATTTCTTATTGATTTATTTTAGAAAAATTATTTTTTGCAAAATGAGATTTTTCTTGAAATCTTCGAATTTTGATAAAAATTTGGTGATGTCAAATATTGGTTTAAAACATGGATTTAAATATGGATTTATGTGGGTTACTTGGTTATTTGTAAATGATAATTATTGTTTCAATTCTATATAGTGGTTTCATATGTGGATTTTTTTGGTGAATGTGGGACTTGGATATGTAAGTATTAGGCCTATTCATAGTTAGGACAACTAGAAAACCTATAAGTTACATACTGTGAGGTTAGGTTGACTAGAATAAATTAATATTAAAATTATTTGGTGAGAAATATTTTAAAATCACTATGGTTCAAACCATTCAGGTGGGTGGATTAGAGAGTATATGTAAAATATCTAGGTTACACACCATGGGGATAGGTATCCAAAGCGTGGTAGTGATTACTGGATTGGTTAGAATGAAATAATTGTAGAGGGAAGGTTCACCATGACTTAGGAAGATATATAGAATTGTATGTAAACATTAATTATAGTCTCATTATTGAATGTGAACAATAAATATAATTACATTGGGAATACCACAAAACATGAAATAGATCATTCATTTAATATTGGTAAAAAGTAAAACAGACTTTTCCTAATTGATATTGGAATAGATTAACATAGAGATGGGTCCTTGGATATGGAAGTGTTATTTTTTCCTTAGTTGTAGGGAAATAGTTATTTACTTTTGGACTTGGCTTATTTTAGTGAATTAGTGTTGATTGGAAAATGTGGGAGATTTGTGGAATTACTATTCATTTTTTGAACCATAGAATTTCCTGAGTCTCTCACACTATTTGTAACCAATTTATTTCTAGACACCTGATCAATATAATTTTGATACCCATACTCAATCGTTTCATTATATCTAGATATACTAGGAAACTTGTATCTATTTTTCTATATAAGGAATCGTATAGGACTCAATATCATGTAAATTGTCTTCGTGGTTCTTTGTGATTACATTGTTTATTTTTATAAAAGAAATTTCATCACCACACATGAGACATAACGGTTGTATCTCAATGAAAATCATTAGTTTTATGGTTATAACATACTTTATTTCATATTGAGTATGAAAATTCACATATTCCTGCTTAAATTAAATGTATTTACTAAATAAATTCATTGAAAAAAATGAAGAAACCTCAACTCAAAGTCAATATCAATCCATGGAAGTTGTCATAATTCGTCAATCCACCCTCCTCTCATTCTTCCCTATTAAAAATTCCACTAATAGATATAGATCAAGGGAATATCCTCATACTTATGTATATAAAAACATGTAGAGAATATCCTTATACTTATGAAAGAAAATATATAGCTGGAGGTTCCTCAATTACAATAAAATTGTACAGAATATACTATGACCCAATATTATTGACATATATGTACAAACATATAGGGAACATCCTCATGTTCATGATATAAATTTCTTGACTATGTTTGAGTTTCTCATGTACTAATTATAATTAAAAATTATATTTTTTTCTACAATAGGTGATCCTCCAATTGTATTAGTCTTCCATTCAAGTTATTTAAGTGTTCATTCTTCTAGATCATCTTCATCCTATGTAGTGTTAGGTTACTTATTCTCATTGTTTTATCCACATAGACACTAATTCTTCTTATTTCACTCAAAAATAATATTAACAATTTGTAAAAAGATTAATCATTTTATTTATTGTTCTATCACCAACCACTCCATTATCATGAATGCATAAATCATAGTATATAACACATAATAGAAACAAAAAATACAATTTGAAATTGAAATTTAAATAAAAACTCTAATAAAATAATATTTTTCAGCTATTTCTAAAATACATATTCTTATTCATATTTATTATTATTATTTTCAAACTCCATTCTATATACTCTACATAATAGAATAATTTTCAACAGTGTGGCTATGGGATTATGTTGTAACTACTCCTACTTCAGTCAATTAACTCTTTCTTCAAATTTTGAATCTTATACATCCTTTTCATGAATTCCAAATATCATTTTTTTATGTTTTACCCATGATTGAATAACATGTGAATCATCTATAAACTTGAGTATTCAATCTATAGAATAATAATATCTTCTCTATGTTTTGAATTATATTCATTTATAGATCCCTCATATATAATAGTGTAATCAATCTTAAAACAGTAAATTGTCTCATGCATGGAGGTAAATGACTCATATACTAGGTAAAATGACTCTTATGTTGTCCAACATGACTTCTATGTCGGAAAACTGATGCATACAGAACTCAAAATGAATCTTAGGTAGATATAATAACTCATAAAAAACTAAAAATTACTCATAACAAAGTCAAGAATGACTTATACAGTGTTCTAAGATAACTCATACACTCTTTTAGACCAATATTTTTATTTAACTTCTCTCTAAATTCTCAAATAATTCAAAATATTTCGATATTTCTCCCAAAATATTCAAAAATAATTATAATCATATTCAAACACTCCATAAATATTAGAATAAACTTCATCTCAAATTGATTATCATATATCACTTCAATTTGAACATGATTTTTATGTTGAAAAAAGAAGAAAACACAAGAATCCCAACCATCTCAAACTTCTCCAAAACATCATCTCTAAATTATTTCATAATTCTAAATGTAAATTAATGTCACAAAAATATCACTAAGAAACCAAATACTTCCAAACATCTCATTAAGAATCCAACTACTTCCAAAAATCTCTTATATCAATTATAAGAAACATTGTATTAACCAGATTAAGAAATACAATATATATTTAGAGGTACCTCATAGAGCCACTATATTAGGATTAGGTACAATAGGTAAATCATGGAGATCTTCCTAGTGCATAGATATAGCTAAACTTTTTTATAAAACAATCCATTAAAAATCATTCAGATTTACCAAAAATTATACAATTGTGATTTTTATTAGGATCTAATTGATGTAGAGGCCTCTTAGGCTTGGACCTACTACATCGATGTTATACTAGAAAATTCATCATGAGAAAATGATGAAGATTATAAATTATATGGAATAGTTATAACATAATATTTATAATCATACATATACCATTACCTATTTCCTACAGCATGCATTATATTATGTTAAATGACTGTCACTTTGAAAATTTAATCCTTAGTTTCCTTAATACTGGTGGCCCGTTTGGGGAGATGACAACCATAGTAATTCAAAAAATATATAAAATAAATAACTATAAAATATATTTTAAAATACTAATAAATTAAAGAATACAATAATTTTATAATAAATGAATCCCTTAATAAAACCATCAACCAGGTTATAAGAAAATTTTAGTCATGTACATCAAATAGTCACATATTAATGAAAGGAAAACAACAGGACTTAATCTTCAACTTAATAGAGATTTATTCTCTCTTAAATTATATTTTTAATTTTATAGCTCTGAAAACTACAACATTATAACTTTTAAATTGAATTTTAATCCATCTTAAAATCACCTAAATTCAGGTGAAAATTGAGTATATGGGGAGAACTTTTTTATTCTATTTCAGTTTGTTACTTGATGGGTACATACTTTATTTTATTGTTCATTTGTTGGTAATTATTTTTATTCTACTGTGATATGACTTATATATTGATAAACACTAAACCATGTCATTACATCCTATAAATGGAAAATATTTTTGTTTTTTAAAATTAATTGGGATTACATTGTTCATTAAAATTTTAGGTTTCTGTAATCTGCATTTTTAATGATATTTTTTCCAAAAAAATTATTTTCCATTGGTTATAATCATTTTCACAGTGAGACTCATGCCTTGATACTTTTTAAATAATGGTATTCTATAATCAATGTCATTTTATAGGATGGTATTGAATATTCAAGGATGTGTACCTTGATAAAATGATCATTTTCACTAGGTATTGAGAGATGAATTCCATATGAGTGTATGGTATTGACCTAAGAAGATTATTATACCCACAAGATATTGGTTCACTTCAGGTTCATGTTATAGTATATTCGACTTGGTAGAAACTTGTTCAAAAGAATAACATGCTCAAATAGATGTAGTGCAGAACAAAAAATATTCATGAAGGAGAATGGATGGAGTTAAATGTCCAATGATGAATTTATGAATGCTAAGGAAGCCTTATATCCATCCATTCCACCAGATACCACCATAGTTTCTGATATATAGATGTCAAACATGAATTCATTATATAATGCACTGGGTAATGGTGATGATGGTCCTAGTGGTGGTCAAGATGAAGATGTTCCTAAAAATAGTGATGGTGATAGTAATGTTGAGGATGATTAAGATGATGGTGGCGGTGATTATGATGATGGTAGTGGTGATGTTGATGATGGTGATGATAATGATGATGGTTCTGGTGGTGTTGATGAGAGAGAGATCAATCATTTATATTTTTAACTAATATTTATGACAAGTTATGATTAATAATTGTATGTGAGTGCATATATGTTATGTTTTAATTATGTGTTATTACTGTTTTAATGAATTATTTATTTTATTTAATGTTTAATATTAGGTGAAAATTGTTTATTTTTAGGTGTGTTAGTGCTTATTGAGGTTTTGGAAGGAAGTGGTTTGAATTCGTATGTGTTTATTGGTTTTGGACGAAGTTGAGGAGTCGTTGCCTACCAATTTAGGTGATTTCTATACCAATAGTTTTCAAAACATTGGTATATACCTATACTAATTGTTTTAATAAATCGTTGGTAATGTGTAAGGTGGGGAAATTGTATACCAATGGTTTTTATCAAACCATTAGTAAACAGTGAATCTAGGTGACCTAACACAATAGTTTATTGAAAACTATTGGTATTGGTATATACTCATGACAGTATATCAAATGGTTTAGAGAACCATTAGTATATACTATTCCAATGATTCTCCAACCTATATAAATGGTTCAAAACTGTTAGTATGGGTCCTTTTTTCATAAGTTATCCCCTCTTTCATAACATGGATGTTAGCCCATGAGTAGCCTATCCTGAGTAGTTTCGTTTCACAGAACTCTTTAGTAGCCCGCATATAGGATTTTGAGATACAATGTGAGGTGTCTTTATAATTATTCTTCTTTAGTTGATGCTTAACCAATATTACTTATTGGAAAGGATCGTCAAAGAGATATTTGGCTTGGAAACCTCACACCCCAACCCCATCACACCAAGGTGAAGGTCCCCATACTCTCTACATAGGGTGAGTGCTACCCCCCCCCCCCCCCCCTCGCACCAAGGTGAGGGTTCTATATCTTTTGAGTTGAACCCCTATCACACTAGGGAACTCACACTATGATTCAGGTCCTCTATATCATATTATTCCCTTTTGATTCTGTAGTACAAGGTGAGTTGTGGGTCCTCCATATGGTTTCTTATGCGAACACGAGAGATATTAGGCATCAAAGATGGACCTTTATAGCTATAGGAAGAATCATTGTATGTGGTTAGGCTATGAATATGGTGATCCCCTTTATCTCTTGTTCGGGTTTCTTTGTAAGCATATATCTTCTATTTTTTCCCTCAAGCTATGGGTTTAGCTAGATTTTATTTTATCATTATATTACTCCCTTTTTCCTCAATGAAACCTACTTTGAATGTATATATTCATTCACTCATTCAATTTCTCACAAATGTCATGTCATGTGCGAAAAATAATAAGATCAGTGGTTCCATTGGTGTATCATTGTGATACTTGGGTGTATTTACTACATTCAATGGTCGAACAAGGTGATCAGGAGTCGAGCACTCTTTATTTTTTTTTCTAATTTTCTGATAGGTTGGGACTTCTGTAAAGACTCAAAAATTCCTTATAATTTTTTTTCATTATATGGAATTATTACGTGACTGTGAAATTTGACAGCACGTGATCCCGAGGCTCAGAGAGCCCAGAATGAATTTTAAACTTTTTTTACGGTATGTTCAATAAGAATTCAAGCGGGTTTTTCTATCATGTGAACTGGTGCCCAGATTGAAAATATGATGGAACTGTTGAATTCACAACATTGGGATTCACTTAAGAAAAACTTAACATCATCCAGCAAGGTACAAAGGAAAAAGATAATTTTTGGACTTTTCAGAAGAAAAAAATAAATCTTGAGTTATTTTATTCTTTTTCTTCAACCGTTGAGTGATGGTTGGAGAAATCGTAGTTTAATGACAATTATTAAATGAAATGCATCTAATTCCATGTTACTTTTGTTGTGAAACTTCAAACCCTGCTTAATTAATGGTTCATTAATTAAGGTTTGTTAATAAATCATATTAATCAACACAACGTGCAGTTGTTTCTTTTAATTTAATCAATCCTTTGGAAAACAAATTGGCAATCATAGGAAACCCCTGACGAAGCACTGACGACATCACCCTCCAATATATAATGGAGAACAAGTGATGATAGTTGGAGGAATTGATCTGAAGATTGACGAGAGGTGATGAACTTTGATTGAAAACAAACGCATAATTCTTTCCTTTTTCTGCAGTGGATTCTACTAAATCCAGGAAGGGGATTCCTGTGTTTAATGATTCCTCTTTTTCATTGATGAAAAATACAATAAAAGAGGATCAACTGATTAATGGGTTGGTCTGTGATTTATTTTTATTGTTGGAGGTTTTTTCAGGGTCTTGATTTGGGGTTTCCCTTATTCTTTATAATGATTATTATCAACCCCTGGATAAAATTCTTAGGCGGAGCGTGCGGGCCAATCTGAACAGGGCCTGGACCTTCCTCTGGACTAGGATATCGAGCGTTCTTCATGGGAGACCCAGAAACATGGAGGGATAGAGATTTTGTGGGCCTCGTAGTGAGGGAAGAAACGTGAGGCCCATAGGCGCAGATGGGAAGGAAAACGGCACACCAGAGCATTTGTTGTGGCCCATGGAAGGAGCCACCGGCGTGGCGACGGCGGCCGGCCCATGCCGGCCGCGTGGGTAGGGCGGTGGCCAAAAGAACCATAGTAGTGCGTGCTGATGTGGTGAGTGCATAACATAGCGTCGATGCACCATGTGGGGGATGGAGTAGCATGCTCGGGTAGCTCGGCTGGATGCGCAATGACCGGCTCATGCCCGCCATTTCGAGAGACAAGGCGGTGCCCCGCTGGCACTACCATCTGGGTGAACTGGAAGCCCCACATCTGTTCTGGCTCAATTGGCCTGCATCGTGCAGTCCGAGTTCTCCAAGCAAGCTGGACCCTCCGACCGGGCCGCACCCACCAATCGTGTTGGACCCCTACCAGAACCATACCCGACCAACCCCATTTCACTAAAATTGACATTACTCGCAAACCGGGCTTCAGATTGACATGTTGTCTATAGCATGAGGACCCTTGTGACGAGGTAGTATTTTTGAGATACTCCATATGATTTTTGGTAGAATTTGTGGTGCATTTGGGTTGGATCGGACTCGAATCCAACCGGAACTTTTTTACCTTTTTTCCTATATCTTACAGACCGAGCATATGATTGATGCGCTGATTCTCACATTGTAACCCATACGACAAGACAGTATTTTGTGTTACTTCTTCATGGGACTTTCTATCAGTTGATTTTTGACTGATGGTATAAGGATTAGAAGCATACCAAGTGCAGGAAATCTTTTGGATGGTTTTCAAGTGAAGATGGACCCTCCATGGATCAGTGTGAGAGAGGTCCTCCATGTATCAACAGCAATGCGACCCTCCACGGATCAGCAATGGTGAGACCCTCTGTGTATTGGCATGAGAGTGAAACTCTGTAGATTGGCAGTAGTGTGAACCTCTAGGGATTGGCATTAGTGAGACCTTCTATGGATCAACAGTAGCATGACCCGACGTGGTTCGTCCGTAGAGATACCCATTGAGGATCAGTAGAAGAGAGACCCTTTATGGATTGGAAATAGAGAAACCTTTCTAAGACCAAAAGCTGATCCAATCAATAGAATAAAATGATCTAGCTTAAGACAAATCATCTTTATTTTTATTCTCTATGTTGTATACCTGGTGTGAGTTGTCTTTTACTTTGTGTCCGGGGATTGAGATCATGATTTTTGGTTTTTCCTTGTAGAATTCTGAGATACCTTCAGGGGGTCTTGGGGTCCCTACTGGGTATTGTTATATAGTCCCCTTCACGGGCTTCACATGTACCTTTTTTTGTCTTGTGAATATGTCATACAACTTGACTGAGACTTTAGAGAGCCAGGGTTAGATGGTACACGGTGGTAACCAATTGACGTGGTGAGCCATAGTGACAAGATGTCCCTACCCTTTTGTATGATCCTTGAGGGAAGATCTCTAGAGCTTTTTATTCTTTTTCATGTACTACACATTCCTTTTGGTCTTGAATTCCATCCCATTTACCTTCAGTACATACTTTTACCCTCAGTGGTTGTTTTTAATGGTGGTTGTACTTTTATTTTTATGATGTGTTATTTTTATGTGCATTGTTCCCTATCACTGTGTGTATAGGTTTAAATTCAATGTATGCCCTTTATGGTTTTATCCTTTCTAGTACTAGTCACCTACCCCTAGCTTATGGAAGGCAAGTTTGGGGTAGTCATGGCATGGGCCCTAGGGGACTGGTCGTGACAAATTGGTATCAGAGCACGATCGGTTATACTAGGAGAACTAAGTGTCTATGTTTTCATTGGAGAATTTTTGATAAGTGTATTTAGTTTGGATTACAGTCTAGGGAGTCCTGTGTTGGTGTGGCGACCAACGTATCCATACACCAGGACCCTGAATTCTGTTTTCTGACTCGTTACACGAAAACACTAGTTTCATGTGTTTTGGAACTGTTTTTCTTTCAATATATTTTGAGTCATCTCACAAAGTATAAATTATTGATGGTTGTGCATATGTTTCTTTATAAGATTCCTCCGCGTAGAAAAATAGCTAGGGTTCTAGTGAGAGATCATGATGACAGCCCACCGACTAATGAGGCATTAGTGTAGGGCCCTCTTACAGAGATAGTACCATCTGGTGGTGTACCAGCACCACCACCACCACTTGTAGGGAAGTAGTTGCCACCATCCCCACCAATAGATAGTGCAAGTCAACTAACTATGTTTCATGAGTTCTAGATATAGAGGCCTCTAATGTTTCGAGGAGAGAAAGGTCTTCAGGTAGTTGAGGATTGGCCAGAGGCTATGGCATGAGTTTTCAAGTTGGTTGAGACACCAACAGAGAATATGGTTATCCTAGTATCTAGTCTCTTCCAAGACATAGTAGGGAGATGGTGGATCCTGATTCTCCAGACACACGAGGAGATGAATCTTTCCTTTTTGGACTTTGAAAGACTCTTTATGGTGGATTTTGTACCAGTTACACTGTTCTCTTTGCATATTTAGGAGCTACTGCACTTCCAGGAGAGTAACCTGATAGTGGCCTGGTACTCATCAATATTTACTGACCTCTATTTCTACACCACTAACATGGTACAGGACCCTTTCTTCATGGACCAGACCTTTGATAAGGGTATTTAATGGGATATCAGAGCATTGATGATTTCTCTCAATAATCTGACGTAGGATGGAGTGCTAGATCTAGCACTACAAGTGGAGAGGTTCCTTGTCGAGAAATCACAAATGATGTGAGCCTCCATTGGATGACAGGCAGTCGATTCATCTATAGAAGGTACTATGAAGATGATGTTGAGGCCCAAGTGGACCAGACCTTTTGTTGGACAACCCCAAGATGTAGGGTCGGAGGTGAGGAGATCACGAGGCAGAGGAGGTCAGCAGAGGTGCAGACTGTGCTAATCATGCAGTGGGCAGGGTCACATGGTTCGTGACTTCTAGACCTGCCATAATAATGATCATAATATGGTCAAGGGACCATCGATACATTGATAGAGGTTTGAGAAAGGAGGTCCGCAGGGTAGCGGATGTGGCATATAAGTAGGCAATGCAGTAGGTGGTGGGAAACGGTTTGAGGTACTACCACCACCACCCCCAGGTAGTCCACTCCAACCTCAAGAATTAGGTGGATAGGGATGAGCTTAGCTTCCGTCAGAAAAGGCCTATGACCACAGTGCTCCGGAGATGATTCGAGGTACCATTTTTGTCTACTCCACCCTATCTGCAGTTCTTATAGACACAGGTTCTAGTAACTCTTTAATTTACACGGCTCTGGTTCGAAGCATAGAGATTCCAGTGGAGTCATTGGCTCAATCCTTACAATTATAGACTCTTACGGGAAAGGATTTTATTATTACACATTGGTTCTGGTACTGTGATCTTACTCTAGGAGACGATAGCTTCAGCTGGGATCTCATAGAAGCAGTTTCAAGGCCTTACGACGTTATCTTGGGTATGGACTAGTTATCCACGTTCCATTCTCAGATCAACTATTTTAGGTGCAATGTGTGGTGTTTCCATGAGGATGGGACCAGGATTTTCTTCACCAGTGGGAAGGGAGCCTTTGCAGCATAGGATGGACTTTCATGGAGGATTGTGCATCCAATCAATCATTATTTATCTAGCCTCACCCTCATTGTAGTGGATGACAGGACTCTGATATATCTTATAGTGGTGGAAAAGTATGCTGATGTATTTCCTGAGGATGTTATGAGTCTACCTCCTCAAAGATAGGTATACTTCTACATCGATCTTTACCCCAGGACGACACCAATATCTACTCCAGCATATTGGATGGTTCTTGTGAAGTTTTGTGAGTTGATGGTATAGTTGGAGGACTTACAGAGGAAGGGGTTCGTAAGGACCAATTTTTCTCCTTGGGAAGCCCCGATTTTTTTCACTAAGAATAAAGATGGTTGTTTGAGGCTTTTCATGGACTATCGGCACCAGAACCAGGTGACCATAAAGAAGAAGTATCATCTACCAAGGATTTGAGGATATCTTCAATCAACTAAAGGGAGCATGGTGGTTTTTGAAGAAAGAACTCATATCAGGCTATCATCAGCATTGGAAATGGAATGAGGATATACTGAAGGTAGCCTTCATATGCCAGTATGGCTACTATGATTTCTTGGTGATGCATTTTGGTATGACCATTGCCCTAACGGTGTTCATTAGACTCATGAATAGGATCTTCCAGCCTTACCTCGATCGTTTTGTGGTGATTTTCATTAATGATAACATGTTATACTCAGTGTCGGAGAAGGATCATGCCACACATATACAAATAGTCCTTGATACACTCTGAGAGAAGTATATTTATGGAAATATCTTGAAGTTTCAGTTCTGGATATGGGAAGTCCACTTTCTGGGACACGTCATCTCAAAGTCTAGAGTTATAGTTGATCTAGTAAAGAAAGAGGCAGTTCTTTCTTGGGATCCACCCAAAAGTGTGACTGAGGTGAGGAGTTTAATAGTGTTTGTTGGGTAATACCAGTGATTTTTCCCTGACTTTTCTAGAGTAGCAGCACCCTTTTGAGATTTGATAAAGAAGAGATAGCCCTTTGTGTGGATGGAGATATGCCAGCAGAGTTTCCAGGACCTAAAATGGATATTGAAGAGTGCCCCCATCTTGAGGCTACCATAATATTATGTTTTTTATGTAGTCTACTGCGACGCTTCAGGGACCATACTGGGATGTGTTCTAATGTAGGAGAGAGCAGTGATCACCAATGGCTCATGACAGCTGAGGCAGCATGAGCAGAACTACGCGAACCATGACATTGAGTTAGCAGTAGTGGTCTTTGCATTGAATAAGTGGTGGAACTACTTGATGGGTGAATAGTTCTTTGTCTACTCTGATTACAAGAGTATCAGGTATATCTTCTCACATAATGACCTGAACCTAAGACATCGGTGATGGCTAGAGTGCCTTTAGGACTATGAGTTTGAGATAGTCTACACTCCTAGGAAGGGAAATGTAGTATCAGATGCACTCAGTATGAGTTCGGGTCTACAGCTGTTGAGTCAGGCGATAGAGTAGTTAGCTGCGTTTCAGATATCCTTCGTGGATAGTTATGGAGCATCTTACCTCAATTCTATGACTATCCCTCCCCCACTCCTTCAGTGAGTTCGGGAAGCACAGCTTGGGGACATTGACTATGAGACATGTTGTGCTCTGATATCCTCAGGACAAGCTCATGATGGATTTTTGATAGGTGGGGAGAACTCCATCCTTTTTAGAAGACTCACTATGGTACTAGTGATGTTTCAGGAAGAGGTGTTGAGGGAGTTACATACATCCCTTTGGTGGTACATTCTGGAGTGGAAAAGATATATGAGGACCTTCAATGTCAGTACTGGTGGCCAAGGATGAAGAAAGTGGTGGTGGACTTCATTTCATGATGCCTCACTTGTCAGCAAGTGATGGTCGAGAATCAGGTTCAAGCAAGCTTAGCATAGCCACTACAGGTACTAGAATGAAAGTGGGATGGTAACTCAATGGACTTTGTGACTAGGTTACCACACATATTTAGGGACCAAAACTCTATTTGTGTGATTGTTGACCAACTCACCAAGTCGGACTTTTTTTACCCATCTGAGAGTAGGGTTCAGTTGAGGGTTTGGGATTCATCTATGTTTGGGTTATAGTATGACTTCACGGGATACCATCAATGATCGTTTTAGTTCATGACACTTGTTTTACATCCCAGTTGTGAAAGGAATTATAGGAGGATTTCAGGACTTAGCTACACTTGAGCACCACATTTCACCCTCAAAGAGATGGTCAGATGGAGTGGATCATACAGAAACTTGAAGACATGTTATGTGCTTGTGTACTTGATTTTGGATACAGTTGATAGGATCACCAACCATTGGTGGAGTTCACATACAACAACAACTATCACCCTACCATTGGCACAACACCATTTGAGGCCTTGTACTGGTGACCTTTTAGATCCTCTATATGCTGGATAAACCCCAGGGAGTCAGCACTTATGGGTCCAAAGTTGGTACGGGATACCACTGATAAGGGGAAGATCATCTAGGAGTGGATGAAGACTACATAGAGCAGGAAGAAGTCTTATGATGACAGGATATGGGGACCCTTGGAGTTCACGGAGGGAGACCATGTCTTCCAATAGGTCTCACCCTGATGAGGATTGCAGAGATTTGGCCGAGGTGGAAAGCTATATCTGAGGTTCATCGAACCTTTCCAGATTATCACCATAGTTGGAGAGGTGGAATACCACCTAGCTCTTCCCCCTCATATGCACCGAGTGCATGACGTTTTCCACATATCGCAGCTGAGGAGATACGTGCATGATACATCGCACATCATCAAATGGGGTGAGATAGACATTGATGATGGGGAAAATTTTACTACGTTCTCATTCGAGATAGAGGATCAACAGTAGTGGGTCCTTATTGCAAGGTTGATCCCTATTCTATGAGTCTAGTGGTAGCACAAGAACCTCCAGGAGAGCATGTGGGCATGGGAGGCTCAGATTCATGCTTAGTACCCCCCATATTTTTTATTAGCTTTTGATGTGGCTTTTGGAGAGGTAAATATCTAAGGTGGGGAGAATATAAATACCCAGAAATTCCATATAATTTTTTTTAATTATATGGATTTATTACAGGACTGTGAAATTCGAAGGCACGTGATTCTAAGGCCTGGATATCCCAAAACGTATTTTTGATCATTTTTTAAGGTACAGTCAGTAAACGTGTGAGTGGGTTTTTATATATTTTGAATCGGCTCCCATATTGAAAATATGAGGGAACTGTTGAATTTTTGGCATTAGAATTCACTTAGGAAAATCATAACTTCAACTGTCAAGGGTCAGACAAAAAAGATGATTTTTTAATTTTTTTTGAAAAAAAAGTAATAATATAACTCTTGAGTTATTTTATTCTTTTTCTTCAACCATTGAGAAACAGTTGGAAAACCACAGTGTAACGATGATCATTAAATGAGAGGCATTTAATGACCTATTACTTTTTTTTAAACTATAACACTCACTTCATTAATGGTGCATTAGTTAAGGTTCATTAATAAACCATATTAATGAACACAGTGTGGAGTTGTGTATTTTTATTTAATAAATCCATTGGAAAATGGATTTTCAATCTCAGGAAACCTATGAAGAAGTTCCAGCAACATCACCCTCCAATGAGGAATAGAGAATTAATGATGACCATCGGAGGAATCAATTTGGAGATTGATAAGTGGTGACGAACGTCAAATGACAATGAACGCAGAATTCTTTCCTTCATCTGCAGTGGATTCCACCAAATCCTGGTAGGGGATTCATGTGTTTAATGATTCCTATTTTCCATTCGTGAAAAATACAATGAATGCGGATCAACTGGATAACGAGTTGGTATGCTATTATTTTTTTCTTCTGATAGTTTGTTGTGTGGTTTTGATTTGGGTATTTCCTTTTTCTTTATAATGATTATTATCATCTCCTTGATAAAAGGCTAACATGGAGGGTGCGGGCCAATCCAAACTAGTCACAGACCCTCTGCTGATCTTGGATGTTGATAATTCTTCAAGGGATACCAATCAATATGGGGGAAAAGGCAATTGTGTGGGCCTCGCAGTGAAGGTGGCGACCCGAGAGGCCCATAGGTGTAGATGGGAAGGAAAACAGACCACTATAGAACCTCTGGTGGCCTGCGGAAGGAGCCACCAGTACGGCACCATTGGGGTGGCAGCACCGGAGACCATCCACTTGGAGAGAGAAGTTCCAATAGGTTCTATTGCGGGTGGAGAATGCGGCACTGATGTGCCGTGTGGGGGATGGAGCAGCCCGCTCAGGCCCCTGCGCAGGACGTGCAATGGCCGGCTCGTGTTGGCTGTTTTGGGAGACGGGACGGTGCCCCGCATCCATTCCAGCTCAACCGGCTCTCAATGAGTGGGTCGAGTTCTCCAGGGGGGCCAGACCCGCCAATCGGGCTGGACCCACCATTTGGGCTGGACTCGGACTCGACCGACCCCGTTTCACTAAAATTGGCGTAAATCGCAAACCAGACGTCTTATTAATGCGATGTATACGATGTGAGGAGACTTGTGATGAGGTGTTCTTTTTGAGATACCGCGCTTGAGTTTTGGCAGAAGTTAGAGTGTGTATGGGTTGGATCGAACTAAAATCTTACCAGGCCCTTTTTAACTTTTTTTCTATATCTTGTAGGTCAGGCGTCTGATTGACGTGTCGTCTATTGAGTTCTAACCCTTATGAAAACATGGTCCTATAGGTTAGTTTTTGTGGGAATTTGTGGTGGTTGACATATGACTGATTGTATGAGGATCAGAATCTCTTGTACTCAAGCACACCAAGTACGGGAAATCATGTTGCTGGTTGTCAAGTGAAGAGCAACCCTCCGTGGATCGGCATGAGAGCGACCCTCCATGGATCGGTAGTATTAAGACCCTTCGTGGATCATAAATGCCGCAACCCTTCAACAATCAACATGATAGTTACTCTCTATGGATCTTCATCAATGAGGCCGTCTATGGATCTATTGTACTACGACCCTCTGTGGATTAGTAGTAGCGTGACCCAACATGGGCCGACCGTAGAGAGACCCATCAAGGATCAGTGGTCAAGCGAAACTTTGTGGATCAATAGAAGAGAAACCCTTCTCAGATTATTATATGAGCCACTCAACAGAATAAAATGATCTATCTTGGGACTAATAATTTTTATTCCTGCTATCTAATTTTTATACTTGGTGTGAGATTTCATTTACTTTGTGTCATGTGATTGAGATCATGCTTTGTAGTTTTTCCTTATGGAATTATGAGAGACCTTCAGGGGTCTTAGGGTCCCAAATGGATATTTTTATACTCAACCCTGCATGGGCTTCACTCACACCTTTTTGTGTCTTGTGAATATGAAAGACAGATTGACTGAGATTTTGGAGAGCCCGGGATAGACGGTACTCGGCGGTGACCGATTGGTGTGGTGAGCCGCATTGACGAGTTTTACCTACCCGTCACGTAGTATCCTTAACAAATGATCTATGGAACTTTTTTTCCTTATTTTACTAATATTTTATTTTTGGATTGTATATTGGACCCATTACCTTCATTAATTACTTTTACTCTCAGTTTTGGTTTTTAGTGGTTGTCCAACATTTCTTTTTTCGTTGTATCTTTTTTGTGTGCAGTGCGCCCTATCTGTGTGTGTATAGGTTTAACGTAAATTCCTTCCTTTTATGGGTATATCCTTTTAAGTGCTAGTCACCAGACCATGTCCTATGGAATGTGTGCTTTGGGTAGTCATGGAACGGGCCCCGGGGGATGGGTAGTGACAAATTCATTTCTTGTTCGGTAAATATTTTTCCATTTTGGAATTTTTTTTATACTATCATGATCTGATGTATTCTATAGAGTTTATTTAATTTATGTTAATACTCTAAATTTTTTATCATTTATTACCCTTATATACATTTTCATGGATTTGGTTCAGTGTTTTCATATAGGTACATAGGCTAAGGCATTAATTTTATTCCTTCTTAACACTTATCGTCGGCCCTTAGAATATTAAAGGAAGGATTAAGTTCATCACACCTTGATTTCTACTAAGTTAAATGGTCCCATTTGTTTGATTCATGTAAGAGTGTTATCATAACAGTTATTCCTAGGGTCATTATTGGATTGGGACCCAAGTAAAACATTGGTTGAGAACTTAGGGAAACATGGTTGGATTTTCTCGAGTTTGTATTTTAGAATAATTAATGCAGTGTTGGTGTGGTGGCCAACATATCCACTCTCCAGGACTCTAAATACCTATTTTTAAAATTGATCTATTGATACATCAGTTGCAAGGAACCATTATTACATGCATCATATTGTTTTCCCTCCTTTAGCTATCATTCTTGAATCCAATCCCCATATATGATATCATCTAAATTTGGTGCATCATGATCACTTTACAGATGCCCCCATAAAGAAAGCCAAATATTTTTTACAAACTGGTTCTTGATGAAAATATATTGAGTGATGAATCCTCATTTAAGTGGCCATATCTTGAGGTGTTTCCTCTTGTAAATCAAGGAGAATAATCCCCACCTATTGAGAAGTGTATAATTAATGTGGGTCAGGTTGTGGATGCATGAAAGTTTAACATTCTACACGAGTTCCATCATCAGATATCATTGAGGTTCCACAAAAAGATAGATCCTTAAGCAATGGAATATTATATTGATTCAATGATCTAAGACCACATTATTGTTCATAAGCTGACCAATCAAATGGTTGTGCTAGCATCTAGTATTTTCTATTGAACAACAATACACTAGAAGAGTCTGAGGAAATAGACCCCTATGATGTGAATATTATCTCATTATATGACTTCTAATATCAATTTCATGATGAGTATTACCCTTCATGCTTTAACATCATGTATATTAAAGAGTTTATTAAAATAGATAAGGGTGATATGATAGTTTTTGAGTATAACATGTGGTTCACTAACCTCATACATTATCCCTTGATAATTTATGAGATGGATTCTTTTGGGTGCTGAAGTTTGATCCAAGATTCCCGAGAGATATCCATTACAACAAATTCTCTTTATGAATGCATACTTATTATGGAGTGCTAGAGGGGGATATTTTTATAGAGATATTATTAGAATATAAAATCCAAGAGGATGTATCCAACAATGAATATCATGGGGTTGATTAATCTGCAGCAGCTAGCAGGCATAAGTTTCAAGAGTCTCGGCATTAGAGATCATCCCATGAACAGACTAAGGCACATAGATCTATTGTATAGGGTTATTTCATAAGATCTGGTCATCCAAGAGAGGTTTAGTGTTTTAATTATGATGGGTTAGGTGTCATTTCATTTTATTTCTTGACTCGACATGCCAATGAGGGGAGAAATCAAGTGGATGGGAAACCATGAAGAGTTAGTTCTGTGATCAAGGATCTACTGGGCATGGATAGGGAGGCCCCCCAGGAGGGAGTGCTGGTAGAGGATAAGTTAGAGTTATGGAGGTATTATATGGAAATTAAGGGTGACATTGTGATATATATCCCCTACTAACTCTAGGTATCCACCACCAAGTTCATAATGCTATTGATAAAGGCATTGGGAAACTACAAGTTATTGTGGGATATAACCAGGCAGCTCATGAGATATTTTGAGGTATGATATGTGTCTTTTCTTCCCTTTCCTTATTACTTACATACATAAGTATGATTAATTATTTCATATCTATATCCCTAATTTGAGATATATACATCTCTGTTCAGACCTCTTCCTTGTATTATTTTCAATAGTTTCTGACTGGCTGTGATTCATCACTATCACATATCTTCCAGCAATGTGAGATGGTGCTCAAAAGAGAGAGATAATCATGGGACCTCTTGGTCATCATGATGAATTCTTATGATTTCATCTTAGGAATAGAATATATTTCATTTGTTTAGGCACAAATTTAGTGTCATCTCATACATTTTAGATTCCTTCATGCTGATGGGATTAGATTCTCCTTTGAGGGTGAGAGAGACCACATGGCTAAGAAAGTGGGTATTATGAGTGGGAAGGTAAAACCCATCACTCATTAGTTGGAGAGTTTATCCCTTGGTTCAGTGATCTCTTTGGGTATATGGATTCTTTACTTAGTGGATGATTATATGGATATATTCCCTAAAGATTTTTCGAGACTATCCTAGAGGTGGTAGGTGGACTCCTTCATCAACATTCTCCTCAATACTGCAATAATATCTTCATTGGAATATCATATGGCCCCTAATGAGATTCAATGGATGAGGTTGTAATTTGGTGACCTTCAAGGGAAGGGTTTCATTTGACCCAATTTATCCCCTAGGTAGCTCTAGTTATTTCATAAAAAAGGTGGATGGGATCTTGAGGATTTGTTTTTATTATAGTTTGATGAATCAGGTAATGATAAATAATAAGTAACCCTTATGGAGGATATATTACCTCTTTTAATAGTTTAGAATCTTGAGTTGGTCCTCGAATATCGATCCCAAGTCTATCTACCATCAGTTGAGGGATCATGAGGATTATTTTCTAGAGGCAGCATTCTGATGACACTGTGGACAAAATGTGTTCCAAGTGATGGCTGTCAATGTGATGAATTCCCCCACTATATTTATGGATATTATGAAATTTTACTTCTAACCATACTTGGACTAATTTGTGGTT
Organism: Viscum album; assembly: GCA_963277665.1. Taxonomy (NCBI): domain Eukaryota; kingdom Viridiplantae; phylum Streptophyta; class Magnoliopsida; order Santalales; family Viscaceae; genus Viscum; species Viscum album. Next base: position 481,577,628 of record OY728133.1, read on the forward strand.
TTATTCATTGATGACATGATCATTTACTCTAGGACTAAGGACAAGCATTTAGAGACCTTGGGGATTGTTCTAGACTTACTCTATGATAACATGCTTAATGGTAAGTTCTCTATGTTATAGTTTTGGATATCTGAGTTTCGCTTTTTGGGTAATGTCATATCTAAGAATGACTTATCTCTAGATCCCTTTAAGATTTATGTGGGGCTTACTTAGGAGCCACCTAAGACTGTGTCATATGTGTGGATTTTTCTTATCTTGTTGGTATACTATAGGAGTTTTTTAGATGAAATATCTTGGATTTCTACCCATTTTAACACCTTGACAAGGAAAGGGTATTCATTTACCTGTATCTAGAAGTTTTAGATATTTTTTTAGGTGTTGAGGTTGAGGTTGACCAGGGATTATATGTTGGGACTACTAGAGGAGGGTGTTGAGCATATAGTTTTTTATGCTTATAAATCTAGTCTCAGCTTTTTGTTGATGTAAAGGAAGGAAGTTAATGAATTTGGGTTGAGGAAATTAATCCCACATGTTCAAAACTATAAAAACTGTGACCTTGAGTTACCAACAAAATTCTTTTCTTAGAAGATATGGAGTCCCTATCTTCAGGGTGAGGATTTTTTATTTGTTTACTCATACCTCTAGAGTCTCAATTACATATTCACTTAGATAGATCATAACCTAATATTGGGGGGTTGTTTGGTTTTCCCATAGTTATATTACTTTGAGATAATATATAATCTTGGGATGTGAAAATAGTGTCATATGTACAAAGTAGGAAGTCCCATACTCACTTGGTAGAGGTTTCTGAATAGTTTTCTTTGTGTCAGCTAACCCTAATGAAGTATAGGATTGGAATATATCTTAGTTTTATGGAGGGTGACTTCTCCACTTATCCAGTGGGTGAAGGAGGCTCGATCTACATGACCAAATATCCTTAGGAGACGCATCAAATGAATTTTATAAAGGATGGGATCATGTCATCCATTTTTTGGGATATATGATTGTTCCTGTAATGTTGTGTGAGTAGTCGATGGGGGAGTTTCACATTTACCCATTGGTTATATATATTTGTGTGGAAAATTTATACAATGAACTTCTGTAACAATTTAATGGGATGGAATGGTGTGGACAGCCCTTGAGTACATCTCTCTGTGTCTCACATGTTAGTATGAAAAGGTTAAGCACTAGATTTTGGTAGGTTTAACACAAACTATGTAGATCCGATCATGGAAATGGGATGAGAAATCAATGGAATTTGTGATGGGGATTCCATATATAGTGATATCATGTGATACTATTTGGGTGATTAGTGGCCAACTAATTAAATCATTACACCTTCAGGGTAGCTGAGAAAATATCTTTGTTGAAAGTCTTGTGCATTTGAACATGTGGGAGATCATCCAACTTCATAGGGTAGTAATGAAGATTGTCACTAAATGATATTCTTGTTTCATTTCATGGTTGTGGAGAGTCTTTTAGGAGTCCATCAGAGCCCATTGAATGTTGATCACAACATTTCACCCCTAGATAGCTAGGAAGGCCGAGTGGACTATCTATGTGTTGGAGGATATATTGATAGTATGGATGTTGGACTTTGTTCGAAGCAAGGAGGATCACTTATCATTAATAGATTTTTCTTATAATAATGGTTATCACTCAACTATAAACATAGAACCCTTCAAGGCCTTGTATGGGATACCCTAAAGGTCACCCATATGTTGCACTAGTATTGGAAAGACATCTCTTGTTAGGATAGAGATGGTTCGTGGAATGGTGAAGAAGGTTCATGTGATTCACAAGTGCATGAGTACAGCCTAGATTAGAGAGAAATATTACAAAGATAGACATTTTAGACCCTTTTATTTTGATCAAGGAGAACATGTTTTCATGAGAGTCTCCCCATTAAGAGTATTTTGTATATTTCTACAAAGAATAATGTTTTCCCTCTGGTTTATCAGGTTGTTCGAGATCATATGGAGGGTTGGTGAGGTTTTTTAATGCTTTTCCTTTACCCCACACTTATATCGATTGCATGAAGTATTATATGTATCACAGTTGAGGAGAAATGTGAAACACCCTAAAAATGTTATTCATTGGGGTGATATGTACATAAATGATGGTTGCACCTTCATGGTGTACCCAGTAGAAATTGGGGTTCGGTAGGAGAGGATCTTGTGTGGATGGACCATCCCTTTCATTCATATGATTTGGTTGTATAAGATCTTGTAAGAGAGATCCTAGGAGTGTAATATTTAGGTATAAACTTAGTACCACCACCTTTTTGTTATTACTTTTCCTTCGTTGGGAAAAAATCTTGAAGGAGGGTAGAATTTAATAGCTTTGATTTTGTGAATTTATACCTTTCAATATTACTCTATATATATCTATATTTTTTTGAAGGATTAGGCACTGTGTTTGGGTCTCTCAAGACCTCAAAATTAATATATTAAATTTAATAATATATATTAAAATATGTTGATGAAACATTTTTTAATAAATGGTAACCTTATTATTTAGGACCTTGGATGAGACACAACGCATTCCATTAGAGGGTACATTTAATAAAATAATTTATTTATTTATTTATTTTTATAAAATGACCAAAAAACTAATCCACCTTTATAGATACCAATTTATAAAAAATATATAGTGTTAAACGCATAACGTATGGAGGATTTGATAGGTGGAAGAAGAGATTTTTTTTTTGGAAAAACTAATGATGTGGATCAATGAATGGATCGATGTAGATTGTGGTATGGATGGAAATCAGAGAAGATCTTCTTATCCGTCACTATTGGTTGAAAAATTCACAAAAGATCAATCCATAATCAAGGTAGGGTTTCCTATTTGTAGTTTCCACACATTAATTAATGATTTATCATGGATTTATAATCTAATTTCTTTTGTCGGAGATTTATGTTCTTCACATGAGCTTGATTATAAATTTTGTTATTGAATCTAATTTATTATCTCATTATGTGATTTTTTTTTCCAAGACCTCATCATCCAATGATGGATTCACCTCATTATTGTGATTTTCCTCCAACCATTGTTTTTTTCTTCACCGTTATTTCTTAGGGTCATGGTTTGACATTATTAGGACAAGTTCAGGCACAATGGAACCCCCAAACTCATGGAAATTGTGAGAATGACATACAAACTGGAAATAGATATGGGATGTGGGTTATTACATCCTAAATTTATAATATTTAGTGGAAGAATATTCATGTGAATTTCCATGTGGGAAATTATACTTCCTATTTTTGGCCATCGGATGCTAGGAATCGATGGATGTTGATATTCCATTCAATTTTGGAAGATTCACGATGTCGAATGGGCACAAATGGTGGTGGAAATGAAAGATATGGGACACACGTGAAGAATCTATATTTCTATATTTTTTCCAGATACACATTGGGTATCCCTAGGAATACATGGATTATATTTCCCTGGATATGGTGGCTATGGTTTAGGTGGAGTTAATGATCACATGTTTTGTAAGGAAATATACACACCTGGTGAACCAATGTTGGCAGCTCGACATGTACTCTGAGCATACAAGATAATGGATACAACCTAAAATAATAATGTGGCTAAATTTCATGGGCACATCCATGTACTCTAACATTACTAGGGTAAATGGGAATTACTTGTGTACATGGAAATGTGTTGGGAGGGCACAGACAGTCCATCGATGGTTGAGACCTGATGTGTATCACCTGTATACACCAAGTAGTATGGCATAGAATCCCAATTAATGTAAAAGGGAGAACACATTTTGGTTATGAGGTGAAGTCACATACCATGTGACCCCATGTACACATCATATACATCTTCCAGGAACTTCTACCTTTTATATCTTCTCCTCTAAAACTCAGATTTTGGCCCATGAGTAGCCTGTCTTAAGTAGTTTTTCATATAGAATGCGATGGTTTCTCTGAGAATTACTTTTGAGATTCTACATGAGTTTTTTTAAACATTAATCTTCTTCATGAGACACTTGACTGATATCATGGATCAGAAAGGTTCATTGGATAGATATCAGGGTTAGAACACCCCCCACACACACAGGCTAGGTTGTTAGCCCCCAAATATCTCTACACAGGTTGAGTGGAACCACCTATCGCACCATGTTATGGGTCCTCTATCTAATGAGTGTAACCCCCCCCCCCATCACACCAAGTAATGGGTCCTCAAGTTATGATTGACAACCCCTGTTGCTATAGGGTATGGTTCCTCTATCTATTGAGTGGAACCCCCTGGCAACAAGGCATGGTTCCTTCATCTACAAAGTGGTTCCCTATACCCCCTATCATACAAGGGTTTGAGTCCTCTATTAAATATTTTCCCCCTAAAATATGAATCACATTGGTGAGGTTACAATCCTTAAAATTTTTTCTTGTATGGACATCTGATATGTTGGGCATTAGATATTAACCTTTGGAGATGAAGGAAAACTCATCATCTTTGGTTGGGTTATGGAGATAGAGATCCCCTTTATCTGTCATATTGGTTTCATTGTGATCATATATCATGGGTTTTGTTTCCCTCTGTATATGGGTTGATCTAACTAATATTATGTATTCGCATTTCTCTCTTTTTGGTTTTCAGGTCATCCGACTAGGCATGTATATACTCATCCCTATATTATATTTTCATGAACCTGTCATGTCTTATGTAGATCGGAAGTGAAATTGGTGAACCATAGGGATACATGGGTGCATTGAAAATTTTATGTGGTCATAATTAGATATCATAATTCAATATCTCTTTAGATTTCCCTTTTCTAGTTACTGAAAGGTTAGGAATTCATTTCTAGTTAGGCATGTATTTTTTTCATTTTACACTTTGGTTAATAATTTTGAACTCTGATTTATTCCTTATATGTTATTTCATGCATGGTTATACATTAGATGGTATAGTATTTTGTTATTCCTCTAAACTTTTTTCATGGAGAAGGTTGAGTGTGTGCGTACAAGTACATAGGCTAAGGCCACCCATTTCATTTTATGAATTTTAGGAACTTTCCATTGGACCATATCATATTGGAGGAAAGCTTGGGGTCATCACACGCAGCTTTTGGCCTGACAATAGGGCCCCAATGGGTTGCGTCATCACTGAAATGTACCAAAATCATACAAATAGAGATCGAGCAGTACATCATCCAATAAATGGCACAATATCCATTAATAAAAATTCCATGAATCTTCATGTAATTAAGGTAATACTGCTCCACTAGTCACCTCAATCATCCAGGGTATTGATATTCAAGAACACTTTCCCCTCTATGTGCGTATTTCCCTTCTCATGGAAATTCTATAACATAATCTAAAAACTCTATAATGAAAAGGTAGGTTGTGAAAAATATCACTTTGGGATTTCACCAAGTCTTCTATAAGAATTTTCATAACAAATAAACCATTTATGTATCAATTTAAATTGAAAATTGGAATGGAAAATAATTTCCAAATTTTCATTCATTCATTATTTCAAATAGAAAATATGGAATGAATATCAAAAATAGGCTTAAATTAACCTTTTCATGAAATATAAGGATATGAATAAAATAGTTTAATAAACACATGCATGTATTGGTAAAATAAAAATAAAGAAACATTTTAATATTTCTTAGGATTTAAACTTAATGTCTCATGGATCCTCTCAATAATAAATTAATCAATCAAAGATTGAATTTTTTCACACATCCCTAAGGATCAGGCTATTGAGATATAATCAAACAACACCACATCGAGAAAAAAATCATGCTAAATATGGTTAAGTTAGAGTTTTCATCATCAATCTACTTCTATGGTTCAAGATTCCTAACATGCTTATCCAATTCACCCACGAAATACTAAACCTCAATTTTGATTTTAATTAATCAATAAATTAATCATGGGAAAATAATTCCTTTTAATTCATCATTTATAGTTCAAATACCAAATTTCAAGTTCAATATTCCATTTCAATTTCTAAAGTGAATCCGGGTTTTTTACCATGTTCATGTTTTCGTAAATATTCTTTCATATAAATATGTTTCCTCAATAATCATAATCAAATAATTTTATCAATACACATTTCATTTAAAATCATATTTTATAAAAATCCCACCCAATATTTTCACAGCCTTTGAAAAAGGGTTTACTTTTTCAATTTCATGAATTTGTAAAATAAAATAGAAAATATTATTTAACCAAGTAAAAAATTTAAAATAAATTTAAAATAAATTAATTAATCAAGGTCCCAAGTGTATGGAAAATCCTTATTTAACTGCCTAACAAGAGTGTAATGATCAATCAATCACCTTAAATAGGAATAACAAATACACATCTGAAGGAGAGAAAGGTAAAATAATAATCTATAGAATAATAATTCATTAAATCATGATTCCAATCCATAAAAACATGAAAATTTACTAATCTTAAATAATGTGAGATATTAATAGAGAAATATTCCAAAATTAAGATGCTAAACTTGCTGGAGAGGGATCAAACTTGTCCTCTGAAACATTGATCTGAGATAGAAAGAGGTTGAAGGAGACAAAATATTCTCAAGAGAGCCTCTAAAATTAAAATTGTCAATTTAGGTTGTATTAAAAGGTGTTTAAAATTTTTAATGGGTTTTTGAGTCCTTAATTATAATTTTTGGGGAATTAAAAATTCTGTCACATTGTTTCATTGGTTAGGCCACACGGTTAGAGATAACTGTTATTCTAACCATGCACCCTTACTGGGATTGTAAGGAGAGTTTTTTGGATTGTCCACGTAGTTTTAAAAACCATTCACTCACCATGTTCTTCCTCTTAGGATACTGGAAAAATGGTTCATAGTTTTTCTTCATGTTTTGGAAACTGTGTGCTCACTACTATCACAAGTTGCATGATTTTAGGGTAAGTATGCACTTTTTTAAGTTACCATGCACCCCACCTGCCCCCCCTTATAACTCCAACACATGGAACATGGTTTAATGGATGACCAATATTGTTTTCACTAATAATGTTGCATCCATACATTGTTCCCAAAAACATCCAAAAGTATCCAAAAACAACCAAAAATAAGATCCAAATAATAGAAGACCAAAATCAAGGGATAAAAGTACTTGAAAGCTGGTAATGGGGTTTTATAGATTATATAGGTAAAATTAAATATAACTTTGACATATATAATTTAATTCTGATTATTAAGATACTATTATAATCCAAATTCTTTCCCTATCATTCTCTAAGAAATGAAAAAGTTAATCGTGCCTTTTGTGAACTACCACCTCCATGAATAACGAATATCATTTTTAATTTAGTTTATTTCTTATATATTAAACTCTACTGAAATATAATTCAACACCTTAAAATAATATAAATAATATCATTATTATGTTTAAATAATGATATTATTCTCAAAAATAAACCAATTCCATAATCATAATCACTCATTAATTATGACATGTTCATGTTTGGATCAATCTAACAACCTACTTGAACAATTATATAAAATAATACCATGGATGACAATGGAAAATTAATTGCTGAAATTTTATTATATAAAAAATAAAATAAACATTTAATTTTGGTTATATAATAGTAACATTAATTTTAAATTCCTTAATTTATATACAAACATCTATTCATGATAAAATCACCAAAACATGATCATCATCAATTTCATCATTAAGAATTGTAACCAAAATACCAATAGAAGAAATTATAAAATTTTAAATAATAATAAGAAAATAATTTATATTACCTTTTATGGTCTTTTAATGATGGCCTTTTGGATAATAATGAATAATAAGACAATTATTATGAAACTAGTTTAAAACAATCAATATTACTCACACTTGATATAGAAAGTATAGAATATATAACTAATATAAATATATATAATAACTATAAAAGGTTATATAAATGAATAAGGTTCTTAAATATATGATTAAGATAGTTATTTTTGTAGATATTATATTCAAGTTCTTTTGTGGAAGTAAAGAATTAAGGTAAGGATTTTTTCAAACTAATTTTTCTTCTATTGAGATGTAAATGTTTTAATTGAACTATATTTTCTGAAGTTTTATTTAGTTATCAAATGAATAATTTATATAGAATTTCCTACTTCATTTATAGGTTTCAAAAATTATTCCTTATAACCACAATATCAAATTATTCTTAACTCAAATATTATATTACTTGTAAGCGGATTATCAGTCTCAATTCATATTTCTAGAGATATAATTCTTGTTACACCCAAATTTTCATTTATATGGTATATATATTTACTATTTATTATATTATACTAGGAATTATATTTCATGGTACTTTATGTTCAATTTAACTCTTTTGTCATTCATGGATTTTAATTTAGATTATAATATAGTTGTAAGGGTTTCTTATTGCATATTTTTACACCTTAAGACATCTTTGGTATTATACATCATGTCTTGTTTAGAATTGTGTATATGTTTCCTCATTGATATTTTGTGTCATGATATTATCATTATACATGGTATTATATTATTCATTTGAAATTATTCCTTTAAGGGGGTTTTGACTCAAACATTTATAAGGTTGTAAAGTGTTCATTGTCTAAAATTTAATTTCATAAGTCATATTTCATATTATGCACCGTGATATATTTGATATTTTTTTATTATAGCCTAATAAATCAATTTTACCATATTCATGTAATTCATGGGGTTTGAAGAGCCATATTTTTCTCTTTATTTAAATTTATTTCAATTTAAAGGATACCAAGGGCATAAGAGTTTGTGTTAACTCAATTTTCTTCCATTGAGATACAAACTTTTTATTAATACTATATTGTTCCAAGCTTTATTCATTATACCTAATGAATAATTAGTGTTATATTTACTCCACATTTTCTTAGGTTTTTCAGTTTTTCCTTATAACCTCATTATCTAATTAATTTTTCCTCAAATATTATGTTACTTCTAAGGTCTCTTTGTCTTATATTTAAATTCATTGTGACATGATTATGGTATACACCATGTTTTATATTATATTTTATACTTACTACCAATTTTATATTTTATATAATGATTATATAATTATTTATTATATTTAGTAATACATTTTCAATTATATCCTTGAAGAGGTTTTCATTCAAATGTTTCTAAATTCGTATATTTTATTTGTATCTAGTCAAAATTCCCTGATACATGCTTAATATTACACACCATGTTTTATTTTACATGGAATATTCAATCCCATATTAAATTAATGTAAAATTATTATCTTTTATTTCATTATATTTTAGATTCATTGTATTCATATCATGTTCGTTTGACTATTGTGTTTCCATTTTTATATAGGTTTTTGAACCTCAATTCTAAATCATTGAGATATGATTCATATTCACAATTGTTTCCCTTTTGATGTGTATATATTTTTCATGGGTTACCTTTTAAATAATCTCTTTATATTTTATTTAGATGGATTAAACTATCATAAATCCATCACTACCTTTTTCTTTCTCAATCATCCTTTATTATATCCATAATTTTAATTCCAATACATTTACTTTGGGAATACTCTATATTTCCTTCCTTCGAATGAAGGGTGTTTACCTAGATTTCATACATCAATTGGTCGGGGATATTATTGACATAACTGTATACACCTTTTTCTATATCATGTTAGTTTTATGTATTCTTACTAAGAAATTTATTCCATTTATAGATTTTCAAATATTGAAAATTCATATACCTGTTATTCCAATATGGATGTTTATTGATTATTAAGGAATATTGGTTATGTATTTTATAGCTCATTCATTCCATTATATAATTAATTGATTAGAATTAATTAGTTATGGATGGGCCCGGTAATATCCCCCTAATGCATCAATAGGTCTAATGAGAAAACCTAGATTTGGTTTTGGTATATTCCTTCCCAGGATAGAATATTATCTAAACACAAGTCCTTGATCATAAGATCATGATGTTTATGTTAATGATGTCTTGGATTCGACCATGGGTTTATCTATATATCATTATGAATTTTATCCCTAAGTAAATAGTTAATATTATCCATGTGTTTATTTATTGATATTTCAACCATAGATATGTTGTTGTTATGGTTTCTTTTGATTATGAAATGATTTAAATTATCTATTCCTACAATATTATTTATTTTCATCATACGATCACTTATGATCATGGATTATTAACACTTATGTTCACCCTTAATAATAATTTTAGATCACCCATTCGTATATATCATTTTCCCCATGTTATAAATAAAAGTATAACATGTGATATTTCTATAAGAGTATCATGTGTGGATAATTTTTTAGGAGTTTTTATGGACTTATTATGGATTAATTAGTTTTTTATATAATGAAAAATATTTTCATTTGATCAGGAATAAATGGGATTTTATAGTTAAAAATTTTTCTAACTCACAAAAGATCTAAACCTAAAAGTTTATTGGAATATATGTGACTAAATATATGTTGGTGATATTTTATTTGTTGACAGTTAAAATTTGGTCAATTCAGTTCATTTCAAAGTCAATATTTGAAGAAGTTATTTATTCTCACCAAATTCAAAGAGTAATGGTCTATGGAATCACAACAAATGTGAAAAAACTATAACCTAATATACTTTTAATTTATGACCATCATACATCTATCTAGTAAACATATTAACATGTGACCCTGCAACTTATATAATAGAGAACCACTTATCATGAAAACCTATATATAGTGATCCTACTAGGATCAATTATTGAAAAACCAGTACCTATACACTTGAAATAATTTATACCAATAAATAGTAAAACATCAACATTCTACCAATAAAAAAGAAAACATGTACACATGTAATCTATAAACATTCAATTTTCTAAACACGCATGCCTTCAAACTGTCAATCATTCAACCCGTAAACAAAAAACTCAATATTTCATAACCAACAAACTTAAAACCCATAAGCCTAATAACCTAGAAGATTTTAACCTGCATCCTAGAATCCTAAAACCTTAAATACAATTACACATTCTATATTCCCAGCAAAAAGTATCAAATCCTATAATCGAACTTATTGAAAACCAAAAAATTTAAAAACTTACAACTATTTACCTAAAACATGATAACATATGAAATCAGTAAATTTAAAATCCTATAACCTTTAAATGTGAAACATGGTAACTATAAAACCTAAAAATTTACAAACATGTAAACTTGATAACCAACTACCATAAACTCTATGAATAAGAATTCCTACAAACCAGTGACTTGCTAACATTCAAACCAAAATCATACAAACATGACAACATATAAAGTGAAAAATAAAAACTATAAATTCAAAAAAATTTAATCACATAACATGAAATCCAACGAAATGAAATAAAATAAATGAAATTTCTAACCTATAATCCAAAATAAGGTGAAAACATATAACAAGAAACCTGTGAACTCATAAACCTAAAAAACCTTAAAAACTAATACTTACAAACATGGAAACTTGGAAATGATTAATTTATAATTAGAAAACTCTAAACCCAACAATATTAAAATCTTAAATACAAAAACAAATCAATATATTGATCAATAACAAAAATTATAAAACCAAAAATTCTATAACTTAGAAAAAATAATCCACAAAAATCAGAAACATCATTAGGTAAAACCTATAAACCTATATATAAGTAAAAATAAAATCCTTAAACAAATAAATATTATATGTTTCAATGATTTAAAGTATAAATTTAAAACCTTGAATCCTGAAAACATATAACCAGGGACATGTAAACCATCAAACCTACAGCCTTCAACAATAAAAACATCAAACCCACAATATAAAATATTTTATACCATAAATCCTATAACTTCTAGACATGTAACCCTGAAAATTTTTAATCCAAAAAACATGACAAAAATAATGTAATACATGTATATTCCTTTGAAAAAACATACCTTTAACCATTCAAACTTTCAACTAAAACCCCACTGTGCTACATAACTGCAAACCTAAATTGGTGTGTCTTGTAAAGATAAAAACTAACATGTTATGAATTTTTAACCTTCATCTTGTAATCCTAGATACTAATAAATGGGATATTATAAAATCAGAAAACAAGAAAATATAGAAACATCAATACATGAATACTAATTTTTTTAAAATATCCAACCTTGAAACTAAATGTCTAGGATAAATTTATATTTTAAAAATAAGAATCCCACAAACCTATTATTATATAAACTAGAAATCTTAAATCCTAGGACCCAAAATTTTTAAAACCATCAAACCTGAGAGACATCATGTCAAAAACACTCTGTATATATTATTTCAATCTTGAATAATACAACTCCTTATACTATAAAATTTATAATCTTGTCAGTCAATAAACCTGAAAACCTGAAAACATTTAAACCAATAATAGCAAACAATAACTAGATAACTTGAAATATGAAAACATGCAATACCAAAAATATATTACATAAAAATAGGAAAATTTTAAATCATGTAGTCATGTAACCTTTAAATTTTTATTATGTCAACATATTACTAGAAACCTTCAAAAATTATAACTATAAAATTATAAATCTGAAACCTAGAAACATGAAAAACTCCAACCTCTAAACATTAATCCTGAAAATAGAATACTCCCAAACTAACAAACATTAAAACATAAAAAATAATTCAAGGATTCATACATAGAAACCTTAAATGTTTTATCCAAATAATTTATTAAATTATCTATAATAATATAATAAACACACACAACTACACATTTATCTAATCATGAATCCTTAATGAACATATTCAAATATTTTGTTACTATCTTGATTATTTATTTAAAATTTATTAAATGACACTATGATTGTTTTCATTTAAATATTTTCATGTTAATTTTATTTACTTTATGATATTATTGTTTGATTTATTTCATTATTAACTAGTTTTAATATTTTATTTTAGCTAAATGATTTTTATGTTTCGTATTATATAGATAATTTAAATATGAAACCTAGTTTTTTTGGCTTATCAAGTTAAATTATTTTATATTTCATGATTTTTTTATTTTCATAGAAAAATAATTGAATGTTTTAAAAGGTACTATGTATTTTTAATAGATATTTGGGTCAAGTCTCAGATCGACTATGTGTCTTTGGACCTTGTTGAGGTGTCAGGGGTGTTGGTATAGGCTCAGGAATAAGCATTGGAGTTTTTCTTAGGCTCAGGGGGTAGTTTATTATAAAATATAATTATAGGATATTTATCATAAATATTATATTATTTAAGATTTTGAACATTTTTTCAAGGGATTAAATTAATTATTATAGTTTTGGGGTTTTTTGGGACTTATAGTTTATTTTTAGAAATTTGGCTATGTCTAAGTGAGCATAGATCATTTCTATTTTGAGTAAGAATAATTTTATTTTGAGTAAGAATCATTTTTCTAGTGAAATTTTGATATGTTTTGGTGAGTAAAGAAAATTTATCATTTGATTAAGGATCAAAATATTTTAATTAAGGATTTATTTTCTTATGACAAACAGATAAGTATGGGTGAGTAAACAATAATTCTATTTTGATTAAGGATCATTTCCATTTTGAGTAGGGATCTATTTTCTCATCAAAATGGAAATATATAGGTTAGTAAGGATCAGTATGTTTTGAGTAAGGATCAATTTAATGTAAGGATCCACATGTTTTCCAAATTTTAGGTATGTATAAACTTTTCCAGAATTTTTTAAAATAGATTATAATGATTATTTAATGTGTAAAATTACTATAAAAACTGTAGATAGGTGTTTTGACCTATACTCTATGTATCCTTAGTTTAATTCATTTATTCTCTAACAGTGTTCTCCATTAATTATAACTATAATCTTGTGTGGTTTGAGTCATAGAGAAGTTATAGTTAAGGTTAACTATCCATATGCATCTGTTCTTTATATTTATCACCATTCAGTCATCCCACACGAAAAAACATTACTTTTAGGTATTTTATAAAATTTCATTAAACAATTCATTTAAATCCAAATAGGCTAGAGTTTTTTGGTGAGTGGAGTCATTATAACTCCACATATATGATCCCTAGATATTTTATATTTCTACAAGTGTTATGAATTTTTTAATTGATGGGCATGGGTTAGGTTATGGGTGTCTGACAAAAAAACCACAATATTTTGTTTCTATTGTTTTGAATAGATACCTAAAACTTGTATCATGTGGTAAATGATGGGTTTGGTCCTATTATAGTATTATTATTTGGTTGTGTGGTTTCATAGATTTTTGGGCATGATAGTGTTGGTTGTCGGTGTTTCTTCTTAGTATGTTGTTCTTGGGGAACATGTTGGGTGTAACTCATGATATTTTGGGGGAAGTTAATCACTAGGAATATGGTATAAATTTTGTTGGTATATGTAGACTTTTTTTACCATTTTCGTGGTTGGTGATAGTGTCTATTGAGGTGTAGTCATAAGATGTTAATCATACAGACAGTTTTGGGGATAAGGATATTGGGGTCATCTACACATGGCATTAGACTCATGATGTAGTGATAACCCCTCATTGTGGATATAATTAATGAAATCCTTCTCTTTATTTCACATTAATATATGATTTATTACATAATATTAAAATTAATACAACATGGATGATCGATAACTATAATTTATTTTGGAATTAAATACATTACATAACAACTTATAATAGATAACACATCATCTTTATTGAAAACTTCCTTAATGTGATCATATTATTGTTTCATAATTATCACTACATGGGATAGACTGGGGACACCCATAAGAAAGGGGTGAGATATAAAGCCCAGTAAGGAAATAAACATGGAATAAAATGAAAAAATAATAATATATGTTATATAATAGGAATATAAATGTGGTATAAAATGAGTAAGAATCATAAACATGAATAATTAGTCATGATATAGAATGATAATCATAAAGGAAACATGAAGAATGGGGAAACAACATAAAACATTGCATCATAAACAAAGTTCAAGGATAAATTCCAAGACATCATGATGTAAAAATTTCCCTAAAGGAATTAGGTTCACTATATTTCCCAACATGAAGTATCTTAAGAATAAAAATTACCCAATGCATTGGAGTGCTATTTAATTTGGGGTGCACATATCACATTTATTTAATTCTCACACTTAAGTGTTCCATATAGATCATACAACATGGATTCATTAATTATCATAATTAATTACATGATAAAGGTTGTGGAATATGTAAATGTAATTCCCAGGTAAAATAATTATAAGTGTATAAATTTTAACACCTTTGATGAGAAATGGGTATGGTATTAAGTATACAATTTTTTTTGCATAGAAAATTGTGGTGAAATTTTGACAGCATAACATCATCCCCAAAAATTTCATAAAATGGGTTTATAAAAGATAAAGGGGTATATCATCATTTTGAAATAAAATTGAAATTAATATGGATATAAAATTCATATCCCAATATTATTAATATTATATACAATGCATAAGATAATAAATAATCTCTAATAAATAAGGGAATGTGAGGATCCCCTACCTTGAGAGTGTGACTACAAATGCTTGGGAGGGGCTTGTTGAGAGTTTGGGGGAACCTTGGGAGGACTCTAGAGAGGGTAGGGAAGAGTAATTACATGATATAAGGATATTGGGTGATTATAAATGGGATATTTGGAGTTTTTATATAAGAAATGAGTGGGGAATTCTTTATTTTTTCTCAAACATAGGTTTTGGACTTTATATAACTAAGTAACCAAAACTAAAATCCATCACTTGGTTTTTCACATGTTCTATTTCATATTGAATTTTTTTCTATTATTTTATAATTCTAATGGTGTCAGTTAAAAAAATAATACCCTTTTTGATGTGGAAGTGAGTCATACTCATAAAGAAATGATTTTATAACCTCAAAATATATTAATTGATTTATATGATTCACAAGGGATTTATATAATTAATTAAATAAACATAAAATCACATTATTTTAAATATAAATCATATATTCATTCTTTTATTCCCGTTATAGTATTTATTATATCAGTTCTAGTTCATTATTATGTAATAATACACACCGTATATTTATACTATATTTAATTATTTCATTAAAATTTGATTGTCTCGGGAAATTATGAAAAAATTATTGTTTGATAATTTCTATATTCTGATTCCAAAAATAATTTAAATTTTATCTAAATATTTTTTTAAATATTTTTAGTTTCAAATCTAAACTAACAATTGACATTTATTGAGAAATGGTAGGCTTTTTGAGAATAACAGTTTTCAAACCCTTATAAAAATTACATTTCACTTCATAAAAATTATATGATCATTTATATTAAAAATTATTTTATGATAATATTTTATTAAAATATTATATATTTTTAAAACCCATTAATTAATTAAATTAAATTCCTTAATTGAATTTAATTATTACCTGAAAATAAAATTTATGTTTTAGGGTATCAAAAATCAAAATCATTTATAAAGTATCAATAATAAGAAAATACAACCATTATTATGTTGAAAATATAATATATATACTCATATTATTATGGTCTTGATATATAACCCTTTAACACACTAGTAAATTTCCTAAGGGTAAGGTGTGTGATTGTGTGACTTTCATAGGGTGGTTCGGCGAACATGGTTTGAGCCACAATATAGATGATCATGAACTTATCCTTTAAATAGTTTATCTCCTGCTTAAGTTATTGGATCTCATCTTGGTATTGGTCAAGGTCAAATACTAGAGATATTATCTCCATCTGAATCTCTAATAATTGGTCTTCCAAGGGTATCATCCTACTGGTTGAGGTCATCCCATCCTCTGTCTGTGTCAATTAGATTTTTCAAAACCCTATATTTATAATAATCATAGAAAAACAATTAAAAAGATATATTATCAATGGTAATAATTCTTAATGGTTTTTTAAAATATGATATAATAAAACCAAGAATGTGCATGTGTTTTCTATAACTATAATACATAATAATACATTTAATTAAATTTCAAGGGGGTTTTATTTATAAAAGTTTTGTTTATTACAGTATTCCTCCTTCAAAAATTTCACCTCCAAAATTTTCATTTCCCTAACTAAAATATATGAGGGTAAATTTTTTCATCACCTCCACTGGTTCCCATTTTTCTTATTCAAACTTTAGGTTTATCCAAATAAATTTTTAAATGTGCATTTTCTAATTTCATAGAACGTTATCTCTATAATATAAGATATTTATCGGCTTATCCTCACATGAGAGATCATTCTCCAATGGTACTACCTATATATTGATTAAATGTGAGGAGTTTTTTATGTAATTCCTCAAGAGGGATACATGGAATACATAACGTACTTAATATAGTTTAGGTGGGAATTTTATTTGATAATCCACCACTCTAATGTGATCTAGGATATAAAAGGGGATGATGTATCTTTGAATAATATTTCCCTTCTCCATAAATCTCAAGAATTTATTCTATGAAGATATTCTTAGGAATACCATGTCTCTAGAAACAAACTCTAGATCTTGTCAATGATTTTCATTATAGCTCTGTTGTCGACTCTGAGAAGCTTTGATGTGTTGTTGAATGGTCTTGACCATTCCCACCAATTCCTATACTATTTAAAGACCTAGAAATTTTCATTTCCCAAAATCATCCCAAAAAAAAGTTTTTTTTTCACCTCTTACCATAAAGGGCTTCATAGAGATCCATTTTAATGCTTGAGTGGAAATTGTTATTTTATATGTAATTGACTAGATATATGTTGATTTCATCCACCTTTGAAGTCAATTGGGCATGCTCTCAACATGGCCTCAGGTTTTTGGATAGTCCATTTAGATTGGCCAACAGTTTGAGGGTGATAAGTCATACAAAATTTTATTTCAGTATTTAGAGTGTGTTGGAGACTCTTCTATAATATTGAGGTAAATATTGGATCTCAATATGATACAATCAATAGTGGTATTCCTTGTCACCTCAAAACTTCTCTAATTTTTATCCTTTCAAGTTGATAGAGTGAGGAATCCCCATGAATCCCAATGAAGTGTTCATTATTTTTAAGTCAATCCACTATAACCCCTATAGAATTATTCCCTATTGAGGTATTTGGAAGACCAGTGATAAATTCCATGGTGATTTTTTCTAATTTCTATGTTGGTACGGGTAATGGTTTCATCATAATATTTTATTTTTTCCTTTATGAATTCACTTACAAATATACAAGACATATTGATATATATTTCATTATCTCCTTTATATTATCCCCCCAATAGTCTCTCAAAGATCTCGATAAGTCTTTGTGCTTCCAAGATGTATAGAGAATGTATAACTATTTGAATCATCCAACAACTAATTTAACTCACTATTTGAGGGTACACATAGTCATGACACTAATCTTACAACACCTTATATAGTAACATTGAACTCTGCGGATTTATCTTTAATTATAGATTTTACTTTCTTCTAAATTCCAACATCAACTCTTTGATCATCCTTTATCCTCTCTATAAGGTACAGTTGTGAAATCATTTGTGAAATGATTGATGATTTACCTTCCTTTATGATTTCCATGCCTATACTTTACAAATCTAATAAGATCATATCCCTCTCAATTCTAATAAATGATTTAATTGTTGGATCTTTTCTACTTAGAGCATCTTTAAGTTTATTTTCTTTCCCTGGATGGTAGTGAATCGTATAGTCATAGTCCTTGATCATCTCTATCCATATTCATTGTTAAATATTCATCTATTTCAATGTGAATATATACATGATAATTTTATGATCCATTTATATTTCACACTTCTCGCCAAATAGATAATGTCTCCATATTTACAAAGTGAATATTGTTGCAGCTAACTCTAGATCATGTGTTGGGTAGTTCTATTCACGAACGTTCTATTTCCATAAAGCATAGGATTTCACTTTTTAATTATGAATTTACACATATCCCAAGATATTCTTCTAATCATTATGGAATACAATGAAAAGGTATTCACTTGTAGCAAGTGTGAGTACAGGTGCAGTGATAATACTCTTTTTAATCTCCTTGAATTACTCTTCGTATTCATCATTCCAATTAAAATTGACCCCCTTATGAGTTAGCTTGGTTAACGTGTTTGAGAATTGAGAAATATTTCTCAAAAATCGATGATAGGGCACAGTTAATCCATGGAAACTATGGATATCTTCCATAGATGTTGGCCCCAGTCATCCTTAAATTGCTTATATATTTTAAGGGTCTATAGATATCCCATTTTTGTGATTATATGCCCCAATAATGATATTTACTTTCAATAGAACTCAAATTTTTTTACATGACATAATGATTATCCTTTTATAAGGTCTTTAGTATAGTTTTTAGATTCTACTCATGGTTCTCCATTAATTTGGAGTATATTATAGTATCATCTATAAAGACTACCAAAATTTTCTTTTTGAAATCTTAAAAGACTATTAATCAAGTACATGAATATTTATGCAGCATTAGTGAGTCTGAATGGAATTACTATGAAATCATAGTACCAATACCTTGTATGAAAAGTAATCTTGTGGATATCCTAATTATTCAACTAAAAGTGGTAATATCCCAACAATTGATCCACCTTGGAGAAGTATTGTGATCCATATAACTGGTCGAAAAAGTCATCAAACTGTGGAAGAGGATACTTGTTCTTTATCTTGACCATATGGAGCTCATGATAATTAATGAAAAGGTGCATTGACCCATCCTTCTTCTTGATGAATAGGACCAATGTACTCAATGGTGAAGCACTTGGTCATATGAACCCTTTATCCAAACTATCATATAGTTGTTTCTTTAGCTTCTGAAGTTCCACAATATCCATTCAATATTGATTCTTGGATAAATGTAATTCCCTAGGTATAATATTGATTGAAAATTATTCCTCTTAGTTAGGTGGAAGACCTGGGAATTCATCAAGAAATAGATCTTTGTATTCCCTCACAATGGGCATTTCTTCAAGGATGATTCTTTATTTAGACTCAATCATTTGAGCAAGATATGATTTCTTGTTGGGAAATAATATTCAATCTTGAGATGAGGGTGATAAATAATATCCATCATCCTACATGAAATTTTACATAATCATATGATGATTCATGATATGGAGATTTATTTCCTTCACATTGAAATTTATGTAGTCTCTATATAGGGAAAGACAATCCATACATAGAATTTCATCAAAATCCAAAAAAGGTATTATGAAATATTCCTTTAGAAAATTCATCCCCCAAATTTCAATTGGGGTGGAGATATATAATTAGGATTAAATTATATCTACATTTTATATTTTCACCAACAACCCTATCTCCATAATTTGTGGTGTTATTTGAATAGTTATACTAAACATTCATGGTATAAAGGAATGTGTAGAACAAAAATCATGAACTATGTTCACTATTATTCAATAAATAACTATTATACCTTTCACCACTTTATTTTCGATATCCACCATAGTGGTTGTGATGGAAAAATCTCACCCTTTCTTCTTAGGAGGTTTTTGGTCTTCTCTGAAAATCCTGAAATTAGTTCATTGGTTTGTAAAGTGCCCTGGTTCCTAAAAATTAAAATAATGAACAATGCGTTGAGGGTTTCCTGGAGCATTCCTTTACTCTGTCACATTAGTGGTTTTCTCCTGTTAGCAATTTATAGTTAGGTTTCCTTCCTTCCCATTCCTAAAAAATTTCTTCATGCCCCTTAGTAAATTTCTATGGTGCTTCTTTACTCACCTTTGACAAGTGGGTGTTGAAATTTATTAGCACTATTAGGTTTCTCCATTATAACTCCATAATTAAACTTCACATTCCGCTTTTATCCCCATGACACCCTTGATATTTTTTATCTTTATTTCAACATTAAAGGAACATTGGACAATTTCCTCATAGCTATCAAAATCAAAGTTCACCCGTGATTTTCATGGACTTCGTTTTATCCCATAAAACAAGTGGTCAACCTTTCAATTGTGGGTAAAAATAAAGCCAAAGCCATATTTTTTAAGTCTTGTAGAGTTTTCCTAGTATTTCACGATATATTTGTCATCTTTTTTCTTGAGGGAAATTAAATCCTTGTCATTTTAAGTCGAATAGTGTGAGTAAAATATTTATCAAAAAAACATTTTTTGAATTCCTTTCACCCCATCACTTTGATCTCTTCCTCAGAATTCATATTTTTTTTCAATGTCCACCACTAAGCAGCTTCTCATTCTATAAAATAAATAGCCATTAGAACATTCTCTTACATAGAACAATGAAGGGTGGAAAATATCGTCTCAATAGATTTGATCTATTGTTCCGTGATTAAGGGATTAGATGGTGCATTGAAATTTGAAGGCCTTTGTCACATAAAGGTTACAATCAGAGCTTATTCTCCCTTAGGGGGATTTGGATGCTCCTCCTAATATAATTTTCTATTCAGAACCTGATACTTGTGAGATAGTATCGTCATAAGGTTCATGATTTCTTCTCTAATCTAGTTTGGAATCTCATTGGGGGTAGTCATGAAATTTCCCATCATATTTTTTTTTTACCTAATTCATTATATTTTCAGAAAATGTTTAGAATAAAAGGAAAAATATGATGATTATTTTTAAACTATTAAACACATAAATGGAAATCTATTGAAATTAAAGAGATAACTTATAAATTACATGTATCCCCTTAACTTATAAATTTATAGCCTTCAATCTATGTTATCCATTATTTATTTCCTATCACATATTCTTATGGGTATTTTTGTTCCCTTAATAATGGTTCATAATGAGATTATCAATTTACCAATGGGGTGTAAAACCAGGTTTTCTGTAAGGCCTATTTTCATGCATTAGCTCATGGTTGATTCAATCTCAACATGGTATTTTTTGTTTTATCCCTGTGTGCATATGTTCTAGAGGCACATAAACAAGTATTATTCAAAAAGGGAAGTAGTTCCTTGATAAACCACTTACTCTATACATACCAAAATTTGGTTATTTTTTCTTATACTTAGAATTATCCCCAAGGATTTCTCAATAGTTTTATAATATTAATCACAAAAATAACTAAACTTTTCCCTTGATACAAACTAATAAAATCACATTTCTTTATTTCACATTAACATATGATTTATTACATAATATTGCAGAAAGTATAACCCAAAAGATCAATAAGTATAGTGTATTTGTGAATTATGTACATTACATAGTGACTTAAATATGGAATACATCGTCTTTAATGAAAACTTTCCTAAAAAGATCATATTATTCCTTCATACATAACACTACATGGGATAACATGGGGATATACATAAGAAAGTGGTGAAATATAAAGCCCAATGAGGGAAAAAACATGTCATAAAATGAATAAAATAATACATTTTAGACGATATCCATATAAATGGGGAATAAAAGGAGTGATAATAATAAACATGAATAATGAGGCATGATTTAGAATGATAATCATAAAAGTGACATGATAAATGAAGAAACAATATAAAACACTACATCATAAACATAAGTTGAGGATAACTTCCAAGAAATCATGATGGAAAAAGTAACATACTGCAAACAAGTTCACTCCATATCTAAACACTACATCTCATGAGACTAAAAATTACCCAATTTATTAGAGCTCTTTATAATTTCATGATAACCAAATACTTTTATTTCATTCTCACACTTATATGTGCCACATATGTCATATTTGGATTATTTTTTTCACTCTTTTCTACAGTTCACTTTTGGATCTTAGTTTTTATCTTGAGATTAGAGTATTGCAGGTTTGAATTTTGATTTATTTTCTTTGTTTATTTTCAGTCTAGTACTTTTCCATGAGTTTACCCCTTGGGTTTTGATTAAAAAATTTGTTTTTGGTTTAACATCATGTGGCTCATGGTTTTAAACACTGTGTGCCTTTCCCAGGAAAATGTGTATCCAAGGTTACATTTTTGAAATTGGATAACCTAATGGTTAGAACATAGTTTGTAAACCCTGCAACATACTCCTCTTAGGTTTTAAGGGGTTCATGGTTGATGCATGTCTTGGAAAACCATGCAGGAAAACCGTGTGACTTTTCCAGGTCATTAAAAATTGGAAAATTCCATTCTTTTCCTTATAATATTTAATCCCATGTCCTCCCTTTCTTGTCCTATTAAACCTCTCCATCCCTAAGAGCCTCCCTCTCTACTTCTTGGATCCCTTTGTCTCCCTTATTTTGGTGGATTTGGTGTGTATTCTTCAAAGAAACATCAAGTATGTGATTTCTCCCTTGGATTCTCCTTATTTTATAGGGTTTCTCTTCTTCATTCTAGGAGGTTTTATTCGTCTAGGATTTGACCTAGAGGGGGGTTCAATCATGTGAATTTTGGTGAGGATGGTGATATATGTTGGATGATGTTGCCTTGTTAGGGTATTATGGTGGTGCAGTTGTGATTTCACACTAATTTTCTAGAAGTCTCCAAGTGTGAGGTAGTTGGGTTTATACCTTAACATTTTTAAATGATTTTTATATGATTTCATGTCCTTATAAATTTTCTCTATGAATTTATTGTGTGGAATAAAATTTGTTAAAAAATTATTTTGACATGCTTATGTGATAGGAATGGATTTTATAAAGGAACATTGGAATATTTTGTGTGTTCTTTGTTATGGTGTTTCTTGGAAGTATTTTTATGGTTATGAAAAGGGTGTTAATTGTGTTTTCAATGGAACTTGAGGTGATAATTGGTTAAAAATGGGTTTTTAAAAGGAAATAAATTGTTTTAGTTTGTTTCATTTTGTTTTGAACTTTTAAAGGTGATGTGTGGATTTTGTAAATGATGATAAGTGTGTTTTAAAAAGGTTAACTTATCTTGTGTGTTGATTTGGAAGGGGATGGACCTTGGTAATGGTTTAATTAATTATATTATTTTCTTATAATGTTCCAAAAGGGTTTTATGAGTTTTTCATGTGGCGCAAAAAATGTTTCTAATGGTTTTGGTGTGTGTAAAATGGAAGTAGATTTTTTATCGAAATGGTGGGTTCCATGTGATGATATATGAAAATGGTAATTTTTGTTACATGTGAGAGGATAATTTTAGCAAAGAGGGAATCCCAGGTATCTGGGGGGGCTGACTAGATCTAGTATGTTAGTGATACGGATGTGGGAAGTCCAAGTTTATTCTAGTGGATTGACACTTGATGATACAAAAGTGGAAAGTACCAGTTTCAATTAGCTAAATTGAGGATTACAATACTAATTAAACTATAATTATTGGAGACCACTAGGCCCATAGTGTGTTCCCTCCTAGTGGATATTTCATGAGAAATTTAATGGTCAAGGTTACAATACCACCTTTCACTGAGGTATGAGGTTTTAGTGTCTCACTCGATCTAGATTAACCCTATGTATTCACTCATGTTGATCTATTATAACATAATGATTTTCTCAAATTCTTATATCAATAATCATATGGTGGACCTTATGTGTGTGAGTAATTTTAATTCATGTTCATGAAGAAATTTTTTTTATTGAAAATGTTTCCCATATAATTGTTTTTCTCAAAAAAAATTTCTTCAAAATGTTTCAATGAATTTTTTACAAATGTGCATGTTTATTTTTCTATTAATGTTATCACATCGAAACTTTTATTTTGGGAGCAATACTACTAGGATTTGTCTCACACCCTACATACACCTTTGGTTGTATGTTGAATTTATTGTGTATGGCCCAGGTAAAGGAAAGATGTGTCATGGTGATGTGGTGGATCTGGTTTCATTTTTTCTATTTGTTGTAGTTTTTGGTGGTGGTGGCTTGAGGGTGCTACCCCTCTTACTGATTAAAGGTGTTGGGATATTTTTTTCACATCTATTGTATCATTTTTTTAATTAAAGTTAAAATAGCTTAAATCAGGAAATTATCTTACATTTTTTTGGTTATTCATTATTGAAATATCTCTTTTTTGATTATTAATATTTATCTAAGTGGGTTAAATTATTATCAATGCTTTTTGTTGATACCCAAGCTTTACCTTCCATCCTGTAGGGATTAGTAATTCCCTTCGAGCTATGACATAAACCAGGTCAGATGTCAGGTTGGATGGATCTCTGTCTTGGTTCATAACAAAATGGTATCAGAGCTAGATATGCTCATTTGGGTCATGTTATTTGTTGATGATTCTATGTTGAACAGAGTTATAATTTTTGGGACTTGATGTTATGGTTACGAGTAGGGATCCTATCAAGGACACCTCATGATGGGACTTGATTTTCCATTGTAATTCAAAATTCTTTTGGTTTATTTTGTTCTTGGGGGTTTTTTCTGTTAGGAAATGAAAAGGATTTGTTTCGATGTTCTCATTGAACATGTAGGGCCATGAAATACATGTGGAGCTAGGGACATGGTCCTAGAATACTATATGTGATATTGGTGTGATTTGTGTATGGACAATGACTATATGACCAATTCACACATCGGTGCCAGTTTCACCCTTGTGAATTGTCTTGTGGCATCCTTGAAAATGAAAACGGTTTCTAAGACTATTGTTTTGAATAGTGAATACGAGATTTAAAGTTGTAATAATTGATTTTTTAAATGGTGGAATTGATTTTCAGAATCATTTGGAATAAGTATTTTGAAAAAAAAATATTTTTATAAAATTATTTTTGGGTAATGTGGGAATGAGTTCATTGAGAATTAAACCTTTATAACCAAAACCTGGGGTTTATCGAAATCAGATCTTTGAAAAAAATAGAATTTATTTTCAAGAGAGTTTTTTAAATTTTTTATAAATTAGGATAAATGGATTTTTAATTGGATTTTATGGGATTTTATTTTGGGAATTGTGAAAAATTATTTATGTGTGGAGTTTGAAAATGGTTTTTGATTTTAGGGATTGGTAATATTTTGAAAAGTATTTTGAAATATATAAATTTTAAATTGGATAGAGAATTTGAAAGTGTGGGTTGAATTTTTTGTCTTGAAATGTGTAAAAGTTTTATTTTGACATATGGTATTTCCATGAGGTACCACATGAATTATAATTATGGAAAATGTGGACGGTTAATGATAAGAGTTTATGGGTACCAGATTTGGCATGTGAATATACACGAGTGAGACTCCATGGAATACCTCTGGTGAGTGTTCAACCCTCCAAGCTTGTTTTATTCTCAAAATTAATTTTAAAATAATATAAGAATTCTTAGAAACATGTATTTGTTTTGTGTGTCCCCTTGTAATTTGTGAATGTTTCTTTCAATGTGTTTTGCGATTGAAAACTCTTCTTTTTTGAATAATGATTCAAGTTTTCATTTTTTTTATGAGTTTATTTTGAGATAATGGTTAGTGGATTATTTTGAATGATGTTTTGTGAATCCTTCATGCTGATTTCATTTTGTGTGTTCGGAGTTGTTTGTAGTGAGTTTTGTTCAATGGGTTAGTTTAGTTGGGTTCTAGGTTGCCTTGTTGACTAGTGTATACCCACATAAGATTCGATGGACATTCGAAGTCTGGCCACAGGTGTTTCATCATCGGCAGACCCCCTAGTAGATATATCCATAAACATTATTCTTTATTTTTTTAATTTGAATCCTCCTCTCTATTATGGCCAAGAGGATCCCCTCAAATCATAAGAGTGGATGTGAAAAATAATAAATATTATTTTTATTGAGTTTCTTGAATCTTTACAGATGAATTTTTCTACCATTATGCGTGAAGGTGGGAGAGTTTTATTTAGTCTCTTTTCCAGTGTGGTAGGGCTTGTGGTTCATGTTGAGGTGGTATGACGTGGGAGTGCTTGAAGAAGCTGATTATCCCCCAATCTCTAGAAGTAATGAATAAAGTTCCATTACGGAAAGGGGGAGTAGTTCTAAAGATATTGGTGTTGGTTCTAGAATACAAAATACATCTCTGTGTTTTATCATATACTTTTGGTGTAGGATCATAATGTTCCATTATCCCAGTAATTCGGGTCATAAGGATTCTTTGTGTCTGAATACTCCGGTGACTTTCCATGCTCGTAGATTCCAAATTCACTGGAAATGATTTTGTTGTAGTGTTTCCTAGAAGTGATGTGGAACCAATTATTAGGAGAAGGGTGTTGTTCGGGCACAGTTTGAAGTCCCTTCTTATGTGTTCTTCCCTTGATGTAATGGTTATGTCTGGTTATGTTTTTTTGGGTTGCCTTTCTAGATCAAAATGAAAAATTGGATATTGTGGAATCTTTTGAGAACATCCATTTTAAGGGGAGCATGTTTTCATATCAAAAATAGACAATTTCTCCATTCTAAATGAAGATTTATTTTATTTTTTCTTTACTCATTTTGTTTCTCATTAGGATGAAAGATGATGAAGTGTATGTCTCCCCTAAATCCTTATCTTGGTGAGGTCACTTTTTGGGGTGAACTAGGTTCCATGGTGTGTTGTGTTCCATTGGTTCTTCCTAGATTGTCATGTGGCTGCTTGTGGCATTAAAAGAAGGAGTAAAAACTATGTATATTTTTCTCCTAACTGCAAGGCAGTCAATGCCTCAAACATCAAGTCTCTAACCATAGGCCCCGAAGTGAAGCTGGCTCGTAGTCAGGAGTCATGGGGGTGTGAGGGACCTTGTTCTGGCTGTTGTATCTTGTGCTAGAAGGGGAAAATTTTAAATTACCAATGCTAGTTTCTTATCCTTGGAATGTTACCCCTTTTGGAAAGTTCTTTGTGGCCTTATTTATTTTTACGACTCTCGTAGTATGATGATTCTTTGTTGGTCGTAAATCAGCAAGGTAGTCTCATTTTCATGAGATTCCAGTGGATGATATTTCTGGATGTGAAACCCTGATTGGTTATCCTAGTGTTGATACCCTTGTGAATTGGTTTTGGTATTCCTTTCAATGGGTCCCCCTCCCTTTCCCTTGTGGAGGTGGTTTTTGGTTAGTGTGCAAGTTATCTGTTTGGTTATAAGATATTTGGTCCTAATGGTGGGGAGACCCACTATGGATCTCATTGTGGTTTCTTCTAGTTTTGGTTGGTGTTTGTTAATTTTTATTGGTGGGGTTTCCGTTCAGGCCTCAATTTTTGATAATATAGTTCAATATCTAGTGTATTTTGGTATTGAGAAGTTTCATTATGATATGTTTTCTATGATTTTTTTCTAAGTAAGCATGAATCTGTTAGAGTGTTCAAAAATGGTCTTGTTGGAATCAATAATTGTAAATTTTGTGGTGCATGTTTTCTAACGCCCTTCGAAAAGTGGTTTGAGTTTGTTTGTTTATTTCAAGTATGATGTATGATTTTAATTTGGTAATTCCTAAAGTGTTATTGTCTTGTGAGGTTATATTAATCAGTTTTGAGAATTTCTTTTTTGTTTAATCAATCAACTAGAGGTGTAATGGATTTCTAAGGTAAGAAGACCTATAGTGGGGATTCCATTCTGGTCTCCCAGTTTAAATTTTATGAATATTTGTTTTCGTCTGGCGTTTTCTTTCTTTCTTATTATTTTTATGCTCATTATAATTTTCCATGATTCGTGAGGCAGTATCCATTTTTTTAGATCAAAACCTAGAATGACATTCTGGTGGTGTAATGTTTTCATGGTGGAGATAATTTTCACACTTAGATTCTTGTTTTCAACCTTTTCTCGCATTAACTTTTGGATCTTGTTTTTTCTCTCAAGTTTTGGGATTCACTGATTTTAATTATGTGGAATTTGATTTGTTTATTTTCAGTTTAGTAAAATTCCATCAGTTTCCCCAATGATTTTTGATGAATTTTTTGTGGTTAAAAGAATATGGTGCATGGTTGGTGCATGGATTGGAAAACGATGCCCCCTGGATAGGAAACCGTAAGGCCAAAGTGACATTTTGGGTAGTGGTTTACTATACAATTAGTGAATGGTTTTTAAACCATGGGGGGAAACTGCATGTAATTTTCCTCTATAATAGTAATGGGTGCATAGTTTCCATACAGTTTGGAAAACTATGCAAGAAAATCATGTGACTTTTCTAACTCATTAAAAATTTGAAACTTCCCTTAGTTTACTTTGGATATTTAACCCTAAATCTTCTATTTCTCACCCCATTTGACATCTCCATCCCTATTCTCATCCCTCTCTCCCTCTTATCTCTCTTAGTCTCTCTTAATTTTGTGGATTCAGTGTGTATTCATCAAAGACACACCATATAATTTATTTCTTCTTTAATTTCTCCTTCTTTTATAGGGATTCTCTTCCTCCTTATTTTGGGTTTTCTTTTTTGTGGGTATTTGACCTAGATGGGGGTTTGATCTTGTGATTTTTGGCAGGATGGTGATGGATGTTGGTTGATATTTTCTTGTTAGATTCTTGTGGTGTTGTGGTTTCAGTTTTGCACCAATTTTCCAAAATTCTTGAAGTGTGAGTTTTGTGGTTCCTTGTTTTAACATTTTTAGATGCCTTTGTTATGTTTTAGTATCCCTATAAATGTGATATATGAATTTATTTTGTGGTTTGAAATGTGTTACGGATGTATTTTGACATAATTATGTGTTGGAAATGGATTTTATAAAGGAAAATGGTTGTGTTTTATCTGTTATTTCTTTTGGTGTTTATTGGAAGTATTTTTATTGGTTATTTTAAGGGTAAAAATCGTGTTTTC
Source organism: Viscum album (assembly GCA_963277665.1). NCBI lineage: Eukaryota > Viridiplantae > Streptophyta > Magnoliopsida > Santalales > Viscaceae > Viscum > Viscum album. Next base: position 481,607,203 of record OY728133.1, read on the forward strand.
AACAGAACTTAAGGTGTGAATGTGTTAAAAAATGTGTTTTAAAAGGGAAATAAATTGTTTTCATGTTTGAGATTTTGGTGTGCACCTTTCAATATGAATTTTTAATTGTGTAAATGATCAGAAGTATGTTTTAAAAATGGGGACTTAGAATGTGTGTTCATTTGGAAAGGGTTGGCACATTGAAATTGTTGAATTCATTATGTTGTTTCTTTGTAATGTTCCAAATGGTTTTTATGAGTTATATATGTTTTAAGAGAAGTGTTTTTCAATGGTTTGGTTTTGTCTAAAATTAAATGTGTGTTTTTTATGGAAAATAGTGAGTTACATGTATTGATATTTGAAAATGGGGATATTTGTGACTTGTTAAATGAGAATTTGAGTACAAAGGGAATCTCGGGTATCTAGGGGGTTGACTAGATCGAGTATGCTAGTGATACAGAAGAGGAAAGTCCTGGTTTCTTCTAGTTGATTAACACTAGTTGATAAGTGAAAAGTATTGGTTTGAATTAGATAGATTTATTATTATAACAATAAATAAACTATGATTATTAGATATCATTAGGCCCATGGTGTATCCCCTCCTACTGTCTTGTGCATGATAAATCTGATGTTCATGGTTACTATACCACCTTTAACCAAGGGATGAGGTTCTAGTGTATCACCCGATCTAGATTACCCATAATGATTCACCCATTATTCTTTATTTTAAAATAATACTTGTGTTAAATCCTTCCATTCACCGGAATATGGTGTTCCTTGTGTATGTTCTTCATTTTAAAGTAAGTTCATGGAGAAATGGTTTTTCGTGAAAATGTTTCCTTGACAATGGTTTTTCTTAAAAGTTTTTTCTTTAAAAAATTTCAACATATTTTATGAAAATGTGCATGTTTATTGGTCTATTAATTTTTTAGAATGGATCCTTTTATTTTCTATGTAATCTGATTCAGATTTTTCTTATATCCTATATACACATTTAGTGTATTTAGACATTTTTATTTATGACCCAGGTTAAGGAAATATATGTTTTCGTGATGCGATGGATCCAGTTTCAACTATTATCTCTATTGAAGGTATTTGTGGTGGTGTCTTGAGGGTTATTCCCCTATTATATAAAATAGGTTTTGTGATAGATTTTTTATTCACTTATATTATAGATTTTTTGGATTAAAGTTAAATTTGTAAAACTTTAAATCTATAAAATATTATGGCTTGTTTTGTTTTGTTTATTAATTATTGAAATTTCTATTTTTCTTGGTTATTTATGTTTAAATAAACTGGTGAAATAATTCCCAAGTATTTTCTTTGATACCCAAGAACTAGTTTTTTTCTTAACGGGATATGGATTCCCTTTGAGCCATGCCATGTAACGGTTTTAGTGTCAGGTATCATGGCATTCTCGCTTAGTTTGTGACAAGATAGATCATACAACATGGATTATTTCATCATCATAATTTATTCTATTATAAAGGAGTATTAAATATATAAATTAAAGTATAAATTCAAAAAATTATAAGTTTATAAATCTGAAAACTCTTTATAGTAAACGGTTATGGAATTCACTATATAATTTTTTTTTCATGGAAAATCACTGTGAAATTTTGGCAGCATAATGGCGGCACTTGAAAAATCATAAAATGGGTTTATGAGAGAAAAAAAGGTATCTCATAATTTGGATATAAAATGAGAATTAATAGGTAAATGGAAATATATATCCCAACATTAGGAATTGTAAATACAAGGCATAAGATAATAAAGATGGTTAAATAAAAAATAGAAGTTGACAATCCCTTACCATGATAGTGTGACTCCAAATGCTTGGGATGAGCTTATTAAGAGATTTGATAAACCTTGGGAGGAATTTATAGAGGAAATGGAAGATTAAGGAAGTTATATAAAAAAATTTAGTGAAGATAAATGGGTGATTGGGTTGTTTTATATAGGAAATTAGTGCCAAATTATTTATTATTTCTCAAACTTATGTTTTGTACTCTATATAATAAAATAACCAAAAGTAAAAAACAAACCATGGTGTTTTCCCATGGAAAAATGGGATTTTTTTAAATTAATTTATAATTTCATGGTTTTAACTTAATAAAATAATAACCTTGTTTATGTGGATGTGAGTCATACTCATAAATAAATGATTTTAAAACCTTAAAATATATTATTGGTTTTGGAAGATTCCTAAGGGATTTATAAAATTAATAAAATAAAACTAAAATAAAATTAATTTAAATTTATAACATATATTTGGTCATTTATATCATTTATATTATTTATTACATCACTTTTGGGTCATTATGATGTCATAATATGCACCATATATTTATATGGTTTTGATTTTTTACCCGAAAATTCAACTCTCTCATAAAATTATGAAAAAATAACCATTGGAAAATTTCAATGTTCTAATTCCAAAAATAATATTAATTTTAACTAAATTGTTTTTAAAAATCTTTAATTTACCTTTTAAATTAATAATATACATTTATTGAGAAATGATGGGTTTTTGAAAATAACGTTTTTCGAACCCATGTAAAAATTACATTTGAATTCATAAAAATTATATGATCATTTATATTTAATAAAAATTATTTAATAATAATCTTTTATTAAAATATTATATATTTAAAAAATCCATTAATTAATGAAAATAAATTCCTTGATTGAATTTTAATATTACTGGAAAAATATAATTTGTGTTTTATTGTATCAAAAATAAAAATCATTTATAAAGTAACAATATGAAGTAAATATAACCATTATTCTATTGAAAATATTATATGATTATTAATTTTATTAATTTTAAAGTAAATAACCCTTTAATACACCATAAAACACCCTAAAGGCGAGGTTTGTGACTGTGAGACTATTATGGGGTGGTTAGATGAATGTGGTTTGGGTCGTGATCTTGATGATCTTGAACTTCTCCCATAAATGGTTTCTCTAATTCTTAAGTTATTGGATCTCAGTGTGGGTTTGGTCAAGGGTAAATCCTAGAGATTCTATCTTCCTTAGAATCTCTAATAAATGGGCTTTATAGGGTACTATCCTACTAGTTGAGTACATCACTTCCTTTATCTATGTCTATTGGATTTCTTAAAACCGTATATTTATATTAATCATAGGATCACTATTCAATGGCTATATTATCAATGATAATGCTGATTAATTGTTTTTTTAGTCTGATATAAAAAAACCAAGTAAGTGAATTTGTTTTCTATGACCACAATACATGATAATACATTTAATTAAATTCCAAGGATAATTTTATTTATAAGAGTTATTGTCATTACATTACTTCTATAGATTAAGTCACATATGCTGATTTTGTTGACCATAATTATATAGGAGTGGATATAATATTACTGGCCACAATTTGTGGTGTTTGAGACCTCCATATGGGAAAATTAGGCTCAATAGATATGTTAGGGCCAATGGGTTGGGTTATAGAGGATGGATTTTTCCATGCCTTGGGTTTATCAGGTTGTTGGGATGGTGGTTGAAAATTATTTTGGAAGATTTTGGGTCTTGTGTCCTGGGATGGGGATGTTCCTTTTATGAATCATGATAACATTAAATGTTTATATATTTATGTTGGAATATGACATCATGTACTCAAAAATTGGTTGTAAAGTTTGGGTCTCTTCTGATGGGACAATGTGTAGATGTATTATTCCACTCTCACATTGGATATAGTAGTTAAAGGCTCACTATGGGATTGATAGGCATGATTGGGGGGGGTTTATTGGATGTGTCGGGTTGTTATTTGATAAATTGTTTCACATGAACATGTAAAAACACATATATATATTATTTAGGGACAATATTGGTGGTGTCCTACTAAATTTATACTCACGCAATAAACAGGGCCTCTAGGATGTGTGCTGAGTTTATAGTTCTTCATATAGATAATGGTAATGGTTCGATGTATAGAACCTAGTGGGATTGGACTTATTGAGGGTGAATAAAATAGAATCAAGATTTTTTAGAGGGTTCATTTAGTTTCTCACTATTAGGATAATGATTTACTTAGGTTATTTTTTACTTGTATGTATATAATCATCCCATGGGTGATCCTGAATACTTTGGTAGAAATAGCATGATATTATAGATATTATTTAACTTATCACATTTTTATTTATTTCTTGTTATTTTTATTTATTAAATTTTCTTCTACATTATTTATAATATTATTATTATTATTAAATAGTATATTATCCCCACTATAAGTATATAGACTCACTAAATTATTCTGGATCCTTTGGCATGCATAGAGGCACACCTAATGTCAAATGTTTTCCTGGACCAAACACTGACGAGTAGTCTCTTGATTGGGATATCAAAAAGTGATATCGGAGTAGGATGGTGCTATAGTTTTATCATCAAGTTGTATTAAAGTTAAACTATTACATATTTGATTTTTATTTGGGATGTGATAGGATGAATGTATAGATAAGTGTTTTATCTTAGGGAAGATATAATGTCATGTGTTTGGATATCACCTAAATGATATGAAGTCCAAGTAACCAAGTAAACTAGGATTATTTTTTGGCTTTCATGGTTACAGTTGGTTTATTTTTTATGAATTAAACTATCTTTGATATTAATAGTTTTTGTATCAAACTCATGGCCCTTAGAGGCAAGATAGAGTTCTCATGCATCATAATAGGCACAAGGGGATCATATGAAATATATGTGTTCCTTATTATTTTTAATTTTAATTTTTAATAAAAATAATGTTTTAGTTATTTAAAGTGTCTATAATAGGCTAAACACAGTTTTCCTAGAATATCAGTTTGTATAATTTTACATAGATAACCCAATAAGAGTGGTGGTTCTAAAATTTAAAAAGGGGATCAACTGTATGATATGTTATAAATATTATATATGGTTTTTTCCATATATATTCTTAGTTTCATTCTACTCATCCGTCCTAATTTTGTGATTCTACCTATATATGGTGTTCGTGGTACCTGACCTTAACATGGGTAGGCATGGATCATAAAGCTAGATGATATGTGACTAATGTGCAGTAGGGAAGTGTAAGGGATACTGAATCACATTGAAAATTAAATATTTTATTATTTATGATAATTATACTAGGATATATATATCAATTATGGTATTTTAATAACAATAAGATTTCACGTAGATAGGATCTATTAGATAATCTGGAGGATGGAGATGTGGGGATACTAGGGCATGCATGGGATTAATCCCATAAGGGGGTGAGCATGAGACATTGGTTGAGGGTCTAAGCTAGACTAGATAGCCATAGTGGGAAAAGTAACTATGTAAATAGATTGATGGGTTGATTAAGGTGATATTATTTAGGGTTTTTTGGAGTATTTATCAATAATTATCGTGATATAATCCAGATTTGGATTTCATAACATAGGAGTTCTAGTCACAACATCTTCCTCTATTTCAAGGAAATGATGGTCCCCAGGGAACAATGTATTGGATTTAGTTATTGAATATTATATTTGAATATATTGAGACACCCTTAGGTAATAGGTTGAGGTTGGATACTTATATTGATAGAGGACTTGAAAAACATTATTGGGATAAATCGGTATAGGTAGGCATACATCAGGGGTGGATATGGAATAAATTTTAGGATTTATTTTTCAAGAACATTTTCTTTGAGATGTTGAGGGTGGAATAATCCCATGTGTTCATGAACATGTATAAGGGAGATACCTTAGTTGTGGATTATGTTGTGGGGTTTACAGATTTAATTTTATTTTCACAAAAGATGGAAGGAGATGTGATCATTATGGTATGATGATTTGAGGTGGTTTTATCACATTCTATCAATCTAAAGGTAAATATTTTTTAGGTTTTATTCTTTCTAGATGGTAGTGAATTGGGTGTTGATAGCTATGTATAAAATGACGAATTCGACCATAATGGGCTGAATATTTGGAACAGGTGGTGGAAAACTAGGTAGCTATAAGTGGGTATACACAAAGTCCCAATTGGGTAGTCAGGCAGGGTTTAGATGACGTGATCATAGATTATATCATCAATGAAATTGTTTTAGTGTGCGACGGTGGGAAATGTTTGGGCTCAACAAGACTGACCACTGAAGGAGTGTTAGCCATTTGTCTAGATGATGTTTTTGGAGTAGTTTTTTCAATGGACCTTGTAGAAAGTTGGAAACCGTGGATCAGGGAATACTCAAGCATCCAAGGTGAGGCCGAGTGAAATACTAGGAGTCATTTTCTAGGATATCACTAAATGTGCAATATTTTGTAGTGGGAGACCTACCCTATAGAGGGGGCATTGGATAGTGGTGAGTACAGTTCTTTATATAGGATATGAATCGGGAAATCTGGCTTCAAACTAGCTATATATGGTTGACCCAACATATTCAGATCAAATCGGATAGAAGATGATAGTTAGAGGTATGTGATAAGCATGTGAATATGGTTTTTTTGTTATTTATGATAGATATTTTTTCATGGAGTATCCATATGATATATGAATAGATCAGGTTATAGTTAATTAATGGTCATTGGATGTGATATATTGTAAATTTGTGATGCATTGGAATAGGGTATAAAAGAAAGCATTGATCATATATAGAATAAAAATTGGAATTGGGTATAATGTAAGATAATATGTAGGAATCATTATAAAGTGGTATGATGATGTATAATGACGGGTGGTGAGGTAGATGGCCAGTGTGTGGGAAAATGGGTTTGATACCATAATTGTGTTGGGTAATTAGCTTGAGATAAGATTGGGTAGGTGATTCCCATAGTGGGGAGTGTACATGGATGGAATTAGTTTATTATATTGGGTATCTAGGGTAGTATAGGTATGCGGTGAAAAGATAAATTCATTCTATATAATCTCAATACTTTAAAAATGTGGTGAGTGAGATTCTCAGGTTTTGGTAAGATTTCATCGATAAATAGTTGAGATAGCTCATGTATGAGCCATGAAATGTTGGGGATCATGTAAATTATAGAGTAAATGGAATAGATATTTGGGTTAGTTATTGTATTTACCATGTGTATTTAGACCATATAGAGGCATTGGGGGTTTTTATATAGGCTAAGGAATGAGCCTCAGGGTTTGGGTAGAGCATGTGGGTTTTTTATAAAGGGTAGTCGTTTATTTTTTATAATGAATCTACTATTATTCAAGGGTTTAGATATGTTTGGAATAAAAGAAATGAATTTTTTTATTTTTTGTGTTTTGTGTACTTACAGTATATTTTCATAAATTTGGATAAGACTTGTCATGTAAAGATCATTCTATTATGAGTAAGGATTATTTTTCTCGTGAAAAATGGTCATGTTCAGGTGGGTGAGGATCACTTTTATTTTTATTAAGGTTCATTTATTCTTTGTGTGAGGGTAATTTTGGTTTTGATTAATGGTCATTTTTATAGTGAAAAATGGTTATTTCTAAGTTAGTAGGGATCATTCAATTTTCATTAAGGGTTTTTTTCTTGTCAGTAAAGATCCTAGTGTATGGAAAATTTTGTATATGAATAATTTCTTCCAAACTTTGCTTAAAAATTTACAATTATTATTTAATTTTTAGAATGACTATAAAAAAAGGGGAGGGTGTTTCAAATTTTACGTAGTGTTTTAAGCTTCAATTTTATTCCTTTCTTCTCTAGTGGTGTTATATTTTTATTCTTAGAGGGATCTTCTATAATCTATTGTCGGGGAAGCTATGGGTATGTATAACCATCAGTATGCATCTGTTTGTTTTTCTATTAATCACTATTCCTTCATCCCTTACTCTAAAATGTTAATTTTAGGTATTTTTTTAGATTTTGGTAAATATTTTGATTAAAGTTGAATCAAATGAAGTTTCTTAGAATGTGGGTCCTATTAACTTCAAATAGGCAGTCCATTGTTATTTCTAATTTAAATGTGTGTTATTCATCCTGTAATTAATATTCATGTGTTAGGTAATGGTTGTATGACTAGAAATGGAGACATGTGGAGTTTCTATTATTTCTAAGATATATGTTGAGAGAGTCTCATATTATAAATTGTGGGTATAGGATGATTATTTTTTGGTATTCATATGTTTATTCAACAATTTATCATTAATTTATCATTGATTTTTAGTCTCACAGACACCCTAAATTATTTAAGAAATGAAGTTTCTTTTAGTTGATTTATAGATTATATTTATTTGAATATTTATTTCATTTCCCAGGAATTATGGATGTTTTTACTTATAATTCGGCAAAGTTTTATTCTACAAATTATTCTAGATTTTTTTAATAAGTCTGGAATCACTGTTTAAAATGTGATGTTACAGCCTAACATTAGAATCCCACTGTACTATTAGAATCTCATGTTTGATTTGAAAGTTATGTTTGGGAATTTAACTTTTGATAAGTAATATCACATTTAAGTACCTAACATCACTTATGGAATCAACCATACATTATGAATTTCACTTTTTGGATCAATATTTGAGTGTTTTGAATATTTTCTTTTATCTGAAAATTTTTTCTGAACTATTTGACCATAATTAAATCAATTATCCTATTTATTTCTTGATGGATACTTTAAAACTAGAGATATGAAAGATATGATATATTATTTTTCTATATTGATGATTCATTATAAAAAAAAGAAATATTTATTTGTATTAAATTACATCACAAATTTCTTTTTAAAGAAGGAGTTGTTTTGTCTACTAATAATACTGTTTTTTTTATCTTTAATATATCTATTGCAGTTTATTGAAGCATTTCAGAACCACACATTGATACATGAATGTTATAATTTGTTGTTTTTTGTTCTTCCGACTACTAAGAAGTTTTTTCTACTGTTGTGTTATCTGTACATTCTCTACAAAAACTCTAACATTGTTCCTAAGGATAGTTCTTTGAAAACATTATTTTATTCCACTAAATATATCTATATTTTTTAATTGAAATGTCTTCATCTAAAGACTTTAAAAGAGAATATATCCAACCAAATAAAATCTCCTTTTATATTAAACACATATTTGTGGAGTGTTTTGAGGTTTGTTGGTTTTAATATTTTAAGACTCAAAAAATCTTTCTTAAAATGTTTCAGTTGCTTACACACAACTATTGAGATCCCTTGGAAAATAATCTTATATTTAATATAACTAACCTCATAGAGAGAGAGATTTAGTGTACTTGACAAGGGTATTGTAATATATCATCTTTTCTTGGTATAAATCCTTTTAAATTTTTTGTGGAAGACCATGTGAATTTGATACAAGCCTTCAAATAATTCAAACCTCAAAAAAATTACACACCCTATAAATATTTTTCACCACATGTCGACATGTCATGAAACCATATTACACACCCTATACCAAGTTTTTGTGATGTGTCGATATGTCATGAAACTAGATTACACAATATGTAATCTTTAATTAATCTTTTTTAATGGTTTGACGCGATTTCTTTCTAGAAAAGGGGGAATAAGTTGTGATTTTTACACAACGTGAAACCGGAATTCATGTTGTGTAATTTTGACACCCAGCTTATTAAAGAAACATCTCTAGCATCATGTAACCCTTTGCACATGTTTTTCTTTGCCACAGATGCTTTGTGTACCACCATCTTTGACTGAAGATGTCCTGTGTACCTCTTCCTTGGACTAAAACTCCTTCATGCACCACCATATTCGGTCAGGGACCCTCTAATCCCCCCCCCCCTCTTGGTTTTGGGTCTTCTTCTATTGATTTTTAGGAGTCTTCTTCGATCCATAAGTGATATGGAATCAAATATTCGATATACAGACATATATTTTAAGGTATTTCTTCCTGTTATTCATCTTATTATTTATCTATTGCTAATTGATTATATGGTTCTTATTTAATGGAATCTAAAGATTATTTCTATCACAAACATAGGGTTTTGTCACTGCCTCCTCTTCTTTCAAGGTAGGTGGTCTAAATTCTAAATCCCATGGTCATAATTTTGATTGTGTATATAAAAATTTTAGAATTCCTATAATTTTTTAACAATTATAATCCATAAAAAATAATTAATGTTGAAAATTAATTAATTGAGATTATTTTGATATTTTGATATTTAGGAATCGTTGAATGAGATAATTAAGAATTAAATATGATATTTTCATATTAATAATTTTAATAATTAGTTGTGCGAATTAATTATGTTGGAATATAATTGGTTTAATTGGGTAATTAATTGTGGAATTAATTATGGGTTATGGATGTTTTGAATTGAGATAATCAATTATAATATACTGATATCTTGATTTGAGATAATTAATTGGGTAATTAATTATGGGATTTTTATGCCATGAAATGAATAATTAATTGGTGGATTAATTATTGGATGTTGATTTTTGGAAAATATTAATTAATTGATTAAATAATTAATAGATATGAATTATTTAATTTATGAATTAATTAATGGAATATGTGATGGGTAATTGTGATAAGAAGATTAATATGATTATTCTTGGTTGATGTGATAATATAGAAACATTTGACGATGATATACATGTTAGGTTGTGATAGTGAATGGTATACCCGCATAGTTGATAATTGAGGTGTTATATTTGATGATCTACTACAGTAATATACACTCATAGTTGTTAAATTGGGTTTCTAGACATGAAAATCTTCACCACTGATAGATCTATCTGAATGGTTGGGAATTGGGATGTTTGAAGTGACAATCTACAGCAATTAGATATGCACATAGTTTAGAATTGGGGTTTTGGACATGATGTTCTATGGAAATGATATAATTGAATGATTGGGAATTGGGGTGTTATACATAACGTTCTATGCCCATGGTATATATGTAGGATTGATAAATGGTGAGATAGAAATGGAAATCTTTACCAAAAACATCGTCACTAGGATATGGTTACAAGTGGCCATAATAATGAGATTTAAATGCAATGGATAATGAAATCCCATTATTTAAAAGTATAGTTAATTGAATATGTAGCATGATTTAGACCCAATGTGGGTCGTCACAGGTATTGAGGTATGGGTGTCCTCAGAAGCCTGGTCGTCTATATAGTTTAATGAAGGTTAATTGATAATGTGATAACGGTTTACCTATGCATTGTAATTGATTCTTTATAAAACTAAATACACTTGTTATTGACTATATTAATTTTAGACACCATTGGTGGTGTCCTATTGAGTTGTAATCACACCCTACTCAGGCTACCTGATCGATACTCGAATAGAAATTTTTTCTCTAGATAGGTTAAGGGAAAAGGCCCTGAGTTAGATGGCTGAGTTAGGATAAAACTAGATAAGGGAACCAAATGGGTATCAGGACCCAAATGGGAGTTATTTGTGTCTTTATTTTCAGTTTTTATTTTAGACACTTGACACGTATTTCGGCATGGATTGTTTTCTATTTCAGTTTTATATTGTATTCCTATTATTTTTATCTTGAGATATTGGTAATGTTTATGATATATGTTTTCGTTATTGAATATTTATTTCCACTAGTGTTTTACTATGATAAAAGTGGATATATTCTTCCCATGAAAAACTTAACATACCCTCACTGGTAGTAAGTAGCCTTTGGTATACGAGCAGGTTGACCTGAGGTCATGTGTTGGTCCTACTCGGGGCAGTAATGTGTGTAACTCGTGTCAAAACACTACAAAATGGTATCAGAGCTCTGGTTTTCTTTCTGATTATATTTTCTTTCTATTTGGGTAAGGTGGGTAGGATACTATGAAGATTCAGGGGCATGGTTATAATCACATTCATGGGAGTTACAAACCCATGTGTGGGGGGAAACCCAAGTACTCAGGGTGGGATTTTTTTTATTATTGTTTACTATTACAGTTGAGTATTATTTAACCTTGGGTGACTCACTTATTGAGGGATGTGATTATTTTTATGGAAATTTTTTATAATTGAATCGTGACCTAGAAAGGATTTATAGTTTAGTTTTGATGCATCATTTTAGGTACTCAAGGTTATTGAAACATGCATGATTTAGGGAACTCATGGGAAAAATGGGTTATGCATAAGATGTGGAACTTGAATATTTTCCCTTGCTTATGTGAATTAGAATGAAAATGGTGCCTAATTTGAAATTTAAATATGATATAATAATGATAATAAATGGGTATCTATATGCGAAATTGAATATGAAAATGTGTTTACCCTTTTTAAATTGGACCTAGGTGTATGATGGTTAAGGGTAGCGATAGAGACACAATTCTAACTGTATGGTGAGGTTTTGGAGAAGTGATTGGTTGGGTCTTATTGTGTTTCCCTCTTATGTAGACATGTTATCCATATGAACTATGTCCTAAGGTGCATGTTTTTTCTTTATAGAGATATGCCTCCATGATAACACTTTTTGAGAGGACTGTTGGAGGAACTGGTGGTGGATGATCCTAGCATGGTGGAACCTAGGGCACCAATAATACCAAGTGAGGAAGTAGGGTAGCAGTTCTTGGAGAACTTTTCTTGCTTCATGCCATTAATGGAGAGAGTCCCATGGTTGGCTGAGAAGAGCATGTTTGACCTGATAAGAGAATATCAGCTGTAGCACCCACTACCTTTTACTGGTGTGGTTATAACTGAGAGAGATGAGTTCTAGGTTGAGTCCATCGAGATGATACATTACCATATGGAGAATATATTTGATAGGGGGTCAAGTTTGATGATTATATTATATGGGTATTAGTGAAGAGCTGGTGGGGAATTTGGGCGTGAAATTGACAGATTGATGGTATATTGTTGAAGGATTCTTAGAGAGTTCATTGGATCACTTTTATCTAGAGAAACTATAGTAGTAAAGAGTAAAATATTTCATGTGGATGACTCAGGGGATTATTTCAAAAATAGACTATTTAGGACCCTTTATGGATCTGTAGTTCTTTTATCCAACATTGGAAAGATATGAGATGGATATAGTGATATGTTTTCAAGATGGTCATAATTGTGATATTAAGTCCCAAGTTAACCTCTTTCAGATAAATAAGTTTGATGATGTGGTAGATCAAGCTCCTATAGTCGAGGGGTACCTGAGGGAGGATTCTAGTGCTAGATAAGAAGTTGTTGTTAGACGATCATGAGGTATGACTTATGAGATTTGGAAGTGTCTTTACAAAAACTTTATTCATAGAAGTTGGAAGCAACGTGGCCTGTAATGTGGATTAGGTACTCAGGATATTACTCAAGTGATTTCCACTATTGCGGTAAGCCGAGACACTTCCAAAAACATTATCCTCAACCATTATTAGTGTGTCAACCTTGAAAAAAGATAAATCATCTACGAACATTTTGTAGGAGCCCATGGAAGATGATTAGTGATGGAGGATATAGATAGAACCAAAGTGGGGGAAATGGATCTTTTTTCCATATCATTTTGGTAGAAATAGTTCTACTAGTTGAGGTGATATAGGTAGTGGACGTGGTGCTTATATGAAATCATGTCTGCATCATAAGAGTGGTGAAAGTCAATGGAGTTAGACAGAATCATATGAAATAGGGGAAACATAGTTTTATGAGGTGAAACCTACACTTTTGGATGGTGAGGATTGACCATCGATAGTGAGAGGTAATATTCTTGTAGATTTTACATTATCTAGTTCATTATTTGATATTTGTGCCTCTCATTTTTTATATCTACAAAACTTGTTAATGGTCTGAGCCTAGTATTGGATTTTGTGAGTAGGGTTATGATGATACATACACCATTGGGAGTACAGTCTAAATACATCTGTTTGTGCAAGGTATATTCTATATATATTGGGGAGTACCATTTTCTATGGGATCTCTATATTCTTGATATGACAGGCTTCGACCTAATTATGGGTATGAACTGGCTAGTCGCACACTGATCCCACATAAACAGTTACCATAAAACAGTTATATTTATGTCTACTAAGGGTTTCCATTACATTTACTGGGAGAGTGGGATATCTAGGTGGTCCAAGTAGGGCCAATTACTCAGCAAATGGGAGAGCTCACAGCCCAAGTGGCTAGTCTATTGCTGGATGACTGGGGTGTTGGGAAAGATGTCCTTCCACCATTAGTGGAACCATTTCAAGATGTCTTTCCCAATTAATTCTTAGGGATTCCACCTAAGAGAAATGTGGAATTCACCATTAAACTCATATCAAGGGAAGAACTAGTATCAATTCCACCATAAATAATGGAATTGACACGGATTTAAGGGATCAAAAATCGGATGGAGTAGTTGGATGATAAGGGATTCATCTCATTGATTACATCACCTTTGGGATCACCTATGTTTTATGCAAATAAAGATGATGGGATTTTGTGTTTATGTGTCTATTACCATAAGTTGAACAAGATGACTGTAAAGAACTAATATCCACTTCTATGTATAAATGATCTATTTCACCAGTTAAAAGGAGTTTGTGTGTTATTAAAGATCAAATTGAGATCAATGTATCAGCAGATGAGAGTTCATAATTCTGATATACCATGGACTACTTTTAGAAGAAGGTATGGCCTATATGATTTCGTCATAAGGTCATTTAGGTTGATGAATGCACCTGTAGTGTTTATGGCCTTGATGAACATAATCTTCCATCAATACCTAGATTAATTTGTAGTGGTTTTGTGGTTGAAATATTAGTGTAATCCATGACTCATGATGGTCATGCCCAGAATCTTGACATCATCTTGAACACACTGGGAGAGCATCAGCTATATGAAAATCTATCTAAGTTCTGGTTTTGGATTGATCATGTAAAGTTCCTAGGTTTCATAATATCATAGGAAGGTGTATTAGTAAACCCTGATAAGTTTCATGAAATTTTTTCTTGGGAGCGTCCCAAGCATGTATTTGATATCCGTAGATTTTTTGTGTTATCTAGATATTACAGGAGATTCATCCATGAATTTTCCCATTTAGAAGTGCCTCTTTTGGGCTTGACCAAAAAGTAGATAAAATTTGAATGGTCTAAATCATGTGATAAGGCCTTCCAAGAGTTAAGGAATCATTTTACATGAGAACCAATTTTTATTCTATCTAAGTCAGGTGAGGAGTACACAGTGTATTGTCACACTTTTGGTATCAAACTCAGAGTTGTGTTGATGTAAGGAGATCGAGCAGTGTTGTATGGGTTTTCGTAGTTGAGGCCACATGAATAGAACTACCCTATGCATGACTTATAGTTGGTATTAGAGGTTTATGATTTAAATTGTTGGTAGTATTACCTATTTGATGAGAATTTTATGGTGTTTTTAGGTCACAAGAGTTTTAGATACATCTTTTCAAAAATATATTTGAATCTTTGGCAGTAGAGATGGATTTATTATATGAATTATTTTGATTTTGAGATGTCATATACACCCCAGAAGTTAAACACCGTGTCTTATTCATTGAACAGGAAAACTCAGACTCAGGAATTTCATGAGTATAGTGCTGAGTGGAAGATAGTGATGTTACTAGCGCATATTTACATTGTGGTTTAAGAGAGTTGAGAGAAGATAAATCTCGAATCAGTTTTAGTGGAGTTTAAGCCATTGAGATGCATCAGGAATAGACAGTATTAGGATCCAGAGTTCTTGGCCTTAAGGGAAATCTTTGAAGGTGGGGAGACAGCTTTGGACTGATTGATATATGAGGACAAGATCATCTATGTGAATAATTGAGTTGTTGTGCCTATGAGCATGCAAGAGGAGCTCATGTGGGAATTTCATGCCTTGAAGTGGTCAGTACATCTAGCCATGACCAAAATGTACAATGAACGAAGATGATAGTTTTGGTGGCCAGGCATGAGAAGGGAGATAGTCGGGTCCATGACATTATGCTAAAATTTTTAGTAGGTGAAGGTAGAGCATCAATGACCTGGATATCTACTGCTGCTATTTCTCATTTTGGAATGTAATTGGGATGATGTGACCATGGAATTTGTCGTAGGTATTTGAATATTATTAGGAAGAATGATGATATCTAGATTGTTGTGGATTGATTGACCAAAGTAGAAAATATATTTCCAATATGGGAAACCTTCACAGTTGATCAGTTGGGAAAAATATATTTTAAGAAAATAGTTCATCTGTATGGGGTTCCACATACTATAGTTTCAAACTTTGATTCATGTTTTACTTCTTATTTATATAAGGTCATGAGAAAATATCTTGGTATAAAGGTATTATTGAGTACGGCTTTCCACCCCTAGATAGATGGGTAGTCATAGCATACTATACAGGTTATTGAGGATATATTACGAGCATATGTGATTAACACTTAGATTTGGTGGAATTCTCCTATAAAAATATTTATCATGAAACTATATAGATGGAACCATATGAGGCTCTTTATTTTATGCCAAGTAGATCAACGCAATATTGGATGGAGGCTGGAGATTCAGAGTTGTTGGGGCTAAGTCTCATGTAGGAGACAATGAAGTGGGTGTAGTTGATTCAAAAAAATATGCTTAGGTCTTAGAGTAGGTAGAAGTCATATTATGAGAGATGGAGATAACCCCTATAGTTTATAGAGGGTGATCATGTATTCTATTGGGTTTTTTTTAGGTTGGGTCACTGTATGATACAGAGGTAGTGTAGGTTAGCACCAAGGTTTATTGGACCTTTTTAGATTGTGTAGATAATCAGGCTTTTGTTGTACCAACTGGCTCTTCCATAGAAATACAATGCTTTTCAAAATGTTTTCCATGAATTAATACTATGGCGGTATCACCCTAACCCTTATGATATGATCGATGTGGATGAGGTTGACCAAGAGATAGATGTGTCCTTTTAGGAGCATCTGATATGTTTGTTGGACTGTAGCGAGAATGAGTTGTGGGGAAAGACGGTGTTGATATTTCTTGTGTTATGGAAACATGGATGTGTGTAGAAGGAGACATGGGAAAGGGGATAGATGTGTGGGAATATTGACCCAGTCTTTTTTACTCAGAATCTTAGAGATGCTTGGGAGATCATCTCGAAGATGAGCTATTATAAGGTGGGGAGATTGTAA
This sequence comes from Viscum album, assembly GCA_963277665.1. Lineage (NCBI taxonomy): Eukaryota > Viridiplantae > Streptophyta > Magnoliopsida > Santalales > Viscaceae > Viscum > Viscum album. The sequence goes on from OY728133.1 coordinate 481,624,151, forward strand.
GATCCTGTATTTTTTCTAGTACGAATCCTTTTAAATTGTTTATGGAAGACCATGTGAATTTGATTCATGGGTTGGATTAATTCAAACCTCAAAAAAGTTACAGACCTTATAAATATTTTTCACCACATATCAATATGTCCTTAAACCATATTACACACTATGTAACAAGTTTTTGTGATGTGTTAACATGTCACAAAACTAGATTACACCATGTTAAATATTTAATTAATGGTTTTTTTAATTGTTTTATTGTATTTCTTTTGGGAAAAGGTAGAATAAGTTTCTATTTTTACATGATGAGAAATGGGAATTCATGTAATGTAATTTTGATGCCCATCTTATTAAAAAATTCCCATCATTGTGTAACCCTTCACACATGATTTTAATTTTCACAGACACTCTTTTCATAACCATCTTCGACCGAAGATGTCCTCCACACCTATACCTAGGACCAAAACTCTTCCATGCACCACCATCTTTGTCCAAAAACCCTTTATGCCCCTCCCTCGTGGTAGTGGGTCTTTTGTTATTGGTTTTTTAGTGTCTACTTCAATCCGTAAGTGATTTAGCATCGAATCATGGATATCCAAACCTAGATTTTTAAGGTATTCCTTTTGTTTATTCATATGGTTCTTGATACATTGTTCATGGATTGTTTGTTTCTTGTTAAAATAAACCCATAAGATGATTATTATCAGAGACTTGGGGCTTTATCATGGCTTCCTCCACTTTCAAGATAGGTGGTATAAAATCAAAATCTCATTCTTGTGATTTTGATTATGTATATGAAATTTGTATAATCTCTAGAGTAGTTTAGAAATTATAATCCCTAATTGAATTATTTAATGTGGTAAATTAATTAATTAAGATTATTGTGAGATTATGAGATTTCAGGATCATTGAATTAGATAATAAATTGGTGAATTAATTATGAGATTTTTTATATTATAGATTTTAATAATTTATTATGGGAATTAATTATAATAAAATTGAGAAGGTTAAATTGGGTAATTAATTTTGGGATTAATTATGGGTTATGGATATTGAAAATTGAAATAATTAATTGGGAAATTATTTATGGGATACGGATATCCCTATTTTAGATAATTAATTATGGGATATTAATTCCATGAAATGAATTAGTAATTAGTGATTTAATTATGATACATTGAAATATTATACTTGAATAATTAATTGGTAAATTAATTATTGGATGTCAATATTGTGAAAAGATTAATTAATTATTTTATAAATTATCTAATGGAATCTATAATGGGTAATTGTGATAAAAATATTGATATGATTAATATTGTTCAACATGAAAATATGGAAACATGTGATGGTGAGATAAATTTGAGGTTATGATAATGAATGTTATACATGCATGATTGATAAGTGGGGTGTTAAACATAATGATCTATTGTAGTGATATACATGCATAGTTGTTAAATGGGGGGTTGTATACGAAGATATATGCCATTGATATATCAATATGAATGGTTGAGAATTGGGATGTTAGACATGAAGATATACACCAATGAGATATGTCCATAGTTAAGAATTGGGGTGTTGGACATGATGTTCTAAGACTATGATGTAATTTCATGATTAAGAATTGGTGTGCTAGATATGACATTATATACCCATGGAATATATGTAGGATTGATAAATGGGGAGCTAGACATGGTGGTTTATACCCAAAACATCAGCATTGGACTACAGTTCAAGTGGCCGTAATGATGAAAATGAAATGAAATGGATAATGAAATCCCATTGTTTAAATGAATCGTGAATGGAATATGTAACATGGTTCAGACCCAGTGGTGGCTGAAGAAGGTATTGAGGTACCGGTGTCCCCAGAAACCCTATAGTCTATATAGTTTAATAGTGGATAATTGATAATGTGACAACTGTTTACTTATGAATTGTAATTTATTATTTATACAACTGCCTATACTTGTTAATGATTGGATTCATTTTAGACTATGTTGGTGGTGGCCTACTGAGTAATACTCACACCCTTCTCGGGTTGCATGATCGCTACAAGAATAGACTTTGTTTTTTCTAGATAGGTCAAGTGAAAAGGCCATGAGTTAGATGGTTGTGTTGGGATGGAGCTAGATGAGGGAACTGAATGGGGATCGAGACGCACTTAGGAGTCATTAGTGTCTTTATTTCAGTTTTAATTTTAAACACTTGACACGTACTTCAGCATGGCATGTTTTCATTTTCAGTTTAATATTGATTTCAGGAAATGTTTATATTGAGATATTGGTAATGTTTATGATTATATATGCTTCCAATATTGTATATTTCTTTCTATTGGTGTTGTACTCTGATAACAGAGGGAATAGTATCCCCATGATTGAGTTATCAGACCCTTGCTTCTAGTCGATATTCTTTGGCTTGTGGGGAAGTGTGCCTGAGGTCCAGTGGTGGTCTAGATCAGGGCACTACTGTGTGACACCCGGGTCAGGATGTTACAGGTATCCTTGTTCCCTGAACCACTAAAAAAATTTGTATTCTTTTCTTTATATTTAACACTATAATTTCCTTAAAGAAAATTAAATATGCTAAATTTCTACATTCCGAAGGGGATTGGTTTTAAATTATTCATGTACTTTTAAGAGGACACAATCCCCCCCCCCCTCATATGTCTTTTTCAAAATTCCAACCTAAAAATTTTTATCAATGGGAGGTTCTTTTGAAGAATTTTATAATTATATAGAAAGGATGAGTTAAAGATATATATGAATAAATATGTCAATGGATAAACATAAAGAAGGTATGTCAATGATTAAGGATCCATAATTTAATTTTGAAAATTATAGATGCTTTAAATCTCAAATGGTTATCTATTTGAAGGATCTCGGTTTAAAAGTTTATATGAAAGCTATTAAGTTGTAGGAAATTCTCAATTATGATCCAGAAAAATGGGATTCTATAAAAGAAGTAAATATGATCTAATATCAGAATCCATGGATGAAATCATTTGTGGAATTATATTTGATTAATTCAATTGGGTATCTCTACATGTTAATACTTTAGAATTTTGGAAGACAGTAGTTGTTTCTCATGAATGGAGTGGAAATGTTGGGTAACTAAGGTACAATACTAATAAATTATCATTTTCTACTTTTATAATGCATAAAGGTGAAAGTATCACCCAAATGAATGGAATATTTATTGAAATTTTATATGGTGTTTCTTCCCTCAGAAATATAATTCCATAAATGGATCAAGTATTAATGTTACATAGATTTTTACCCTCTGGGTGGAAGTGAATATCTACTACAATCATATAACAAAATCCAATAAAAAATTAATGATGAAGGAATATATTGGTAATATTATGATGTAGGAATAATAAATGAAAGATAAGGATAGACATCATAGAATGATCATAATGAAAAATATAGCTCTTAACTTTTCTATTTCCAAAAGTGAAAATAACTTAATGAGGATGTAATATTCATTGACGATGAAAGTAGTTCAAATTATAGAGAGGAACTTTCTCACATAGAAATCATAATAAATAAGTTTTATAAAATTAATATAGCCTTTAATAGGTTATTCAATGATTACAAGAAGAATGGTTGAGATCTTAAAGACGTTAGATGTTATAAATGAAAGTATTTAGGGAATATAAAACTCAATTTTCTATAGTGAAGGAAAAAAAAGAAGAATAAAAAAACAACCAGATGAAACTGGATTGTGAAGAAAAGGAAATACATACATGAAAAATACATGGAGTGTATATAAAGACTCAAAAAATATCTTCATGTTTTTAACTAAAATAAGAGTAATCAAATATAAAATGAAAATATATTTTTAATGAATAAATAATTTTAGTTTCAATATTACTGCTCTTCTATTTCTAAATTTAATTATGAAAGTTTCTCAAATAACAAACTAATTTAATATTGGTCTTTTCTAGAATGAAAATAAGAATCTATAAAAAAATTATAAATCTCTAAAGAATATTTATAATTTTTTCTTAAGTGAAAAATATACCATGTTAAAATAGAATCGATAATTAAATGAAAAATTAATAAAATATGAATAAAGTTGTACTGAGAAAAAAAATATAATTAATGAGTTACATAAAAAAAGAATAATCTTTTAAAATTACACCTGTGTTTTAATAATGGAGAATATTATTTCAATATTATTCTTAGAATGAATCTGTGTAAAAGGGGAAGATGTGGTATTGTTGGTAATGGTGAAGAACCTAGGATATATAGAAATTATTTTATTTCAAGTTCAAAGAATACATGTCAATAGTTACTTTTTTATTATTGAATTAGAGGAAATTTTGCGTACTTTTTTTCTTAAAAACTTAATATTTGTATTATTAAGAAAGACTATTTTTTCAATTATTTATATAAAGTTAATTCTATAAAAACTAGAGAAATATGTTTTCCCAGATCCTTTCTCACTGACACTGTAGGACCCAATAGAATTTATGTACCGAAAAAAAGTTTTGTTAAAAATTTTATTGTAGTTGAAAATCCGTAAGGATAAGAATGAAATGTGGTATATGGATAGTGGATATTAAAGACACATGGATGTAGACTTATCTAATTTCCATAAGCTATCAAAAAATTTTAGAGGTTTGGTTACATTTTGTGACAACTCTAAATTAAAATTAATTAGAGTTAGATTAGTTGGAGTTCCAAAATCTATCCTAGTCAACAAGGTTCTCAATGTATAAGGGTTGAAGAATAATTTGATAATTATTTATAAGGTATTTGGTTATGTAATAATTATTAATTTATTTTATAATGATTATTATATTTTAATAATAAATTGCTTAAGTTTAAATCACCTAAAATTGAAATTTTTTACACTTTGGATCTTATTTCTTTGTGATTTTAAAGTGAACTTTTTATGTGTTGAAATAAGTGAATACAATAAATTTAAAATAAGTATTGTACATTTTAATATATTTTATTAATTTAGAATATATAAGAAGTTATTAGTTTTTTATCTATACAATATTATGTTCGATGAGAAAAGACTTTGTGATGCATTTTAGATTGGAATGAAACATAAGTCATATTTTGAATCAAGTAACAAGGTTGTTACTTATAAACCTTTATAATTGATCCAAATGGATTTTATTTACCCTCTAGAGTAGAAATATTTAATGTTAGATTATTTATCTTTATGTTAGTTGATTATTTTTTCATATTTACATGGGTTTACTTTTTAAATCTTAAAATTTCTAAAACATTTTGTCTTTTTGAGTTTTTTTATGTTTGTTCAAAATGAAAAATATTTTAAAATAATTTCATTGAGAAGTAAACATGGAGGAGGATTTGAAAATAAATAATTTAATTATTTTTACTCAAACTAGAGTCTTAAATATATAATTTCTTCTTTAATAACACCACAACAAACTGTAATTATGGAATGAAGAAATGGAATTATTCATTATATGGCTAGTACTATATTGAATGAATATGGTTTACCTACATATTTTTGCATAGAATATATTAATACACATTTCTATATAATGAATGGAGTTTTAATGATAAATTTTCATAAAAACACACCTTATGAGTTATGGAGTAATTGAAATCAAAATTTTGGATACTTTAATTTATTTAGATGAAAGGTGTATACCATGAATACTAAAGAAAATATTGATAAATTTGATCCAAAGGTTGATGAATTAATATTTATTGGCGATTTTAGTACTTCTAAAACTTGTAGATTTTTTCATAAAAATTAATGGATAGTTGAAGAATTGGATCATGTGAATTTTTTTGAAATTGATCCATTTGATCACAATAGAATTCAAACAGATAACGATATTGATTATTTGACAGTATTGAGACATGAATATTTTAATGATAAGTTTGAAATTAAATCATAACATGATAATGAATACTCTAATTATGAAGAACATGAATTTGATGATGCCAAAAGTGTCTTACCTAGATATTCTGGGTCATTGAAGGACCATCCTTTATAAAATATTATTGGAGACCTGTATAAATGATTTTTCACTAGTAGAAATGCTAGAATACTAGTTGAGTTATCTACCTTTATATCCTAGTTTTAACCTGTATCTGTAGAAAAATCTATATATGATGAGTGTTGGACATTATCTATAAAATAATAGATAAATTGGTTTAAGGTAAATTATGTTTAGGAATTATTTTATAGTCCCTCAAACCATCCATTGATAAGAACTAAATGGTTTTTTATGAATAAGAAAGATAATAAAGGCTTGAATACAAGGAATAAATCAATTCTATTTTATAAGGTTTCAATCAGAGGCAATAATACACTATGAGGAAACTTTTTCCCTTATTTTTAGACATAATTCCATTTGGATCCCTTTATCCTATGCATCTTATAAGAATTCTAAATTATACCATTTGAATGTAATATATACATTTTTAAATGGTTATTTATTATAGGAAGTTTATGTTAAACAACCCCCATGCTTTAAATATACTTATCTAACATATTATATTTTCAAACATACTAAATTTCATCATGGACTTAAACAAGAACCAATAACATGGTATAAAAGATCGAGTCATTTTATTTTGGAAAATGGATTTTTAGTAGTTTTAGTTGATATTACTCTTCCTAAGAACAACTCTTGTTATGATATTTTATTAGTAAACATTTATGTAGATGACACTGATTTTGGTTAAATGAATCAAAATCTGAATAATTGTTTTTAAAAACTAAATAAAAAAGATTTTGAATTTGGTATGGTGGGAGAATTAAATATTTTCTAGGATTTAAAACTTGTTAAAGGGATTTTTTTAAATGTTTTACATCAAATTAAATAGCTTATTTATTTATTGAAAATGCTTGGACTTTAAAATAGTAATCCATATAAAACTTTTATGTGTTCCAATATAAATCTTGATTTGGATGAAGCTGGTAAACTAGTTGAAAATAATTTGTGCACAGGTATGATAAGTAATTTTCTATATCTTACCAATAGTAGACCAGATATCATGTTTTTATTTTTCCCTTATGAAATATTTCAATCAAATCCTAAATAATCATATTTAATTATTATTAAAAGGAATTTTAGATATTTAAAAGGATCTACATTTCTATCATTAATTTATCAAAAAACATCTTGTTTTGATTTAATTTAATAGTCAAATGATGATTTTATAGGTGATAATTATATTTCATACATATATTTTCGAGTTATTTGTATATTTAGTTGTGTATTTAAATGATTAATCTTGCCAATTTTTGAAGATTTGAACTATTTTATTTTTTATGGTAGGAAATGATGGATTTTTTAAAAAGGAACAAAAAGGGATGGAAATATGAGCTAAACGACCCTTCGTGCTATGAGAAAAGAGAAGTGGTGCAACACTATATTGTGGAGATGAAGATGAGTAAGAAAATGAAGAAAAAAAATGACTACAGATCATGTACTGAGAGTAAAAATCGTGACATTTTCAAGTGAAATAGATCTATGCTGGAAAATTCATGATGAGAATACACCATGTGAAATGAAATTACACGTCTTGTACTATCAGTACACGTCATGATGAAAGCCAAATAGTCAAAGCAGGATCCACAGATTCGGCATGGCAGAAAAAAAAAATCGGATCTGAGGTACATTATGTGTAACCCATATACATGTTGTGATGACGTAGACGTGTAGAAAAATAAAATGACATGGTTAATGGGTTGTGTTGGGAAACACCTATAAATTCTGAAATTGGTATCCCTTCTAACATACTCTAGGACTCACAAAGGCCAAGAGACAATAAGGGACAATGGGGTGACAATCTAGAGCTGTTATTCACCACCATTCTTCCTCGGGTACCCATGTCGCTCGCTCTCTTCATGTGTGAGTAGTCCATTAGTGTTGAGTGAGGTGATTGTAGGGGGTGTGCTTAGGGATTATTTAATATTTTCCATTTATTTTTTTTATTGTTGAAAACCATTTAATCAATTCCAATTCTCCTTATTTTTCATATTTCATGATCATTGCTACATTCGGGAGGTTATTTTTCATTAAATAAATTAATTGTCTTAGTTTTTTTATGAACATTATGAATCCTGGGTCGGTAATGTTTAAAAAATGTTTTGGGTCACCTATCTCTATGATTCAATCTAGTATATTACCCTTTCAATGGTCGAATCATAGGATTAGAGAAGGATAACAAGACCAAGGATCCATTTGGACCAAATTCCAACACCGAAACTAAATAAAATCACTTTTAATTAAATCCCTAGCACACGAACCTAAAAATAATTGAACCAATAATTCCTCATCATAGTGATTAAAATACCCAATTTTTTTATTTCCTTTTTAGTTAAACGAATTAAAAAATTTCAACTTCAATTTTCTAATTAATTTTGAACATATGCTCTATCCTTGTGGGTTCGACAGTCAGACTTACCAAGTAATACGTTATTAGATAGTCTGCCTGAGATTATTATATTATTAAATTTGTTTAACCCTGTAGGAATTTAATAATATCCTTTGGTCTGTCAAAGAGGTTATAGATTAGATAAAAAATAACCTCATGAACTTGTCACTTTTTAAGAAAGTCCTTGGTTTTAGGGTCTTGTAAAAATTAACATTTATTTTTATTTTCAATAACTGAGGTATGATAAATTTGTTCTGATAGTTGTTTTGAAAATATTTTGTGGATAAAAATCACACTTCTTTTATTTGGCCTTAATTTTGATCATTATTCTATTTTATGAGATGATACTTGTACTATAAATATTTTCAAAAATATAGGGTTTCATTATTATTCTAATGATTATTGATATCAGATATCCTTTTCTATGGGATCATATCTAGAAGGGAAATATTTCTATAAAATTTGGGAATACTAAATATCAACTTGCTAATATTTTCACTAAAACACTTTCCACTAAATAATTTTATATTATTAAGGGGGTTCAGTTTATTTAATTTTAACCAAATATTTTAATATTATTATTAATATCTATTTAGATTGATATTTTTAAAAGTATTTATTTTTAGATTTTTATTTATTTTGGTTCTCTATCCAATTTTTCATTTTTTAAATTAAAATTTTATTTTCATATTTATTTTATAAAACTGACTTTAATTTTAAAAAGTGGAATGATTACACTTAACAATTAGATTGAGAAAACAAATTGTTGTTTGAAACTATCAGAGTTAACCCTTCACTCTTGCCTACCTTAAAACCTATTCCCTTTTAATCTATCAAAATCACAAAATCTTGAACCCAAATTTTTATAAACCATAAAAATTATGATTCTTTTAATGGAAATTAATGAGAGGAAGGAAAGGACCTTTCCTAGTGGTGTGAATAGGAAGAGGCCATCATGTTCAGAGTGGAATGTGCTATATCGAATTTTTTAGACTATTAGTGGTTGTTTCAAAAAAAATTATGTTGAATTAGGTGTTAAGTTTTAAAGGATTTGAATTCATGTTTAATTAAGGGAATTTTGACTGCATTGTTTAAAGAGAAGTAAATGGGTTTTAAGAAAATATGATATATATTTGATGACATTTAGGAAATCATCTCATCTAATGTGAATAAAAAAGTGTTTTCAATCTCACTAGTAGAAATAGCTTAGATCTTTCAGTGTCCCCGTGAAGGGATGTTCTATTTCAATTTAAGATATTTTAGTTATTTTGTTAATAAGTCTGTAGAAATTATTTCATTTATCTTTAGGACCACTCAAATTAAAAATATTTCGGTGAAGGATCTAGAAGATGATTGGAAGGTATTGGTTAAATTTTCCCAGATAAAAGTAGTTCCATGGATTGTAGAATCTTAGAAATTTATTTTTCTAGAAATGTATATAATGATTCTGATGATAAGTGGCATCATGTTCAATGTAAGATGCTACATGTTAAGATACATGAACTATTATTATAAAAAATACTATAGGATGACATTTTTTCCTATGGAAGATTAGTTTTTTTTCTTTTTGAGGGGTGATGATTGTGGAAATCGTTATAGGGTTATGTTTTCATCATAGTAATATTTTTTCTACTAGAATAGTAAGAATGGTTTGTTTCTTTTAGAGTGTGATGATAGGAAGATCAATGCCAATTGGTTCTAAAGAAGATGATCAATCTAGTGCTCATGATAAGGGGTCATATGAATTTGAAGTTAGTTAGTTTTTTAAGTCACCATGTAGAATTAATTAGAGAATCTATAGAAGAAGAAGCAGTTGGAATGCTATGATTGGATGGCGTTTCAGAATATTTTTTAGTTTTTGAAAAAAATTCCATTAACAATATTAGAAAAATGTGGGTATTAGAAGATAATATTTCTTCTAGAGTTAAGGGAAAACATCAGATTAGGTTAGATTATTAAGAACCCTCTATTTAGTAAGATCCAAAGGATGTTTTGAATCCATGCCTATTAAAATAGAATTACATTTATTTATTGACCAAGTTGAGAATATTGGAATATTTTATCCACCAAATCACTTTTTAAAAGAAATTTTTAATAATGATGTTGAGTTTATTATAGAAGAGGTTGTGCAGCCAGCTCTTATAGAAGAAGAGAGAGGTAATCAAGTTGTTCAAGGTAAAGAACAACTGATAAAGGAAGTTTCTTACTATCAATGATCTTAAAAAATATAATAAGTTGTTCATGTTGAGGAAACTAACTTTTTAGATAAGGTAAGTACCCCAATTTTTTCTATAACTGAATTTATTAGGGAATAATCAGCTTCTTTTTTGAAAGGTATATGGAAAGGAATATTAAATAGAATGTTAAGATCAGAAAAATTATAGTAGATTTTTATTCTAATTCTGGTAAAGGTTTATAAGTTCAATCACTTAAATTAGTTAAATTTGGAGAACCTTAGGAAAGTATTGATGAAGTTCCCTCGAAATCAAAGGATGATTCGAGTTTTGAATCTCATGTTCAACATTTTTTGAAATCCTCCTCTAATGGTTTGAAATGTCAAAATATGATGTCATAAAACATAAAAAGGAACTTAAGAGTTATAGAAAGCCTTTTTAAGATTTTATAGGATCATCTTCTTCTTGAAAAGAGTTTAAGTCTCGCCAAACTAAGTATGAGACATTGAAAGAAAATTCAATTTCTAGAAAATATTTGTATGCTTCTAGAAGATATATCGTTGAATTGTTTAAAAAAATGAAAGGATAAATTATTTTAAAATATGATTTTGGTAATTTAAATATGTTATTAGCAACTCAATTTGAATATGTAAATGTTTCAATTTATAATCATGGAATTAATTCTTCTTTGGGTAGAGCAGGGTATGTAGATGGGCTGAGAATTTTAGAGATTAAATCTACAGATATTTCATCCATGGATGAAATAATTCATAATTTCTGGAGTGACATTATGCCCAAGAACACTTTTTTGTAAAATTAGAAACATTTAATGGAAATATTAACTTTTAATAAGCCAATATTTTGACTGCTGGTCAACCGATTATGTAAAATAATGGAAATATATATTAAGTCTTCAGATACAATTAATAATTTTCTAAATTTGAATCTGGTTGAATTGTGGAAGTTGTTTCCAGAATAAAAAAATATGATAATGGAGTGGGAATTCCTAACGAATCATAATTTCAAGGATTTAGTAGAGGAGATAAATGTGATTCACAATATTATCAGATATTCCCTAACCATTTAATCACATTCTTATGAATAACCTATAGCTAGTCCTTCCTCTCACTATATGGATTAACCTGTTGATTCTTGAACAAATATTTTTTGTAATCTAGGATAATTTATAAAGGAAATTCATTTTTTATTTGTAAAACCACTGGTTGTATTGACCAATGAGTTTGGAGGAGTGAATTAGTGGTTTAATTTTAATAATTCCCTTTATTTAAAATTCAAACACTCAAACTTGTTAAGTTTCTTTATATACTAAATATTATCTCTCAATATCACCATGTGTGTAGTAGAAATAATTGGGAGAGTAGCGCATAAGATTCAAAAGGTTTGGTAGAAAGCCCAATCATTACTAAAATTGGTTATTCCCCCTAGTTATATATTATTTACTCTCAAACAATTTATTACATTCAATTCAATCACAATCTCAAATATTCTTCTATTTTTAAATCCAAATGAAAGACTTTTTCTTTGGAACCAACTTAGAGACTCCTTCTACTTTTGGCTCTAACTGAGAGACTTTTTCTTCACCGCCTCTAATAGATAGACTCATTCTACTCCTAGAACCAAATATAATACTTCACCTACTCCCAAAACTAAATAATAGACTTCACATTTTCATGTTTCATCCTATATAGGATTATCACTTTGATCTTCCTCCTTGATCTTGTTGGATCTGACTTTCTCATGAACCTTTTCATATACCTTTACTGATATTCTAGTCTTGATCAAATATCATTTTGTCACTTATATTTTATAATTTTTCTTAGTGACACAAATTATTAGTTGTGAATTATTCCTTTAGTACTAATGTGTCAGCCTCACTTAGATGTATACAATTACTACACACAATTTTTTAACGATAGTTCATGCATTAATTTTATGGGCATATGCCAATATTATTATCATTATTATTTTTTGTGACTCTTAGTATTAATTATTCAAGATGACTTGTTTCGTGGTATGTATGGTTGAATGTGACTAACTTAGGTTCTAAAATTCTTGTGAATTCATTTATGCATGAAAGTATGAATGAAATATTATTCACTTCCTTCTATATCTTCTTGCACAAATATATATGAATGGGGTCTCAATCTATATTCACATGAACCAAGTATACACACACTATCCACCTATCTTGTTGTTGAAATAGTTTTCATATGTAATTAGGGTTCATGTGATGTCTTATTAAAGATCACACAAACCAATAAGGCTTCACTAAAAAGGCCATTTTTAAATTTCCTCACAGTATCTTAGATCCTCATGAAAACCAAAATTCATTTTTACAATAATAACTCATGAAAGTAAGATTGTTTCATGGTATGACTTAATTTTCTTCACCTAATACTGGATGTGTAAAATATAATTAGTATTTGAAACATCTTCTTCTTTGTGAGAATTTTTCTATCACGGGTTTCTTCATTACAAAATAGTACCATTAATGAAGGCTCTATTTCCATGAAACTCGGAGATCTCTCAATATTTCAGTTGCTTATCGTAGTCTAAATAACTCATTAATTATAATAAAAAAACTCATCCACCATTAATCACCTCTCTTACAAATTATATTTCATGTCAAGGATCTAAGATTTAATCCATTTAAAGACCCTTTTTAAATATCTGAAGATATATGTTATCCTAAAATGAACATACATTAAAAAGGATTCCATGATTATGGGATTTTGAGTATGATTATCATGATGAATTCATCATGTGCACGCTCTATATATTTTTTTTAGAATCACAAACTCATCTATTCTTATTGGTTACTTGAACTTCATACTACCACACCATTATCATTCAAAAATATCATGTTCCTAAAACTCCTAATTTCATGAATATCATAGCATGCATGAATGGTGGTTCTTCATCTCATTGTCATTCTTTCTCAGCCTTAGAATTACCAGAGTAAGCTCAGGTTCAATCGATGGCAGTTCGGCCATAATCTCGGGCGAACAGAATATTCTCCCATAAGGCTCATCATAGAAGATGATGAGGGGTTTGATCATATATTATAAATTGATATTATCGGGTAGATACAGTTATTTTTATATCTTTTTATATGGATATATAGTTTATTCATCCAAAATCCCACATTGGATATCTCCTCATTTGAGCACTTCCATCATCCATTTGGTGTGTATCATGGGGTCCACTCCCACACCCACACTGCACACACCTACCTCATGGGTGGCGCTATCCCACACAGTCCTATTAGCACCTCCAAGTGTGCTCCATGTGTTCCTTGTGCACACTTGCTCACACAATGTGGTCACTATACTTTCCCTATCACACATAAGTTTTTGTGGGATAGCAAAATATATTTACTCCCATGTGGTTAACCCCCTAGGGTACCATATGTGGTTAAAGTGATCCTTAATTGTCCCATGGTTGGCGATTTTTTTATTAAATATTATAAATGTCATCATAAATAACAAATTTCAAACTAAAACTCAATAATTATTGTTCTTGAAATTACTTCTACCTTTTTATCATCAAAATCTTAAAATAATTATGATATAATAGTTTTATTTTATTCCCTTCATTTTTAATTCTCCCACAAACAAATATTCATGTAAATGGTTATTTTTGTGGTCTTAACATGTTGTATGAAATGTGTCCTCCATAACACATGTATTTTACATTAAAGATCATTTTAGCCAATCGTCACATTTATAAGGATACTTTCTCAACCATGAAAACCAATTATATCTAGTGAATCCATAACAATTATTAAAGTATCACCAGTTCATCTTCGGCTTACCCAAAAAACATATTGAAACATCATTGATGCAAAATTAAATAATGGGCCCAACTATCTACTCATTTTAATTTTATTTTTCGACATATCTTGACATATTTAAAATTCAATATGTGTGTTCAAACGTTCTCCATCTTATTAGAAACCAAATGCAAAGGTTAAGTTGGGGTATTTTCATATCATATCATTTTAAAACAATCCATCCCACTTACTATATTATTTCTTGAATAATTATGAAATATTTTCATATCACAAGGTTCTATTATAAAATATCCCTTAGTTAATCATCTCTAATAATATGTAGGAAAACCTAGTGTAGAAAACTAGAGATATAAAACTCTATTTTTCTATATTATCTATAAACTACTGTGGAAGTGAAATCATGATTAGAATTTATTATTTATCTTTTTAGGGGTTGTATGTAATTATATTACTTAATAAAATGGTAAATATTAAACACAATTTAACAAATATATTATAAATTCCAAGTAAAAAAGATATATATTCCCCTTTGGATCGTTTTTTCATCAACCTAGCACTCCCCCTTAATTTATATGATTAATGAAATTATGAATAAGGGATTTGAGTGCGATTGGTAAACATCAACCTTCATGTTTGAAATCTATCTATACTTTCTAGTTTCATTTAAATTTAGTGTAATGATAGATGTAAGCCCTAGGGGTGCAGTTCAGTGGTTATTCCCTTATTATACCCATGTCAGTGAGTTTAGGAGGTCCTGGTTTTGAACCTTCATGTCTGCATGATTCATTCCTTTGTACCTCACCCCCAGACCTACCAGGTATAGGGTAATGATAGATTATTTTCAAGGTTTATCCCCCTTAATGTTTGCACAATTTTCTTTCATTTCATAAATTCAACAGACTCTAAAAATAAAAACCCCTTTATGTTTTCCAGTGATAACAACCTCAAACTTCTCCTTCAATTCCCTATATGTTAGAAAAAAACACACATATATATAATGAGGAATAAGGAGGGACTAATTGTTTTTTCATAATCAATATTTATATTGAGTTCTTCCTATCAATCCGGTCCATTATTTTCTACTTATATCAATATGGGAATATTTTTTTAAATTATATTTTTATTTTGAGTCTCATTAGTCTGAATATATTATTTCTTCCCTTATTCTCCTTTGTGAGGAATAAATTTTTTAAACTTAGTCTATGTGATCTTCCAGTTTCCAATTGTGAATAACATCCCATCAAAATTCACCTCATTTTATAAGAAAAATTTATTTCCATTATATTTAGAGAGTTTCTAATATTCCTCTAATTATTTCTCTAGTTTCAACTGATGTGTATAAACAATAGAAAAATCATTATTTACATTCTCAATATTCTCAGAATATTCACATGACATGCCATTGGTTTTGATTTGAAACTATTTCCTTTTAAAAATGTAGTAAAATCATCTTTCCAATATTCTCATGCATACTAAATTCTTATGAAATTATAAATTTCATATTTTATAGACTTTTTTCAAAATATGATATTTGATTTATGTAGATATATGTGGTTCATATCTGGTCACGTGTTGTTTTATCTATGATTTTTTCCTTGCCTTCTCATTAAAACACACCATTTATTATTTCCTAATTCTTGGTAAAGGAATTTTAAACCAAGAAGTATATGCTTTAGGACTATGATTACCATAACACAAAAAAAATTATTGAGTCCTAATTCTCCTAGATTGTCTTCATATGATTCCAGATCTGTGTTGTTATTTCCCTCTTGAATACTAAGACTCACTTTTTTTGGTGGGGGTTGTGGCATTATTAACACATTATTACCCTCCCTTTATATGTAATATTTATTCGCATTCTTATTGGCCTACATATCCTTAGTTTTATTTTTCCCATATTCATTATTAAAAATAACAGATCTATCCAAACTATTAGGTTCACTTTTACCTTCTTTCTCTACACCATGATAAGATTATCCCATGATCGCAATATATTAATTGAAATATTCATGGGCCTTATTCAACTAATTTTAAACTACGAAACATATGTCTTTTGTCTCAAAAAACTCTTATTCCTTTTTATATAGATCATTTCTATGATCTATGATAATCTTTTATTATTAAACTTTTTTAAGATTGTATTTATGAATATCATCAACATAGAATTCTCTCTTATTATTTAGATCTCCCTTATAATCAGCCACATTTATATTTTCTTTCTCAAGATTCTTCTTTTATTTCTTGAGATATTTAATCTGTCCCATGAAAATTTATAATTTTTCTTTCATCTTCCACTTTAACATCACTACTACTTAATGGATTAGTTATTTTTTTCTAGAGAAAAGAAAAAAATTCCATTATCTAAAGAAAAACATGATGATGAATATTTCTTATGATTTCTCATAATATTTATCATCTTGATGTTGTAGTTCTTCTTTTTCTTCTTACCCCTATTATGTTTATGAGGTCACTCTTAAATGGATTCTTATTCTGATTCTGATTCTTTAAACTTCTTCTTTGGACACTTCTTAGAAAATGAATAGAGCTACCACAGTTAATGAATTTTAACGGATAATAACATTTTTCCTTTCACTTTACATTTCTGAATCCTTTTGATATAATAGGAAAAACTTCATTAATTTCATCATCATCTCCATTACTATATAAATCATCAGATTCTTCTGTCTCTTCTTCTCTGACTTTTCCCATTCTCTTAGCTTAGAAAACTATTTCAATTTTTTCTTTATTCTTGAATCCTGGAATTTTCTTCATCTCATAAGTTATGATAATATTGTTTAGTTCATCAAGAGACAAATCATATCATTCTTACAGGGTTAAGATCTTAGAATAAAAAAGATTGGGAAAATTCCTCATTAATTTTTTGGTAATGATAGAATCATCTAGACTCTCAACAATTCCTTAAATTTTGTTTCCTATCTTATTTCTCTAGTGAAATAGTCATCATTATTTCCATCATTGTTCATTTTGATTTCCTAAAATTTAATCCTTTGAACATTTAGTTTGGATTCCTTGACATTGATATTCCATTTATAGTCACTTATCAATTTTTGATAGTTCTCCTTGGCAGTCTAGAGACCTATGACCTTTTTGTAGACCATCTATGATAGAGTCATCAAGATGGAATTCTTAGCCTTTAAATATGACTCTATATTTATCATAGTATCTTGTTTCATGGATATATCATAAAAAATGGGTAGATAACCCACTATTCCTAAATTTCTCACTTCCATGAAGAGTGATTTGAGATTGGGTAGTGTCATATTCCTCCAGCAATGATAATTATTCTAATCAAATGTGGAAACACCTGAGATATTGAAATTTTTAAAATTCTACACCTATCATAACACTTCTTGGATTATTATAGGGATCCCTCCCTTTGATAACTCATGTAAATCCCTAAGACAGATTGACCACAGCGAGGGGAGGGGTGAATTAGTGATTTATTTTTACAAAATTAAAATTTAACCTTTTTAACTTATTAAGGTTCTCAATCTACTGAATATTATTGCTCAATCTCGCCTCATGTGAATTAGTAATAATGTAGAGAGAAGAACACATGATTTACAGGGATCAATATAAATCCTAATCTTTATTGTAACTGGTTTTCCTCCTAATTTTGTATTATTCACTATTAAACACCTCATTACATTCACTTTCATCACCTACTGAATGATTCTTTTACTTTTAGCACCAACTAAAATACTTCTACTTAAGATCCAACCAAGAGGATCCTTCTACTTCTATTTATAATAAAATTATTCTTGGGATCCAATAAAGAGACTCCTTCTACTCTTAGAACTAACCATAATACTTCACCTACTCGTAACCCCAACTAGAAGAATTCAAATTTTCAGGTTTATTCCACTGTAGTATGATCTCTTTGATCTTACCCCACAAACTTGCAGGATATGAATTTATTGATTACCTATTCAAGTTCCTTTATATATATTATAGTATTTCTCTAATATCTTATGATCACCTATATATGATCAGTTTCCCCATTACAATAAAATCTCAAGGTTGAATTATTCCTTCATGAATGAAGTCTCAGCATCACTTAGATGTTTGTAATTAGTGCACAAAATTTTTCAATGATACTTCATGCTTGAATTTCATGGGCACGTGAAAATATTATTATCATTAATATTTTTTGTACTTATTAGTATTAATTGTTCAAGATAACTTTTTCCATATTATGTGTGGTTGAATGTGATTATTTTGGGGTCTCAAATGGTTTTTCATTCATGTATGCATGTAATCATGAATAAACTATTATTCACTTACTTGAATTTATTTTTTCACATAGATATATGTATGGGGTATCAAAATATATTCATTAAAATAATTTATTCACACACATTTCACTTCTCCTATTCTTGAAATAGTATGTATATGTGAGTACGGTTCACCCAATATCTTAATAGATTTCACATAAACCAGTGAGGCGTCACTAAACAAGTTCTCAGTGAAGCTATTCATGGTATATAAGATCCTCACACATACCAGAATAGAATTTCACAAAAATAATTCATGAAAAAATAATTTTTTATAATATGTCTCAAGTTCCTTCAGGTAATATTGGACATGAAAAACACAAGCAACGTACGTGAGATCTTCTTCTTTGAGTGATTCTGTCACATATGGGTTTCTTCTTCACAAATCAATACCATTCATAGAAGATATGTTTATATAAAATAATGATATATCTAAATATTATAATATCATCTCCTTTTCTATATACCTTGTTATTTATAGGAAGAAATTATCTACCTTGCATCGCCTCTCTTTTGGTTTTTTTTCAACGATCCAAGACTTAAGTCATGTGATCAGTTTTTTCAAATATCTAAAGATCTTATTGATCCTTGAAAAAATAACACTAAAAAAATTTCCCTTATTATGTGAGTTTGAGTATGATAATTATGGTGAATTCCTCATATTAATGATCTTTCTCTCTTTTTAGAAGAATTAACTCATCCTTGTTTATCGATAGCTTGAACTTCCTGATATAACTCTGATCGAATTTTTTATTAGTGTGATCCATGAACTCTTAATTGTATTAAAATCATAGAATGAATGCATGAAGGTTATTTTTCTGATAATAATACAATCTCATCCTCATAATTAAAATGGAATGTTGAGGCTTAATCAACAATGGTTCTATAATATCCTGACCCAAACCATCGGGTCCAAGCTGAGTGCTACGTGACCTCATGTGCACCTCCCTGTACACAAGAGGTTGTCAACTAGAAGTAATGGTATGAGTATAATAGTGGGGTATTATACCCTAAGTATCATTGCATAAATAATAATAATAAATAAAAAACAATAATAAATAATTAGAGTAAGAATGTGGAAATTAAATAAATGAAATACATGATAAGAGCTCCCAATGTGGTAAGACTAACCAAAGTAAAAGCAGTAGATAATAAATAACAAGTAAATAAACAACCATTTTCATTCCTTTGGATTCTATCTTGGTCTGCTCTAGCTCCATGCTAATCTACTTGACTGTCCATTATAGGTCCATTTTCCTTTCACTGGGTCTCTCGTCATAAAATCTATAAGGCCACTTTAGTTCTCGATTAGGGTGTGAGTATAATACTAAATATGAAACCAACAATGTGTTCTTACCATAACTTAACAATATATATTTATAATAGTGTATATCATGACATAATTAAACTCTCAATATACCCACAACATATTACAAGACATCGTGTGTTGACCAAGACATCATGAACCTCATCCCCGCCTGCTTCAACTCATTATCAAAAAGGATTTAAAATAAATCACCTACCTTTATTAAGGTAACATCTCTCACCCCACCTAGTAACTATTTGTCATTAGAAATATGCATTCTCTTCCATGTCATTATCTCACATCACCCCACCCAGTCAGTGGTTTTCACCAAAACACCAAACATTCTATCAGGTCGATCCCCGACTAACTGATCCTTTAAATCACCCATGGGATATGTTCATAGGAATACATGATATGTTTCTATTATCTATACACTATTTTTTCACATTAAATGTATATATGTTCCCTAATTTAAGGAATATCGGACTATATCATGTTGGGTAATAGACCACTGATGATTTTCCCTCTACAATGATAGTCACCCCCCCCCCCCATTAAGGATGTTATAACCACATAACTCCCAACCTCAAGGCTCCGCCTGAATATCTCATTCCCTAAATCACAATTCCATAGACTATGAAATAGACAAAAAATACATGTCATAGTAAGAAATGATAAGTCACACCATGATCAATGTTAGGCACCACACATAATCATAAGGACATAATCTAGCAAGCCCACATCCACTCATGCACCCACATGAAACACATCTCAAATAATGGGTTAGTCTAACATAAACATCACAACATGATAAACATAATAGATACATGGCCCATATTGGTAAGGATCCTATTACCTAAAAGGATTTGAATGTCAATGTAAAGTATTAACCTTCCTATGTAGTTCAAAATCTGGGGTAGAAAACTCAACTATCAAGAAAATTCACTCCTAGAACTTATTTTCATTTTCATTGACACTTAAATGCTCGAGGTTTTTAAAGGGTTCCTAGAAGAAAAACCATCTATTTTATTTCCAAAAAAATCAAATATCACATTAAATGATACCTTCTCCCTCCAGGATAATTTTTGAATTATCGTTTTCATCCAATGCTTGTGCTAGTAATCATCACCTCGAGATTAATTATCTTTTGATAATTTCTTATAAATTATCCTTTTATAAATATATCTTAAAAATTAATTATAAGTTATAATCTAATAATTATATCTTTATAATTTATTATAAATTATCCTTCAATAATTATATCTTAATAATTTATTATAAATTATCTTCTTATAATTATATTTTGATAATTTATTATAAATTTCCCTTTTATAATTATCTTTCAGTAATTTCTCATAAATTATTCATTTATAATTAACTATACATAGTTAAAATGATATAATTACCTATTGATAATTATTTATAACTATATTTGATAATTTTTTGTGGTTTTCTTCTGATAATTCATTCAATTATCCTGATAATAAATTGTTCTTTGATCATTTTCATAAATTATCTATTTATAATTATCTAATAATAATTTTTTATAAATTATTATTCGATAATTCTATATTATTATTTTTTAATAATCTCATGCAAGTATCCTTTCATAATTCATTTTTATTATAATTTGATAATTCTTAACAATTATCTTTTTTAAAAATTTCACTATTATTGTTTGATAATATTCCACAATTATCTTTGTTAAAATTGTGAAATTAACATTTCATAATTTTAATAATTTAGCTTTTGTAAATTTTTATCGATTATCCTTTGATAATTTTATGTAATTATTCCAAAATAATTCTAGTTTGATCATATTTTATTTAAATTAACCATTTTTCCAAAATTTTAGAATAATAGAATTAATGGAATAAATAAAAACAAAAAACCAAAACAGACCGCAATATGGTGTTGTGGTAGGGTAAAAATAGAGGGAAAAGGTCATTACATCACTTATATCTTGAATAAGGGAATTTATTAAGGTATCCCAATCACTCGTAAGGGGGTTATGGTGTCACATGAACTCTATAAGATTAACAGGTGAGGAAAGATGAATAGTTCAGCTATTAAAATCCAAAACCATGAAACACCAAAACCAAAAATTAATTACACTGATTTAATTCAAGTTTGAACTCAAAATTGATTATAGAGTATTTTAATTTATATATTTATGGAATTTTTAATTGTAACGGTCAAAAATGACTTGAATCTGAAGGTTTGGGATGAAACCATTCGTGAAAAATGGTGGAATGGGCATGTTGGTGAAAAACCCAAAAAAATTAAACAAATTTAATAATTAAATTAATAATAATATAATAATAATAAAGAATATTAAAAAGGTTCTAATAATGTTTGATTTGACCAAACACCTAATGCGCAAAAATGTTATGTCACCCCTAGGTAAACCGTACATTCTAGACCAAATGGTGTTCTTAGGTTTCTCTAACGAGACACCTTTCAGAATATATTATATTGTTTTTGAAAAAAACATTTTCATGTAATATAACATATTTAACCTCACGTGTGATCTAAACAAACACCTAAAATCCAAAAAATTTATAGCATACCTATGGTAAATCCCATGTTTTGAATTTAATGTCAGTATAAAATTTCATATCTGAGACACCATTCAGAATATATTATATTATTTTATAAAAATTATTTTTGTATGATAATATATATTTAATATTTTCATTCTATCATTACAAAGACTCTATAGACCTAGGAAACTCATGCCAAGATTGGTCCTGACTCCTAAAGTACTCCATAGAATATTACAAAGTGTTAACGGTGATTTTACCCTTACATAAATCCTATAAAACAATTATTTAGTGATTTTTATTGAAAAAAAAAACCATTTTCACATAAAAATACTCATCAATTATTAACAGATAGGGTTTTTATTATCACTAAAAATTGAGGATATTATAATTCTCCCCCACTATCGACTTCTGACACCCTAGAAGTACCTCTAATGCTCTTTCTCAAAAAGCTCAGTCCACTAGGGTCGAACAATAGACTCACACTCCCACTTCTCCACTGAGATATGTTCAAGTTATCACTAAATCTGGAAAAGTTTTATTATCTTCCCTCATATAACTTTCTTCACCTTTTGTAATAACTATATCAAACTCTCCCCATACAATGAATTTAGTCCAAAATAAACATCCTCATGGTCTATGAAAGGTGTAGTATCAAGCATGTACCTATAAATTAGAGACATTTAGAACACATCATGCATACCTCAATAACACAGAAGAAGGTCTAGATGATAATCCATTATCCCAACCCATTCAGTAATCTCAAAGGGTTACATGTTGGTTCCCCAACCAAGGATTCACTCACAATAAAAACTAGATCTCTCAAAATGAACTCCAAATGTCTCCTCCTATGGTCCGCATATGATCTCCGCATACTTTGAGTGATGATTAACCAATTCTGAATAAACTACACTCTCTCAAAGGCCTTCTAAACTAAACTGGTCCAACAACTATTTCCTCACACACTTCATTACAATAGAGTGTTAAGTGACATGGACTCCTTTATAGAACCTCATAAGTTTTTATATACAATGAATCCAAGTAACTATTATTGTATGAAAACTCAAAAAAGTGTAGGTGATAATCCCACACTCTACTAATGTTCAGGAAACAAGATCAAATCATATCTTCCAATATGTGTATATTACACTATGATTATCCCCTAGTCTGAGGATAGTATATCATTCTCAATATTAGGTGAGTCCCTAAGGATTTCTATAAGACCTTCCAAAGTGCTATGTAAAACATGAATCTATGTCAAAAAAATACTTAATGAAACTCATCATGATCATACTATCCCATATATGTAAGTCTTTTTAGTTCAAATAATGGGTAAGCCTCTCTGATTGGTAAACAGTGGGAAACTTTTTCATCCGATCGTAAATGACCCAGATTGTGTCACGACTCCTCAAGGTTTGTGGTAACCACATCACAAATTCCACCGTGACATCCCCCCACTTAGTGATATGTAATTACCGTATCAGTAACTCACTAATGGAACCACTAACTCTCTATCTCTCATATATAAGGTTTTCATGTTGTTGTTCAATGACATATTATTTAAAGTTAGGTTAGGAAAACATAACTCTACTGGTAAGTCAAGTCCAAGCACAGCTTGAAGATATAAGGAAATCACCATTATTAAACAAGAAAAATGATAAAAATCGTGCATTCAAGACCAAACCTAAATTAGTAATAGTTCACTCATCGCCATATATTATAGCTTGATACACTATATAGACTTGGCCTACCTCGGATTCACAACCATGTTCGTAACTCGCCTGAATCCCCACCACATGGGCCTATTTCTATAGACACTGATTGGATCTCTAGTCCCCTAACTGTGTCTTTCCTTGATCCTATGTGGAATCTTATCCTTATATCTATGAATAAAAATTAACTAATATTTCCTTTATTACCACATTTTTTGAATTAGATCTATGGTTATGGGAATAACTTTTTATAACTCTCAACCTCCTCAATATTGAAGAATTTTGGACCTTTTTCTTCTAAAATAGATGATGAGAAGACATTTCTCTACCGTGGCTATCTTCCACCACTCCATAAAAAAACTTTATCCATACTCTTCCTTCATCTATAAGTATCATAAGATTTTCTATTAGAAACTAGGAGAATCCTTGTAACTCTACCCAACCACCCCTATCCTTTCTTATCCATCAATCCCTCTCAAAGTATCTCCTAGATTCGTGTCGCATGGGAAATCACTTACATTAATCTCTGTTGAAGTTTCATACGTTCATGTTCATAGTATGGATTTTTTTGTACCAGGAAGAAACTCTTTGATGAAATGGTTTTTAAATATTATCCAAGTCAAACCTTCATACCTTACCAAAAAATTCTCCACACCATGTCAGCACTCAGCGGGTCTTTGTAGTATGAACGCTTCTAGTTCCACATTACAATCCTTAGGTGTCTCAATGTGATTGAAAAAATACTTGATGATACATATCCAATCATTCACATCATGAATTCCACCATTTACTTAAAATGATGGTGAATGTAGAACCTTTAAGTCTCTAGAATTGTCAACCATAAACCTTGATAGAATAACTCCCAACTTGATCGCTCATGCTACATGTACCACTAAGTCATGTGGAAAAACGTTCTCAAGAGAATTCTGATCAGATAGTGGTCATACCAAACATTTTTTGGTTAAATATTCTATAATATATGGAACATTAGGAACTTAACAAATTCTAACCATTCTATGGTATCACACAAAGGCTTCCTAAAGAGTCCACCCTTAACCCAAGGTATATCCCTCGAAATACTAACCCTTATCCCCATAAATGTATGTTATTCAAAGTCATAATACATATACTAACATAAAAACATGATAAGATCAATTAATTAATTCCAATAATGATATATCACACAAAGAGTAACAATCCTGAATAGATAGAAAAAATAAATTCATTCAATTAATGAACTACAATACAACACAAAAATAAGTATGTACATGTCATGTGAACCAATGTTTCTAGGAATGATGCATGAACGTAACAAAAATATCATAAATCACATAAAAACATTATGTGAATCAATTAAGTTGAATCAATTAAGGTGAATCAATTAAGGTGAATCAATTAAGGTGAATCAAATCTACCATAATAGAAAAACATAAATTCCCACTTTTATGGAAACTTGAAGTTCCACTATACAGTACTAGCTAGGCAATGTAACTGTTCCCCTACTTGAATCCCATAGATCCTAACTCTTATCTATCATGATCAAAATTGAGGAATGGGAAAATAAAATTTATTATACTCAGTGATCGGATACCATTTTTTAACATCCCATAACAAACAATTGAGTTTGATATGCATGTTATATGACCTCATGATTGCCTCCCCTTATGCAAGAGGATACTGCCTAGTAGTAAGGGTCTAATTCTGGTAGTGGGGAGACTGTACACATTATATCATTCCATCGAGAAGAATATTAAATAAACAGTAATAATGAATCATAAAATTAAAAAAAATATGGAAATAGAATAAATAACAAACATATAAGGGCTCCCAAGGTGGAAATCCTATCTAGAGTATAAGAATCATATAATAAATAGAAAGTAAATAAAAAAACATCTATAGTCCTTTGGAGTATGTCCCGGTCCACTCCATATTCATGCTCCACTACTCAATCATCCACTATAAGACTATTTCCCTTCATCAGATATCTGGTCATAAAATCTTCAAGTGAACTAAAATGTCAGGGTAGGGTGTGAGTAAAAGACTTGGTAGGACGCCACTAATCAGTACATATCATAATTTCACGATATATATAATAGTGTATATCATGACTAAGTAAATGATTAATAAAAAACAACATATTTTGAGTCATCATGTTCTTAGAAAGCCTCCATAAACCCCACCCCCACCAACTTTAGATCATTTCTAGAAAGGATGTCAATGAAGTCATGTAGATTCATTAAGGTAATATAGTTCACTCCACACAATCAAAGGTTGTTGTAAAAACATCGCATGCTCTCCAATTTCATTAGCTCAGATAGCACTACCCAATCAGTGGTAATCATTGAAACACCGCACATTCGTCTAGGTCAATCCTTATCAATACTATTATTTGAATCACCCACACACTAAGTGTCTTGGAATCCATTACTGGTATCTTCCATCTAGAGCTTTTATTTTCCCTCTACACAGATAGCCACATCCACCTATATGGATGTTAAAACTACATCATGTCGGGCAACCAATCACTGATTTTTTTCCTTCAACATGGATAGCCACACCAACCTTTTAGTATATTATAACAGAAATTCTCCTAACTTCAAGGATCCAATTGAATATCTTGGTCCCTAAAGCACAATTCCATAGGCTATTCAACACACAAACAATACATGTCATAACATGGAATGATAAGGCACATCAAGATTAAAGTCATGGGCCACATATAATCATAAGATCATAATCAAGAAATCCAATGGCCACTCATGCACCCACATGAAACTTGTCTAATATCATAGGTTATTCCAATATGAACATCACATCATAATAAACATCATATATTTAATAACTCAATATTTTGTGAATTTTTTTTTTTTGAGTTAGTATAATCTGTTGATATTTTTTATTTAATGCAATAGGGAAACTGTTTTTTTATATTAAATCACTAATTGAAACATTCATTTCACATGGTACCAAATTGTCTCACACTACACACTACACCAAATTGGCGTACATTACATGCAATACTGAGTTTCTATGAAACATCATTTTATTGTTATAATTATTTAAATGAGATATTTATAATATAACTGTTAAAAATAGTTCTATGAATATTAGAAACTATTTTTAAAATATTTTTTATAATTTTTTTATATAAATAAAACATATCTTTAATGAAAGATATAATTTCTGGTGATGTCTTAATATGTGTAAAAATATTATATTCTCAAATGAAGTACTTTTAATGTCCTTATATGAAAAATAATAAAATTAATTTTAGATTAGAAATTGAATTTGACAAAATAAACTTCATTTTATAATTTATGATGTTGAAATTATCATACCGTTAATTTATGGGATTTTTTGTAGAAGCCTTATTTTTTGGATGAATAGTGAAAAATATTGAATTTTAAATCAAAACTACTTTTTCATCTATTTTATTTATAAGGTTAAATTATATTTTAATCTTGTTTCAGATTTAAATTATATAAAATGTTATAAATTAACTCAATGGGGTCATTTTAATCAATTTCACTTTGAAATTTAATATAAAAACATTGAAAACTTTTGAATGTTTTTACTTTAAAACCATGCATTATTGACCTAACTATGGGATTAAATTTTAATTAATTTATACCAATAATGAGATTGGAATTTGTAAAATTGATTCCATAATTGTAATAATAATAATTTATAATTTATTTTACTATCAACTTATTCTTTTACCAAAAATATTAGAGAACGTAATTAAAATTAATTACACTGATTAAGGTAAGATTTAGCTTAATAAAGGACTAAATATTAATCTTAATGGGGGAAATGGCATAGAAACTTTTCCAAGATCAATTTTATGTACATATTTACTCCCTATCCTCCCTTTTATCTAATTTTTTACATTATTGGATCCACTTTCAACTTGAAAAACATGTGTGGAATTTGGTCTTCAAATATTTACAAGAGTGTCACTCCTACTCCACTATAAAAATTCCTCATATCCTCACACTTCCTCACATATCTCAAAAAACATAGGTTCATCCAAGAAATACCCAATAAAATTTTTAAAACCCCTCCATTAATCATTTAAGCTTCAATTAGGGAATAAATCCTTCCAAGGAAGGCCTTTGGTGTAAACCAAAAGGAGTTACCCGAATAAGAGGTAACATTATTCCTCAAGTTATTTTATTTTATTTCCATTATCCACCCCATAAACACATATTATTCCATGATATTGTAACAAGATAAGTATAATAAATATACTAGGATGTTTTAATGTTAATTTTTTGACCTACACTTAGACAAACATTCATCTAATGGGTAAGGAACATGTTTTTTACGTGTACGGTGA
Source organism: Viscum album (assembly GCA_963277665.1). Lineage (NCBI taxonomy): Eukaryota > Viridiplantae > Streptophyta > Magnoliopsida > Santalales > Viscaceae > Viscum > Viscum album. The sequence continues at coordinate 481,652,706 of OY728133.1, forward strand.
ACTATCACCTAAGAAAACCATAACTGTTCATTTTTCCTTTACCACCTATCATGGTGTACATTATGATTAAAACTATATTTATATATTTTATATGTTATATTTATTATTTATTTAATATTATTAAATCGTTTTAAAAGACATATCTTTATACTTTTCATTTTGTGTAAATATTATCATTTCGTTTTAGAATGTTAGGACTACCGCCCCCTTAAAGCGATGTGAGTCGTTAACACACTACATGGAATGTATTAAGGATGGGTTTAGTGAAATTATATGATATATATGATATAATTATAGTAATTTAATAATTATATATATATATATACAAATATCTCATTTAATTTCTTTCTTTCAATGCGACTATTAAACAGAAACAGCGTTTATGCATACGTATGGTCAACCATCTCCATGAACATTGAATATTATTTAATATTTCTATATTATATAGATTATTATAATACAAATATACTGAATATAAATTATATTTATATCATTTTTAATATTATTTAAATCACGGTATAAGTATAAGTACAAAATATATAACAAATTAAGACACGTGGAATGAATTAAGCGGATATTACCCAAAGTCAAACCTTAACATATAATTGTTAACAAGAGGGTAATATAAAGTCAAAATAAAACCTTATAAGATATTAGATATAAGAATATTTTTCTATGATATATTTATTATAAAGTTATATTTATTATATAGGATGTTTTTATGAGAATGACGAGAGTTAAGACACAAGGTAAGGGAATTTCATCACACTTAATATTTATGTGAGATACATACTTTATTCACCACCCATTCCTTTTGTGTGGTGTGTATATTGTCCATAGATGTATTCTATGATTATTATACTTAAAATTATGGGTATTAAAATATCCCTTCAATGATCTTTATTTCATGGGTTTTATGTTTCAAAAGTTACAATATCAGTAAATTGAATTTGTCTCAAATTATCTTTTTGATACACATGTCATGTTATCCACCTATATTTTTCGATGAGGTGTATGTATTGCATTTGAAATTTTATATCAGTAATCTCCTTATTTCCATGATATTTTAATCTTAATTTAATTTCATTTTCTTATATGGGGACTTTGGTTCAAGGTTACCAAGTGGTAAGATCTTATTGAAATAATCTCATAGCATTTCGAGATTGTTTATGTTTATAATCCCTTTCATGAAATAATATGATCCATATCTCAAGAACATACATGAATTTTCTTCACCTATGGTTATTAAGGATTTATTCATGTATTGGTAACATTTCTCTAATCTTTGGTACATAATATTGTTAAGAAAGTTTTTTTAATAAAGCCAATATATACCCTTTATTTGGTCATAAATATGTGTTCCTTCCAAACCATGTTTTCTAAGAAGGGTTTCTGGGAATATTCTATTATTCTCCTATAATAATTAAAAGATAATTTTTCCTTTTTAATTTTACAAATCTGTTCAATGAGATATTGATTTCTCTTTCCAATAAAAGAAATTTTCTAACCATTTATCGTGCAAAAGGAATTTTATTTTTAACTTGTATGACATGTATGGATTAACCCATAGTCACTTCTGTGAAGCTAACTTTTCATGTTTAAAATGTTAATTTTTAAGAAATTTTTTTTACAAAAATTCA